>CM019065.1:159585894-160202377 GCA_009667805.1 Leptobrachium leishanense
CTCTGGCACTTTTACCCAGTTGGACAAAGTGGTGGCAAATATGAAAAAAGTTTTTTCCCCTAATAGAATTTTTGGAAGAGCTGGCAGAGGAAGGGGCCGCTTTGCTGGCAGGAGAGGTGCTTCGGGCACCGACAGAGGCTCCTTTAATTCAGCCACTTACAATCAGCCTGCGGGCTTTGCCGGAGTTTCCTCCCGCTCCCGTCCCTGGCGTGGACGTGGCTTCCGAGGTGGCCGTGGTTTCCAGTACCCCCGTCGTGGAGCAGGTGAGACTACCTCAGATTATTCCTCATTCAAATGTGGTTATTGGGGGTCACATAGCACGCTTCACACACACATGGGAAAGTCTCACTTCGGATCCTTGGGTCCTGCGCACTGTACAGGGTTTTCCCATCACGTTCACCGACCTACCCCCGGTTCAGACAAACCCTCCTCGACAGTTAAAATTCGCAATCGCCCACGAGGCGTTGGTAGACGCGGAGGTACGAGCTCTGCGGAACAAAGGAGCTATAGAGGGGGTGACTCCGGAGGGGCCCCGCTTTGTAAGCAATCTGTTCTTGGTGCCCAAGAAAGGGGGCGACATGAGGCCGGTGATAAATCTGAGAGACCTCAATGTGGGAGTGGAATACAACCACTTCAAGATGGAGGGCATACACACCCTCAGGGAATCTCTCATTCACAGAGATTGGATGGTAAAGCTGGATTTAAAGGACGCATACCTGTCCGTGCCTATGGCACGCTCATCCCGCGATTACCTTTGTTTCATATGGCGAAATCACGTATGGCGGTTCAGCTGCCTCCCATTCGGCCTCGCCTCAGCTCCGTGGTTCTTCACAAAACTCATGAAGCCGGTCATTGCCTCCCTGCGCGCCCGGGGAGTCCATCTAATCATCTACCTGGACGATGTCCTGTTGATGGCAAATTCCATCGACCTACTGAGACTCCATCTAAAGTGGACAATTTCCCTACTGCAAGACCTGGGATTTCTGATAAATCAGGAGAAATCCTTATTGGTGCCAACCCGGAGCATAGAGTTCCTGGGATTTCTTGTCGACTCCGTCGCCATGACCCTCAGTGTTCCACCATCCAAGGTACGCTCTCTATTACGGAACCCTGCTCCGTCACTGCGATCCCTGGCTCGAGTCATCGGAGTTCTCGCGGCAACTCGCTTGGCAATTCTTCCTGCTCCCCTACACTATCGGGCCCTCCAGACCTGGAAGGCCCGTTTTCTCCGTTTGAATCCAGACTACTCGCAGAAGGTGAGGCTATCAGACGAGGCGAGGGAAGACCTCCGCTGGTGGCTCTCCGACTGGACCAGATGGAACTCTCGTCCAGTGATGGACCCGATCCCGACTGACTATAGAGTCGGATGCCAGCCGCAGGGGCTGGGGCGCCCGATGCAGGCATCTGGAGACAGGAGGTCGGTGGTCCCCCTCAGAAGCAGAGGCCCATATCAACATGCTGGAACTCTTAGCAGTGTTCTTCGCAATTCAATGCTTCGCCAGACCCGGAGCTCAATGCGTTCTGATACGCATGGACAACAAGGCGGCGGTCCGTTATGTCAATGCCCTGGGCGGCACTCGATCTCGAGACTTGACATCCATGGCTCGCGACCAATGGGAATTCTGCCTGCAGAAAGGACTCTTCATAGTGGCCGAATTCATCCCGGGCCTGTGCAACACGGTGGCGGACTGGAATTCTCGCCATCTGACAGACAGCGGGGACTGGCATCTACTACCATCAGTTTTCGACAACATCGCTACTCTCTGGGGTCCACTGCAAGTAGATCTCTTTGCGTCCAGACTGAATCATCAGTTGCCGGATTTCTTCAGCTGGTGCCTGGACCCGAAGGCACTGGCCACAGATGCCCTGAAGCTTCGATGGCCGCAGGGTCGTCATTACGCCTTCCCTCCATTTCGGATATTATGCAGAGTTTTATCCGCGCTGAGAGAGCAAGGGGCAGAACTGGTACTCCTGACCCCGTTCTGGCAGTCCCAACCCTGGTATCCCGACCTGTTGGGACTGGCGATAGATGTGCCGAGAGTGCTGCCCTGCCCACTAACCTGCTGTCAGACCCGGAGGGCCTACCACATCCCTTGGTAATGGGGGGTTGGTGGCGTGGTTGGTTTCAGGTTCGCCTGGCAAACCGCAGACGTTTCGGAGGGAACGGCTTCCCTACTACAACAGGCCTGGGCTCCAGGCACACGGAGCGCCTAGAAGTCGGCATGGGACCATTGGCACCGCTGGTGTTTGGGACGGGGCCACGATTCCCTTACTGCCCCTGTAATGGTGGTGTTGAATTTTCTGTCATCCCTGTTTGATTCGGGTTTGGCTTTCCGGACTATCAATGTGTACTGCTCGGCGATCTCGGCTGGTCATGTTGGTTTGGAGGGCGTCCCGGTGGGTCGCCATGCCCTGGTGTGTCGCTTACTCAAAGGTGTTCGTCTCTCCCGGCCTCCGGCCCCTCGATATTCCTCGACCTGGGACGTTTCTTCGGTTCTTGAGTTTTTTTTTTTTAAATTTAAGTTTTTTATTTTGCAATAAGTCAGCATTACATCATACTGTAAAATAATGGGTGACCTCGCAGGGCCAAACAAGAAGACATAACAAGCAACTGAAGCCACGCAGGGCCAAGAAATGTCATCGTAAAAACAGCGAATGAAAAAATAAAATAAAATGAATAATATCCTCCAAGGATAGCAATAGATTAGCAGAAAACATCCCCCAAAAGGGGGGTCTCATCAAGGTGGGAAACCTCTGCAAGCGAGAAAGTGTGTCTTTAGAAAAAACAACAGCTACGTATCTGAGCGCACTACATGGAAAAGATACATCTGAAAGCTTCCAAAAAATAAAAAAGGAAAATGGTGTGGGGGGAAACAATACAATGGGGTCGAGGCAAAGGCCTGAACTGTGCCGTCCCTGGCAAATTCCACAGGTCCAAAGGACCGTGGGAGTCCAAGGGGGTTAAATGGCACTAGGCCCGGGTACTCGGGGGTCACGATCCCCGAGACATCCCATTACGCCAAAAATAAAAGTAAAGGTAATAAAACAAATTAAAAAAAAAAAAAAAATGAAAGGAGATGAGGGTGTCCTCAAAGCGTGTCCAAAGTCACAAAAACAAAGTCTCAGCATGAATGTGGGGAGAAAGCATCATTGTATAATAAGAGTAGGGGGGGACTTCATAGGAGGGGATTGGGGGGGAAGGGAGCAAAATAATAACAAAACAAAAATAAATGGTGGGTTTCATAAAAGAAAAACACACACATCAGCCAGCGTCTCGGAATGGGGATTCTTGTACCGCCGGCAGGGCATCGCTGGGCAGGCCAGGTTTCTCAGGATGCAGAGGCTCTCCAACAAGGGGCAAAGCTCGCCGCTCCAGTAGCAGCCAGATTGTGTGACAGCCTGCTTCCCGGGTGAGAGCCGCGAGCAACTCTGCTCCAGGAGAAGGGGTAAGATTCCCAGGTCGCGGCCCTCTCTCAGCTGATGGGAGGAAAGAGCGCCCTCCCCTCCTCGGGCACAGAGTTGATTTTGCCGGTTCCAACAGCGCTCCGGCCAACATAGCGTCGTCAGGCAATTCGCGGCCGCTGGGCACATCACGGACAGCTTGACAGTGGCGTCCCCGCCACCGACGGGGCTGCTGGAGGCTCCGGGTTTCCTCTCTCATCCTGCAAAGCAGTAAGACCTCCCAAGTCCGTAGCTTCACTTCCTGCAATTCCTTGGCGGAGGCCACCAGAGTCACCACCTTCAGAAATACCAGCTCCTCGTCCGGTCAGGGCCGCTGGGTCCATCTCCCGGTCTCCACGCAGCACTGCCATTAATCTGCGCCATGAGCCTCTCGACAACGGGCTCTCCTCATCTTCTGGCAGCGTCCCCAAGCAGTCTTCCAAGTCTGCGAGTAATACCTCCATGCTTCTGGTGGAAGGAGGGCACAGTCGCTGCCGCCGGTCCGCACCTTCCTCTGCGAATTCTGCAGCAGGAGCAGTCGTCACGGTCAGGAGATGGGGGCCCTCCATCACCCGACTCCGCGACAGCTGAGCACCCAGGTCACAGTACGCCACAGGGGGAAACATTGGAGCCGAAGATTAGGCCCAAGAAGAGCAGGAAAGTAGGCCTCAAAATGGCCGCCGGGCGATCGCTGCACCGGGAAAAAAGGCCACAATCTCTGCGGGGCCCTGGAGGGGGGACCAGAACAGGCTCCAGAGCGCACCACCTGATGTCCAGTCGAGCAGGGACTCCCAGAGGGGTAAAATAAAAGGAGTAATCCGGGTAGAAAACCCCCCCCCCGATAGCAATCACACCCGGAGCTCCTGCACAGCACGTCTGTTCCCTCTCTGTCGGACACGCCCCCCGGTTCTTGAGTTTTTACGTGACTGGCCGGCTAATGACGATCTGTCGTTGAAACAATTATCCGCCAAGTTGTTAGTCTTGTTATGTCTGATTTCCTGCATGCGTGTGGGTGATGTTCGAGCCCTGGACTTCCAGGTCCGTTCCTTTACACCGGAAGGGGTTCGGTTTGAGGTTTCCAGATGTACGAAGACGGCTATTCGTTCAGTGTTTTACCCCGCTTTCGCTGGTGATCCTCAATTGTGCCCGGTGCGGTGTCTTCAGGCCTATGAAACTCGTACGGTGTCCCTCCGTGATGCCCCTGTTTCTCTGTTGTTTGTGTCTTTCCGGGCTCCGCATGCCCCGGTGTGCTCCTCTACGTTGGCGAGATGGGCCCGATGGCTGTTGGCTTTGGCAGGCGTTGATGTGTCGCGCTTTGGGGCGCACTCTATGAGGGGGCCGCGGCCTCCAAGGCGTTTGCTTCGGGTTGTAGACTTGAGGATTTGATGAAAGCGGCAAATTGGTCGCAGGAATCTACCTTTTCGCCGTTTTTATTTCCGCCCGCTCACCCATTTGTCTCAGGCTCTGGTGCGTTAAACCTGCAAATAGGAGCCTCCGAGTTCCTGTATTGAAATTACTAAATTTTCCTACCAAATGTGACGGAAAGTTTCGATTTTAATAAGGACTCGGAGGCGAGTATTTCCCACCACACCCTCCCGTTTTCATGTTGACTATACACTGCTAATAAATCATTGAACATCGAGTTTTTACTTGTGGTTTGTTCCTTCTGCCATTGATGGGTGACGGGGGGGATCCATTGACGGAGTTTTAACCCTTTCTGTCCACTTTTGGGATGTCCCCTTATGTAGATATGATGGACCACTTCCTACCGGTGGGTGGGTGCTCATTGTTGGGTTCCTGATGGGTTCCATGTTCTAATGCCTGGCTCGTGTTTGTGTTCTCTTCACAGCCTCATGAATGCTGTGAGACTTCTCTTCCCGACTGGTTCGGTTCCTCGTTTGCCGCCATTGGCTCTTTGTTCGCCGCTGTTGGCCGGTTTGGTTTCTGAAGTTAGCTGCTAAAAGAAGAGGCTTAAGCTGCTCCCGCTCAGGATATATATAAACTTGGGGGTGGTACCAAGGACTGGGGTTGGGACCTCCCCGCTGGGGAGGGGGATGCCCCTATGTTTATTTTTTCTTGTGTTCATTGCATTCATCTTTTGCTGCTGTGGGTGCAATAAAAGAAGTTGATGCAAATACTCGCCTCCGAGTCCTTATTAAAATCTAAACTTTCCGTCACATTTGGTAGGAAAATGTAGTAATTTCCCAGCGCCAGAGTCTCTCCTCACTCCAGCGCCATGCCACGAGGCAAAACCCCGCAGCGTCCAGCCTCCCCAGCGGAGGAATCAGGGCATTCTTCAGAAGACAGTTCGGGTGAGCAGCAACAAAAGCCTAATACACCCGTTCTGATCCAGGCACAGATGGCTCCTTCCCAGTCTGCCACGCTTGACCCATACATGCAGGCGTCTATTGACTCTGCAGTTTTTAAAGCAGTTTCTGTCCTGTCAGCGGATTTCACCCACTCCCTTAAAGAAATGATGGCTGAGAATCGCCACAATGATGATCCCCCGCCAGTATTTGATAAGGGCGATAACTATTGATAAGGGCGATATACTCACCGCGGTGAGGCCCCCCGAGACCCCCCTGGCCACCACCACGGGGAAACAGTCATTGAGACACGCACGACACATGACTGGAGGGGTTGGCATCCCCGCAACAATGCCGGGACACGTGCACCCATCCCCTGCTGCTGCAACCCGTAAACGGGCTTCTGCACATACGGTGTCAACTCACACCAAAAAGGTTAAAGTTACTACCGTATCCAACCCTGACACCGCTGTTGTCCCTGCTAGGCTTTAGGACACTAACCTGGATTCGGAGGAGGATACCAATAGCGATGCCATAGATGTGTATGCCTCAGATGAGGATTTTGCTGAGGCCTCAGATGAGGATTTTGCTGAGACCTCAGTGGAGGTAGATTCAAATGCCCGCCCGGGCATTATTTATGATCCATTGGGTAACCCCCTTTTTTGTCCAGAGGACCTTTCTTATCCACGGTCCGCTGAATGGTCCCCACTACCCCATGTAGAACAATGGGTTGACGCACAGGCGCGTAGAGCCTTGGATAAGGCTACTCGGAACCGCATGAAAGCGGAATCCCCTCGCCCCACCACGAGTGGGAAAACTTGTTTAACCCTTTAACGTGGACAAAGCCTTTGTGGACTTTGTCACCCCTATAGGTTGGACTCCCAGCAAAGGCATAGACCACGCATTTCGGGTTTGCCAAGATAAATTGTTAGACACCATGGGTCCTTTGGTTAAATTGCTGGATACAGCAGAACAAGCTAAATTATCTGGTGATCTTATGGACCCCGTTCAAGTTACCAATTGGGCCCAGAGATCACTCAGTTTCCTGGGTAATGCTAACACAGCTCTTGTCTCAGAAAGGTGCAAATGCATCCTCTTGAAAATGGATCGCCAACTGGCTGGCGTAGCTGATAATGAATTAGGTGCTGCAGCTAATGGAGCGTTATTCAGCAAAGGTTTTCTAAAGGACATGAATATTCTGGTGCATTCAACACAATGGAACGTGTATCCAACTCACTGAAAAAGGTGTTTTTTGGGGGTTTCCCACGGGCCGGTGGATATCGGGGCCGAGCTACTGGCCGTTCAAAACCCATCTCATCAGGTCCCACGGGAGGCAACCCCTCCACGACCTCTGCTCCTGCACCTTCCCTGTTCTTCCCTACCCGTTCACGGCCGTGGCGTGGCAGAGGATTCCGGGGTGCCAGGGGAGGTCTTTTTTCCTCGACCTTCAGACATACAGGTAATATTACACCTCATACACCCGTCTACAACCAAGGTGGGGGGGTCGTTTAAAATATTTTCACACCGCGTGGTGTCGCATTACATCGGACCCTTGGGTCCTAAATACTGTACAAGGGTTTGTTCTGGAGTTCTCTTCTCCCCCGCACCAACTGACGATTCCCACCCTCTCCCCTTTTCGGGGGAGGGCAGGACATTGGTGGAGCGGGAGATTTTGGAACTGTACCAGAAAGGAGCCATAGAACGGGTTCCACATGGGACTTCAGGTTTCCTGAGCAATTTGTTCCTGGTTCCCAAGAAGGACGGAGGCGTCCGTCCAGTCATCAACCTCAGAGAGTTGAATGGGACGGCGGTCTACCGTCACTTCCAGATGGAGGGCATGCACATGCTCAAAGATATCTTGAGACCCCGCGATTGGTTGGCAAAAGTGGATCTCAAGGACGCATACTTGACCATCCCGATCGCCAGGGAATCGCGGGTTTTCCTCCAATTCCGTTGGGGTCCAGACCTCTGGAGATTTCGTTGCCTACCTTTCGGCCTGTCTTCAGGCCCTTGGTGCTTTACCAAGGTGCTGAAGCCGGTCGTGGCATGGCTACGTGCCAAAGGAGTTCTCCTCATTGTATACCTGGACGACGTATTGCTAATGGCCTCGTCGGAGAGTCTGCTACCTCTCCAGGTACCATGGACGGTCAACCTCTTTCAGTCTCTGGGATTCCTAGTGAACCAGGAGAAATCGATTCTTTCCCCATCTCAAACCCTAGAATTCCTGGGATTCGGGGTGGACAGTACCCTGCTGTCTCTCAGTGTTCCTCTGCCCAAATGTCGATCGATTTTACGCGAAGTTCGATCTCTTTTGGGGGCTCAGGCTCCATCATTACGGGATCTGGCTCGCGTGATCGGCCTTTTGACAGCGACAAGGCTGGCGGTGACACCAGCCCCCCTGCACTATCGGGCCCTCCAACGCCTGAACGCCCTTTTTCTCAGGAGGGGTCTTCCCTACACTGCTCAGATCTCTCTCTCGGAAGAGGCCAGACTGGATCTGGAATGGTGGACCGATCACCTCCACTCCTGCAGCGGCAGGCCTATCCTGGTATCGCCCACGACGATTACAATCGACTCCGACGCTTGTGGGTCAGGTTGGGGTGCTTATTGCGAAGGTTCCTCCACGGGAGGTCGCTGGTCCGTTCAGGAACGTCATCTACACATGAACGGCTTGGAACTCTTGGCAGGGCTCTTTGCGCTCCAGAGTTTTCTCAAGGATCACACACATCGGTCAGTCCTCCTCCAGATGGACAATTTCCCGGCGGTCCGCTATATCAACTCGCTGGGCGGTCCTCGCTCCCTGCTTCTGACGAAAATGGCTTCCCGCCTTTTAGGAGTGGTGTTTTCAGACAGGGATCGTTGTCCAAACGCAGTTTATTCCGGGAATCTCGATCCAATTTGCAGATTGGAACTCGAGACACACAGAAGACTCCGGGGATTGGCGTCTGCGCTCGTCAGTGTTCTCCGACGTGGCGTCCCTGTGGGGGCCGTTTCACGCAGACTTATTCGCCTGCCTTCTCAACGCCCATCTCCCGATCTTCTTCAGTTGGCGGCCAGACCCACTGGCCGAGGCAACGGACGCTTTCCTGCAGGATTGGTCCGGGGCTCGCCAGTACGCCTTCCCGCCATTTCAATTGATCGCTCGCACGCTGCGACATGTCAGGACCCATCAGGTCCAGGTTGTTTTAATCACCCCGTTTTTGCAGAACCAACCTTGGTTCCCGATTCTGTTGGAACTCCTAGTGGATGTTCCCCGTTCTCTCCCGTCTCTCCCTGATCTCCTGGTAGACTCATCCTGGCACCCTCACCCGCTACTACCCCCAGGCCACAGTCTGTTGTTGGCGTCGCTGGTATCGGGATGCCCGGGGGAGCCAGAGAGATTTCGGGAAACGGACTACGGCGCTCCTACGCCATGCGTGGGCCCCAGGTACTAGATCCTGCTATAAATCGGCTTGGCTCACCTGGCATCATTGGTGTCTGTCAAGGGATCAAGATCCCTTCCAGGCCCCTTTGAGCTTCGTGTTGGACTTCCTTACGGAAATCTTTGATCAAGGCAAAGCTTATCGCACGCTTAATGTATATAGATCCGCTCTATCCACCTATCATGTGGGCTTCCATGGGACACCTTTAGGCAAACACCTGTTGGTCTGTCGTCTGCTTAAGGGTATCAGGGCTGACCGTCCCCCGTTGCCGCGGTATACAACAACTTGGGATGTGACCCTGTTACTTAGTTTTCTAGAACAATGGCCCTCTAATCAGGTTCTCACCTTGCGTCAACTGTCTAAGTTACTAGCCCTTCTATGCTTGAGATCTTGCAAAAGGGTGGCAGATGTCAGGGCGTTGGACTTCAACGCACGTTCCTTCGTGCCTGAGGGCGTGCGCTTTGACATCTCCCGCCGTACTAAGACGGCCATTTCGTCGGCATTTTATCCGGCATTTCCATTACGTCGGCTTTATGCCCAGTTTTGTGTCTTCAGGGATATGAATCCCGTACCGCTTCACTCCGGGTTCCAGGGGTTTCTCTTTTTATTTCGTTTAAATCTCCTTTCGCCCCGGTGGGTACGACTACGCTTGCGCACTGGCTTCGCTGGCTTTTGGGTTTAACCGGTGTTGATACCTCTATGGCGCTCATTCGATTCGCAGTGCTGTGGCGTCTTCCACTGTTTCGGCAGGTTGTCGGTTGGAGGACTTATTGCGATCAGCTGACTGGTCCAGAGAATCCACCTTCCGATCCTTTTATTTTAAACCTGTTGTTCATTGGTCATCCGCAGTTGTGGGTTAGCTTTGAACAAGCAATAGGAGCCTCAGAGTCGATGTATTAACCCCTTAGTGACCGGGCGGTTTTACACGAATCCGTCCGTTCGTGACCGCTGCTGTTTTTACGTTTCTGCGCTCTTAGTGTTTACGTCAAATTTTCCTCTTACTCGTTTATTCAACCCACACATATTTTACACTGTTTTTCTCGTCACTAAATGGACTTTATAAAGATACCATTTTTTTCATCATTTCATATAATTTACTATAAAAAATATTGTGAAATATGACACAAAAATTGAAAAAACACCACTTTTTCGAACTTTGACCCCCAAAATTTCTTATGTATCAACAACCGTCAAAAAAAAATTAATTCCTTAGTAGTTTCTAAATTTAGTACTGAGTTTAGCAATACCCAATGTTTACATATTCCTCGCTTTTTTCCTTATTTTATGCAACAATAAGTGCAAGTAGCACTTTGCCATTTCCAAAGAGTTTATTTTCAAAACTAGTGATAGTGACATTGTAACACTGATATCTGTCACTAAATCCTGAATAACCCTCCACATATACATATTTTTTTAAAGTACACAAATCAAGGTATTAAACTTGGGGTATTTTGACTCTTTCCATGCAAACCATTTTACCACAAATCTATGCCAAAGTTTGAGAAAAAAAAAAAATTTGGTGATTTTTTTTTTTTGAACGCAATTTAAGAATACATGTACTGTGAACTTTAAGGTTTACTGCCAAAAAGCACCCCAAAATATGTTCAGCAACATCTTCTGAGTAAATTGATACCACCCAAGTATAGGTATGTCGGGTCATTTGGGGGCTAAAAGGCCTTATTTGGGGGGTGCGCATTTCAGTTTTCCAACTTGGAATTTTCACATTTCGTCATCATGCACCCATGTCCTATTTGGGACATTTTTGAAGCCGGCCAAAGTAATTTACCCCCATCAAACCATATATTTTTAGAAAGGGCACACCCTAGGGTGCTTCAAAGAGTTGTATTTTAACATTTTCCATGCACTAGCTCTATGTCAAACTTTCAGGTAGTCACTTTTTGGGTTATTTTTTCACACACATTGTACTTTAGGCATGAATTGTCAAATCCAGTTATGGGTTACTGCCAAAAAACACCCCAAAATATGTTCAGCAACATCTTCTGAGTAAATTGATACCACCCATGTATAGGTATGTCGGGTCATTTGGGGCTAATAGGCCTTATTTGGGGGTGCGCATTTCAGTTTTCCAACTTGGAATTTTCACATTTCGTCATCATGCACCCATGTCCTATTTGGGACATTTTTGAAGCCGGCCAAAGTAATTTACCCCCATCAAACCATATATTTTTAGAAAGGGCACACCCTAGGGTGCTTCAAAGAGTTGTATTTTAACACTTTCCATGCACTAGCTCTATGTCAAACTTTCAGGTAGTCACTTTTTGGGTTATTTTTTCACACACATTGTACTTTAGGCATGAATTGTCAAATCCAGTTATGGGTTACTGCCAAAAAACACCCCAAAATATGTTCAGCAACATCTTCTGAGTAAATTGATACCACCCATGTATAGGTATGTCGGGTCATTTGGGGGCTAATAGGCCTTATTTGGGGGGTGCGCATTTCAGTTTTCCAACTTGGAATTTTCACATTTCGTCATCATGCACCCATGTCCTATTTGGGACATTTTTGAAGCCGGCCAAAGTAATTTACCCCCATCAAACCATATGTTTTTAGAAAGGGCACACCCTAGGGTGCTTCAAAGAGTTGTATTTTAACACTTTCCATGCACTAGCTCTATGTCAAACTTTCAGGTAGTCACTTTTTGGGTTATTTTTTCACACAAATTGTACTTTAGGCATGAATTGTCAAATCCAGTTATGGGTTACTGCCAAAAAACACCCCAAAATATGTTCAGCAACATCTTCTGAGTAAATTGATACCACCCATGTATAGGTATGTCGGGTCATTTGGGGGCTAATAGGCCTTATTTGGGGGGTGCGCATTTCAGTTTTCCAACTTGGAATTTTCACATTTCGTCATCATGCACCCATTTCCTATTTGGGACATTTTTGAAGCCGGCCAAAGTAATTTACCCCCATCAAACCATATATTTTTAGAAAGGGCACACCCTAGGGTGCTTCAAAGAGTTGTATTTTAACACTTTCCATGCACTAGCTCTATGTCAAACTTTCAGGTAGTCACTTTTTGGGTTATTTTTTCACACACATTGTACTTTAGGCATGAATTGTCAAATCCAGTTATGGGTTACTGCCAAAAAACACCCCAAAATATGTTCAGCAACATCTTCTGAGTAAATTGATACCACCTATATATAGATTTGTTCTGTTGTTTTTGGGGTGCTACGCCAATCTTTGACATGTGCTTGTCAATTTTCTAATTTGACATACAGTATCTTCTTTGCTTATCTTCTTTGCTTATCTTCTTTTTAGGGGCCTTTTTACATACCCCAGTTTTATGAACGTGCATATATTTGGTAAGCTAACACCCCAAAGTATTGTAAATGGAGTGTTTTTATGCTATGGATGCAACCGTTTGCTCCAAACAAATTGGATACTGTTTGGTGGTCATTTTTCATTTTCACACCCACATCAGTTTTGGACTGTGATTTAGGAGACACGGTTGTTTGTTACTGCATGAAAACTCTCCAGGTTGTTTTCTGCAAGGTCTCCTGAGTACACCCATGCCCCCCATGCATAGGTTTGCCAGGATTTTGGGAAGGTTCAAATACAATTTTTATGACTTTGTCATTGGAGTTGAAATTGAGATTATTTCTTCAGCTAGGCCTAGCTTTGGTTTTGGGTCTACCGCATACCCCAGTTTGAATTATTGCCAGAAAATTGTTTATATTTTTGTTATGTTGACACCCCAAGGTATTGCATATGGAGTGCTTTGATGCCATGGATGCAACGGTTTTAGCCCAAAACATTTGAGAAGGTGTGTGGTGTAATTTTTCAATTTTCAGATTTTCACACCCACATCAGTTTTGGACTGTGATTTAGGAGACACGGTTGTTTGTTACTGCATGAAAACTCTCCAGGTTTTTTTCTGCAAGGTCTCCTGAGTACACCCATGCCCCCCATGCATAGGTGTGCAAAGATTTTGGCAAAATACAGCACCAATTGTAGAACATAAAATGGTACGAATAAAATGTAAAAGTCTGGAGCAGTAAGAAAAAAAAAAAACTAAACTGAACTAACTGGAGTGTGAGAAAAAATAGAAAGGAAAAAAAAATCACAGATCACGCACAGTGTGATATAGCTTGAAACAGTCCCCAAGACACAGACCGGGTTGTCCAGGGCATTCTGGGCAGTAAAAGATTGTGTCTCTCCTCTGCCCCCTCTTGAAACACACCCTGCACCTTTTTTGGGGTTTCTGTTTGCCCTCAGTAGGGGGGATTTTATAAATAAAATGCGTAGCCCCAACTCTGTCCCCCATCACCGCCCGGGTAGCAGGTGCATCCTGGTACAAAAGCCCCGAAATGACCTGGAGCTGAAACTGTAAAAAGGACAGCGAGCGTCACTCCGGGGTTTGCCTTTTTGCAGAGCAAAAAGGCATTGTGGGTTGCAATTTGCATCAGGTAAATTGCAACCTTTTTGTACCAGGCCCTTGACTTCCGCATAGTCTGGTAGGGCTGGAGCAGCTGATCTGCCAGATCAACCCCACCCATATGCCGGTTATAGTCTTCGATGCACACTGGCTTCCTGATGCGCTCAGCTCTGCCACGTACAGAGACCTCCACAGACCTCTCAGTGTGGATGGTGGATAGAAGGTATACATCCTTCTTGTCTCTGTACTTGACCGCCAACAGCTCCTCTTGGCGCAGAGCTGAGGTCTCCCCCCTTTTTAGCCGGGTGCGGACAAGCTGTGCTGGGAAACCTACGCGGTTCTTGCGAACAGTACCGCATGCTGCTGTATCAAAGCAATACAGCAGCTTGAACAAAGGGACACTTGTATAAAAATTATCAACATACAAGTGGTACCCTTTGTTCATCAGGGGAAAAAGTAGGTCCCACACAATCTTGCCACTGGTTCCCATGTGTTCTGGGCAACCTGGAGGGTCAAGGCTACTATCCTTTCCCTCGTACACCCGGAAGGCCTGAGTATACCCACTCTCGCTGTCACAGAGCTTATACACCTTCACTCCATACCTGGAGCGTTTGGAAGGAATATACTGCTTGAATCCCAGCCTTCCTTGTATTTCATTAGGGATTCATCCACGCGCAGATATTCCTTCCAGGTGTATAAGCCTCTGCAAACCTGGCGGCGAAGTGGGTAATCAGGGGACGGATTTTATACAGCCTGTCAAAATGGGGATGCTCTCTAGGAGGGCACAGGCTGTTGTCACTGAAGTGCATGAAACGCAAAATGTTTTCATACCTTCTACGTGACATTGATTGGGGGTAAATGGGGGTAGAGCAGATGGGGCTACTGCTCCAGTAGGAGCGAATTGAGGGCTTCTTTATGATGCCCATCAGCATAGTAAGTGCCCAGAATTTCAGAAATTCTGGCACATCTAGCGGGGTCCATTGCTGCCTTGCCAAGTAGGAG
The DNA here is from genome assembly GCA_009667805.1 of Leptobrachium leishanense. Taxonomy (NCBI): domain Eukaryota; kingdom Metazoa; phylum Chordata; class Amphibia; order Anura; family Megophryidae; genus Leptobrachium; species Leptobrachium leishanense. The sequence continues at coordinate 159,600,473 of CM019065.1, forward strand.
TCTGGCTTCGCAGCACAATGCTGATGGGCATACAGATTTGATTGGGCCACGATGTGGCCCAACAAATCATCCCCCATAAACACCTGCAAAAACTGTGTGGCGGTAAATCCTGCAACATCAATATTGATGCCAGGATTTGCCGTGAAAGGAGGGATATCTGGCCTCTGGCGATGAGGCACTACCCACTCCTCAGCTGGAGCTGTGCGTCTCCTGCTGGCAGGTGGTGACCCAGGATCTGCATCAGAAACATCACTAGATACATCAGCCAGCGTAGATGATGTATCTAGCGACGTCTCTGAGCAGTTGGCGGGGTCAAAATCAGGGTCAGAGTCTGACGCAGATGCCTCAGATTCTGATGCCAGGATGGCATATGCCTCCTCGGCGCTGTACACCTCTCAGACATTATATATAATAGATTATAAAATTTTATAATTATTATATATAATAAGCGGATTGTTGGTTCTTAGAAGAACCGTTGGGTTTCACAAGAAAATACAAATAAACACCTAAATCTCTCTAAATCACTCTAAACCTGCCTCAATTCTTCTAAATCTCCCTAAAATCTCTCTAAATCTGCCTAAATTTTTCTAATCTCACTAAAATCTCTCTAAATCTGCCTCAATTTTTCTAATCTCACTAAAATCTCTAACCTGTCAAATCTGATCTCTCTCTCTCGCTCACCAAAACACAAGTGAGGAGAGGGAGGGAGAATCACAGAGGTCAGAGCCAATATTTACAAAATATTGACCTGACCTGACAAATTAGAAATTTTATTTTGATTTTTTCTAACTTCTGATTGGATGTTGCTAGCCTGCCTCTCTGATGAGGCAGGCTAGGAACATCCCACTCAGCCCCAAGATGACCCTGCCCTTAGAAGGGCAGCGCCATCTTGGCTGTCAGTTTTCTTTTATTTTATTCATTTTTTATTTATTTTTATTTTACTTTTTTCTTCTTTTTTTACACTTTTTTTACTCTGCTGGGTGCCTTGATCCCTCGAGGCACCCAGCAGAGCACCTGATCACTCATGTGATCTTTTTGTACTGAGTGCCACGATACCTCGTGGCACTCAGTACTTCCTGCCGCTACCGGAAGTGATCGCTCGGGGGGAGCGATCACTTAGCGGACCGGCGGCAGGTAAGCATATTGCAAGGATGCCTCGATGTCGAGGCATCCCTGCAATATACACAGAGCAGCTGGAAGCGATACCGATCGCTTCCAGCGCTCTCTAGAAGTGCCGGGCACCTCTCCGGTAAAACCGGATGTTGATCGCTCCCGGGGAGCGATCACATGGTGCCCCGGCACTTCTCACCGCCATTGCATGGATGCCTGGACTCCCAGGCATCCTGCAATGGCGTTTGAGCTGCTGGAAGCGATCCGATCGCTTCCAGCGCTCTCTAGAAGTGCCGTGCACCTCTCCGGTAAAACCGGATGTTGATCGCTCCCGGGGAGCGATCACATGGTGCCCCGGCACTTCTCACCGCCATTGCACGGATGCCTGGACTCCCAGGCATCCTGCAATGGCGTTTGAGCTGCTGGAAGCGATCCGATCGCTTCCAGCGCTCAAAAAACCGCAGGACGTACCATGTACGTCAGCGGGTCTAAGAGAGACCCGCTGCAATGACGTACATGGTACGTCCAGGGTCCTTAAGGGGTTAAAATTATAGAATTTAGCTAAGTATGACGATAAGTTAGAATTTTAATAATGAGACTCTGAGGCGAGTATTGCCCACCACTCCCGCTGCTTTTGTGGTTTATTTGTATTACTGGGTCTGCGGATCCAATATCTTCCATTCTCACGTCTTATTTTTACCCAGCCTCATGAAGGATTTCTTGGTCTCCGGTGGTTTGCCCTTTGGGTTTCCTTCGCACCTACACTGATCACCTCGTACAGCAAAGAAAGAGGAAGTAGGAGGGAAGTTGACCGGGTTTGATGGGCTCTGACAGGAAGTAGGACCGATCCAAAGGAGTGAAATGGGTGTTGGAAGACACCATATATACCGGTTACTACTGTTATTATATGTTTTCTCTTTTATTCAATATAAATGCTTCATATTTCCAAAGTCCTTGCTAGTTGCCACTTGCTGCTATGTTTAATAAAGCAAGAAAGAGCAGCAATAGGAGCCTCAGAGTCTTATTATTAAAATTCTAACTTATCGTCATACTTAGCGTCATACTTAGTTAAATTCTATAATTGTATATGTTTTATGTTTGTATATTATCTTGAAAATTTTTAATAAAATTCTGGACGTCATGAATGCAGTCCGTCTGACTACGTTCCATCATTCACACACAAAGTTATGCGGACGTTTCGCACTCCGCACGTCCGTTCTAGCGGTTTTACGTTCTTGCCTAACTTGCATCCGTTTGCCGCGTCCGTTGTCTGTCCGCCCTTCTGTGCGGATGTACTTCGTGTGTGGGTCTCTTGATCATAATTGTATGCTACCATGGACGTTAAAATGTGCGGCAACACAGATGTGAACACTGCACTCGTCTGACCCGAACCTTAGCAGACAAGTGCCTGTGTTTAGGTCAGAAGGTAGAAGTGAGCAGATGCCTCTAAACAGAAATAACTAGCTAAAGATGTGTGTAAATTAGGACAACACTTGTTTGAATATGATGTATTCATTTAGGTACAGTTCAAAACTAGCTAGATTGTCCCTTCAATTTGTCTCTTACAACTGACTTCAAGTGTTTTTTTAAACTTTAGTTTTTACAAGCTACCCTTAGTTATCTTTTTAGTTTGTTCATATTTCCCTCAGTTACTCATTTTAAGACACTCTAGGAGCAAATATACATAATCACACGAGAACATAATCAGCCTGTAGTTATTGATGTATTTGCTGTATTTGAATGACTTTATTCTTTTGTAAATTCAGAACCACTCATACAGTCAGCAAATTTTTTTTAGGGTGATGCGGATTTTAGATATGAAATTAGTTGGGAGGAATTTCTTTGACCCTTCTTGTCCTACAGTGTTGCAGCAGTACAGGTAAGCTATATAGAGTTAAAGCTCTCGCTCATAAAATGTGTGATCGTGATTCAGATTTGTAATGACATCTCAAATTTTCTAACTACTGTGAGTTGGCGGAAAAAAACATCCACCAGGACTGCTTTTTTGGGTCCACTAGTGTGACCCAATTTTACTTGGGGAATCAGAATCCCTTACAAACTATTCAAGGATGTGCCCCTTCCTCGGTGTACAAGCACTTGCCACTTTATTCATGAAGACCTTGATAAAAGGTGTGGTAAAGACTTATTGCACCATAAGGATAATTATTTTTCATGTATATTACTGATTATATGATTGTTGTTTTATTATTATGTGCCCTATAAGAACATTTTTTCATGTTTGTTTTCTGTGGTGCATTTACTCGGAGCTTTACTCTTGTTGGTTCCTACAAGGCAGCACTAAATTCTATACAGTGTATGGTCATTTTAGAAATGGTGGAAGCGCCTGTTTTTTTTCACATAATTTAGTATCAAGTATATTTATCCCCCCGGCCTGAGGTGCACAGGAGGTGTCTCCAGCTGCAGCAATTACTTTGTTTTATTTTTTTTAGGTGCCAAAGACACTTAAAGGGATATTCTAGGCAACATGACCACCTAAGCTTTTTTAGATGGTCATGATGCCCGGAGTATGCCCTTGTCTTTCCCCCCTCCCTCCGCTCAGCCGATCGGCTAAAACAGTTGAGAGACGCGGAGGACTTTACTCCGCCCTCCCAGCTGTCAGTCAGCAGAGTGGGATTCATATTTCCCGCTTCTGACGACTATTGCCAAGTAGGAGACGTCATCGCCCTTTCAGCGAGATGACGTCTCCAACTCGCTGTAGTAGCTGGCGGCAGCGGCTGATTAGTGTTGCGCGCATCCTCTTGCGCCTAACACTAATCAAAGAAGAAGAGAAAGCCTGCTGATTGGCTGGCTTACGTGAGAGGCGCGCATGCACGCTTCTCACGTAAACCATTAGCCAAGTTCAAGCTCTAACAGGACGGGAGCGGAAGGGGAGGATGGAGGGTTTTTCAAAAACCGCCGTTGGAAGCAAGTGGTTTTTAGAGTAAGTATTACATAAAAATATATATATATATATATATATATATATATATATATATATATATATATATATATATAATAAATAGGTAGGGAATAGGTATATTTTAATGTAAAGGGGGGGGGGGATTTTTAGCCTAGAGTGTTCCTTTAACCTTGCGGATTATATTGTCAATGATTTCTAACTTATTCAATAAATACTTTAACCTCCCTAACGGTATTCCCGAGTGTGGCTCGGGGTTAACTTTTTGTACCGAAAGCGGTATCCCCGAGCCACACTCGGGCTGGATACTTACATGTCCTGCGCTCCCTCGCTGATCCCCGTGGTCTCCTCCAGCCGCTCACAAAGTCACACTGCCTGGTTCTCTTCTCGTGAGGAGTGAACCAGGAAGTGTGACGTCGCAATCGGCTGCAGTGTGACTGCGGGGACAGCGAGGGAGCGCAGGACATATAAGTATCGGCCCGCGTGTGGCTCGGGGATACCGCTTTCAGTATTGAAAGTTAACCCCCGAGCCACACAAATACCGCTAGGGGCCCAGAATAAATTGGACCGATTCTGACATATAAAATATGTCAGAATCAGACCACCAGCGAGGTTTTTTTAAAAAAAAAAGGTTGGAATATTAGGGGCAAAAAACCTAGTCCCCTAAACCTAGCCCTAACTCCTTAAACCTAATCCCCCAACCCTAAACCTAACCCCCTAAACATTGCTCTACCCCTAACCCCCTAAACCTTGCTTTAACTATAAACCTAGCCCTAACCCCCTAAACCTTGCTCTAACCCTAACCCCATAATCCTAACCCCCTAAACCTAACATAACTCCCTAAGGGTTAGGTTGTTAGGGTTAGCCGCTGAGATTTTGGATGTCTGGAAGTTGGCCGTCAGGGAGTTGTCTGTAGGGGACTTGGTATGTCTGGCACTTGTTCTGTCTGGAAGTTGACCGTCGGAATGTTGGCATTAGGGAACCTGGTTGTAGGGATTTTGTCCAGCGCCCACATATATCGCTATGCATATTGTTGTATGTAGCCTTTAAATTTATTTACTTTCCTTTTTAAAAATGTCTAATTGCCTTAGACTTCAGGTTTGGCCAGGATTTGTGGCTACCATACGCAGAACCGATGGGGGTCTTTTCCTTTTAGCTGACATCACACACAAGATTATCCGTAATGATTCTGTTCTGGATATCATGTAAGTTAAACTTTCACGTCACTATTATATTGTACATATAAATTTTAGGCTGAAGCCATGTTGTTTCTTTATTTACTTTAGTATTTTGGAAAGGTTTATGTCTTTCCGGAGAGATTGTTTCTATGTAATAGCATTAGATCAGCTTGTGTGTATTTATAGGAACCTATTCAAAAAAGTGAAACATTTTATTTACTGCTTATAACCCTCTCTTCACTTGTTCTGTATTATATTTGGCACCTCTTAAGAATGTTCTAAAATGGGGCAGAAAAGGGGCATATTCAGTAAACATCAAGCCAAGTTACTGCATCTTTGAATATATAAGGGATTGTTACTTGCTTGATTATGATTTAGTGGATAGAAACACCAAAAACGTGGTTAGTTTTGATGGTTAAATATTATCTCTGTAGTCGATTGTTGTTCCGTCTTTTCCATCATTTCCACTGTAACTTAAAATTCTAGAATTTAGCTAAGTATGACGATTAGTTAGAATTTTAATAATAAGACTCTGAGGCGAGTATTGGTTCTCTTTCTTGCTTTATTAAACATAGCAGCAAGTGGCAACTAGCAAGAACTTTGAAAATATGAAGCATTTATATTGAATAAAAGAGAAAAACATAACAGTAATAACAGGTATATGGTATCTTCCAACACCCCTTCCACTCCTTTGGATCTGTCCTCTTTCCTGTTCAGTGCCCATCAAAACCAATCCACGTCCCTCCTACTTCCTCTTTCTTTGCTGTACGAGGTGATCAGTGTAGGTGTATAGGGAACCCAAAGGGCAATCCACCGGAAACCAGGAAATCCTTTATGAGGCTGAGGAAAGAAAAAACGTGAGCGTGGAAGATATTGGATCCGCAGACCCAGGAAATAACCAAAAACCACAATAGCGGCGGGAGTGGTGGGCAATACTCGCCTCAGAGTCTTATTATTAAAATTCTAATTTATCGTCATACTTAGCTAAATTCTATAATTTTAGTGAATATATGTTTATTTGTTTAAAAGGTGAAGAAATACAAACGTTTGTAAAGTATCATACGACTCGGCACGCAGGCCAGTCCAATAGCATATTCACAATAAAGTATATACGGCGGGGGGGGGTGAAAAGAGAGTTGACAAGGGTTGGGGATGGAGGGTAGACTGTTATAACGTTCAGGGTGGATTAGGGGGGATAGGAGACACAGTACATACGATGCCCGCATCAGCGTGAATGTTCGCCTGGGTATCTCCTAAGAGATCAGTGTTGCGCTATCTCAAGTGTGAGCAAAATAATAACCGTGTTTTCTTCTCTACATGGGCACGACGCTAGACTCAGCGATCAGAATTGCTTTAAACTCGGGCCCTGAGGAGAGCAAAAGCCATCTGGACCATATGGTCAGATAGCGGGGAAGCATGTGGTTAGCGGTGAAATACAAATGTTCCGTAGCGTGTAGTTCTTCCATTCTGGACAGCCATAGTGTGAGAGGGGGGCAATCGGGTCGTCGCCAGAACAACGGGATCAGGCTCTTCGCCGTGTTAAGGATACGTAGGCCAACAGAATTCTTATATGCGTACCTGGAGTATGGGACATGGTGTAGGAGCATGGGAGCTGGTAAAAAGTCAGGTGGAGGGTCAAAGAAAAGGCCCAGCAGTCTATGTATCGACGTCCAATACGGGCGAATTAGGGGACAGTCCCACCATATATGTAGAAGTGAACCTGGGGAGTCACCGCAGCGCCAGCACCTATCGTCAACCTCTGGGTACATCCGGCAGAGAACCTGAGGGGTTCTATACCACATGGAAAGGAGTTTGTAGGCTGACTCCTGTATCCTCGTGGAGACCGAACAGTGGTGTGTGAGGTCACATATGCGGCTCCAGTCCTCTTCCGACAAACATATCCCCAACAACGTCTCCCATCTCCCTATATATCCGGGGGGTTGAATCTTAGAAGCATGTAAGAGCAGGGAGTAAAGCCGAGATACCCCATGCGTCAAGGGACCTTGGCGTGTGCAAAGTATTTCAAACTCAGTGAGAGGTCTTATCAGGTGGGATTGCTGTGGAATGGATTTGATAAAGCTCAGTATCTGTTGAAATGGTAGGTAAAGGGCAAGCGGGACGGTCCCCCTCCCCCCAACTCCCCCAAGGTGGTAAAGCGACCATTCGGGAAGATGTGATAAATGCGTGGCGTGGGTGCGTCAATTAGGTCTCGAAAGGCCCGTGGGTTATGACCGGGGGAGAAGTCAGGGTGACATATCAAGGGGGTCAGAGGAGAGGGGTCCGAGGAGAGTCCCAGGGGTTGTCTCATCTGGTGCCAGATTCGTAGAGATGTCGAGGTGTATAACAGGTGTCGCGTAATGCGGAGTCCATGGCGTCTGGGTAGCCATGGAATAGCCGAGACCGGAACTCCCGCCTCGATCCCCTCAACCTCCCCCCAGGCCTTTGCCGGGCCGATTCTCGCCCACTCCACCACCCTGACCATATGGCACGATTTATAGTAGAGGAGAAAGTCTGGGACCGCCAGACCCCCCTCCAGTTTAGGCAGAGTTAGACAAGCGAAGCTTTGTCGAGGGCGGTTACCTCTCCATATATAGGTGGTTGCCAGAGAGCGCAGCGCGCGAAAATAGGTACCGGGGATGTGGGTAGGGATTGTCTGGAATAAGTATAGAAGGCGTGGTAATAAGTTCATTTTAAGTACTTGGACCCTCCCCAGCCAGGAAATGTGTGGGTAGTCCCATTGTCCAAGGTCATTAGCAAAGGTGTCCAGAATGGGGAGAAAATTGTCACGAAACATATGGGATGGAATTTGGGTGACCCAGATTCCTAAGTATTTAATACGGGATGTGGCCCATTGGAAGGGGAAGCGCGGAGTGTGGGCTGAGACCCGGCGTGTGGATAGGGAGACGTTAAGTATAAACGATTTAGCGTAATTAATTTTTAGATTTGAGAGTAGACCGTAGCGATGGAATGCCTGTAAAACGTTAGGCAGTGTGGTCTCCGGGCGGGAGATAAAGAATAATAAATCGTCTGCGTATGCCGCGATTTTGTGTTCGGTAGGGCCCACTCTCAGACCTCGAACATCCGGAGAGCCCCGTATCGCTGCCAGGAAAGGTTCCAGGGCCAGCGTGAACAATAGGGGTGAAAGAGGGCAGCCCTGTCGGGTCCCGTTCCGGATTTTAAATGGTGCAGTGTACATGCCGTTAACGCATACCCGGGCCGTGGGGTTAATGTAGAGAGCCCGAATCCAAGCGCACAGGTGGGGGCCGAGACCTATGTGTCCGAGCGTTGCAAATAAAAAATCCCAGTTAACCCGATCAAATGCCTTTTCGGCGTCCGTGGACAACAGCAGTAGTTCCTCCCCCCGACGTTGGGCCCTGTGCGTGAGAGTTAAAGCTCTAATGGTATTGTCTCTGGCTTCCCGGCCTGGGATAAAGCCAGTCTGGTCAGGGTGAATAAGGTCAGTAATGTGGGGTAACAGTCGTGATGCGAGTATTTTGGCGAATATTTTAAGGTCACAGTTTAGTAATGAGATGGGTCGGTAATTCTCGCACTGTGCGGCGTCCTTCCCATCTTTAGGTATCAAGGTGATAGTGGCGGATAAGGTCTGAGGTGGGATGAGTCGCCCCTCCGGGACCGAGTTAAAGGCCAATAAAAAATGTGGGGCAAGTGTCTTCAGAAAGCGTTTGTAATAATTTAGGGGGAGACCGTCAGGGCCTGGGCATTTACCGGTCTTAGAGGCTTTCAGGGCTCCGGCCAATTCCTGCGCCGAGAGGGGCGACTCCAGGAGTCGCGCAGTCGACTGTGGGAGCCGGCATTTCAAGTGGGTTGTCAGATAGTCGCGGATATCAGTCCTGTTGGTCGCCCCCTCGCGGTCAGGGGTGTGGCCCGGTAGATTGTAAAGCGATTCATAGTATGATCGAATGGTGGATTGAATATCGCCGGGTAGGTAGTGTATTTTTTTATGTGAGTCTCTGATCTTGGCAATGTAAGAAGCGGTTCTCTGTTTTTGTAGCATGCGTGCTAAGAGGCGTCCGCTCTTATCACCGTGGGCGAAAAAAAACATTTGAGCGTTGACATTGTCTGTGATAGGAGGAATTCAAAAGGGTGGTCAGTTCGCGTCTCGCAGCGGTCAGTTCAATCAGGCCATCTGCGTCAAGGGAACCCTTGTGTAAGGTCTCTAACGTCGCTATATGCTTCAATGTATCGGTTATGGCGGTCGATTTCTGTCTCTTAAACTCTGATGCTTTCTGGATATAAAAGCCCCTTATCACACATTTGTGTGCCTCCCAGATCGTCAGTGGTGACAGGTCTGGGTTGGCGTTTTCAGCAAAGTAATGCTCTAGAGCCTGTGTGCAGTCCTGTATAACGGTCGGGTCAGAGAGGAGAAAGTCGTTAAGTCGCCAGGTCGGGGCTGCTGTCCGATACAGCGGAGAGGTTAAGGTCATCGTGACGGGTGCGTGGTCAGACCAGGTTAGGTTGCCAATTGTTGCAGAATGGAGATCCTGTAGATGGTAATGGGAGAGAAAAAAGTAATCCAGTCTGGAGTAAGTCTGGGCCGGGTGAGAGAAAAAGGTATAATCCCTGTCTTCGGGGTGAAGTGCGCTCCAGCAATCCACCAATCGGTTCGAGTGAAGAAGGGAGTCGATCCTGCGCAAGATACGCGCGGGGACGGCAGAGCGTCCCGATGACGTATCCCGCAGAGGATCTATTGGGAGGTTAAAGTCTCCGCCCAAAACTAGACAACCCTCCGTAAAGTCCTTCAGTGTTGTGAGGAATTTAGCCAAAAACTTATGCTGACTCTTGTTTGGTGCAAGCGAATGTGTACATGCGGTCTGCAATCGTGCCCTTCACCACCACGTACCGGCCCCCTCCATCTACAAGCGTGGCCCTGTGCTGGAATGAGATCGACTTGGCAAATAATATTGCTGTACCTTTAGATTTGGCTATAGTATTGTTGCTGGAGTAGCCCATGGGAAACCTTGAGTCAGTTAATTTGGGGGCAGACCCCTCTCGAAAGTGGGTTTCCTGAATAAACACAACGGAGGCTTTGGCTCTATGAAAGTCCCGTAAAGCGAAGGAGCGTTTTTCTGGGGTGTTGAGGCCTCTGGCATTAATAGATACAAGTGTCAGGTGTGCTGGCTTTGTGGGTGCCATCCTTCCCCTGCAGGGGAAGTGGGGTAGAGCATGTAGTAGCGGTAAAGGTCTCCAGGGTGGGGACGATAGGTATGAGGGGATGTAAGGGAGAATGGAGGGGGGTAACAAAGAAGGGGGGGCCCAGAAAAGGGATACGAGGGGAAAGAATCCTCGGGCCAAAAGGTATGAGGTGTGGGCTAGGTTGGATACGGGGTCCGGGGGTCACGAGTAGCACCAAGAGCCCCTCCCAACCGTCGCGTCGCCCTGTCCTCCGGGTAGGAGGCGAGTCCAGAAGGTACCACGCGGGAGGTGTCAACCACTGCTCCGCAAACCAGACGGGTACACTCCAGCAGAGAGGGAACCCCCTCAACCCATTGTAAACTGACTTAAAGGAACACTCCAACAAAAAAATCACCCCCCGTTTTTTTTTCCTAACCTATCCCTATTCCCTTAATAAAACCTTCTTTTTTTTTTTCTTTTCTTGTAACTGCAATACTTACCTTTAAAATCCTCTGGTTCCAGCGGCGTTTTTTTTTTTTATACTCACCTCCCTCCTCTTCCGCTCCCGTCCTTCTTCTTGCTGCGTCTTGGCTTCTGGTTTACGTGAGAAGCGCGCATGCGCGCCTCTCACATAAGCCAGCCAATCGGCAGGCTTCCTCCCGGCTCCCTCTGAGGATTAGTGTTGCGCGCAAGAGGATGCGCGCAACACTAACCCGAAGAGGGAGCCGCCAGCTTCTGCGGGAGTAGGAGACGTCATCGCGCTGAAAGCGCGATGACGTCTCCTACTCGGCAAAAGTCGGCAGAAGCGGGAAATATGATTCCCGCTCTGCTGACTGACAGCTGGGAGGGCGGAGTAAAGTCCTCCGCCTCTCTCAGCTGTTTTCAGCCTTTTCTGCAGATCGGCTGAGCGGAGGGAGGGGGGACAAAGAAAGGGCAGGATACTCCGGGCATCATGACCACCTAAAATAGCTTAGGTGGTCATGTTGCTTAGAGTATCCCTTTAAATATGCTTAAATAAACGCGCATTAAAACAAAAGCTTTAAATGAACAGTGCAAATGTCGTGAACCCTAACAAAAAGAAGGTTAGAAAAAACAAGTCCGTGGGGAAAAAATCTTGTCAGCGGATAAACTCCGTAACTGGGCGAGTGTCAATCTTGCATGTAGATGTATAAAAGTTAAAGTCCCGGTGCCCCCGGCAAGAAAGATCGGAGATATAGTTACCCGTTGCAAGTCTTCCACCCGAAGTTGATCCGGTACCACAGGATCGTGTGGGCCGACAGCGGCTCGAGGTCTCCCTGGAGGAATCCGTTGAGACATAACGGGAGCAGGTGGCAGAGTCTGGTGGGACCCCTTGTACAGGTGGAGTGCGTAGGGTGAAGAGAAAGTCCCACAAGGAAGTCGGAGAAACCGGAAGTAAGGGCCCGTGTGGTCTTTCTTCGTAACGTCGAAAGAGTCCGAAGGACATTCGAAGTGGTTGTGCCCCGGTGTCCCAGGCTATAAGATGAAGGCGTAGTTACCTGTCCAGATTCCTCGTCACGAGTATCATCCCGCTTCATGGGGATAAGTCATAGGATGGGTCATGGTTTCCCGCCATTATTCTGACTTCACACGCCGTGGGCCGCGTCTAGGCTGGTGCGATCAACAGGGAAGAATAATGTATGAAATTTAGCTCAGACGGTCGCTTGAATGAATCGGTGCCCTCTCGGGAGTAGAGTTGTGTTTCAGACCGTCGGGCCCCGATGTCGTTAGGCGGGTCTTGGTGGGCCTTTGCGGTAGGGCGTCTGAAGCTGCGCCGGGGCGATTGGAGGAGTAGAATTGAACAGGGTCCGGCCATGACAACCCTACCGGAGGGAGCTGAAGATCCGAGACCAGAGTGTCCACATCAGCGGAGGAGCGCGCCAGGAATGGTCCCTGAGGAGTAGAAACCATAAGCCCAGTGGGAAAGTGCCAGCGATATCTTATCTTCTGCGCTTGAAGGTTCCTCGTGAGAGGGCGCAGGGCTCTGCGGAAAGCCAGGGTTGCAGGAGATAGGTCTGGGAAAAGTTGTAATTCCGCTCCATCATGGGAAATTTGAGTGGGGGCGCGCGCAGCCCGTAATAGATCTTCTTTTAAGGGGAAGTTTTCGAGGCAGCAGATTACATCTCTCAGGGGTCCAGTCCCGCGTGGGCGTAAGGCGCGATGAGCGCGCACAAAAGCAATGGGAGTAGTGTTTGGTCGGTCACGTAAAGTGTTAAAGATGGACGTGAGGGTTGGGATAAGGTGGGTGGGAGATTCCTCCGTGTCAGGTAGGCCCCGAATCCGCAAATTATTACGTCTGCCGCGGTTGTCCAAATCTTCCATGTGGAGTGCCATACCTCCTGAGTTGTTCAGTCTGTGAATCAAGTTTGGTGGAAGTTGCAGTTTGTTGTAGATTTAGTACATCACAGGCGGCTTCCACTGCATGAATCTTAGTGTGCAGGCCTTGTAGATCCCCTCTGACCTGCTGCAGTTCTGCCATGATGGCAGTGTTTGCCTCCCTCAAATCCTCCTTCGTGGGCAGCCTGGCTAATAATGTAGCCCAGTCTGGGCTGTCTGCGGCGTGCATCGTCTCTGTGGCTCCCTCTGCGTCCGGAATGAGGGTGCCAGGGGAGTGCGGTGTTATGTCCTGTGTGGCGTATGGGCCCTCAGACCGCGTGGTCGCGGCGGCCGTCAGCGGCACTAAGAATGCCCGTAATGTTACGGCTGAATTTTGCCCAGCAGGTGCCTGGGGACGTTGGGCACTCGTGGCGCGGTGCGTTTTCCCCATTAGGTGTGCTGGCGGGTCACGGTGTGCGCGGGTTCGGCGGGTCCGAGCGGAGCTCGCTGTCTAAGCGGCCATCTTGGTTGGCGCCGTGGACACGCCTCCAATTCTATAATTTTAATACATCGACTCTGAGGCTCCTATTGCTTGTTCAAAGCTAACCCACAACTGCGGATGACCAATGAACAACAGGTTTGAAATAGAATGAGCGGAAGGTGGACTCTCTGGACCAGTCAGCTAATCGCAATAAGTCCTCCAACCGACAACCTGCTGAAACGGCGGAAGAAGCAACAGCGCTACGAACCGAATGAGCTCCAAAAATTGAGGTATCTACACCCGCTAATACTAAGAGCCAACAAAGCCAGCGCGCAAGCGTAGTTGTACCTACCAAAGCGAAGGGAGATTTGAATGAAATAAAGAGAGGTGAAACCGGAGGGCGGCGGTACGAGATTCGTATTCCTGAAGACAAAAGACCGGGCATAAAGCCGGACGTGATGGGAAGGCTGGGTAAAAGGCGGACGAAATGGACGTTTTAGTACGGCTGGAGATGTCAAAGCGCACGCCTTCTGGTATGAAAGAGCGGGCTCTGAAGTCTAACGCCCTGACATCAGCCATCCGTTTGCAAGAAATCATGCAAAGGAGGGCCAATAACTTAGCCGAAAGTTGACATAGGGTTAAATCCTTGTTAGAGGGCCATTGTTCCAAAAATTCAAGGAGGATATGCACGTCCCAAGTTGTCGTATATCTAGGCAACGGAGGACGGTCAGATCTGATACCCTTAAGCAATCGACACACCAACGGGTGTTTGCCTAAAGGTGTCCCCTGAAAACCAACATGGTAAGCCGATAAGGCTGATCTATACACATTAAGTGTGCGATAAGCTTTGCCTTGATCGAAAATCTCCGTAAGGAAATCCAAAACAAAGCTCAAATGGGGCCTGGAAGGGATCTTGATCCCTTGACAGACACCAATGATGCCAGGTCAGCTGCAGACACCAATGATGCCAGGTGAGCCAAGCTGATTTATAGCAGGATCTAGTACCTGGGGCCCACGGCGTAGGAGTGCAGTAGTTCGGTCCGAAATCTCTCTGGCTCTCCCGGGCATCCTGAAACCAGTGAGGCCAATAACAGACTGGATCCTGGGGACAGGAGAGGGTGAGGTTGCCCGGAGGCGTCTCTCAGGAGATCCGGAAGAGTCGGGAGAGAACGGGGAACATCCATGAGGAGATCCAATAGCACTGGGAACCAAGGCTGGTTCTGCCAAAAGGGGGTGATGATCACAATCTGGGCCTGTTGAGTCCTGACCTGACGCAGTGTGCGAGCTATCAGTTGAAATGGCGGGAAGGCGTACTGGCGAGCCCCGGACCAATCCTGAAGGAAAGCGTCCGTTGCCTCGGCCAGTGGGTCTGGCCGCCAACTGAAGAAGATCGGAAGATGGGCATTGAGCCGACAGGCAAAAAGATCCGCGTGACATGGTCCCCAAAGGGATGGGATGTCACGTCGAAGAAAGCTGCCGAGCTCAGACGCCAGTCCCCGGAGTCCTCTGTATGTCTCGCGTTCCAATCCGCGGATTGGTTCGAGATTCCTGGTATGAACTGTGCTTGGACCTCGACCCCCGGTCTGAAAACACCACTCCCAGAGGCGGGAAGCCATTGTTGTCAGAAGGAGGGAGCGAGGGCCGCCCAGCGAGTTGATATTTCGAACCGTTGGGAAGTTGTCCATCCGGCGGAGGACTGAACGATGAACGCGATCTTTGAGGAAACTCTGAAGCGCAAAAAGTCCTGCCAAGAGCTCCAGACCGTTCATGTGCAGTTGACGCTCCTGCACGGACCAGCGACCTCCCGTGGAGGAACCGTCGCAGTAAGCACCCCAACCTGACCCACAAGCGTCTGAGTCGATTGTAAGCGTCGGGGGTGGCACCAGGATAGGCCTGCCGTTGCAGGAGTGGAGGTGAGCGATCCACCATTCCAAGTCCAGTCTGGCCTCTCCCGAGAGAGAGATCGGAGCGGAATAGGGGAGACCCCGTCTGAGAAAAATGGCCTTCAGGCGTTGGAGGGCCCGATAATGTAACGGGGCTGGTTTGACAGCCAGCCGTGTGGCCGCTAGAAGACCGATCATGCGAGCTAGGTCTCGTAAGGATGGGGTATGAGCCTCCAAAAGGGACCGAACTTAGCGTAAGAATGATCGGCACTTGGGCGGAGGGACAGTGTGAGACATCAGGACACGGTTCACCCCGAATCCCAGAAATTCCAGGGTTTGAGATGGAGAGAGGTTTCATTTTTTCCTGATTCACCAGAAACCCCAGAGACTGGAAAAGATTGACCGTCCAATACACTTGGAGACGGAGCTGATTCTCCGAGGCGGCCATCAGCAACACGTCGTCCAAATATATGATGAGACGGACTCCTTTTGGCGCGCAGCCATGCCACGACCGGTTTCAGCATCTTGGTAAAGCACCAAGGGGCCGAAGATGGGCCGAACGGCAGGCAACGGAATCGCCATAAATCGGGACCCCAACGGAATTGAAGAAAATCCCGTGATTCCTTGGCAATAGGGATGGTCAGGTATGCATCCTTAAGATCCACCTTTGCCAACCAATCGCGGGGTCTCAATATATCTTTGTGCATGCCCTCCATCTGGAAATGACGGTAGATCACCGACCCATTCAACTCCTTGAGGTTGATGACTGGACACACACCTCCGCCCTTCTTGGGGACCAAGAACAGGTTGCTCAAGAAGCCTGAGGGTCCCCGTGGGGCCCGTTCTATGGCTCCTTTTTGGTATAATTCTGTAATCTCCCGCTCCACCAGTGTCTGACCGTCCCCTGAAAAAGGGAGAGGGAGGGGAATCTGCAGCTGGAGCGGGGGAGAAGAGAACTCCAGAACAAACCCTAGTACAGTATTGAGGACCCAAGGGTCCGACGTAATGTGACACCATGCTGTGTGAAACAATTTTAAACGATCTCCTACTTTGTTCGTAGACGGATGAATAAGGTGTAAATGTACCTGCATGCCCGAAGGTCGAGGAAGAATGACCGCCTGTCACGATCAGCCACAATGGCGGTACCTGGCATGTGCCAAGTAGGGCCCAGGTAAGAGGAAAAGCCGCTATATGCAGAGATGCGTGACACAACGATCAGGAAAAGTAAATAAACCACAGTAGACACTGGGGACCTCTGCACGGCTAAATACCAAAGGAGCCCTATACTGATAGATCGGTCCTTAGAGTGGCCGAATCTGCACTAATAGAAAAAGGTTACCTTGTAGCCGTGCAGAATCCTGGGAAAACACAGACACCTGAAGAAGAATATACTCAACAACTTGCAGGGCAGGACTTCAATATACTAAAGCCGTGGTCTACAGGGACACACAACATATAATACGATAAGAACAGGACAGCTAGGGATATCCAGAAGAGTGGTCAATAAATAAGCCAGGGGTCAAAACCAAAACGTATACCTTGAGCCAAAGCGGGGATATAGCACCAGAGAAAATCCGTCAGCCAGGCCAGAGGGTCAATACCAGGAAGTCAATCAGTAAAATCCTCATCAGAGGCATAAACGTCTATGACATCGCTAGTGTCATCCTCCTCCGAATCAGGGATAGAGTCCTGATGTGGGGCAGGGACAATAGCGGTGTCAGGGTTGGAGACAGAAGGAATTTTAATTCTCTTAGTGAGAGTTGATGCCGTGTGTGCAAGAGCCCGTTTACAGGATGCAGCAATGGGGGATGGGTGCACGTGTCCCGGCAATGTTGCGGGGTTGCCAGCCCCTCCAGTCATGTGCCGTGCTTTTCTCACTGTTTCCCCGTGGCGGTGGCCAGGGGGGTCTCGGGGGGCCTCACCGCGGTGAGTGTGTTTCCCATATCATAATCCGCCAGTGGCGGGGGGTTATAAAGGTGGCGATTTTCAGCCATCACTTCTTTTAATGAGCGAGTAAAATCTGCAGACAAAACTGAGACCGCTTTAAATACAGCAGAGTCAATGGACGCCTACATCTAAGGGTCTAAGGTGGAAGGCTGGGAAGGAGCCATCTGTGCCTATATCAGAACGGGAGGTTGAGATTTCTCACCCATACTTTCATCTGAAGATTGTGCAGACACCTCCGCAGGGGAGGTTGGACGTTGCGGGGTTTTCTGCGAGGCATGGCGCTGGATGGAAGCAGAGCGAATGGCGCCGGAAAATTCCCCTGCGTGCGCAGACCCAACGAGCACACCCCGCCCACCTAGTCAGCGAGCGCGTGCAGCGTCTCAGAGAGGCAGGCAGACGGGGTTATGCCACGGTCACCAGGGGGATGAAAGGAAACACTTAAGAAAACGCGAACGCCACGGTTAAAGCCGGGCGCTCGCAAGAATATAAACAATACATCTTAAAGAACAGTAAAGATAATGAAATACATATATATCCCTAATTCAAGAACCAAAACGGGATATCACCGCAGATATGTTATGTATACTTAACTAGTCGCCGAGCAGCTAAGAAAGAGGAAGTAGGAGGGACGTGGATTGGTTTTGATGGGCACTGAACAGGAAAGAGGACAGATCCAAAGGAGTGGAAGGGGTGTTGGAAGATACCATATACCTGTTATTACTGTTATTATGTTTTTCTCTTTTATTCATTATAAATGCTTCATATTGTCAAAGTTCTTGCTTGTTGCCACTTGCTGCTATGTTTAATAAAGCAAGAAAGAGAAGCAATAGGAGCCTCAGAGTCGATGTATTAAAATTTGGAGCAAAGGTCCTTCTTTTCATGTCTGAGAAGGCAAAATGTGATATTTTAGGCTGGGGCCACACGAGCGCACAAAGTACTTCTGGTGTAAAAGACGTACTTTTGCATGGATTTGCTTGTGGACAATACACCATGCACATGAATTTTGATTATAAGATGTAACAAAAATGCAGAAAATGGTGACTGAGGAAGCCATTACTAGTTGTAGTTTGTTTCCTACACATGGAATGGACGTCAACTGTACACACGTCTGATGTGATGCTTCCTATAGGTGGGAGAACAGGGCATCTGTAGACATGTCTCTGTGCATCCTAACATTTTGACGCCTAATACAAATCTGCATCAGTTCTAACATGCATGAAAAAGTGTGTGCATACTTTGTATGCTGTTCCCTACATGATCCATCAATCTTCTATGGTGGAAGTCAAAATGCACGTTACAACTGATGCTTGTGTGGCACCAGCCTAAATGGGCAATTGAAAAGACATCTATGTGATCTATTTTTGTCTTTTTTTATGTGATGAAGTATGTTTCTCTGATGTATGTGTGATGTGGCACAATATTTTTTGTGGTAGGTTTACTTCACAATCCTTTTTTTCTGCTTTCCTTTTTGAGTACTACGCTTTTTGGTTTGCCCATTAAAATAGGGACTCTGTAAGAACAAAAAATTTATTGTAGGCTGTTAATTTTGTTTATATGAAATGAAAACACTGAACCTTTTAATACTTAAACTATATTTGTTTTTTACATGTTGTTGCTTTGTGGGATTCGGCAATACGCTATGTTTAATTCTTAAAGGCTGCTAGCCATTTTAATAAAACTAAAAGGCTAGCTGACAATCAATATACAGGGCTTTTTATGCCACAGGTACTATATTGTTTTTTTTTTTTTTTTTAAATCCGCTTTTTTATCCACCCTTATAACAGGAATGTTCTGTATCAGGAGAGCAGAGCTCATTTTCAGGATGAGGTATCAAAGGAGCTTGTGGGAAATATAGTGATTACTAGATACAACAACCGCACCTATCGCATTGATGACATTGAGTGGAATAAGAACCCAAAAGATACTTTCACAATGTCTGATGGAACCTCTATAAGTTTTATAGAATATTACAGGTATGAATTCCAATGGGTTTATATTTAAAGTCATAAGAACTAACAAATGTATGAGTATATTGTATAAGAAATATAGGGCCAAATTACGATCCTAGCACATAAACGCAGTTTTCCCCCAAGCGCCCGCGTTTTAGCGCTAGATTAGAATGCAGGCGCTAAAAAAGCTGCCTGCATTGCTTGCGGGCGCTAAGCCCTGGGATGCGCGTGGCTGCGCTAAGCGCAGGAGCGCGCATCCTCTCAATTGAGTCCATAGGACTCTGTTGAAGCAGATGCCGGCGGTCACATGACCGGCCGGATCTCGCAACAGCGTAGTGATACGCAGGGGGAGACTGGGGGGGACTTTTCCCCCCCAGTATTTCCCTGCTCCCGCCGGACTGAGGAGGCGGACAGAGCCGTGGGATAGGAGGTATTTAATTCCTTTTTTTTTTTTGCTGCTGTCAATAGATTCTGCAGAAGCGGAATCCTTTAGCACCAAGTCCTGGCTCTGGTTAACTTTTTGTTAGCCGCAGCCAGACGTTAATCAGCGTTAGTACTTTGTAATCCTAATGTTGATTAACACTTTGCACTCCCCATGTTAAGTATAGGGAGCGCAAAGTACAGTAACCTCGCGCTGAAAAGCGCAAGATACCAAACGCTAACGGGTTATGTGGCAGATTAGACCTGTATTTCTATCTATATAAGGGTCTGCCTGTATATATGTGTCTATCTGCCGGTTTATACATATCTCCTCTCCTCCATATAGAGTTATATTCATATTTGTGTCTGGCCATTTGGTAAGTGTATCCCTGTGTTCACAGCTGAAATGTAATCAAAATGATTAGCTTTCTCCCCTGGGGGGAGGATATAACACGTAGCTGTAAAAAAGGGAATTTCTTTTGTACCCTAACATAGAAAATCACACCTTGGCGGCCAGCTCGGCACCAAGAGATGGGGACACAATCTTCAAAGACGGGAAGCACATCCTTGATCTCTAAGGGGGGTCTGGAGGGAAGAGGGACGCCTTTAGGCAATTAAAGATTAATTGACAAGCTTACTGAGCACGAGCGAGAATGGCCCTCTGGGAAATGGAGTCCAGGACACTGGGCCATTGGTGGGTGGGGGCTGGAAAGATCAGGAAGTGTATAAATTCGGAACACTGGCCATGTGCTTTGGCTGATCACTTGGGGTACCTTCTAAAGAGGACTGATCTGTCCATGTTCCTACCTCCAGGCCCCAGGAGGCACCGATGCTAGCTACTGATTATTCCGTCGTAAGTAAGGCTCTGTGATTAACCCCTTTTTCTTTCTATTTTGCTGTGTAGTGTGTAATTGATTTATTCTAGTTATAATTTTTTATGTGACAAAGCACTGTGATTTTTCTATCATAAATAAACAAAAAGTATTTAAGTTTTGACTCTGGCTGATGAAATCCATGCTAAATAAGAGATTGGGAGAATTGCTATTTGCTTTAAGCTCGGTTATATATAAGAAATTGCGTGTTGCGGTCGTCAGGAAACAGCAAGGAATTGTGGGATCCGTAGTCACTGTCCGAATCTAGGATAGTGCGGCTGCTAAGCCCTGCGTCTCCTGTTGCGACGCGCGTAGTGTCCGTGAGGACTGGAGGTAGCGTTACTAATAGAATAAGAAAGTGAGCTCCGGGATTGTGAGAGACATAGGTAGTACGCGCTTCAGGAGAAGACTTGTACTGCGTTGCAATCCTGGGATCAGTATATCGCGCTCTACGTGCCTGTTGTGAGAGAAAGTGTGGCCGGGACGGGTAGATAAGTGCGCCTAATTTTCTGGGTCTAGGATAGATAGTGCGCGGTTTAACCCGGCGTCTTTGCGCAGCAGGGCGCGTAGTTGGTCGTGACAGGTTACTTAACCCGTTAGCGTTTGGATTGAAATATGCGGTAAATACTTGGGCTAACGTTAACGCTCACGCAGGTGAGTATTACTATGCTCACGCAGTATGTAATTTGGCCCTTAGTGTTCTATTATTTGCAGTGACCATTTAGAGTGCCATATCCCTAATGTTTCCTAAAGGAACACTACCACTTACGGAAGCTGTAACTAGATTACTTTAGTACATTACAAACATAAACACAGTATAAAAAATGCTGCTGTTTTTTTTCTTTGAGGTAGCTGCATGTAAGATGGGAAAAATAAAGTTAGGTTTTTATCTCCGGTTTCCATTTTAGGATTTTGATGATGTAACATTTACCAAAATCTTCGATAAGGTTGCAGGGAGTCCATGGTGTGGTGTAGCTAATTCAGATGGCAGCTGAATGATATATGACATAGAGCTTAACCCTTTCACTGCTGAGCCATTTCACCCCAGTATGCTGAGCTAATTTTGACCGTTTTGTGCTCATCATATTAAACACGATTGAAAGTCAGTTTTTTTTTTTTTGTATGACAAATACTATATCCTTATTTTCAGCACACTCAGCAGATTCATAATATATTATTATTCTATGTATACGTCATGTCCTGTCAAAATGCTGTAACGAAAAATGTAAAAAAAAAAATATGTGCGTTTCCATTCAGATTTCAGTGATTTACAGTGGGCAAATTTTTTTTGTCACATTTTATCATTCAAACCTTTGTGGTTATATATTCTATGGGGAAAAGAAAAGGAAATGGGAACCAGTTATTCTGTTTATTCTGACAAAATGTGCGATTTTAACTGAAAGTAAAAAAAAATATATATATATATATATATATATTTTTTTTTTTTTTTTTTGCTCCTGTTTTGGTGCATTGTGTTTTAAGAAAAAAATGACTGAATAAAGCACGGACCTTGCTCGCGGCGTGGGAAATGAGAAACAGAGTAACAGCAGTAGTATTGCTCATATTATATGTGAAACATGCCATTACTTTGGAACTAAAAGATAAGGGGAAAAAAATCATATTTTTCCCTTTTCTTTTACATGGTCATGTTTGGCATCATTAAAAAGGTCAGAATCTGACCTGTCCAATGACGCCTAACATGACTTTGTGGGGTATAAAGAATGGGAATTCAGTTGTCCAAAAACCCCCACTATCCTCACAGCTGTCTGGCAGCTTGTGTTTTAGATATACCAATGCGTAATAACGCTTTGCTCCATCCCCTCCACATTTGATCTTGGGGTGGGATATGAGAAGGTAAGTTAGAGCAATGTCATTGTTTGCTTTACTAGTAAAAGCACTTAATGCCACCGCTTTAGAACAGAGGGGGAAAAAGGTACAAACTTGCTCTTTAATTTTATTTTCTATTTCTTTACACTTTACATGGTCATATTAGGTATCCTTGGAAAGGCCAGGCTCTGACCTTTCCAATGACACCTCACTTGACCTTGTGCAGTGTAAGAATCAGAGACACAGGGTTCTGAAGTACCCCCTGCGCTCCTTGCAGCGGTTTAGGTTTTCGATGAACCAGTGCGTAATAACGCATTGTGAAATCGCCTTTAAACTTGCCGGCATTGTGGGAAATGATAAGGTGAGTTTGTGCAGCATTATTGTTCACATTATAATTGTAAAGTGAATAATAGTACCGCAGAGCTCTACAAAACCCTGGGTCGCCATGGCAACTAGATATGTTGTCATGGTACTTGGGTTTGGATACATAGACTCGCGGGACAGCCTTTGAGCCGTAGCACAACTAGCTGCTGATAATGCTTTGTCTGGCAGGCTAACCGAGGGCATGTTGCAGATATCGGTGAATTCAGTGTGATCAGCGCGTCTGGCTGGGGGTTTGAATCAGATCCCAGAGACAGGCTGTGTGTGAAGGAGCTCCCGGCCCGCCCCCTCCCTCCCCCGGCTGCTGATTGATGGGAGCATTCCAGAAAATGGGGACCGGGCAGCAGTGGTTGACGAAAAGCGTGTGTCTGGCCTGGCAGCAGCTTTAAAAAGTGCCTGTGGTAGGGAGTAAAACACAGCCTGGCCAGCGGAAAAGCCGTGTCCACTACCACAGTTAATCCTCAGGTTAAGGTCAGACGAACGCATTTTTCGCATCGTCTGTGAAAAAGTGCGACCGAACGCATGGACGTACTTTTTCACGGAATACGCAATAGCGATCATACGATGTGCAATTTCGGCCGTGATTTCATACGGATCCAGACCAGGAAACGGGTGTCTGGACGTTATGTAGGCAGCGTCCGACGTCTCCTAATCACGCACACAAGCCGCTATGTGGACGCAGCGCACTCCATACGTCAGTACTAGCGGTTCGACGTTCTTGCGAAAATGCGTTCGTTTGCCGCTTGCATTGCGCGGCCGAACTTTCGTGCGGCCGTACTTCGTATGTTGGCCTGCGTTGGATGTCATTTGCTGCTACTACAGCCGCCATAAAGTGCGGGTAAACGCACGTTCACACTGTGTTCGTCTGACCCCAGCCTCAGATAAGCAGGGAATGCGGGGAGGAGCAGAGAAAGAGGAAGGAAGGGCGCACAATGTCACACATAATCCAGACATGGCATTTAACATGCAGGGCACAGTCTTCATAATTGGTGACCAGAGATTAGTGCCTGCATACTCTCTGCCTTGAACTATAAAGCCATGAGTCCAGTTACAGCAGGGTGAGCTGGCATCAAAAGGGTTAATTGTCTGCAGTGCCGCCTCAATCAGCGTTTCCCTGAGGGACCCTCCAGCCCCTGCACTCAATAGCTCTGACTCAATAGCTCTGACGATTCCTTTGATGAGCAAGCAGCTAGCCAGCATGGAGGTGTCCTATAGCAAATGATGTTAGTCCAGCACTGGCTGGAGGTGCCACGATCTGCTTTGTCAGTGGACTGAGCATAGCATAGAACTGAGGGCAATGCCCTGCAACCCCTCTAATACTACCCTGTAACCCCCTCTCTGCAACCCCACCAATACAGCCACTCTGTAACCCCACCAATACTACCCTGCAACCCCCTCTCTGCAACCCCACCAATACAGCCACTCTGTATTGTACTTCCTCTCTGCATCCAGGTGAAATGAGAACAAAAACACCAACATTTAGTTTTTTATGTAACTTCAAACAGGGACTCGGGATTAGCCACCAGATAAGCCAACGTTTAAAGGGCCACTCTGCTAAAAATTACCCACTTTATTCCTTTAAATAATTGGGCAAATCCTACTGATAGCTTCTGCCTAATTTGTATTTATTTTATAAATATAAACTTTTTTCTTTCAGTTTGGGAGTAAATGCTCACCTTTTCTCCCTCCCCACACGCTGCTCCTGCCCTTCAGTGCTTCCAAAATGCGGAGGTCCCTGCAGCTAACACTATTTACATAGCATACATAACCTGCGGTGTGTGCATTGTGCAAATTGAGTAAGGCTTGGGATTTGCGCATTTTGGGCTTTTTCCTAGTGAACACTAACTGTAATGTGCAGGTTAGTAAATGTTAACGTCAGGAGAAGTGACTTTAACGCATGCCCCCACCCCCATATTATGTTCTTAATGCTTCAGCTGTGAGAAACCAGTTTGCGCATCGGTGATTCCGCGATCTTAATTTTCTTTGCGCTCGCTCTCCCCATGTGAAGTATAGGGTGCGCAATCAGTAATTGGCTTTTTCCCCCTTGGCGTCCCCATTTTAGCACCAATTAAGGAATAGGGCACTTTTATGCACGCAAGTTCCACAGCGCTTGAACAGTATTGGAGCTGTGTATGTGCAAGATCTTAGAGGTCGCGAGAGCTTGCAGATCTTTAGATTAGTGCATTCTGACAACCTGTGTCCGAGGTCTGCAATGAATATGAAATATATATACACTTTATATATATCTTTCTATCTGAGGTCAGATGTGCCTGCGTATAAATGTATCTGCGGTCTGATGTGTATATATTTATATAATGAGGTCTGGTGTGTGTCTGTGTGTCTGTGTGTGGCAGGGTGCAGTGGGTAAATTTATTTGAAAGCGGTCACATGACTTTAAACGTATTGGTACTTGCACTTAGTCTTAAAAAAAATGGTTTCAGTGTATCTTTAGTTGTTAAATGTAAAGCTTTGTTAGTCTGACGAAAAACCTGGCTCCTAGATTTCAAGCAAATTTGTCAAGTCCTGAAGTACTGCATTATAACAAAATACATATTTTTATTTTAAATTTACACATAACCTGGCTATGTTTGGTATCATTGGAAAGGCTCTTTCCAACGACACCAAGCATGACCATCTAGATGCCAAGGAACGGGAGATACCATCTACCTATAGGGAATTCTCTAGCTAGCTAGGGGTAACTCCCTTTCTGACATCATCACTCCCATGCAAGATGACCTCAATGGGCGGGGGAGAACCCAGAGGCAGGGCTGACATTTAAGATGCCAGCTCCCTCCAGGAGAAGTCCACATGCCGGCGCCGGATTGCGGTACTGCTAGGTAAGGAGTTAAGACGATCATAGCTGGAAAGGTCAAAGGACCCCTTCAGGCACTCCACCAGCTCTGCTGGGAGGGCGCCTGAAAATTACATCATGTTAGAGGAAGTCAGACTGCCACGGGACTCCATCCAGAGCGTTTGGGGTCTCTCCCTTGGCTGCGGAGACCCCATGACGTGTGGGGGATCGTCCTTCGCATGTTGTGGGGAAACCGAAGGACATTCCCCACACGTCATTCGCAGCCAATGGGTTAAAAGACTTCTAATCACAAAATAAATGCACCCAGTGAAACAAGAGTAAAATATTTTTCTTAATTCAACATACATGAGAAAAACAATTTACATGTAAGATATTGGCAACATAAAATAAGAACAGTTCATTTTTGGAGGTAGTGTCCCTTTACATAGTATATAGAGATTCTGTTTAAAAAGTATTTTAAAACTGTTCGGAAACAGACATGGTTACTTAAACATAATGACTGGAGATTTCAACTCTATATCTGCATTTTGGTAATTGAACAAAAAGCTAATTTGTAGGTTTTATTTAAAGCTATACAGACCAGCAAGATAATGGATTCCAATGCTGTAGCAGAGATGAGTATCTGTTGCCCGATTTCATTCTTGAAATGAAATGCAGCATTGTTTTTATCGAAGTCCCCCTCGACACTGCTGACTATGTTAAAAGATCAACAAAGAAAAATGTGTTCTACAGCAGTAATATTCTCTGCATTTTTACTTGATGTAAACAATGTTGCTGCAGTAACTCACATTTTCATTTCCCTTGCCAGGAGCAAGTGTGGAGATGAGAACACAATGCGTTATTCTGCCACCTAAAACATGGGAACAGGCCGTTGGTGTTTTGGACTACTGAATCTCCATTCTGTATACTGCACAACGTTTATATGAATCACCCTGTACAAAAAAACACTACTTCAAGCAGTGTTAAACATGAGCGTGAAACGACCAGTGAACGGGATAAATTTAATCATATTATTTTAGCCCTTAAGTGTTACCCCTACACACACTGACATTTTGTATTCTTGGCGCATGCTATTTAAGTGAAATTGGGGGATAGGATTAGGATTTAGTTAGTCAAATTAAAATATATATATATATTTTTTAAATATCTCCTTCCACTTTTATTCTTTATAAATATGCGTTACGTATACATGCAGGGTACCATAAGAAAACCATGTTTTGTTCGATAAAAGGCATTCTATAAAATGTGTGGGTACAACAAAAGCAAAAATTTAAGGTTAAATAAGAACATGGCAAATAATAAATATCAGCGTTGTCATCAAATGTCAGATGACATGTGGCAATTATGAATTTTCCTAAGTATGAAGGGAAGTTTGAATTGTAATAAAGGACTCAGAGGTGAGTATTGCGTCTCTTTTCTTGCATTTATTTAAATAGCAGCAAGGCTTTAACATTCCAGTGTTAAAAATGAATAAAACATGTTAAACCATCAGAGAAAACATGTCTTAGTCCTGACACTCCCCCCATCTCTATCAGCCAATCTCTGTCTTCCTCCTTCCTCTACATATTCCCTGGATCTGCGTCATTCGTTGTCTTTTCTTGTACCCGGGAAACAGTCAACTGAGATCCAGAACCAAGTCCAAAACAGAGAAACAAAAGGAGTCGCGAGTCTTGGACAGAGAATCCATGGAGGGGCAACGGAGTGCTCCAGAGGGCACAGTGACGTACAGGAAGCTGGAGAGAAAACCGAGACATGAGAGGGGCATTAGACCAACCCGAACGGGAGGCATTACAAATATGACAGGAAGCGCCAATGGTCAAATTTATCGACACCCCAAAAAACTCAACGGGAGGGAGAGGTGGGCAATACTCGCATCTGAGTCCTTTATTACAATTCAAACTTCCCTTCATACTTAGGAAAATGCATAACTGTAATACTCTGACTCAGAGGCTCATATTGCGTGTTCAAAGCTTGACCACCAGCGGTGCGGACCAGTGAACAAATGGTTTGAGGAGAAAGCCTCAAATGGAAACTCCCTATATCAATTTGTGACCCCGGAGTACAGTAAGAAGTACGTATACAGTGCCAACAGGGTTCGTAGCGCTTTACAATGGGTAAGCCCAAACCGTAGACAAAAACTTACATTAAGTGCTGACCTCAATCCTACAAGCGATAGCCAGTAGCCACTACCGAAGGAGCCTGCCGCACCACTCAACAGAGGGCGCCCCTAACATGGAACTAACTACGCCCACGAGGGCTAGTAACCATTCGAGCCAATGGTCCAAAGTATTTGAACCCACAGTCCGATGATAGGCTCCTTACAAAACAGCCAAGTAGGGAAACTGGCACGGAGCACAGGGGACGATTGCAAGACTCCTATACCTGGAAGCTGAAAACCAGGCACAACCCGGGCAGGCAGGGGAAGCCAGCCAAAACACAGATGAAACCGACGTTAGTGACGGCGAGTGACTCAGAATCGAACACGGAAACAACAGAACAGGCCCAAAAATACAGAGTGCGGACATCCTCAATCCCCTGACACGGGATGAAATCCAGTAAGGCCACGATGCCTTTCAGAAAACACTAAACTCACAATCGAGTGGCCACCGATGAGAGAAGGGAGCGAAGACCTCCCAGGGCATTCGTAGAACGGACTGCTGGAAGGGGACCATCCTGAGAAGGACGTAGCAATTCTCTGTCCCTTGCAGGAAAGTCCAGAGGGCACGAGACCTGCCAACAGTCCCAAACCGTAGTGAAGAAACTTAAGTAATCAATGTGACAGTCCTGAAAAATTCTGACATATCCCTGAGGAAATCTGAGCCAAACCAGGACCCTAGGGTAACTGTACCCAGTTCATGGTCATCAACTCTGGCCAACGGGGTAATTATCAAAACCTGCAATTCCAGCGGTCAGTTGTCAAAATATGGTGGCGTGTCCCAGGAAGAGCGGGACCTCTGAGCCCAGGTAGATACACCAATGGAGAACAGTTGACCGTTTTGCCCGTATGGCAGCATCCCGCAATGTAACCAAATGGCTCATACCGCTAATAGCTTATCTTGACACGCCATAAAAGCGTAATTAATCCCCCCACTCAGGGGACCAGCAGTTTGGCTCCACATTTAATAAATACATTTGTCTACTTTTTCCCGCTGCTAGCATTATTAGTCTTTATGTACCGTCGGCATATTCCGCAGCGCTGTACGGTGGGGCATACCGTCTGCATTGCATTCCTGGCGGGATCATTTGGGGATTGGCACACCCTGGCATCCACCCACTATTTCATGTGGGGCAAAAGCATGCACTCAGCCGAGTGAGGATGCGTTAAGTCCTCTTGGGGGGGCCTAAAGTGTTATACCAGGTCAGAGCGTCCAGAATTGTTGACATAAGTATGGTCAGGAAATCCTTCCACGGAGGTATACACCTCTAGGGTGTCCTGTCTCCTCGTACGAATTTGAGGGGTTGCCCCAAGGATGGGGGGGGGTTAGTTACTCTAAGCCTCTTGGTCACCGCAGTAGCATGGGGAGCGCATGATCGTTCACGGGTGCCAACATGTCCTCGTCACCTCCAGTTCATGATCTGGAGAGTCACCCTCCAGGTTATCTCCCTATAAGAGAGTCAAAATCGAATCTGGTTGTGGTCATTGTAAATGCACTATAAGGGCACTACCATAATTATTATTAATTTCCGACTGCGGGTCTGATTTCCGTATGTGACTGATTAAGGCTACATGTTAACTGGTTAACGTTTATTCTCATGTTAAGGAATTAACTTTCCGTGAGTGCGATTTGAAATTACGTTCTTAAACATGAGATATTTCCATCTTGGCACTCTTTGGTTATGTTAGAAAACCAGGTGTCTGGTTTCAAATGTGTTTATTTAGGGATCCCCCAAATGTAACTCCTGAGCAGGAGCGGAGGCTCTCACCCTCTTAGGGACCTCCGCCACACAAGCGCCCGGCGGGAGTGGGCGCTTATACAAGGGTTAGTGTCGGAGGTTATGGCCACAGGCAGTGGTGTGAGGATGCCAGCCCCTCTGTGAAGGTGTTAGGCCTTGCCATTCGACTTTATACCCGCAGCACGTGGCAGGGGTGTATCTGGGGGGCCTCACAGTGGTGAGTAAATTGCCCAGAAAGTCATCCGCTCGTAGCGGCAATTCTGTTTTGGCATCAGCCATAATGGATATAAAAATCAGCTGGCAAAGTGGCCGCGGTGCTCAGAACAGCCGCATTAAGGGCTTGTCTGAGGGGTTTATAAGTGCGACATGGTGTCGAGCATAACAATCTATGCGTGTAGGCATAGAAGCAGGCCGAAAGTGCGCAAAAATTAATGCACAAGGTACCCACACACTCGCGAGACTGGGGGGGGGGGGGTTCGCCAGAAACAGTCCGCTAACTAGGCCCCCTATATACAAACCACTCTAAACTGTCGCAGACCGCAGAATAGAATAGGGCGAGTGTAGCTACCTGTCCCCCAGTGGGGATGTCAGCCCCGTGTCTGACCAGGTGCACAGACTATTCCCCCTTGGTGGTGGCCATGGAGTCATATTTTGGGCCTCACTGCAGTGAGTATATCGCCCGAGGTTGAAGCCGCTGCCGGCTGCGGGGTTGAAGCTGATAAAGTTTTATGTTTTTAATTCCAAAGTGGAATTCTATGGTGAAGGTATAAATAAAATCCAGCATTTTACCTCATGGCTGAGAAGCAGCGTGTGAGTGTGTGGTCGCTCAGAGGACCGGCTTCTGGTTCTATTAGCTAGGAATTGTGTTATCAAGAGATTACCGTGGTAGGTGAGCTTACACTTTAATGCCCATTCAGGATATCCAAAACCTCTGATAGTGTTTTGTTTCACAAGTAATTCTATAGAAAGGAGCACAGTGACACCTTTATATCTTATAATCCGTATGAGACACAGGGACACCTTATATCTTATAATCATTTTAAATCAGTGTATAGGGCAGAAACTGGTGTAAATGGCTGGAAATGCTTGAAGCCTGCAAACTGGGAGTTAAAGGGTTAATAGGTCCGTGAACACGAGGAAACCTCGGAGCGCAGCATCGTGCAGGGAAAGAAAACAACATGCAGGAAATGGCTCGAAAACCAGCCCGCAAGCCGTGCACGCCTGCCCCCCCCCCCCCCTGCAAGGAGCGGGAGCAGCGTGCGTTGAAGCCCGGGACAAACTGTGACCTTTTAAGGAGGAAAAACACACAGACACACACTGATAGCTACATATAGAGGTGAAACTCGAAAAATTAGAATGTCGTGCAAAAGTTCATTTATTTCAGTAATGCAACTTAAAAGGTGAAACTAATATATGAGATAGACTCATTACATGCAAAGCAAGATGCGGTATACTCGAGGATCTGTTGGGATTATTATCTCTGCACGTGACTACAACATGTCGAGATTTATATTCAATAAGAAATTTATACGAGACACAAATATCAATCGTTTATATTTCCTAGAAATTCTCCTAAATTCTTTTAATTGTCTGTGTTTTGCTTTGAAGAATACACTAATCAATAATCGGATAAAAATATATATATTTATTACGTATACAAAAAAGTTTCAAATCTCATATCATAAACAAAAATTTATAAAGAACCACAAAATCCATCAGCACATAGACACTAGCTTCTCAATATATGTATCTCCTGTTAGTAACTGCATATATGATTAATATCATTTACCTTATCAGTTAGTAACTATACACAAATAGTTAATAAACATTTCTGCTTAATGAAAACAATTCTATTTCCCAGCAAACCAATGTTTAACAAGCTAGATCTTGTAGAGATATATGTATCTCTCTATACTACGTGGATCAACAAAAGATGAGCTATCACTTTATTTTTAGAATAAGTAATAAAAACTTATTTAGTGAATCCTCCCCTAATATCGAGAATTAAGCTTCTAATCTTTTTATTTTGTAGTTATAGAATTCCTTGCTTATTAATTTCAATCCCAGTAATTTCCAAATTCAATATATATATATATATATCGGTATATCAATCTTACAACAGTTTCTTTAGGATAAATCCTTATATCCGATTCTTCTTCATATCTCTATCTGAAGATATAGAAATATTTTGAAGACTCTAGATCTAACAGTAATCTGAGAAATCTCAGTCTATCTGTTGCAAGAAATACTCCAAATATATATAATTTATTAACCTTAAATTTGCTCTCTCATACTTTACCTACAATCTGGATTAAATGAGTTACTGCCTTGGAATATTCTTTGATTGTTTTGGAATATGTGAAAATTATCAATGTCAGATAATCAATGCATGGGAGTTAGGAGATGTGGTGTGAAATCTTGAGTGCATTGTGTGCTGGGATGGTCTGATAGCGATGGTCTGCCTGCGTGAATGCCTTATGTCCTGGAATGATCTCACTGCATTTTCGTGTCCTGGAAGTCTGAATGCATTGTCGTGTAAGTCTGAATGCCCCTGCAACGAACAGTGCGGCTCCAATTATAGTCAATTTGATGTCACTAACAATCTAGCTCTTTCCATCTAAATATTATATTCTTTATATTAATATGATATTTACTATACCTCTAGAGGGTAGTGTTGCTCTTCAGATTATTTCCACATTTTAATTTTAATATCTCTAGTCTCCGATCAAAGGTCAATCTGTTTTACAAAGACCCTCTATTTTCAATGTAA
Source organism: Leptobrachium leishanense (assembly GCA_009667805.1). Classification (NCBI taxonomy): domain Eukaryota; kingdom Metazoa; phylum Chordata; class Amphibia; order Anura; family Megophryidae; genus Leptobrachium; species Leptobrachium leishanense. The sequence continues at coordinate 159,632,381 of CM019065.1, forward strand.
ACTTTGAGTCTTTCCTGTCCAAAATTAGATTAATAATCTCCACTCCTCTCAAAATTTTTACTAAGTAAATTCCTTTCTCTGGCACTTAGCTCGGCATTATATCAAATAAAGATATTTTAAGGTTCCCTCATGTCTGGTATTTTAAAAAAAAAAAACAGCTTTTAACCTCCCTGGCGGTCTAATTTCTAAAAGCGTCTCAATTTTTTTTTAAAGGAAACGTGTTTTTGTACATAGTTAGCCTGTAATAATTAGGAATCACGCACTGAAATCCGTGCAATCAAGAGTTCTTACTGGTAAAATCCTTTATAAATAAATTAATAAATAAATAAATAGTAAATACACGGAGTCCGATAAAGTTTGAAACACGACATAATAATTTATCCCAAAAATAATTATCCAAAATAATGCAAATAAATGATATTCAATAAAATACAACAAAAAACACTGAAATCTGTCTGCAAGCAAGGGTGAGACGATGTATGGTCTATTCCTTATCCTGTACCGTTCATAAACATTACACTGTATAATCCAAAATGCTGTAAACTGTAAAAAAAAAAATATTTTATGCTAGCCCCGCCCCCTGCACCATGTGACTCACAGGGAGCCTTCCAGGAAGCAGCTGGCCGCGATCACACTGTGGGGGACAGCGAGGGAGCCAGGAGGAGGTGAGTAAACATCCAGCCCGAGTGTGGCTCGGGGTTACCGTTCGCAGTAGCGAAATTTAACCCTGAGTCACACTCGGGAATACCGCCAGGGAGGTTAAAGTTTCACCTAGCCGTGAACTATTTAAAAAAAAAATCTGTTCGTTTCTAAAACTAGGGAAAATTGAAAAAGAAAGACATTCCATTTAAAACAAGATGGCTACAGGCATCCATTTTAAATTTTTCCTCCTTCTAATATACCCGACAGATCTACGGTGAGTTTTGTGAGCTAAAAACTGACCTCCAAATCAGAGGGGTCGCGGTATACTCGGGACATCTTGCGGGGGAAAAAAATATGCCTCTTACAAGGTATGCATTATTCAGCCGAGACAGCTCTTCACCTCCGATCCCCCAGGACTTTAGATACGGCCTTAGGGCGCTCACTCCTTGCAAGTATGTCTCGCACGAGCGCTTCTGAGGCATGGCAATAAAGATTAAGTTCCCTCATGCTTCCGTGAATGGAGATCACGCTGTTGACAGAGATCACGAGAGACCGGCAGTATCATCACGCTCAGCTAGCCTGCCTCAAGGGAGTGAAACGTCACGTGAGAAGCTGGTGCATATGCCCTGTCTGTCCCCATTCCAAACAAAAGAAAATGAATTGATGGGAGAAAAAAACAGGGAAACAAAATAATCTGAGTGCCTCATAATTTATATCTGTTCCCCAAACAAACAAAAAAAAACAATTGATGGGGGAAAACTGGAAACTAAATAAATATTCAAATCTGGTCTGGGGTCTGTATATATGTGTGTCTGAGTGGGAATACGTGTGTATGTCAGGGTGTGCAAGGGGTACGGTAATTGGGATTTCTGGCCATAAATTGCAATATGAATATAAATATGAAAATGAAAAAAGGCAAACTTTTAAGTAAAAACACATTACAACAGTAATTTAACAGACTTGTCATTTTTTTTTGAAAATGTATACTTTTATAATTTTGCACCTAGCGTTATATTTGAGACTTGGGTAATAATCTCATTTCCATAATGAATCTCTACCCCTCGCGTTATACTTGAGTCTCGTTATACTCGAGTATCTACTAGTATCTAAGCTGTGGTTTGTCATAATTGTGATGATTGTGGTTTACAGCTCATGAAAACCCCAAATCCACAATCTCAGAAAATGAGAATATTACATGCAATCAGTAAAACAAGGATTGTACATAGAACAATATCGGACCTCTGAAAAGTATAAGCATGCATATGTACTCAGTGCTTGGTTTGGGCCCCTTTTGCAGCAATTACTGCCTCAATGCGGCGTGGCATGGAAGCTATCAGCCTGTGGCACTGCTGAGGTGTTATGGAAGACCAGGATGCCTCAATAGCGGCCTTCAGCTCTTCTGCATTGTTCGGGCTCATGTCTCTCATCTTTCTCTTGGCAATGCCCCATAGATTCTTTATGGGGTTCAGGTCAGCAAGTTTGCTGACCATCAAGCACAGTAATCCCACGGTCATTGAACCAGGTTTTGGTGCTTTTGGTAGTGTGGGCAGGTGCCAAGTCCTGCTGGAGTTTGAAGTCAGCATCCCCATAAAGCTCGTCTGAGGAAGGAAGCATGAAGTGCTCCAAAATCTCCTGGTAGACGGCTGCGTTGACCCTGGACTTAATGAAGCCCAGTGGACCAACACGAGCAGATGACATGGCTTCCCAAATCAACACAGACTGTGGAAACTTCACACTGGACTTCAAGCATCTTGCAGTGTGTGCCTCTCCATTCTTCCTCCATACTCTGGGTCCTTGGTTTCCAAATGAGATTCAAAAGTTGCTTTCATCAGAAAAGAGGACTTCGGACCACTCAGCAACAGACCAGGTCTGTTTTTCTTTAGCCCAGGTAGGACGCTTCTGACGTTGATTGTTCAAGAGCGGCTTGACAAGAGGAATACGACATTTGAAGCCCATGTCCAGAATCTGTCTGTGTGTGGTGGCTCTTGATGCACTGACTCAAGCCTCAGTCCACTCCTTGTGAAAGTCCCCAACACTTTTGAATGGCCTTTTCCTGACAATCCTCTCCAGGCTGCGGTCATCCCTGCTGCTTGTGCACCTTTTTCTTCCACACAACTTTCTATTAATGTGCTTTGATACAGCACTTTGGGAACATCCAACTTCTTTTGCAATGACATTTTGAGGCTTTCCCTCCTTATGGAGGGTGTCCATGGTAGTTTTCTGCACAACTGTCAGGTCAGCAGTCTTTCCCATGATTGTGATTCCTACTGAACCAGACTGAGAGACAATTTAAAGGCTCAGGAACCCTTTGCAGGTGTTATGGTTGAATTAGCTGATTAGAGTGGGACTCTTTGAGCCTAGAATATTGCACCTTTTCACAATATTCAAATTTTCTGATATTGTGGATTTGGGGTTTTCAGGAGCTGTAAGCCATAATCCCCACAATTATGACAAATCATGCCTTGAACTATTAGTTTCACCTTTTAAGTTGCATAACTGAAATAAATAAACTTTTGCCGGTATTCTAATTTTTCGAGTTTCACCTGTATATGGGAGAACCAACAAAGCATTACAGCCACTATCTTCAAGAGTAAACACTGGGAACACAGTGCCTGACACCGGGGGATCCTCCTCCGGGGCAGAAACGTTTAAAGTATACCAGCACATGTCACCAAACCGTTAAAGCACGTTGTAGAAAGCACACACGATCGCCGCGGTTGAAGCCGGACAATCGTAACTGAAACCAATAAGGAGAATAAAAAGGGTGATACTTATCTCTCTGGGCAGCAGCAAGGAAAGAGGATGAATGCCGCAGATCCAGGGAATATGTAGGTGAAGGTGAAAGACAGAGATTGGCTGATGGTGATGGGGGGGGGGAGTGTCCGGACTAAGACATGTTTTCTCTGATGGTTTAACATGTTTTTGGTTTTTTACACTGGAATGTTAAATCCTTACTGCTATGTAAATAAATGCAAGAAAAGAGACGCAGTATGAGCCTCTGAGACAGAGTATTACAATTGAGTTTTAAGGTGAATAAGTGCAAGATCATACACCTGGGGCGTACAAACCCAAGGGCTTTTCCCATCAGGCTGGACAACTCTTCCTATAGAACTTAACCCCTGCCCACTGACTGTGTGGCACATGAGCGTGAGGACAACAGAAGTTGGGCTTCCCTCCCATGTGGCAGGGAATTCCCTATACAGGAGATGCAGGGGTCCCTTGTATTTCTGATATCGTATCTCCTACAGCAGGGGTCAACAACCTTGGCTCTCCAGATGTTTTGGAACTACACTTTCCATGAGGCTCTGAGAACCTAATGAGTAGCGGAATATTATGGCAGATGTTCCAAAACATCTGGAGGGCCAAGGTTGCTGACCCCTTACGTACAGGGTCATATGAGGTATTGTAAAAGACACTGCCATATTGTTTGTATATAAAAAAAATATTTTGAATATATTTTGACACTGCCATATTGTTTGTAAAAAAAATAAAAATATTTTGAATATATTTTTCATTAAATTGAATAAATGAAGTGGACCTGGCGTAATGTTTAAAATGTTATTAAAGGGATACTCTAGGCAACATGACCACCTAAGCTTTTTTTAGGTGGTCATGATGCCCTGAGTATTCCCCTGCCTGTCCCCCCTCCCTCCGCTCAGCAGATCAGCTGAAAAAGCATAAAACAGCTGAGAGAGGCAGAGGACTTTACTCCGCCCTCCCAGCTGTCAGCAGAGCGGGATTCAGATTTCCCGCTTCTGCTGACTATTGCCGAGTAGGAGACGTCATCGCGCTTTCAGCGCGATGACGTCTCCAACTCGCCGCAGTAGCCTGAGGATTAGCGTTGCGCGCATCCTCTTGCGCGCAACACTAATCCTCAGCAGATGGAGCCGGGAGGAAGCCTGCCGATTGACTGGCTTACGTTAGAGGCGCGCTTCTCACGTAAACCAGAAGGCAACTGAAAGCAAGAAGGACGGGAGCGGAAGAGGAGGGAGGGGAGTATAAAAAAAAAAAAAAAATGCCCCTGGAAACAAGTGGATTTTCGGGTAAGTATTACAGTTACAAAAAAATATAAAAAATCCCTACCTAGTTAGTGAGGGAATAGGGATAGTTTAATGTAAATAAACGGGGGGGGGGCGGGTTTGATTAGAGTGTTCCTTTAAACTCACTCAGTTAATGGCATAATGTCAGATTTGTTCTTTGTGGTCTTTTTACAACTTTAACCCTTTCCCGCCACAGGGCGTACTATGCCATCCCTGCGGCGGGTGGGTTTAGAAGACACGGGGTGTACTAGTACGCCCCATTGACTTCTGTAGGCCACCTCGGCCTCTCCCTGCGGCCGCTGTGCGTGGTTGGCTGCTGCAGCACGGCCTGAACTCAGACTGTCCCCCCTGCAGCCAATGTCGTGCGTCAACTGCATGGGCGGGCCGAATACGAGGCCTGCCACTGCACCTGGCGGGCACCACCTGTCTGTCGTTAAATATACAGAATATTGGCATCGGCTATCGGCCAGAAAGGCTGCCGATAATCACTATCTGCCCTGAAAAAATTATATTGGTCTATCCCTAGTACATAAACTATATGGTTAAAAGTATTGGTATAAAACAAAACAAGCGGGAAAAAAAAAGGGTCATTTGCGCTTGCCCCTATAGCTCCATGCGAATCAAATAGAGGATTTGGTTTACTTTAATGGCCATTAAAGTGTAAGCCCAGCTGCCACGTCACGGCAACCTCTGGTTAAGGTGGGTCCTAACTTAATTAAACCAAGAGCTGCTTTTCTAAGCAACCACATATTCGCATGTTGTTTTTCAGCCAAGAGACAAAACGGTGGGTTTTATTTTTTATTTATACCCTCACCAGGAATATTTCCACTTCAGGATTAAAACCAAAAGCCTGGAAAAGGACAGCAGCAATAATGTGCCGGCTGGGAATACAACAAAATATGCATACATGCAGAAAAAACGGTTTGTGCCCTACCAGAGCAGCTGCGTCAACCAAAAGTATCCAGGCTGCTTCATATATAAAACAGAACAAGAATAAAAGGTGTCATCTACGTTTACCCCTATAGCTTCATGCAAAACAAAACACTGCACTTTTGGTCTACTTGAATGGCCATTATAGTGAAAGCCCACCTGCCACAATACAGCAACCTCTGGTTAAGGTGGGTCCTTACTTAGCAGCATGAGAATATGTGGTTGCTTAGAAAAGTAATTCTTGGTTTAATTATGTCAGGACCCACCTTAACCAGAGGTTGGTGACGTGGCAGGTGAGCTTACATTTTAATGACCATTCATGTAAACCAAAACCTCTGATTTTGTTTTGTTTCACATGGAGCTATAGGGGTAAGCACAGATGACACATTTTTTTTCTTATGTTTTATACTTGAAGCAGGCTTGGGTACTTCTGGTCCACGCAGCCGCACTGGTAGGGAATAGGCGCAAAACCGTTATTTCTGCATAAAAGTATTGGTATACCTGACCATTACACGAACAGGGACTTTTTACAACATTGCATTCAAAATATATAGACATTAATATGGAGTTGGTCCCCCGTTTGCAGCTATAGCAGCTTCCACTCTTCTGGGTAGACTTTCCACTAATTTCCTGAGTGTTTCAGTGGGAATTTTTAGCCCATTCATATTCACCCAGTAGAGCATTTGTGAGGTCAGGGACTGATGTTGGACTGGCTCTCAATATCCCTTCCAGTTCATACCAAAACTGTTCGACAAGTTTGAAGTCAGGACTCTGTGTGGGCCAGTCACGTTTTTCCACACCAAACTCATCCAATGGTGTTTTTATAGGACTTGCTTTATGCATTGGGACACAGTCCTAATGGAATATATAATGGTCTTGCCCAGCTCTGTTCCCACCGAGCTGGACACCTTGTATGGTCTAAAATCTCTTGGTATGCTGAAGCTTTAACATTTAATAGAATCAAGGGTCCTAGCCCACCCTCCTAAAAACAGCCCCATACCATTATCTCTCCATCACCAATCTATGCAGTTAGGCACTATTCTGACTTTCTTGCTGTATTAAAGCAGCTTTCTGAAGAGCCAAAGGTACTCACAAAATTGTTAGGTCAGATATAGGGCTGCACCAAGAAACATATATATATATAGGGCTGCTCTTCCCGAGAGAAACAAAATGATTAGATCAGGAGTGCGTGACCATAAAACGTAACACTGGTGTAGTTGTGCTGGCTGCCAATGGGGGGAAGTGGGTGTTTCTTTTGGCGGTTGGCTTTTGAGAGTTGGTGAACAGTTGTTTGATAAATATCCACTTCCAAAGATTGAGTACATTGTTGCAACTTTGGCCGGGGGACAGCAGTTCACCAAGCTGGATCTCAAACATGCATACCTGCAGCTGCCAGTGCATCCAGAATTCCAGGCCTTACCTCTCCTCAATACTCCTAAGGGGCTGTTCCAGTATAACAGAATGGTATTTGGGATAGCACCAGCAATTTTGCAGCGTACAAATTGCGTGCTGGAGTGCCGGGGACACAATGTCTGCTGGATGACATGCTGATCACTGGCCGAACGGAGAGGGAGTGCCGGCAGAATGTACGAGACGTGCTCCTGATACTAATGGATAATGGACTCAAAGTATTTATAAACAAATGTGAGTTCTTGAAAGATCACCTGGAATTTTGTGGTCACATTATTGATAAAACTGGACTTCACACCACTGATAAGAAAGTGAAAGCCTTGATAGAGGCGCCCATACCAAGGAATGTAGCTCAGCTGCGCTCATATTTAGGGCTGTTGAACTATTACAATACATTTTTGCCCAATTTAGCCCATACCTTGTTTCCGCTGCATAGGCTTTTGGATAAACAACAAAATGGAAATGGACAGAGTCCTGCTTGGCTGCTTTTAAAGCTTCAAAGGAACTAATACGCAGCTCCAAAGTCTTGGTTCACTATGATTTGTCTAAACCACTGAGTATCGCCTGTGATGCTTCTCCTTATGGGCTGGGGGCTGTGCTGTCCCATTCCATGCCTGATGGTACAGATCAACCTGTAGCTTTTGCTTCTCGCTCCCTCACCCCAGCTGAGCGCAATTATTCTCAAATTGACAAGGCTTCTTTAGCTGTAATCTGGGCACTGAAGAATTTTCACTTTTATATTTATGGCCGTTCTTTTACGCTGTTGACCGATCATAAGCCGTTATTGGCAATATTCAATCCTACAATGAGTATTTCTCAAACCACCGCCGCTCATCTTCAAAGGTATGCCTTACTGCTGGGGGCTTATCAGTATGAAATCCGATACAGGCCCCATGATAAACCTACAAATGCAGATGCATTTTCACGCCTTCCTCTTCCACTCTCCACCTTATGTTCGGAATTCACCAACTTCCATTTACTTTAGCAAAACACTGCTGTTGAAATAGCCCAAGAGACCAGTAAGGATGCTGATCTTCAAGAAGTTTTGTTTTATGTAGAATAGGGTTGCACCGATACCGATACTAGTATCGATATCGGTGCCGATACCGGGTACTGCAGGAGTACTTGGTACTCGTGCAGTACCCCCGATATTTTTTTCCGATACTGGAAGCCGGCATTGAGCCGGCTTGCCGGTATCCGAGGGGCTGGGGCGGCTGTCCGAATGCTCTATCTGCATTCAGACAGCCGCCCCTGGAGCTGCTCACTTTGTTTAATACTTACCTTCCTTCAGCGCCGCCGGAAATGTCTCCGCGCGCGCGCTCGTTGGAAGGACCCCAGCCGCGACCACGTGGGACCATGTGATCGAGGCTGGGGTCCTTCCAACGAGCGCGCGCGCGGGAACTTTCCCGGCGTCGCTGAAGGAAGGTAAGTATGAACACAGTGAGCAGCTGCAGGGCCTGTCTGAATGCAGATAGAGCATTCAGACAGGCCCTGCAGCTGCTCTCCGCTCATACTTACCTTCCTTCAGCGACGCCGGGAAAGTTCCCGCGCGCGCGCTCGTTGGAGGACCCCAGCCTCGATCACATGGTCCCACGTGGTCGCGGCTGGGGTCCTTCCAACGAGCGCACGCGCGCGCGCGCGAAGACTTTCCCGGCGGCGCTGAAGGAAGGTAAGTATGAGGGAGAGAGTGGGGGGCATTATCCATGTGCAGGGGGGGCATTATCCATGAGCGGGGGGCATATCCATGAGCAGGGGGGGGCATGTGCAGGGGGGGGCATTATCCATGAGCGGGGGCATTATCCACGAGCGGGGGCATTATCCACGAGCGGGGGCATTATCCACGAGCAGGGGGGCATATCCATGAGCAGGGGGCGGCATATCCATGAGCAAGGGGGGCATATCCATGAGCTGGGGGCATATCCATGAGCAGGGGGGGGCATATCCATGAGCAGGGGGGCATATCCATGAGCAGGGGGGGGCATATCCATGAGCAGGGGGGGGCATATCCATGAGCAGGGGGGCATATCCATGAGCAGGGGGGCATATCCATGAGCAAGGGGGGCATATCCATGAGCAAGGGGGCATATCCATGAGCAAAGGGGGCATATCCATGAGCAAAGGGGGCATATCCATGAGCAAGGGGGCATATCCATGAGCAAAGGGGGCATTATCCATGAGCAAGGGGGCATTATCCATGAGCTGGGGGCATATCCATGAGCAAGGGGGCATTATCCATGAGCAAGGGGGCATATCCATGAGCAGGGGGGGGCATATCCATGAGCAAGGGGGCATATCCATGAGCAAGGGGGGCATATCCATGAGCAGGGGGGCATATCCATGAGCAAGGGGGCATATCCATGAGCAGGGGGGGCATATCCATGAGCAGGGGGGGCATATCCATGAGCAAGGGGGGCATATCCATGAGCAGGGGGGGCATATCCATGAGCAGGGGGGGCATATCCATGAGCAGGGGGGGGCATATCCATGAGACCTGGGGGCTTTATAGGAGGTCTGTTCTTATTGGAAAGCGTCACATGACATAAAATAAAAGTATCGGTAATTGGTATCGGTGAGTACTTGAACAAAAGTATCTGTACTCGTACTCGGTCTTAAAAAAGTGGTATCGGTGCATCCCTAATGTAGAACATGGTTTGCCGTCTCAAACCTCTCCACGTCTCCGACCTTTTCATGCCAGGAATCTTGAGCTGTCAGTCAGAGAGGGGTGCTTGCTATGGGGAGAGAGGGTAATTGTTCCTCCAGCCTTGCAGAAACCCACGCTACAAATTTTGTATGAAGGGCATCCAGGAATAGTCTGTCGAAGATATATCAAATAAGAAACTTATACGAGATATAAATATCAATCGTCTATATTTCCTAGAAATTCTCCTAAATTCTTTTAATTGTATGTGTTTTGCTTTAAAAAATATAATAGCCGGATATATATATATATATATATATATATGTATATATATATATGTATATATATAAATATATGTATATATATATACACAAAAAAGTTTCAAATCTCATATCCTAAACAAAGATTTATAAACAACATCCATCCATCAGCACATAGACTACTAGCTTCCCAATATATGTATCTCCTGTTAGTAACTGCATATATGATTAATATCATTTACTTTATCAGTTAGGAACTATACACAGATGGTTAATAAACATTTCTGCTTAACGAAAACAATTAACATGTATTTCCCAGAAAACCAATGTTTAACAAGCTAGATCTTGTAGAGATATATGTATCTCTCTATGCTACGTGGATCAACAAAAGATGAGCTATCACTTATTCTATTTCTATAATGATAAGTAATAAACTTATTTAGTGAATCCTCCCCTAATAATGAGAATTAAGCTTCTAATCTTCTGCTTTTTTATTTTGTAGTTATATAATTCCTTGCTTATTAATTTCAATCACAGTAACTTCCAAATTCAATATATTCATTTATATATATATATATATACTATTGCAACAAATACTTTAGGATAAAATCCTTTTATCCGATTCTTCTTCATATCTCTATCTGCAGATTTAGAAATATTTTGAAGACTCTGGATCGAACAGTAATTGAGATAAATCTCAATCTATTTCATTGCAAAGTACGCACTCATATTTCTTACATTAATCCCTTAATTTTCATTTCTCATACATTACCTGTCCAAGATCTGGATTCAATATTTCTGTAGTTACAGCAGCAATATTCTTTGGATATAATGTATTGTTTTGGAATATGTGAAAATTATCAATGTCAGATAATCAATACATGAGAGTTAGAATTGTGCATTCCCATGAGGGAAAATTTAGGTGTGGTCCTAATTAAGTGAGATGTAATATCCTTAATGCATTGTATGTCTTGTCCTGGAACGATCTGAATGACTGCAACGAACAGTACGTATCCAGTTATAGTAAATTCGACGTCACTGAAAATCTACCCCTTCATTTAAATATTGCTTTCTCTATAGATCCCTTATATTTATTCTTAAAATATATTTACTATGCCTCAAGATGGCAGTGTTGCTTTTCAAATATAATTAGTAATATTTAATTCTACTATTTTTGAATTCTATGACAGAGATCAAAGATCAATATTGTTATCAAATTTTTAACCAAGATTCAACTATAGTTATTCCAGACAGTGCGTCTCGGATTATCAAATTTGATTTAATATTTCTACTCTCATAGACATTTCAAAACTTGTACTAAATACTCTTGTCTATAAACATTCCATTCTAGTTAGATCAGCAGAAAATACTTCTATATTTTAAATAGCTTATTCTATTCTTCAGTACTGTTTGCACAGTTATACTCTACAAATATTTGGAGCATCTATTATTTACTGTGAATATACAGAATATATTGATATATAAAAATATATTTCGTGAATATATTTATACACTTGAAACATATTTAAAATATCTATGCTATACCCAAAAAGAAAAATATCTTCAATTCAAAGACTTGTTAAAACAAACCAATAAATTTAAATATCACATGTCTTAGCATATATCATATAAAGACATTTTATTGTCTATAGCATCATGTTTGACACTTATAGAAACACCCATAACTCTTCTAGTCCTTACCATGAACTCATAAAAAAAATCTGAGTCCATTTCTAAAACTAGGATAAAAATTGAAAAAGAAAAGACTTTACATTAAAACAAGATGGCTACAGGCATTCATTTAAATTTTCCATTATAATATACCTGACACGTCCGGATGAGGATATAGGCAACTACGTTGCAGCCTGTTCAGGATGTGCCCAGGCTCAGAGATGCTATCCTAGAAGTGCAGTTCAGCCTTGACTTTGGCCTCTTAACCCATGGGAGAGAATTCATCTTGACTTTGCAGGGCCAGTGAATGGACAGATGTTCTTAGTGGTGGTGGATGCACATTCCAAATGGCCTGAAGTGATATTACTGCCTCAGACTACAACTGATGCCACCATTGATGTCCTGGAGAAGCTGTTTGCGACATTCGGATTGCCTAAAATACTAGTATCTGATAATGGGCCACAATTATTAGCTCAGAAATTTCAAAGTTTCATTAAGGATTTTATTTATTTTATTTATAAAGGATTTTACCAGGAAGGATACATTGAGATTTCTCTCGTTTTCAAATATGTCCTGGGTTCAAGAACCTTGTTACAGAAATACAAAGTAGTAAAATGCAAGATATTAACACAAAACAAATATACCGATTAACAGAAAATAAATATGTAGGTAATACGGTCACTATGTTACATGTTTACAGGTGCATTCCTTATTGAGGTATGTTAATAGGGAGCTCTTAAGGGACTTTAGACTGGGGGAAGATTTGATGGCGTCTGGGAGGTTATTCCATAATTGTGGTGCTCTGTAGGAAAAGGAGGATCGAGCCTCTTTCTTTTTGTATTGTGGTATTGCAAGTAAGGTGCCGGTCCTGGATTGGAGGTTATAGGAGGGAACTGCTGAGGAAGCAGCCTATACAGGTAGGGTGGTAGCTTCCCAGAAAAGCCCTTAAACACCAGGTTCGAAAGGTGAAGAGTGCGCCTAGATTCTAGCGAAGGCCAGTTTCGTTCTTTTAACATGTCACAATGGTGGGTCATGTAGTTACATTGTAGCACAAAGCGACAGAATGAGTTATACAATGTAGTAAGTTTCTGGAGGCGCGTTTGGGGGGCGGCTGCATACATACATCTCCGTATTCAAAAGCTGGCATAAGCATTTGTTGTACAATCGGCTTTCTTACCGCAGGGCTCAGGCAGGATTTGTTTCTGTACAGGGCACCTAGTTTGGGGTAAAGTTTAGATGAGAGTTTTTCGATGTGGGGGCCAAAGGATAGATTTGGGACTAACCACATACCTAGATATTTGAGAGAAGTGACTGTGGTCAATGTGCCATTTGATTTTGTCCTGACATGTATTGGACATTTTTGCTTTGTTTTGTGTTTGTTTTTTTTTTGTTTTTTTAAGAAAAGGGAGGAGGTGTGTTGTAGTTGTGCTTGCTGCCAATGGGGGGGGAAGTAGGTGTTTCTTTTGGCGGTTGGCTGTTGACGGTTTTTCATCCATTTTGTCTCCCAGTTGAGGCTGACTACTGACGCAGCCAGTTGCTGTTATAGGAAACCTGTATGCTTAGTTGTTAATAAACCTATTAATGAAAACCCAAGATGTCTCTTATTATCCAGAACACTACAGTAACTTTTAGTATTCTTCTATAAAAACATACACAACGTCTGATTAACCTCCCTGACGGTTTTCCCGAGTGTGGCTCGGGGTTAACTTTTTGTACCGAAAGCGGTATCCCCGAGCCACACTCGGGCTGGATACTTACATGTCATGCTGATCCTCGCAGTCTCCTCCAGCCGCTCGCAATGTCACACTACCTGGTTCTCTTCTCGCGAGGAATGAACCAGGAAGTGTGACATCGCAATCGGCTGCAATATGACTGCAGGGGGAGCGTAGGGACATGTAAGTATCGGCCCGAGTGTGGCTCGGGGATACCGCTTTCAGTATTGAAAGTTAACCCCCCGAGCCACACTTATACCGGTAGGGGGCCAGAATAAATTGGACCGATTCTGACATATAAAATGTCAGAATTGGACCCCCTGGGAGGTTAAACCACACAATGCTCCAATTTAAAAACATAGATCAGACAATTGACATAGACTATTAGCCAATACACACAGGGGCACACGTGAGCATTTACTCCACTTACTTGAAGTCAGTCCCCTGCTTTTATACCCCTCTCGGCACATCGGCGCGATGATGTCAGTTTGGCCGAAAAGCGTCTGAAAGGAAGGGGGTTCCTTTGGAACCCTGTCTCCTGATTGGGAGGAGATTTAAGTAAAAGCGAGGCAGCGCTGGAAAGGCCACGGTATGACCTTTCCAGTGCTGCCTCTCTTTAACCCCTGAGGTGCCGGCCTACGATCCGATAACATTCGGCACCGGATCACGGATCTCTCCCAGAGGTGGCTGACTTCTGCTGATCAGCTAGGGGCTCATTGTTGGTATCCTTGGAAAGGCCAGAGTATGGCCTTTTCAATGATGCCAAACATGACTATGTTACAAGTTTAAAAATTATTTTGTTTTAAAAAAACAATTATTATTAATGCAGCACTATTGTTCATATTTCACTTATGTGAACAATGATGCTGCACAATTTTTGGGGGTTTTGCAAAGGTGTGGGAATTATATCGCCCGACGCCCGGGACATGAAGATCTGGGCGCCGGACGAGTATTTTTTTTAAAATGCTGTCCGACTGGCTAGAAGCCTGCCGGACTTTGGGGCTGGGGCGGCTGTCAGAACGCTCTAAAGGCATTCGGACAGGCCCCTGCAGCTGACCGCGTTCATAGTTACCTTCCACAAGAGCCGCCTGCACAGTCTTCCAGCGGTCGCTCGTTGGAAAGCCCCCAGGCGCGATCCCGCGAGATCTCGGAGTTGGCGAGATCGATCAGGGAGCAATCGCTCGATCACGCCTGGGGGCTTCCCAACGAGCGGCCGCTGGGAGACTGTGCAGGAGGTGCTCATGGAAGGTAACTTTGAACGCGGTCACCTGCGGGGGCCTGTCCGAATGCCGATAGAGCGTTCACACATTGCCCTATGCCTAGTCTGAGGTCTGAAACATGCCAGTGTGTGTGTGTGTATACACACACACACACACACACACACTCTGAGGACTTCAGTGTGTGTATGTATGTATACACACCCTCACGGCTGCCCTCAGTATATGTGTGTGTGTGTATATATATAAAGATATATATATATATATTCCAAGTAACCCGCACTCTGTATTCAAAAAGGTATTACCTGCTTCGGTGCAAACCCAGCTGCGTAGTATATACAAAAGATTTAATCCAGGTGCACACGAAGACTGAATTCAATTCTTTGGTAGAAAATTTATTGAGTAGATCAACGTTTCAGTCCCAATATACCCAAATGCCATGCACTCACGCTTAGTACATTTAATTTGCTCGGTGCTCACCCTCTGGATTGGTTCAATGGAGAAACTTCAGTGATGCTGGCGGCACTCGAAGTCCGTTAATAGCGTTCTTATTGAAGTAAAAAGTCAATCCCAGATCGGGATTTTCATCAGGACATGCATTACATACACAGAAGGGATGATGGCATTCCGCACTACTCTACTAGCTTCGGAACATTATTCGGGCCCCCCCCCCCCCATTGAGTTTCTCACTGAAGTTCTACAACTCACTCTTCAGTTGATCTATTTTCGTTTTGAACGGTATTTTTATCAGCAAATTGCGGGGACGGCTATGGGGGCTTCAATGGCGGGAGTATACGCAAACTTGTTATGTACCAATTTGAACTACAACACTTTTTACCATCTGTTGAGCACAACCTGATTTGTTACGTCCGCTATATCGACGCTATATTCTTGATTTGGCGGGGGGAGGCGTCCTTCCTAGAAAATTGGATACACGCCATTAATCCTCTCCGCACCCCTATTCAGTTTACCCTACACCATCACCCCCAACATATTCACTTTCTTGATGTTGAGGTTTTCCGCAAGGGCAATAGGGTGGGATACACGCTTTTCCCTAAGGACACAGACAGGAACACCTATCTCCGGGCAGATAGCTATCATCCAGCTTCACTGTGTAAGTCTCTTCCCATCTCCCAGTATCTGCGAGTACTGCGATACAACCGTGAGCCGGATCTTAGTGAGCAACAAATAGCAGATATGACATTGCGGTTCCAACACAGAGGATACTCTTCCACCATATTAGCCTCAGCGCTATGTAAGGCTCGAGCCAAGTTCTCTAACATCTCCGTGGTATCTCAGCCCCAACGAGGGAATAAGCGGATTACATTACCCTTAACCTACCACTCCAGGAGCCACCTGGTTCCCTCTATTATTTACCAGCACTGGCATATGCTTCAGCATGATAAATTCTTGCCCCCACAATTCATTCAGCCACCTCTTATTGGGTATCGGCGGGCCAGAAATATAGAAATCTCTATATTATGAATCTGCTGAAAAAAAGGATATAGAATTTGTCTGGGTTGTATAATAAAAAGACTTCAAATCGCGTTTCACCATGATGAACAAAAACTGTAAAAATTTGCTCCACACATAGAGGTGAAATGGCTCACCAGTGAAGGGGTTAAGTAAACGAAAAATGTTCCTTTTTTTTTCTCTTCATCTGATGGATCGATTCATTGACAAACTAATAAATTATGAAAATAATTAGTTACAGCTCTAGTCAGATGGTCTACTCAAACATTTCCAGGTTCCAGACATGGAGAATCTTTTGCCAGAGTACTGAACCTAGTAAGATAGGTAAAAAGGATATACTATTCCAGAGCTGACAGAAACTTCTCACACACATATAGGGTTATTCAAAGAGATCCGAATTGTGGCCGAAAGGTAACCGAACAGTAAAATTCTGCGTATGCTTACTTTTCCTGGCCATTCTGCTATCCAGAGAGCAGGCAGTTTGCCAAATGTTTGCGAATTGCCTGCACATACAGTGCCTGTTTGAGTACTGTGAATCCCCATAGAGAAGCAATGCTTCGGCTATTCAGAGATCAAAACCCAGCAGTGGAAAGTTGCCGAATTGTCCTGCCATTCGGTGGTTTCATTTGACAGGTTTATTCAGGCGAATTCCATAGGGTTCAATGTTAAAAATATTCCCATTTTAATGCAATATCTAATAAACCGTTGATTTATAATATTCTGCAGTTAAAAGTCTCTTTTTAGAATTTTTAGGATCCTTTAGGCATTTTTGGGATTTTTTTTTTGCAAACATTTTTTTTCTGCTTTTATTTTTAAATCTTTTTTTTTTTTTTGTAACAGACCTTTTTATTATAATTCATTGGATCTTATATGTAAATTTCAGTCATTTTCTTTCTGTAGTTTCTTTGCAAACAGCGTTTCACTTTTCAAACATTCAAGCGTACGTTTTTTTTTTTCTCTCGCTCCATTCGTTTGCGGTGTCTGCTTTTTCCGGCGGCTGCTTTGTCCTGTGATCGGCTCCTGCTCGGGTTTGTTCGGCGGGGTTAATCCAGATGTTTTTGCTGGTTTCGGTGAGTTTTCGGCAGGTTTGCGGCGACTTTTCCCTGCACTACGATGGCCCTGTGGTGCTTGCTGAATACACCGCAGGGTTGCCGAAATGGGATCGCCAAATCATGCCGAATTGAAGAGGACGAAAAGTCACCGAACATGCAGTGACTTTTCGATTCTCTTTGAATAACCCTGATAGAATATCTTCAAAAAGGCCAAGGCAGTTGTTCCACGGAACATAACAAGAAACCCAAAGCTGTAGGGGAGCTCAGCAGCGAGGAAGATCCCATTTAATATAGACAACTAAACATAACAGGCAAGTAACGTTTTCTTGGCAGCGGCCAACCCCAAACTCGCTCATTAGACTGCCAAACAGAGAAGCATGATGATTAGTTAATCCACAGAACACTTTTCCACTGCTCCAGAGTCCAGTGGCAGCGCGGGTATGCTTTACACCACTGCATCCAACGCTTGGCATTGTACTTAGTGATGTGAGGCTTGCATGCAGCTGCTCGGCCATGGAAGCTCATTCTATGAAGCTCCTGCCATTACACAGTTTTTGTGCTGTTATTAATGGCAGTGGAAGTGTTGAACTCTTCAGCCATGGAAGCTGCAGATATACTGAGGTCACAGAATATAAAAGAACTGTGTGATATATTTTATATCCCATACGAGGTGTTTGTTGCATCATGATTTTCTGTTTTTGATTTAAATACAATACATCCTGGTTATAGAAGCTTTTGACTCCATGTGTCTTTAGTCTTTATTGCGTAAGTGTGCAACACTGGTGACGGCCACTTTATCATTGATTATGAGTTTGATATACAATCTAAGAGAGGTATACCCAGGGTTCCTATCTAGCATTCAAAACCACCTTTGCCTTTTTATTAGCTTGTTTGAAAATTGTACATATACTTCCTTTCTATTAACAGATCCATTGAACAAGACTAATTTTCATTTTCCTATTTGCTCCCCAAGTAAAAACTACGGCATCGCTATAAAAGATGAGAACCAACCTTTGTTAGTTCACAGGCCAAACGAGAGAAAAGGTTCTCAGAATAAGGTGTGTGGATTTCGTTTAGATTGTACTAATGCACAGCTTGTCATGTTTCCTTGAGCAGCTAAGGGTGTAACCTTCTGCAAATATGCACATGCCACAAAAAAAAGTTAATTCATGCAAAGATGTAAGTTGTGTTTTTATATAATAATACATTTAATATTGTTTGCATAAAACCGGAAAAAAGACTTAGGATCATTTGGATCGTTTTAACTGTAAAACTAATGTGAAATGGTTTCAGTCTGAATTACTGTATTGAAATAATCTTAAATAGAATAAAAGTATTGTTTCCTAAGACCAATTGCTGCACAAAGCTTGGGACACCTATTCTCCCAAACCAAAAGACATAAAAAAAGCATGCAATGGTCCACACTTGTAGTAACAAACCCTCGTATATCTGAGACCCCTAGATACAGACAGGGGAAACTTTCTGCTTGTGTTTTAATATTCCTCAAAAGTTGTCTGAAAACCAAAAAATGCCAGTATAGTAGTTTGTGTCTTTGGCTTTTATCACTATTTATTCAAACTCACAAACATAAAGCACAAAAACTTGTGCAGTATAAGCAATGACTTAAAGGAGCCCAGACTTCCTGATAATCCATAAATCCTTCAATTAGCCCAAAAGGTAGAGGTGGGGGGGAGCTGGAAGGATCAGGGTTTCGATGTCAGTGATTTTATATATATATATATATATATCTCATATGTATATCTCATATGTAAGGATGGGGAGCTTGCAAACATCTCTTAATTTATAACCTTGTAATAAGCACAGGGCGTCAAACTCCTGCCCCAGCAGTTGTTGCTGAACTAAAACTCCCATGAATCTCTGGCCGGCAATTGCATTCAGAGATTTCTCGGAAATGTATACCATTAACATTTGTAAAACCATGTAAAATTCAAAGATTGTTTTGGGGCAGATTATTTAGCAGTATGGTTTCTTTCACTCTCCTCCTTAGTATCCCAATTAGGAGAGACAACTAACCCTTAACTCTCTTCACTTACCGGTATTTAAAAAGCACAGTTCTTTTCATGTCTACTCGTTGTACGAGCAAGCTTCTATTTGGATTCAAGCACATTGTATTGCTATTGTAAATTATAATGTATGTTATTGGAGTGTTCTGTTACCTTCAGTCCGGGGAAATAGATTTGCTCCACTTCTTCAGTGAATGGAAATGCTTTGTGTGGACTTGATGGCACGTGTAATGCTAGCATAGAAGATTTAAAGTCCTGCTAAAAAGTGCATATTTAATTTCAAATTATTGTACTTTCACAAATATCCTAGAGAATTGAGTGCAGGATCAGTAAACGTGTTGAAAACTGTTCTAGGTTGAAGTAGTCATTACTTGAAAAAAGTAATTTATTCTTTACATAATGCATACAATTAAAATATCTCCTAAATTGCTTTCTACTTTGAATCAGTTTCAAGGTGTTGTACTGTTGCTCCCTGAACTTTCTTTCATGACTGGCATTCCTGAGAAAATGAGAAAAGACTTTCGTGCTATGAAGGTAATCTTGCAATACTGCTTACCTGATTCAGAATTTACTTGTACTTATGTCATATTTTGTCCTCGGCTCCTGTATGTTCCTTTTATGATATTGAATCAAAGTCCGTTAAAGTAACACTCTCTTAAAAACTGGAGTTCCTTTTTTTCCCTTAAATAATTGGGCAGAGGCTGCTTACAGCTTAGGCTGGGATCAGACAAACGTTTTGCAGAGCGTAAGGAACGTCCGTGAGAGTGGACATTCCTTCCACTCTGACGCCCGTCTGGCCACCTAGCTAAGCGCAGTTAGTGCGCTCAGCGCTGCAAGGCTTGATCCTCCTATGGTGGATCGGGCTTTGCAGTCCCGTCGTTATGCCCGTCGTAGCGCTTCGATGGGGAGGCTTTCAGAGGGTCCGCAGCATACCCGCAGTAGCGTGTGCAATTCGTGTGCTTGCTACAGCGTGTGGCCAGCCCCGTCGAAGCGTAACAACCCTGCGACGGACGTCGGGAGGCCCGTCAGTATGGGCGCACATAGTGCACTCGTCTGACCCCGGCCTTACTCACCTTTTCTCCCTCGCAGGCGCAGTTCCTCCTCGGCGGTTCAAGGACTCCCGAACTCAGAGGTCCCAAAAGCTTTTCAATGCAATTTGCTTTCCTACGCAACTTGCATAGTTTATGAACTGCAAATTGCGCACCTCAATGAGATGTGCACACTTTACATACGCAAGTTCTATAGTGTCTGCACAGAACGATGGATTGGATCTGCGAGCATGCTCAGATCCGATCCATCAGCTGCCTCTCTAAGACAGATCACTACCGAGATTGGCCTCAGAGAAATTAATGTCGGCACTCTCTCTGCAACCCAATGTCACTGGTGACCGGCAGCCAGGAAGTTAAAAAAAATCACCCAGTGTTTTCACAAGATTGGGGGGGGTGCTTGGAGGGGGGCACTCCTCTCATCCTGACCACTTTAAAAGTAGTCAGGATGAGTAAAGTGTTCCTTTTAACTGTTGCAAAGGGGCAGGTCTTTACGCCTTCAATTATTTATTTTTTCATCTTTTTTGCCAATGTACTCATTCCTCATTTGGCTGGCTTAACATAGTTGCAGCTCATCTAGAAAAAAAAAGAGAATGTGGTTAAATCAAAGCAAGAATATTAATACAGCAACTCGGAGGCTCCTTTTTCCATTTTCACTTTTGCTTTTAATCATAGCTGCACAGAAAATGTTGAAAACATTGTGTCACAAGTGACCATACAAATTAGATACCAACCCTCCTCCTCCCCAGAGGGATAAATGCAGGGTGAACTACATATAGCATAGTAGATAAGGTTTGGATCAGAAAGGATTGAAAATTATTTTAAAAGAAAAGTACTCCTAGCTCTACGCGTTTCACCATATGGCGTCTTCAGGAGCTTTGGCAGAGTGACATGCAGCCTAGATTTGGCTCTCTAGGCTCTGGCGCTCCCATGATTTCCTTTCAGGTATTTGTCCACCACTTTTTAGCGGCAATTTATTTGAAACCCTGTGATGGTCCCGCTAGATAGCTACTAGTTATTTGCCTGTAATATTCCTCTTTTTTTTTTTATCCCATCATTCCAGACCCTCGAAGACCCGTTTCCATTCTGTAGACTCTCAATACTATCTATTATAGGAACAGATCATTTACCTCACAGATACACCTAATGTCTTGGCATATATACTAATGTTTGTCTTGTGTCATGTGTGCAGTGTTAACATGACTTTTATGGTTTTTATTGTAGGTAACTAGTAAAGGTTATGTTTTAACCTCTTATCTGTTTCCAGTGCCCTAAGATTATATATATATATATATATCTTATTACACTAAATGGATAGACGAATGAATACGCCATTCTTTAGACAAGATAATGCGCAATGAACTCCAATCTCCATGCCCTCGCCCCACTACAGAGGGAAAAGCGTGCCTCACTCTGTTGGAAGACAAAAAAATTCCAACGTTACGTAACAAAACACTGATGGTCAGTGAAATCTGACATTGACCATGCAGTTGCCAACGAAAGCGCTTGGATTCTCTGGGGCCTCTAATGAAATTATTTTGTATTGTGGAGGACACAAAACATACGGGCTCAACTTTAGACCCCATAATAGCACGAGGCTCGCTACAAAGGGCCTTATTTATTTTGGGAATGCCAAAAAGGCTCAGTCTACAGAAAAAAGGAGGACCAACCTCATGAAAGTAGACTCCCAACGATCAAAAATACCAGGCTCTGATTTGGGTAGCTCTGCTCAGGGACTCCTCTTTGGCGATCAATACTTAAAAGATATGGGGGCATATACAGGTACATTTAACACATTAGACAAAGTTTCATCATCCCTAAAACATATATTTAAAGGCAGAGTTTTTGATCGGGCCTGTAGGACAAGGGGGCGAGCTACTGGCCACGCAGGGCCATTCAGTAGTGGAAAACCCTACCAGCCCCCTCCCAGAATCGAGCGCAATCCAGCTACAACTCTTCTTTCAGCTTGTTCTACCACTTGTGCACCCATAGTTGGAGAAGCAGGACCTTCCGAGGTCCCTGTGGTTCCTTCTTGGGTCATTGTCCGTCAGGTGAGCATATACTGCAATCATCCACACCATACATGGGGAGGGAGGACGGATTTTGCTTATCACAAGTGGAAACAATTGACATCGTACCTTTTTGGGTCCTTTCCACAATTCAAGGGTGTCACATAGATGTCACTCACAGCCCCATCTAGATATCCCCCCCCCCCCAGCTGCACTACATTTCTTCCTAGAAGGGACATAGTGGATCAGGGACTTGATCCAAAAACATGCAGTAGAACCCGCATCCAATGTCAGTTGGGGTTTCGTGAGTAACATCTTTTTGGTTCCCAAAAAGGAAGACAGGGTACGTCCAGTTATCAATATAAAAGAACTAAATTCCCTGTTGATTTATCGACACTTCAAAATGGAGGGTCTGCAGAATTTGCCCTCCTACGCAGAGATTAGATTAGCCAACCTGGATCTGAGGAACGCCTACTTGTCGGTCCTAAAGGCCCCAGTTTTCTGGGATTTCCTGAAATTCCGTTCAAAAGATCGCTAGTGGCGTTTCTCGAGTCTTTTATTTGGACTCTTATCTGCACCATGGTGTTTTACAAATCTCCTGAAACCCGTGGTGATGGCGCTGCGCACCAAGGGTGTCTGCCTTGTCATTTACTTGGGCGATATCCTCCTGATGTCTTCCACAGAAACACAATTGCGTTTACCTCTAGATTGGACAGTGAATCTAGGTTTCCTCATAAGCTACGGGAAATCGCTTCTCGAATCTACTCCTCGTCTGGAGTTCCTGGGTCTTTTTCTGGATTCCACGACACTCCCATTCAGCCTACCACATCACAAGATCACTACGATTACAAAAGAAGCACATACACTTCTTTAGGACTGCAACTAACAATTATTTTCATAATCGATTAGTCGGCTAATTTATTTTACCGATTAATCGAATAAAAAAAAAAATACATTCTGTAAAAAATATAATTATGGAATAGATCTACCTGAAAACAAATAATACTATAGTGCAGACCATAGAACATTTATAATAATAATAATAATAATAAAAAAATATTTTGGTAAAATGCATAATTATGCTATTATCAGTGTTTAACTACACTTAAGTAAACCAAAGATCTCTCCAGGATATCCGAAAAGCTTGAACTTTAACGAACACTCTATGTAAGAATCAACCACTCCCTCCTTTTATCCTTACACAATTTGCGTAGTGTACATAACTTTCATCCATACATAGGCAATTTCAAATACTTTTTGCACACAAGGTACGCAAGCACCTGGTCAGAGTGATACAGTTGCAAGAAAAAGTATGTGAACCCTTTGGGATTACGTGGAGTTATGCATGAATTGGTCATAAAATGTGCTCCGATCTTCATCTAAGTCACAACAATTTGAAAAACACAGTCTGCTTAAAATACAACACAAACATATGTTTTCATGTGTTTATTGAACATAACATGTAAACATTCACAGTGCAAGGTGGAAAAAGTATGTGAACCCCTAGCCTAATGACTTCTCCAAGAGCTAATTGGAGCCAGGAGTGAGCCAACCTTGAGTCCAATCAGTGTGATATTATTGGATGTGTTGCTGAAATCTGTCCTGCCCTTTAAAAACACACACCAGTTTTGGGTTTACTGGTTTCAAGAAGCACTGCCTGATGTGAACCATGCCTCGTAGAAAAGAGCTCTCAGAAGACCTACGATCAAGAATTGTTGACTTGCATGAAGCTGCAAAGGGTTACAAAGGTATCTCCAAAAGCCTTGACGTTCATGTGTCCACGGTAAGACAGCCTGTCTACAAATGGAGAAAGTTCAGCACTGTTGCTACTCTCCCTAGGCGTGGTCGTCCTGTAAAGATGACTGCATGAGCGCAGCGCAGAATGCTTAATGAGGTAAAGCAGAATCCTAGAGTGTCAAATCTCTGGCACATGCTAACATTTTTGTTGACACATCTACAATAAGGAAAACATTAAACAAGAATGGAGTACATGGGAGGACACCACGGAGGAAGCCATTGCTGTCCAATAAGAATATTGCAGCACGTTTGAAGTTTGCAAAAGAGCACCTGGATGTTCCACAGCACTACTGGCAAAATATTCTGTTGACAGATGAAACCAAAATTGAGTTGTTTGGAAAAAAACACACAACACTATGTGTGGAGAAAAAAAGGCACACCAACATCAAAACCTCATCCCCACTGTAAAACATGGCGGAGGGAGCATCATGGTTTGGGGCTGCTTTGCTGCCTCAGGGCCTGGACGGATTGTTGTCATTGATGGAAAAATGAATTCCAGAGTTTATCAAGACATTTTGCAGGAAAACGTAAGACCATCTGGATGGGTGATGCAACAGGACAATGACCCAAAGCATACAAGTAATTCAACAAAAGAATGGCTTCAACAAAACAAAATACGCCTTCTGGGTGGCCCAGTCATAGTCCTGACCTCAACCCGATTGAAATGCTGTGGCATGACCTTAAGAGAGCGATTCACACCAGACATCCTAAGAATATTGCTACGCTGAAACAGTTTCATGAAGAGGAGTGGTCCAAAATTACTCCAGATCGTTGTGCAGGTCTGATCTGCAACTACAGGAAATGTTTGGTTGAGGTTATTGCTGCCAAAGGAGGGTCAACCAGTTATTAAGTCCAAAGGTTCACATACTTTTTCCACCCTGCACTGTGAATGTTTACATGTTCTGTTCAATAAAAACATGAAAACATATAATGTTTGTGTTGTATTATTTTAAGCAGACTGTGTTTTTCAAGTTGTTTTACTCAGATGAAGATCAGAGCACATTTTATGACCAATTCATGCAAAACTCCACGTAATCCCAAAGGGTTCACATACTTTGTCTTGCAACTTTAGATTGATGCTTCATATGCAGCTCAAGCCCATGTCTTCTTTCTCCCCATATGAATGCTGCTATGTGCACTCGGATAGACATAATGATGCCAATGTGAAAGCGGGGTGAGAACTCTATATTGCCTGACCACTTTAATAAGTTAAAGTAGTCATGGTGCGTAGTGTCACTTTTAAAATAATTTCTTGAACAATCTGAGTGGGGGTAGGGACTGAGAGGTGGAAATGAGTTTCAACAAGAGACCCAACTCAAGTGTGGGAAGGATGACTGCTCTGGACCAGAGAGAACGAGGCAGGGATGGTGGGCTGATGGCACAGGACTCCATTCTCAAGAATAAAAAAGCGGCAGTGCTTCTCCTTCACCCAGTGGCAGTACCTCAGGGTTTGTGCGATAGTTCTGCTACTGTTGAACAAACTGGTTATGTGTGACATAATCCTAGAACCATATCGCACAGAGCAAAGCAGCGGCAACATCTTCTCTGATCACCTCCGAAGCAGTGTCTGAGGTTCTTAACCCCCTTTACAACGCGGGACATGCTATGGCCATCCTGCATCAAGCGGACTTTAACCACACAGGATGACACAGCATGTCCCATGTGTCTGAAGCCCTCCTCCCACCGATGCTCCCCTCTCTTGCCGGGTCCCATGCAGATCTGACTTCCATTAAGTCAGATCAGCGTCTTTATGCCCTCACGGTGTGCTGACGTCAGTTTCCTTAGGATCTCTCTATCTCCCCATCGCCGGGAGGTAGAGCTTAATGACAGGAATCCCTGGAAAGGTCATAGTCTGAGCTTTCCAGTGATTCATTAACCCCTCGGGCCAGGTTGCGATCCGGCACCAGTCTGTGCCGGATCTCGGCCTATTTCTGGTGGAGGCTGCCATCTTAGATGGCAGCCCCCCCCCCCCTCCAGGTCTCCCCTCGTCAACTGACTCCTTGTGCCTGGCGGAATGATCTGTTAGCTGGGTAACCCCTAGCTGCCCCCTACCCCTATATTTGTTATGAGCATGGCCTTTCCATTGATACCAAACTTGACCATGTTAACAAAAAATAATTAAAATCAATATTTAAAAAAAAATTGTTTCCTTTCAATTATAATGTGAACAATGATGCTGCATGAACGATTTTTTTTGGCTAAAATCTTGTAATTTCTCAGAAAAGTAAAGTAACGGATTCCCAGTTCTAATTTTTTTAACAAGTGTACCCCATATAATATATAACCGCAAAGACTTGGATGATAAAATGTGAAGCCTTCTGGCAGGACATGACATATTGTGGTAGGGCCGCTCAGAGAAGCACAGGATTTGGAGGTGTACCTCTTTTATTGAACGCCACAAAACAAAGTCTCTTTAAACACCGGGTACACTTGTATTACCAAACAAAATTAAACACAAACAAATTGGCCTACTCCTTCCTTTAGGAGACTAAACAAATTTGTCTCCTCACTACGGGATACTGGGGCAGCTATTCTGCCCCCAGTATAAACAAAAACTCTGTCCCTTTTTACATACGTGCCAGCAAGCCTGGAGTTCTGTGCATTCCACACCTCACTCTTTCAAGCGGCAATCTTTTTTCTGCCTTCCTCTGTGCTGGGAACTGCTATATTGACTTGTTAAGGAGTTGCAGCTGTGGCTGCTGCCAGGGATGGTGTAACCCCTTACTGACCAGGATAAACTGCATCATTCAGCCTCCTGCTAACATACACAGTTTCCCATACTCTGTCACACATCCCCCTCCCCAGCGTAACACAGGTATGTGAAGCGGCCACCTCAGCCAGCCCATGCACTCGAGACAGAGCATCGGCATTGCCATGAAGGAGACCTGCCCTATGTCGTACCACAAAGCTGAATGGCTGCAAGGACAGAAACCACCTAGTGATCCTAGAGTTCTTCTCCCTATTGGTATGCATCCACTTCAACAGGGCATGGTCAGTGATAAGGGTGAAGCGCCTGCCCAATAAGTAATAGCGGAGCGTTTCCAAGGCCCATTTGATCGCTAAGCACTCTTTCTACCGTAGCATAGCGTTGTTTCTGAGGTAGCAGTTTCCGACTCAGATACAAAACTGGATGTTCCTCGTCGCCAACATACTGAAACAAAACTGCACCCAGACCAACCTCAGGAGGCATCTGTCTGAAGGAAGAATTCTAGGGTGAAGTCCGGTGCCACGAGAACAGGTTGAATACAAAGGACTGCACGCAGGTCAGAAATGGTCTCCTCAGCCTTGCTGTCCCATCTTACAGTGTCAGGACTCCTCACTTTTGTAAGATTTGTGAGCGGAGCAGCCCTTGTGGCAAAATGAGGAATGAACCTCCGGTAGTAGCCTACAATACCCAAAAAGGCTCGGACCGGTTTCTTTCTCAGTGGTCTGGGCCAGCTTTGTATGGCTTCTATCTTAACTGTTTGGGGCCTCACTATTTTCCTGCCGATCACATAGCCCAAGTATTTGGCCTCAGCCAAACCTATAGTACTTTTAGCTGGGTTGACGGTCAGGCTGGCTCCTCTAAAGGTATTCAATACTACTTGTACCTTCCCTAGATGGGTCTCCCAATCGGGACTATGGATAACCACGTCATCCAGATAAGCTGCCGCATACTCTGTATGAGGTCTCAACAACTTATCCATCAATCTTTGAAAGGTGGCTGGAGCACCATGCAGGCCAAAAGGCATTATTCTATACTGAAATAGTCCATCGGGAGTACAGAATGTGGTTTTCTCCCTGGTCCGCTTAGTTAATGGTATCTGCCAGTAACCCTTCATCAGGTCTAAAACCGTGAAAAATCTGGCCTTTGCTAGTCGCTCCACCAACTCATCAACGCGGGGCATGGGATAGGCGTCAATCTTAGAGACCTCATTCAGTTTCCTGAAGTCATTGCAAAACCTAATTGATCCATCAGGTTTTGGCACTAGAACGATCGGACTGGACCAGTTACTTTGAGACTCCTCTATCACTCCGAGGTCAAGCATTTTCTTGATTTCGGCTCTTATGGATTCCCTTTTTGCCTGAGGGATTCTATAAGACTTAACCCTTATGGTAACCCCTGGTTCCGTATCAATATCATGAGATTGAACTCTCTTGCTACTGCCTTTTTGTCATAGTGAAGTTTCTGGGCATCCTGGGCTTGTTTCATGTGCTCGTGAACAAGCGGAGCAATCCGAGCCATACGCTCCCTCATTTGTTCCACATGTTGAACTAAATTCGTGCCTTGGGCCACCTGCTCTTCCCAGGTTTCCCTCAATATATCTAATATACCCCTGGGGTGTCGACCATACAGAATCTCAAATGGGTAGAAACCAGTGGAGCTTTGTGGAACCTCTCTTACAGCAAACAATAAGTAGGGAAGCAGCAGGTCCCAATTTCTCCCATCTCTATGAACCACTTTTCTTAACATCCCCTTCAGGGTACAATTTGAAGCGTTCTACCAACCCATCTGTCTGGGGGTGGTATACTGATGTTTTCAAAGCATGTATGTTAAACAGTTGACCTAACTCCTTCATAATACGAGAAATAAAAGGTGTACCCTGGTCCGTAAGGATTTCTCTGGGTATGCCAACCCGTGAGAAAACCTGAACCAACTCCTTTGCTATATTTTTAGCATTAGCCTTGCGCAGTGGAATGGCCTCCGGATATCTGCTGGCGTAATCGACAATCACCAGGATATACTGGTGACCCCTGGCCGATGTCTCTAGGGGACCCTCTAGATCCATTCCTATTCCTTCAAAGGGTACTTCGATTATCGGGAGAGGTATGAGCGGGGCCCTTAGCTTAGGTCTAACTGACGACAACTGGCACTCTGGGCAAGAAGCACAATACCTCTTAATTTCCTCATATACCCCTGGCCAGAAGAACCATCTGAGAACCCTTTCTTGTGTTTTCTCCACGCCCAAGTGTCCACCCAGTAAATGAGCGTGGGAGAAGTCAAGCACCTTCCGAGTATAGGAGGACTGCACCACCAGTTGCTCAACCTCCTGACCTTCGTCTGAGGTTAGCCTGTAAAGGAGATCATTTTTTAGGATGAAACATGGATACGTGTCCCTCATACAACCCTCCACGGGTACACCATTTACCTCTACCACTCTACTTCTGGCATTCTGTAACAATGGATCATTCGCCTGATCTCGCCCAAAGTTACCAGTGGACATATCAATTGTTTCTGGGTTTTCCATCTCAACCTCCTAATCCGGTTCTGTAGCAGGTTCTGTTTGGTCAACCTCTACCTCATCTTCACCACATTGTGTTCCCACACCTTTTATTAGCCCGCTTCCCCTGCTCATTCAACAATGCTTCATTCACGGCTCTGTTAAACCTCAATTTGCTTTCCCTGCACTCTCTCTTGGTTTTTCTTCTTTTTGAGTTACCAACATACAAATCAGGGTGAGCAAAGGGAATAAGTTAATCTAAACCACAAACTTGTCGTTCACCCCCTAGTGACCCTTGTTTGGTTCCCACCAGGGGTTGCAAGAGGGTGTGGACCTCCGGGAAGTTCCTTCCTATGACTAGGGGATAGGGTAGTCGAGGAATCACTACCGCTGATATCCTTACCAGTTTTCCTTGTACAAAAACCTCTATATCTCTTGTAGGATACCATACAGTACATCCATGAATACAAAGTACCCCCATTGTTTTATGGTGTTGTACCTGTGGAGGCTTGATTAGGCCGCCTGCTACCAGAGTTAAGGCACTACCAGAGTCAACAAGCGCTCCTGTCTCACGACCATTTAACTTTACAGTCACTCTAAATGTATTTGCACCCTCTACCAGACCTGCTAGACATATCAGTCCACAAACGTTTAAGGGGTTCTCCCCCAAGCCACATTGCATCGGCTCTGGGAGGTTAGGGCACCTTGCCCTGACATGTCCTCTTACGCCGCATTCAAAGCAGATTATAGAGTTTCTTCTCAATAGGTCTTTTGTGTGAGTACGGTCCTCAGGGTTTGTTTCACGCAGACGTATTCCCGTTCCAGAATTGGGTTCTAGTCCACCTTTCCGGGGTCTTGGTCTCTGGGGCAAACGAAACGAATTAGTAGGAGATCTCTCCAAGTCCTTTGCAGACAGGTATCTTCCTACTTGTGCGACCATGCTGTCATAGGTTCTGGGGTCTCCTTGACTGACCCATTCACGGAGGCTCTGGGGAAGCTCAGGTATCGGTCTAGCACCAGAGTTTCCACGATCTGAGCAGGGGTTTGACTCTCCGGTTTGAGCCACTTCCGGGCTAGATGAATTAAATCGAACATCTGTGAACTTATCTCCCTTAAACTGCCATTTGTAGAAGCGTTGGGCTCTCTCATATTGGTTGTCACACCCATCCGGGCCAGGATCTCTGCTTTTAGTTGGGGGTAACGTGCAGCGGCCTCTTCGTCCAGATCATAATAGGCCTTTTGTGCTTCACCAAGGAGAAAAGGGGCAATAATTCCGGCCCACTGCCCCACGGGCCAGGCTTCACGTATAGCTGTTCGCTCAAACGCCAGAAGGTAGGATTCCATGTCATCCTCCGGGGTCATCTTCTGTAGACAGCTGCTTGCCCGTATCCGGCTTACACCCTGTGCTGGTGCAGTCGCCCCCAGGGAACTGATGCGGTCCAAGAGCTCTTTGAACATGGCACGGTCCATCCTTTGAGCTTCGCCCAAGGCTTCAACCTACAAGACCAGGAGCTTGTTAGTCTCTTGCTGAGCTGCAGCTGAGGTTGCAGCAGAGGCTGCAGTAAGCCTGTTGGTCTCCTGTTGGGTTGCTGAAGCTTGCACTAGGGCTTTTACAACATCCTCCATTATTGTGGGTTCTGTACCTTTTAAGGCTTCTGTGAAAGCGGAGCTGGCACAGCAAATATCCCACCGCTGCCACCACTTGTGGTAGTTCCGCTCAGAGAAGCACAGGATTTGGAGGTGTACCTCTTTTATTGAACACCACAAAACAAAGTCTCTTTAAACACCGGGTACACTTGTATTACCAAACAAAATTAAACACAAACAAATTGGCCTACTCCTTCCTTTAGGAGACTAACTAAACAAATTTGTCCCCTCACTACGGGATACTGGGGCAGCTATTCTGCCCCCAGTATAAACAAAAACTCTGTCCCTTTTTACATACGTGCCAGCAAGCCTGGAGTTCTGTGCATTCCACACCTCACTCTTTCAAACGCAATCTTTTTTTCTGCCTTCCTCTGTGCTGGGAACTGCTATATTGACTTGTTAAGGAGTTGCAGCTGTGGCTGCTGCCAGGGAAGGTGTAACCCCTTACTGACCAGGATATACTGCATCATTCAGCCTCCTGCTAACATACACAGATTCCTATACTCGTCACAATATAATAATTGTAACAGCAACTGGGGTGCACTGGTCTCCAGCTTGTAGACGAGACCCAAAGCTGCTACAGCGTCCATCTTCAACCAAGATCTGCAGCAGCTTCTCTTCTCACAACCCTCAGCCAGAACTTGAGGGAGTGCAATGTATCTCTCTCCAAAACACCAGACACACACTTAGTGCATGGGGAAAATTAATTGTGACATGACGCAATCAACAGAATACATTATCTACATGAGTTGCATTCCTAGACAAGACACTGACACCTAATTAGTTAAACAATAGACGGGATTAACAAACACAGAATCAGATTAAACAGAGAACAGAAACGTCTACATTGTATCTCGAACACAAACTAAATCCTAAAATACAATTAAAATTAAATCTATTTGTAACTCATTAACCGTTAGGTGACCCCTATGCCCATTGTCCTTAAGAACTGGCTTTGCCAACTTGGTCCACGATCTCTTGGCAGGAGGCCAGCATTTACATGTCTCCAACGGGCACCGAGGCCAAGTAAAGTGTGGGCAAGGAGGGTGAGGGCAGAAAGGTAGAGGTACGGTTACAATAATGATATATTATGAATCCGCCAAGTCTGCTGTAAAAATAAAATATTTAATTTGTCTTGTTCTTACAATAAAATGTGTCTTCAAATCGCGTTTAAACATGATGAGTAAAAAGGGTCAAAATGAGCTCAGCACACTTCTACTTTAGAAGTGTTCCGAATTTGCAAAATTGCCCCATCCTTAAGGGGTTAATGTACTGTATGACTCTTAAGTAGTGTGTGCTGCACAGACCGATTAATTTGAGAATGAAAATAGTTGTCAACTATTCTCATTATCGATTAGTTGTCAATCTATTCGTTGTTTCAGTCCTACACTTCGAAAACCTGCCTGGAGTTATTGGCTGGCCTTTTCGCTGTAAAGTGCTTCACAAAATACCTTACGAATACTGCCATACTCCTCAAGATGGACAACTTCCCGACGGTACGCATTATCAACTGGATGGGGAGGGGTCCTCAGGCCCTGATGCTCATGGAACTGGCAACATATTTCTGGAACTTTTGCTTCCATAAAAAGATTGTGGTCATCGCCCAGTTCCTCCCAGGCCTTGACAATGCAATAGCAGACTGGAACTCCAGGTGAATGATGGACTCCGGAGATTGGCATCTATTACTTTCCGTCTTTGCGCAACTATTACAACTTTGATGTCCTCTTAATGTAGACTGCCTCGGTTTGTCAGTTTGGCGACCGGAGGTGATGGCAACGGATGTCTTTCTACTGGATTGATCAGGGAGCCTGAGTTATGCTTTTCCCCCGTTCGCCATGAAAGCACGTACATTGGCGCAGACGCTGGTGCTCATAACTCCCTTGTGGCAAGGTCAACCATGGTTTCCAGTGCTGTTTGAATTCATGATCGATTACCGAAGGCTGCTCCCGCATCTTCTGCTAGACCCGTACGCACAAATCTTATTCCAAATCTATGTCCGTTGGTTGCCTGGTTAGTGTCTGGGGACCTGGGTTTGTCAATGGTGTTTTGGAACGCACTAGCTACCAGCTCCAGAACGCATGAGCCCCTGGCACCAGTTCAGCCGATGGATCAGCTTGGCTCAAGTGGGTACATTGGTGTGAGGGCAGGATTCTCGATCCCTCTTCAGTCCCTGTAAATATGGTATTAGTATTTTTTTATGGAAATTTGATTCTGGCTTGGCTTATCGCTCCGACAATACAGTTAATTATATTTTCAAAGATACAGAAATTGCTGACTTAAGTATAGAATTGATAATAAAGCCGTTATTCAAGGCTTGCATGTAATGCTTTAACGTTCTATATGAATTATACAAAGTATATGTACTATGTTTCTCAAATAAAATTTTGTTTTCCTTGTGGCTTATTTGTCTTTGTTAGCCATTGAAACTGTTATGCTTCATGCATACACCCAGTTATGGGAATCCTTTCTAATTTTTGTTTGTGTTTCTGCTGTCTATGCAACCACCTGATAATCGGTGTCTTTTCCATGGGATGCCCATTACGTCCCAGGGGATGCCTGGCACACGGCAGCGCCCTGCTCGCTGGCCTGGTGCCAGTTGATATGCGGGTCGCGGCGGTCACGTGTGGCCGGGATGTGTGGCGCGGCATGATGACGCATAGCCGCCTGGTTTAAAGCCATTCTGCTCGAGCAGACTCATTGCCCTGACGTGGAGCTACTTGCCCAGTGCTTGGTGATTCATTTGACTTACTTCGAATCCGGATTTTTTTGAGAACCTTCTATGTACACTGACTCTATTATTGACAACCCCAATTTGTGTACTGACCTGGCTATTACTGAGAACCCGATATGTGTACCGACTCTGCCATTTTTGAGAACCACAATTTGCGTACGGATCCGGTTATTCCTGATAACCCTGCTCTGTCTGTGA
The DNA here is from genome assembly GCA_009667805.1 of Leptobrachium leishanense. Taxonomy (NCBI): domain Eukaryota; kingdom Metazoa; phylum Chordata; class Amphibia; order Anura; family Megophryidae; genus Leptobrachium; species Leptobrachium leishanense. Next base: position 159,666,079 of record CM019065.1, read on the forward strand.
ACTGTAGTATTAAGGTCTATACTGACAGGCCCTACACGATACGAATACTCTGGGGCCTGTTAACCCTTGCTGGCTTGCTGTTGTTCCCTGCAGATAGTAAGCTTTACCGACCATTCAAGGATTGGAGGGGTATATAGGGCTCTGTGTACAGGGACCAGCATCGTAGGTCGTGGGGGGGGATCCGTGACACTCTGGTTCTACGTCCCGGAGTTCGTCCTCATGTATTTAATTTAATCCCTATTATTTTCTTGCGTTTTCTTTGACCTTCCTTCTTTCGTTCCATTTCCTGTTCTGGCAAGAAAGAGGATGTTCTAACAGGTGGGCTTCCTTATATGGGATCAGTGGACGATCGGGATTGTGAACTGTGAGGGGGAGGGGTTGATATCAAGTTTGTATTGTCACTTGTGACACATAATGTTTTCATCATTTTCTGTGCTGCTATGATTAAAAGCAAGACGGAAAATGCAAATACTCGCCTTCGAGTGCTTATTAAAATTCAATCTTTGTTATAACTTTGGAAAATTCCGTAATTATAGGTGTCCGAATGAGTGAGCAACAGAGCATGGATACCTGTTGTTGTGAGTAGGTGACAGTAGATGGCAGACAGATGTTTGTCTCATTTCAGGTAGATGATTCAGTGTGTCTGCTTAGACAGTGTTGGCAAGCCTCGATGTTATCAAACTACTCCTATGTTCCACACTTAAGACTGCCTGAGCATCATGGGACATGTAGTTTAGAAACATCTGGTGTGCCAAAGTTCGCCATCACTGGTTTAGGGCAAAACTTGTATGGCTAAATGTTATAAGTTTCTGAGTGTGTATTTTCATGATTGTTTTTAAAAAACTGCATAATCTAGCTGTTAATGCTTTTGTTTATTATTATATTGTTGTTATACTATAGTGCTAGTAGATTCCTTCAGCACTATACGAGATAGGTAAACTAAAGGATAGCACAATAGAACACACCTGGCAATGGGTGGAGTAGAGGTAACATCACTGCTCTGCGTGGAGAGAGACTGTGGAGTCATGGGTTCGATCCCAGCGAGCAACCTCTCCAGTAAGTGTCCTTGGACAAGACACCTAATGGTACATAATCGCCACCCAGGACATACTTGAAAACGAGAGAAATCTCAATGTACCCTTCCTGATAAAATCCTTCCACACAAAAAAAAGGGAAATTCTATCCAAAATATCATTTAATTTCCTAATTTTATTAAAGAGAATAATTCTGACGTTTTGCATGAATATAGTCTAGTAAGCAAATTAGGAGAGAAAATATCTTGCTAGCTCTAGTACCACTCTCTGTAGAAGTAAACCATAGTGCGTATTAGCATTGCTTTTTCGGGTTTAATGTGCGTTTAAATACTAATCTATTCTCACGTCTTCTGATGTGTATACTTTAGCTGTACTAGAGTTTGTCAGTTTTCATTAACCCCTTCAATACCAAGTGATTTTTCAAAATCCCACTGTCAGGAACCAGTGGAGTTTTGGAAAATTGTTTTTAATTCCTGCCTATGCACTTCCTTTCAGACTTTGACGCAGCAGATTCATCTTTCCCCAAAGCAACACCACATCTCCTTGTGTAAACTTCTCAAGAAAATTGAGAGCAGTGAAAGTGCCCAAACTGAATTGAAGCGCTGGGGTTTACATCTTGATTCAGATGTAGAAAAGGTATGTACATATTTTTGTTTCAATATATTTTTAAGAAATGTTTGGCAGCAAAGAATGAGGCAACTAATGATCGAGAACTTGCAGACCCTGTAATAATGACATAAAATGCACAAAGAAACTTGAGTCAAAGAAGCAGAAACAAACTTTAGAAGAACCATAGGCAGCACAAATCTATTTGCACAGAAAAAAAGAAAGAATAACGAAAGTAAGAGGGCATGTGCAATCAAAACGTGCAGATTCTCTACATCTTAATATTGTATCATATACAGCACATTGTAACCAACTGGGAGATGGGGATATGTTGAAAAGTAAAAATGTGTAAAAGGAAGGATGTGGTCGATTTTTATAATAAAAATTAGGACCACCTGAAATGTGGGATAAGATTGGCTATCGTTTTGTATGTAGAAAAGCATTTTCTTATTAGACCTTTTCACCTTGGCTATACAATCCTCCACTTTAAGAATAGTGATTTGCCTAGCCCTAGAAATTGCTAGCTTGACATTGTGGCATTCTGGAAGTATACCTCCCGTTCAAAATAAATTAATAAAAAAAAATGTTGAATGCTGGCTTGCATTAAATATATTTTCAATAAGTAGCTACGATTTCCTTTTTTAGGCATAACCTGTAAGTTTAATTTTGCCTAATTATTCATTTAAAGGGGTTCTTCATGCACTAAAGCTTTAAAGGGGCACTACCACTAACATAAACTGTAACTTGATAACCTGTGCTTTACAAACAAAGCCACCTTATAAAACACATGCTGCGGTTTCTTTTTCTTTGATGTAATTGCATGTAAACCGAAAAAATTTAATTTACTTTCTTTTATCTCCTCTGTCCATTTTGTGGATTTTTGCCTTGATGCAACATTTACCAAAATCTGTGCAAAAGTCTCACTTTACAGCTGTATAGCTTCTACAGTATTGAATAGGAAATGGGATGGAGAAGTGAATATTTAGAGTAGGCTGCAGAGGATGTACTGTTTGGTGTATGCTACCTCAGATAAGAGATGGCAGCTGAATGAGAACTGGTAGCGGGCTTAACCCCTTAAGGACCACTGACTTACATAGTACATCCTGGGGAAAATTCCCCTTAAGGACCAAGGACGTACTATGTACGTCATGGTCCTTTAACCCCTCCCTCCCTATACTCCCCTCTCTGGCTGGGGTTCCACACCGGACCGACCTCCTTGAAGTCAGGCTGATGGTTTTATGGGCCCCGGCCGTCGCGATAACGTCATCGTCGGCGCCTCTCGGCGTCTGCAGTGAAAGGGGAGAAGGGAAGGCTCCTTTGGAGCCCTCTCTCTCCTGAACGGCTCAAGCTAGGGAAAAAAGAAAGGCACCACTGGAGAGGGCAGAGTCTGCCATTTCCAGCAGTGCCTCTCTTTAGCCCCTTAAGTGCCGTGTTGTGATTCACTCCTGGGAGTGGCTCTCAACTCTCAAGATGAGATCCAAAGAGCTGTTGCTATCAGTGAAGCAAGCCATCATTAGGCTGAAGAAACAAAACAAACCCATCAGAGAGATGGCAAGAACATTAGGCGTGGCCAAAACAACTGTTTGGATGGTTCTCAAAAAGCAGGAATGCACCGGTGAGCTCAGCAACACCAAAACACCCGGAAGACCACGGAAAACAACTGTGGTGGATGACCGAAGAATTCTTTCCCTGGTGAAGAAAACACCCTTCACAACAGTTGGCCTGATCAAGAACACTCTCCAGAAGGTAGGTGTATGTGTCAAAGTCAACAATCAAGAGAAGACTTCATCAGAGTGAATACAGAGGGTTCACCACAAGATGTAAACCATTGGTGAGCCTCAAAAACAGGAAGGCCAGATTAGAGTTTGCCAAACAACACCTAACAAAGTCTTCACAGTTCTGGAACAAGATCCTATGGACAGATGACACCAAGATCAACTTGTACCGGAGTGATGGGAAGAGAAGTGTATGGAGAAGGAAAGGAACTGCTCATGATCCTAAGCATACCACCTCATCAGTGAAGCATGGTGGTGGTAGTGTCATGGTGTGGGCATGTATAGCTGCCAATGGAACTGGTTCTCTTGTATTTATTGATGATGTGACTGCTGACAAAAGCAGCAGGATGAATTCTGAAGTGTTTCGGGCAATATTATCTGCTCACATTCAGCCAAATGCTGCAGAACTCATTGGACGGCGCTTCACAGTGCAGATGGACAATGACCCAAAGCATACTGCAAAAGCAACCAAAGAGTTTCTGAAGGGACAGAAGTGGAATGTTATGCAATGGCCAAGTCAATCACCTGACCTGAATCCCATTGAGCATGCATTTCACTTGCTGAAGACAAAACTGAAGGGAAAATGCACCAAGAACAAGCAGGAACTGAAGACAGTTGCAGTAGAGGCCTGGCAGAGCATCACCAGGGATGAAACCCATCATCTGGTGATGTCTATGCGTTCCAGACTTCAGGCTGTGATTGACTGCAAAGGATTTGCAACCAAGTATTAAGAAGGGAAAGTTTGATTTATGATTATTATTCTGTCCCATTACCTTTGGTCCCTTAACAAGTGGGAGGCACATCTGCAAACTGCTGTAAGTCCTACACCGTTCACCTGAGTTAGATGTACATACACTCAAATTAAAGCCGACAGTCTGCAGTTAAAGCTCATTGTGTTTGTTTCATTCCAACTCCATTGTGGTGGTGTATAGAGCCAAAGATGTTAGAATCGTGTCAATGTCCCAATATTTCTGGACCTGACTGTATATTCTTATTTTCTGCAGATTCTAAATTTTTCATTATGTATATACGTCATATCCCTTTAGAATGCTATATCAAAAAAATGTAGATTTCTATTCAGATTTCAATCATTTACAGAGTGTAAAATTATTTTTTCACATTTTATCATCCAAAGCTTTGTAGTTATATATTCTATGGGGCACTCTTGTTAAAAATAAATTAGGAATGAAAACCTATTACTGCTGTATTTTTCTGAGTAAATATACAATTTTAACTAAAACTAAAAAAAATGTTTTTTTATCGCCCATCTTTTGGTCCATTGTGTTTTATGAATAATATAACTGTATAAAACATCGACCTTGCTTGCGGCGTGGAAAAGGAGAAGGTGGGTAACGGCAGTGGTATTGCTCATTTTATATGTGACAAATGGACAGTGCCATTCTTTTGGTGTTATGTTTTTCAAAAAACAAAAAGAACACCAGAGAGTCAATTAAACCAGTGACTAAATGGGCTTAACCCTAGTATATAGCAAAAAAAAATCAGGGTAGACACCGGCTACCTATATGTAATCTTTATTGGACATATATATTATAACCAGACCACAGACCTCTAAAACCACATGTATAATGAAATGAATCCTACCTATGGAGGATAGGGTACCATGCCGTGATATGGGAAAATCAATAGATTAATAACACTAGATGGTCAAAATAGTACATGTTCCCATATATTTCGCATTTAATGCAGCCAAAGAGAGGTGGTGAGACGTAAATGATGGTAATGCCTCGATCAATAATCCATAATGTGGATACAATAGCCACAATTTTCACCAGAGAGGATTCAAAAAACCCTCAGAGGGCAATAGGACCAAAGAAAAAAAAATCCAAGACTCTGACCTTTCCAATGATACCTTGTGCGGTGTAAACCTCAGATGAAGGGTTCCAAAGTGACCCTCGCAGCGGTTTAGGTATTCGATGCATAATAACGGATTGTGCTATCGCCTTCAAACTTCCTGGAATCGTGGGAATTGAGAAGGCGAGTTAGTGCAGCATCATTGTTCACTTTATAATTGGAAAGTGAACAATACGGCTAGGGTCAGACGAGCGCATTCTGTGCGTCCGTGCACAACGGAATTTCGGACTGACGACAAGGTAGTGGCCACATGGTCCGTTTTTGTGACTGAGGTTTTTTTTTGACTGATGTAGATGGGAAATAAAATTAGTATGAAAAACCATTTTGTCCGTCAAAAATGCAGTCCGTCTGACTATGTTCCATCACGCACACACAAAGCGTTGCGGACGTGGCGCAGTCCGCACGTCCATTCTAGCGGTTTTACGTTCTTGCCTAACTTGCGTCCATTTGGCGCGTCCGCACTTCTGTGCTGGTCTCTTGATCATAATTGTATGCTACCATGGACGTTAAAATGTGCGGCAACACGGATGTGAACACTGCGCTCGTCTGACCCTAGCCTAATGCTGCATTAGAGAAACAAAAGAAGAAATGTTATTTTTATTTTTTACATATAACATGGTCATGGTTGGTATCCTTAGAAAGGCCATGCTCTGTAACTTTTATTGTTCAGGAGATATGGGGGTCCAAACAACCCCTGTATCTCCACTAAAGGGAGTTCCCTGCCCAGCGGGGGGGGGCGGTGAGAGTCCCTTACTGATGTCGGTGGGCTGGTGGATGTCCCAGAGGTGGGGCTGATATCCAAGTTGTCAGCCAGCACTGGGAGAACATCTTGATCAGCACCAGATCAGCGTGGGGCTGCGACGACTTGCTGAGCACATCCTCCTCACCCTAACAGGAAGGTGGAGGACACGTACAGAACATCGTCCTCAGCCAAGTGGTTAAAAGACTTCTAATCTACCCCCTGGTGATGTCCGGTGGACACCATACAATACTTTGCGTCGGTTTACTGATCCTTCTGACAAATTCTCTCCCTCTGTGCTCAGTGCCACACAGTGTAGCACAAGTGCTGGAAAGATACTAGGGGCGGGTTGTTTATACCATGGGGGGACAGTTTACAACTCAAAATATCAGAAAATGGATGCACCCAGTGACACACATAAAGTAAAATATTTTCTTTAAACCTGAGAAAAGCAAGGTGCATTGGTATATCCGCACCATAAAATAAAATAAATACTTTCATTTTTCGTTGGTAGTGTTCCTTTACAGATATTTGCAGGTATGGTTTGAATTTCAACCACTGGTTGCAAATGTGAATTTTTCATTGGGAGTACAAATGTTGCTACTGCTATCAGCAGACCTTCCTACAACTATGATAAATTAAGCTCTACTAAATTGCAATTTGCTTTGACTTCTGTTTTCTATTCAGCATACATTCACAAACTTAATTTGCTTTCCTTCTTGCCTCAGACAGCTGGCAGGATCCTACCGGTGGAGAAAATCAACTTGAGGAATCGCTCATTTTCCCCAGGAGATGATCTCAATTGGACTAGGGAAGTAACCAATGAGCCGTGTATCTCTTCAGTGAGTGCTTAAGTTTCTTTTTTAATTTTCTTCTCCTGTTCTCTCTTATGTGAAAACTTTTTCTCTTGCTTTATTATTCCTTTTTTTTTTTAAACCAAAATTCCAATAAAGAGTAATAAAGGAGTACAGGAAGTTAAAAGAAGGTATGGGCTAAGTGCGATAGATTAAAAAGCTCAGGAAATGACAAAAAATTATGAACTATAACCAAGAAGATTCAAAAACCTGTATACATATCAGTAGAAGCAAAACCTATCAAAACAGTACCACAAACGTGGCAAAAGCCCGAACGTTCAGTGTGGCAGTACTGCAGATATTGCTTTCATATTTCCTGGCAGAACCTAAACTACACCAGAAACTACATAGAGCAATGACAAATAAACACTGTACACATCCTGACCACTTTATATTTTTAAAATGGTCAGACTATGAGGAGTAGTCCCCCCCCCCTTTTTTTTGCTAATAAAGCTAGATGACGTAGAGGCGTTTCCTCCACCCCCAGCCATGAAATATGAATTTCTGAGCCGCCGGTTACTAGTGATGCGACACAGCGACTGGTTTCAGAGAGGCCGCATGTGCGTGGCTCTGATCTATCATTCTGCACAGGTGTTACATGACTTGCGTTCATAAAGTTCGCAAGTCTCGGGGACGTCCGGTTTCGGATACGACTTCAGGGGAAGCACTGAGAACATCCAGGAAGCAACTAATGTCACAAATTGATTGACCACCCCGCGATTTTGTCTTAAGAACTGGGACAATACGTATGACTTACTAAAATTTCATTCTCTACTGTTACTGTACATGCTCTATATGCATTGAACTATCGAATGTAGTTAAGGATCATCTACATTTTTAAGCTGTACACGTTCCGTAGATGGGAATGTCCGCACATGTTTATACACCTGTTGTTTTTTGGGAAGTTTATTTCTTGGTTTGAAACATCTGTTTATTACTTCAAATTCATTTTTTGCACAAAAATTACAAGAATCACTATAAAATAAACAGATTAGAAATCAGTATAGACTATAGATAATCCTCGACCGTTTTTTGAGAGGTTCTACTCTTGGTTTGAAACGTCTGTCTTTCAGCTCCTTATTATAAATCCAATTTTTCACAGAAGTTGCATAACTTAAATAATAAACAGATCAATATATCAACTTTTATTTGTTTTATCCACATACAGTGGTACCTCGGTTCACGAACTTAATTGGTTCCACGACTCTGGTCGTGAACCGAATCACATTTTCCCATAGGGTTCAATGTAAATCAGGTTAGTCCGTTCTGACCCCTACGAACATGGTCGCAAACCGATTTTTGGTTGTGAACCGAATCATATTTTCCCATAGGGTTCAATGTAAATCAAGTTAATCCGTTCTGAACCATATGGGGGAAAAAAATTTAACCACAAAAATATGCTTTGAAACCTTCTTGTTACCATTCTTGCTCTGCACTTTCTTGTTACCCTCTTTATTGCGCTGCACTTTCTTTTTACCACCATTCTTGCTCTGCACATCCCCGTCACCTTCAATAACGCTCTGCACATCCTCGTCACCTTCATTAACGCTCTGCACATCCTCGTCACCTTCAATAACGCTCTGCACATCCTCATCACCTTCATTAACGCTTTGCACGTTCTTGTCACCTCTCTGCACTTTCTTTTTCCCACCACGCTTGTTCTGCACTTTCTTGGGAGCCATGCTGGATTTAAAACAGTAATACTGAACAGTACTGTGCTACAAAGCACACAAAAATGCTTCACAGTAGCCCTGTCTGCGACCGCGATCCGTGTTCGTAACCCAAGGCGGAGTTCGTGAACGGAGGTAAAATGTTGACGAACTTCCTGGTCGTGAACCGAATTGTAAGTGAACAGGGGCGTTCGTGAACCGAGGTATATGTAAGGATTATCCTATAAGAAAAATTGATTAAAAATTATTACAGACATTTCTCGGCCGAAAGGGACACTTTCTCTTGTACTCAATCCTTTTTGTTTTCTGGGTGTCAAACATACCTCTTCAGGCTGGGGGCTTTATATTCTATCCTTTCATCATTTATAGCGCCATAAGTCCCCAAACCTTTACTGCAATAATTGGGCATAGACTGTCAACAAGTATTTAATGGGGGGGAAAAAGGACCACTGCGACTGTTCCTTAATATAACACGTGCTGTGTTCTGTAGACAATCTGCATGTAGTTTCCTGGTTGAAAAACTTTTGTATCTGAGCCTTCAAAAACATCTTGCCTACTGTGTGTTTTCACTGTCAGAATACAGAGTTTTGGCTTGAAATTTGTGGTAGCACCATACAATAACCTCTCAGTGATATGAACTATCAAATAATTCCAGTATTTGAATAACGTGTACAAGGCACTCAGTTATTTGCAATGTATACAATACTGCTCTAATTGAGTGCCGGAGAGCAAACGCCTACATCCAGGTATAAAACCAAAGAAATTAAATCCTGGCACTCTTACAGTGTGGATCGGCAGTTTTATTTGGATGATACAAGTTGTGACGTTTCGGACATCTATGGGGCCTTTTTCAGGCCTTTACTGTTTTTGGCTTGAGTCTCCTTTTGAATCCTTTGTAATTGGATTTAAAGTAGATCTGTGGATGGTATTACAGGTGTCTTGGTTGCTGTATATTGTTGAATTTTCCTATCCTTTGAAGCAAAGTTCATATTTTAATAAGACTCAGAGGTGATTATTTGCATTTCTTTCTTGCTTTTAATAAACAGCAGAAAAACACATATAAACTTTGAGAAAAACTGTTTCTCATATAATAAAGACAAAAACTCCAACTCCCACATTCCTCCACTTCCTTTCCCAGTTTAAAACCAGGTGCTCCCGGAAGTCCTTTCTTGCAGAAACTGAAGTCAGGATACCTCATGAAACGAAAATCCAAAGAAGAAACAACTGGATGAACCGGAAAAATGGGAGCTCAGCGTGCGAAGAGAGCAACAATAACATAACCAATAAAGCATAAGAAGCTTTGCAGAAAGTTGGCACAATGTCCCAAGTAGAGGAATAGCGAGGTAACAGAGGGCGAGTAACTCGAACAGCTTTCAAAAGAAGACAAACCAATGGGTGAATGCCTACAGGGACTCCCTGGAAACCCATAAGACCATAAAGAAATCGCGGAACGATAAAGTGTTAATCATTCAATACGCTTTTCCCTTTATTGAATATCTCAGTCAAAAAATCGAATACCCCACTTAAGGGGCCGAAAAGAGATCAAAGTTCTGTCCCAGACACCAGCAAAGCCATCTAGACCACGCAGAGCCATACAAAGATTTGGTCCCAGGGGCCCAGATTTGCTGACGCAAGTTGCCTGTCCGTGACAAAACTCCTGGGACAAGACCAGGTCCCCTGACACCAACCACGCAACCAACCGACACTCAACAGGTATCAGCGGTGCGGGTTGGCCTCTGGACCCAACAACAAATCTGGAAGGACTCACAGGCAGTCTATAGACAATACCAGGAGAGCAGAGTACCAAGGCTGATCCCGCCACAGTGGTGTCACCAGAACCAGAGTAGCCAACTGCTCTTGCCACTGTGCTAGAGTGCACACAATTATCGAGAAAGGAGGGAACACGTAATGAGGTTCTCCCGACCAAAGTTGGAGAAATGCGTCCGTCGTCACAGCGTCTGGATCGTGGCACCAACTGTAAAACGCTGGTAATTGGGCATTGAGACGAGACACAAATAGGTCCATTCCCAAAGGACCCCATAGACATAGCCTGAACTCAGGCCGTCCCCCTGCAGCCAATGACACACGTCACGCATCGGCTTTCTGGGTGGGAAATCAATTGTTCGCTCGGCACCTTTTGGCGTTAATCCACCCCTGACGGATGACACCCGCCTTTACTTAAGGGGTTAAACAAACACAAAAGCCTATTTTATATAGATCGCTTTTCCATGGGTATCTCAGCTTTTAAAGTCTTTTGTTCTGAAATGTTCCTTCAACAAAGATCTTTGCAAAATACTAATTGTACTGGGGGGTGCTGGCCCTTTGCCCAACCTCCACCTATTTGGATCATGTTTCTATTCCCACATCCATGGAGGAGAGCAGGTTATTAGCTATGGGGTCATACACACAGGCAGGCAGATTGAAGCATCTGGCTTTTCCTAGTGGGATATTAATTATGTTTAGCCTCCGCTTTCCAAGTTACTGGGATATTATTAATCATTAGGACAAATGGTTACATTTGAGTCCATACATGACCCAGTTTACCATATTCTTTTGTCCATTGCGCCAATTCCAACTCCTTTGAAAAAGAAAACAGGAGAAAAAAAACACACATTCTCCATTTAAATCTGGCACAGCGCAAGAACCATGCCTGTTCATGACACCACCGGCTTCAACAGTTTGGTGAAACACCACGGTGTGGACGAGACTCCAAACAGCAGACTGGAGAAACGCCAAAGATGCTCTCCACCTAAACCAAAGAAAGTCGCTGCACTCGAGCGCCATAAAGACAGACAAATATGCGTCCTTGAGGTCGATTTCCACCCCCCCCTCCACCAGTCTCCTCGAAGGAGCAACTTTTGTAGGTTCGGAATATGTTTCATTTTTGAATGACGGTAAACCAAAAAGGTATTTAACTCTTTCAGATTGATCACGGGGGTCTGCCCCCATCTTTTTCGAGCACTTGGAAATCATTGCTTATAAAACTTCCGATGTCAGTGGGGCAAGCTCCACTACTCCTTTCGAAATGAGCTCTTTCACCACAATGTCCACCAATTTCGACCCTTCTGCCGAGGAAGGGAAGATGTGGACAAGACTGAACAGGAGGCCTCTCGAACTCAAGTCGAAAACCCCGAACAGTGGCTTGCACCCACGGATCCGTCATGACACATACCCAAATGTGAATAAACAAGCTTACATGCCCCCCCCCCCCAACCTGGGGGAGGGGAAGACCACAATAGGACCTACCTGCAGTCGCCTGCCATAGGCTCTTGAAGAGCCGTGAAATCCTCTGCCTCGCAGTGCGCGTGTTCTGGATGGGAAGAATGATCCGGAGTAGACAACATCCCTACCGGGTGGGTGTTGAGGGCTTGGGTGGGTCTGACTGAGGCTGAACCTGTATGGCTAGTAGATTGCACTCTACCGCTACCAGCCTGCCCAAAAATTCAACCTTTAAAACCAGTTTAAGGGAGGTCGAAACTTTAGTCTGGTGAAAGTGTTAGCATAGGCACCCATATCCATACGTGTCGTCAAATAACAGCCCCTGATCTAAGTCTCCCAAGTCAGAGTCTGCCAACTCCGTGAGCTCGGAATCCACTTTGATAAAAATTGTTCTGCGCCGTTCAGCTGAAAAGTGTGGCGTGGCATTCCCTATAAAACATAGGGAGCAATGAACTCAGTCTCTCACTATCGCAGTATCATGGGTAAGCGCCCTGGGATTAAGCATCCTCTGTGAAAAACTTATCAAGGGGCTCCAGCGAATCAAGGAGCTTGTCCGGACATGAGCGTAAGGCATGTTCGATGCCTGATGTAGCAGACCAGCCATGTTTCGTGACATATCTTTGAAACTTGGATTCAACAATGTGTGTTAGTCAGGTCTTACCCCGGTAGTAGGGCGAGGGCATTCCGCTCACAATTTTGTATGAATGGCTTTATCAGGGGGGCACCTAAGGTGCATATCTAGCCACTTTTCAGTGTAGGGTTTTGGGGTCCTCAGGGTAAAATAGTGGGTCCCCTTGAGGGTTGCATATGACCTCTTCCGCCCTAGGGTCGGAGACCAACTCAGTTTCCCCCATTTCAAATAAATCATCTGTGGGCATGTGAAACACCACTTCATCAACCTCAACCCCCATGACCTTCCAGGTTATTATGGGCAGAGGTATAGACAATATCCACCTCCTGAGAGATCTTCACAGCCCTTTTACGCCTTTTCTGGGCAACCTCTGCAGGTACCCCTCTCTCAGGGGCCCTCTTATGGGGAGGCATTGGAATGGGCTGTGGCAGTGGTGCAGGGACGCCAGCTCCAGTCGTAAGCAAAGCCTTGTGCATTCACTTTTTGCATCCCACAGAGGGGGCAAAATATCTACAGGGGAAGCCAGAGGTCCTGCGGAGGACATGGTATCCGGACCTATGGGGGAGCCAAGCCTGAACAGGCGCCACACACCCTGCAGGAATTTCTTAAAATTAGAAGACGTTATGGCCACCTCAGATCTAACTGTTGAGAATATTGACTTTTGTTCCTGGGGGTCCAGTGGGAGAGGCATGGCTGCTGGCGGGCTTTTTGGCAAAGGATCTGTTTAACACCAGCCCTGCTAGAGGTCATCATGCATCAGAAGCTGGGTTGATAACCAGCAGAGAACAGGAAATTGCAAGGCAAACACGCACGTGGAATATCCCTCTGCGGCCTGATCTAGTTCTGGCCGCGTTGGGAAACACAGGGGGCACTCCCGAATGCCAGAAACTGACAAAAGCAAGTGCAACAAGTAAAAAACGCAACAGCACACTATCGGGGAAATAAAAACCTCTGTGGCCGGACACCGCCGCAAGTTTAGAGCCACAGGGAAAGCACAGTGCACCAGTAAGATACTTGTATTGCAGCAGCAGCAAGAGAGAGGTCTTCCTTCCGGAAACAGCTGTTTTTATACTGGGAACTGAGAAAGTGGAGGATTGTGGAATTTGGAGTTTTTGTCTTTATTTTGTGAGAAACTGGTTTTCTCAAAGTTTGTGTTTTTCTGTGCTGCTTATTAAAAACGAGAAAGAAGTGCAAATAGAAACCTGAGTCATTGCATTAAAATTGAATTCATGTGTTATCACCCATTCATATTCTTTCTTCATAGGCTCCCTTACATTATTGGGTTCTACTGTACCCAAATCGTGCCTCAGGCCAAGTTCGAGAGTTTCTGAAAATGCTATGCAAGATCGCCAGTTCTCTTGGCATTCAAATAAATCAGCCAAGCTGCGTGGAGCTCAAAGAGGATCGTACAGAGTCTTATGCAAAAAAAATCATATCCGTGCTCGAAGGAGAGGTAACTTTTCTACTTCCTTAAAATAGTAGTTTTAACCTATTGAGTGGTAAGGATGAATGGGAGAGGTTCTCTGCATGCCTTGCATTCCTCTTGTAAGGTAGGGGAGTGGTTGATTATACTTACCCATACACAGAGTGTGGACTTGCTCTCTGCATGTAACATGATCCTTTTGTGTGTAGCTTGAGATACACTGAGCACATAGCGACGCAAACATTTTGCAGGCGTGACTCCGCTCCGCTTTGCAGCCAGTCTACACTGGATTACATTTGCTTCTCTCCACAGTGGACAGGAATCCAATACTTTGCAGATCAACCTAGAGAAATGTTTGTTTCTCATAAAATGAAGCAAAGCCCATTTCATAGAAAAAACACGTTTATTTTAAAACAACTCTTAAATTACAATGTACATGCCAAAACCTTATTTTCACAAAGTGCATGTCATTTAGGCCAGTTTTAAACGCCGCTTATATCATCTGCCCACCCACGCTGATACACTATGTCCATTTTTAGAAAGTTTCTATTGAATAAAATACATATAAATTACTGCCAATTTAATCGGAGTAGTATAGAAGAAATAGAAAAAAGGAAACCCAAATCATATAGCACCCCCCGTGTGTGTGTGTATGTATATACAATATATGTATGTATACGCACACAAACACGCACACACGTTGCACTGATACCACTTTTTAAAGAGAAAGTACGAATACTTTTTTCAAGTATTCACTGATATGCCCACTCAAATACATATGTACATACCAGATCATGCCCTCTGATACATATATACAGACCAGACAGACAACAGCAGACTCTCCCTTTCTCTCAGTCCTTCAAGAAGTCTCTGAAAACACATTACGTTAGAGAAGCCTATCCTCCTCCCTAATCCCCCCTCTGTTAATTTTCTGCTGCATCTTCCCATATGCGCCAGCTATTACACATTCTCTTGATTAACCCTCATCTAGTGTGTCACCCTTATCCTCTTAGATTGTAAACTCCTGAGCAGGGTCCTCTCACCTATTGTACTGTGTTTAACCTGTATGTTTATTTGTTGTTCTGCCTCCCACTGTGCAGCGCTATTGAACTTGTTAGCGCTTTGTAAAAACTTGTAACTGTAACCAGATCATGCCTGCTCACACAGACCTTTATCGGCAACACTGACAGCCAAAGTCAGGGGCGTTTGGAGGCTCCTGCAGCTCTGCCCCTGGCGGGGGTGACACAATGGTATGTGGGAGGGATCTACAGCAGGGACGTGCAGTCAGGGGAGGCAGAGCCTCCAGTAAATTAATGTGGTCATTGTGCTGTAATGACATGTGTGATGTATATATTTAAACTGTAAATTAAATTTTATTTATTGAAAAAAGGTCTCATTCACCTGCTCCACGCTCTCTCGTTGTGCTTGCTTCTTCTCCCTGTCCTCCGCTTTTTTTTTCTCCTGCACTTTCGTTTGCTGTGTGTGTGTGTGTGTGTGTGATCCACTACACAGACAGCAGGGGCAGCACTGAGCTAGCCTATGCAATTTGCGCAGCTGAATGCTACACTAATTGCGAATCTTAAGCTGGTTTTACGCTATTTTGTGCCTCCAGAAGCAATGAGAGCAATTGAAAGCTTGAGCCAATGGGAAAGCTCCATTGGCCTCAAGCACTTCCTTTTTTTAAAAAAAATGCCCCCCCATGGGAGGCAGAGCTCCCCATGGATTGATTGACACAGGACAGTCATGTGACTGTCCTCGTCAGCCGGGGGGGGGGCAGGCAGATCTCAGCAATCAGCATGTGTGTAATAGCACCCCTCTATTAGTCAGTATTGTAAGTGCATGCTCTTACAAGATTAAAACCTATATGCAAACTTTTTTTACGGTACGAGTTGTAATAGTGCCCTCTATTAGTATTGTAAGTGCATGCTCTTAGCTGTAAAAAAAAAAAAGGATGCAGACTTTATAAATAGTGAAACTCTATTCTCCTATTTAACGATAATCAAATGCATAAATTGTGACTGCGTAACCCTGTGTATATCTGGCTCTGATAGTAGCCAGTGCCTCACCAGCCACTGACCTCACCGCACGTCACTGATCTACAGGACACTGTGCATGCGCCACGTGCTGCAGATCCTGCCTTTCATCGCGCTGGTTCCGCCGAGGGGAAAGTTGGATCTTTCCAACTCCGGTCGCTCAGCACCTTATCGTGACGAGGCCTGAGTGAGGAAGATGTAAAGACCTGTACACACTCAGCGTTTCTTGGCCTTGGCGTATCTCAGGCGTTCAGAAAATTGGCCTTGGAGCATGAGACTTTAGAATCAATCATGCCGTTATCAAATCCATTTCCTATTTTTGTTCTACTCCTTGCAAGGGGTGTTGAAATATGTTTGCTCCTTATAAATAATTGTAGTCAACCTCTGCTGTCTTGCCATAGGCTGGGGTACCGGTGTTCCACATGGACTGTTTAACCCCACCTTTTGACCTATAGGGACAGGAGACCTTGATGGATCACTGGTGAAGTTTAAAGTTGTTGACCATTTCTCAATGCAGTCTCCATACATGCTAGTCTGGAATGTGCTGGTCCTGTTTAGGCCACCATCCAAGCTTGCAATGGGTTAGGACCAACCTTAAAGGAACACTCTACTGAATAATTGTGTCTTTTTTTTTGCCCTTAATTAATTGGGCAGAGGTTACTGACATGCACTGCCCAAATACTTTTTTTACTTAATTTTTGTGGTATTACCTTTATTGTCCTTCGATGCGCACAGCTCCTCCTCTTCTGCTCAGGGACTCCCAAACCCAAGAATCCCTGAGTCTTTTCTGTGCAAATTGGGCTCCCTGCACTACTTCCGTAGTGTAGGGAAAGCAAATTGAGCAGTGCAACGGAACTTGCGATCTTTAACTACGCAAGTCCTGTAGTGCTTGCGCACAACGATGGATTGAGATTGAGGCTGCTCGCACACGTGCGAATCCGATCCCTTGGCTTTCTACCCGACAACTGCCAGCTTTACTGGCTGACTCAGGGAGGAGACATTGGCATTCTTGAGCGTGCTAATATCTCGAGTAACCAAACTAGTGACCGTCAGCCAGGAAGTTCAAACCTCTTGGCGGCCTGGTCCTGGGGAGGTGGAGGAATCTCTCTACTTTGCATATTAAAGAGTTCTCCACACACCCTGGCCACTTTAAAAAATCTAAACTGGTCAGATCAGTAGAATACCCCTTTAACCCTTTCGCTGCTGAGGCTTTTCCCGCCCCTGTGCTGAGGTCATTTTTACCGGTTTTGCTCATCATGTTTAAACGTGTTTTGAAGGCTTATTTTAGTATATGACCCAGACATATTATATATCGTTCTTTCCGTCAGACTCGGTAGATTCATAATATGTCATTATTATATGTATACGTTATGTCATGTCTGTATATTATAACAAAAAATGCAATAAAATATGTATTTTCAATAATTTACAATGTGTAAAGTGTTTTTTTTCACATTTTAACATGCGAGCAATTGCGGTCATATTTTGTATGGGGTGCGCTTGTTAAAAAAATTAGAGATGGGGTCTCGTTACATTTTTTTTTGGGGAAAATTACACTATTTTTAACAAACACACCGCATACAAAAATCGTTAGTGCAGCATCATTGTTCACATTATAATTGAAATGGGAACAATATTGCTGCATTAACAAACCAAAAATAAGTGTTTATTTTTTTTTATATTTTTTTTATAATTTTTTTTTACAAACTTTTTTACAGTAGTGTTTGGTATCGTTGGAACGGCCATGCTCTGGCCGATCCAACCATACTAAACTTTAGCCCCTAGCTGCCACGGATCGGGAGATAGGGAGTTCATTGGAACTCCCTATCTCCACCGTTGGTGGCAGTTAGGGGTTAAGTCCAGGACTGGCGTCATCGTGCTACGCACGATGACGCCAGTCCTCAGGGGGAGTTCCCGGAGGCTTGGCCGACATCCAAGATGTCGGCCAGCTCCGGGAAAGGATCGCGAACCGGCGCTTTTCAGCGCCGATTCGCGATCCAGCTCCCCAGGGGTTAATGCCAGGCACCATTTGGAAGGGCAGGCTGTGCCCTTCCAAATGATGCCTGGGTTAACCCCCGCAGAGCCGCTGATCGGGAGGGAGAGAGGTCCGAAGGACCTCCCCCCCCCCCCTCCCTTTCAGGCGCCTCCTGCGCACATGCGGGGGGGGGGCGCCTGAATTAGGTGTCATCGCGCTGCCGCGATGATACCTAATACCAGCGGCTGCAGTTCCGGATGCGCGGCTGACATCGAGGATGTCAGCCCGCACCGGAGGGGCCAGCGATCGGCCGGAACCCGGCCGAACGCTGACCCCAATGGGAGGACGCGCTCAGCGCGTCCTCCGCACAGCAGCGGTAATGCGGAGGACGCGCTCAGCGCGTCCTCCGCATTGAAGTGGTTAAGCAATTTGCCTTGACATTAGCAGATGGGTTTAAAACTTTGATCATTCAAGTAAACTAAAAGCCTTTGTTTTCTTTTCGTATTCCTTTCCTGAAATATGTAAATCTGTGTTTCAAATACAGGTGAATTTTTTTGCATGAAGTGGGGCTGAGTACTAGCAGATTACACTGCTGCCCAAGTTCATTTGTAGTAGAGCTTGATTAATGTGTTTTTAAAAGTTAGGTTTTCGCTTGCTTTATATACACTATATTGCCAAAAGTATTCGCTCACTTGCCTTGACTCGCATATTTATTTATTTATAAAGTATTTTACCAGGAAAGATACATTGAGATTTCTCTCGTTTTCAAGTATGTCCTGGGTTCAATAACATTGAGTGGTTACAGAAATACAAAAAATTAAAATGCAAGATATTAACACAAAACCAAATATACAGATTAACAGAAAAATCAATATGTAGCAAATAGTCATTATGTTACATGTTTACAGGTGCATTCCGTATTGAGGTATGTTAATAGGGAACTCTTAAGGGACTTTAGACTGGGGGAAGATTTGATGGCGTCTGGGAGGTTATTCCATATTTGCGTTGCTCTGTAGGAAAATGAGTATCGAGCCACTTTCTTTTTGTATTGCGGTATTGCAAGTAAGGTGCTGGTCCTGGATCTGAGGTTATAGGATGAGGGAACTGCTGGGGCAATCAGCATATTCAGGTAGGGTGGTAGCTTCCCAGAAAAGCTCTTAAACACCAGGTTGGAAAGGTGAAGAGTGCGTCTAGATTCCAGCGATGGCCAGTTTAGTTCTTTTAACATGTCACAATGGTGGGTCATGTAGTTACATTGTAGCACAAAGCGGCAGAATGAGTTATACAATGTAGTAAGTTTCTGGAGGTGTGTTTTGAACTTAAGTGACATCCCATTCCTATTCCATAGGGTTCAATATGACGTCGGTCCACCCTTTGCAGCTATAACAGCTTCAACTCTTCTGGGAAGGCTGTCCACAAGGTTTAGGAGTGTGTTTGTAAGGTCCTGGAGGCCCTCACCCCCTGGCGCCCCCTTTGGTTTCACATCCTGCAGGCCCCCTGCAGGTTCCAGGACTTTTTGTATAGACTCTGCACATCCTGAACTCTCACATCCTAGCCATAGAACCTCACCTGATCACACCTTCCCCTGATTATCCCACTATATCAGGAAGCTACGCCCTCTAGAACTCACTTCCACATTGCTGTTACCTGGCTGTGAATCTATGCACCAAAGCTCCCTGAACCTTCTGGACATTTACCTGAATTCTGCAACCAAAGACCCCAAGGACCCTCTGTATTATCTGGACATTCTTCTGCTCCATAAACCGGTACTCTCCCATCCTTCTGCCCCCCATCTAGGACCCCCCGTGTACCAGACCCCTTTGCTTAACCCTGACCACGCCTTTGTCTGTTCCTTGCCGGACCCATCTAGGACCCCCCGTGTACCAGACCCTTTTGCTTAACCCTGACTTCGCCTTTGTCTGTTCCTTGACGGATTCTAAGCTATAGTGTTTATTTCTAATAAACACCCTTTGTTATACCGTAAACCTGCCTCTATCACTGCATCCTGGGCTCACAACCTCATCTTGCTACACCGAGCACAGTCTGAACCCTTACAGTGTTTATGGGAATTTTTGACCATTCTTCCAGAAGCGCATTTGTGAGGTCACACACTGATGTTGGACGAGAAGGCCTGGCTCTCAGTCTCCGCTCTAATTCATCCCAAAGGTGTTCTATTGGGTTGAGGTCAGGACTCTGTGCAGGCCAGTCAAGTTCATCCACACCAGACTCTGTCATCCATGTCTTTATGGACCTTGCTTTGTACACTGGTGCACAGTCATGTTGGAAGAGGAAGGGGCCAGCCCCAAACTGTTCCCACAAAGTTGGGAGCATGGAATTTTCCAAAATGTCTTGGTATGCTGAAGCATTCAGAGTTCTTTTCACTGGAACTAAGGGGCCAAGCCCAGCTCCTGAGAAACAACTCCACACCATAATCCCCCCTCCACCAAACTTTACACTTGGCACAATGCAGTCAGACAAGTACCGTTCTCCTGGCAACCGCCAAACTCAGACTCTTCCATCAGATTGCCAGATGGAGAAGCGCGATTCGTCACTCCACAGAATGCGTCTCCTCTGCTCTAGGGTCCAGTGGCGGCGTGCTTTACACCACTGCATCCAACGCTTTGCATTGCACTTGGTGATGTATGGCTTGGATGCAGCTGCTCGGCCATGGAAACCCATTCCATGAAGCTCTCTGCGCACTGTTCTTGAGCTAATCTGAAGGCCACATGAAGTTTGGAGGTCTGTAGCGATTTACTCTGCAGAAAGTTGGCGACCTCTTCGCACTATGCGACTCAGCATCCACTGACCCCGCTCTGTCAGTTTACGTGGCCTACCACTTCGTGTCTGAGTTGCTGTCGTTCCCAAGCACTTCCACGTTCTTATAATACAGCTGACCGTGGACTGTGGAATATTTAGGAGCGAGGAAATTTCACGACTGGATTTGTTGCACAGGTGGCATCCTGTCACAGTTCCACGCTGGAATTCACTGAGCTCCTGAGCGACCCAGTCTGCATGCCTAGGTGCTTGATTTTATATACCTGTGGCCATGGAAGTGATTGGAACACCGGATTCTGATGGGAACATACAAGCACAGCTGAATAATCAGATGTACCACTGGTTCTACCTGGATGGTTGAGAAAACATAACCTTTAATATACATAATACAGGAGGGTTGTGGTCACGTTTCACACAGTATAATGGGAATAAGCGCAGATGACATTTTTCTCGTTATGTTTTATACATTTGCTGGGCTGGATACATTTGGTGGTTGCAGCCGCCCCATCGGGGAATAGGCGCGACCCCACCCCTCCTGTATTATGTATGTTTTACTGTACCTCCAGCCAGGTCATCATTGCTGCATGATTCCGCTCCGTGTCTTTGTTTTTTTGATCCCAAGGTGGATTTTTTTTTCTGGGAGGGCATAAATATGACCCACCAGTCTGCCTCATGACTGAAAAGCAGCGTGAGCAGTGATGTGTGGCTTCATTTTGAATGGGACTCACCCTCACTAGAGGTGCCGTGACGTAAGCGGATGAGCTTACTCTTTTAATGGCCATTAACAGAAACCAAAGCCTCTAATTGCGTTTTGTTTCACACAGTATAATGGAAATAAGCGCCGGTGACATTTTTCTCCTTGTTCTCTTTTATAACCTTTAATATATTGAATTAAAAAAAAATCACAAAAAACACTGATCATGTTCAAGATCGACAGACAGACATGAGTATATAAAACATATGTTAAAATTACTATCCACGGAGACACTGATGTCTAAGAATTCTATCATTAATGTTTCTAGTTTTGCTCTCTACAAGACCTGTGCATCTGCTACAGAAAGGCTTGTCCTACGTACCCACACCAACCTTTAATAAATTTTATTGGATAAAAGATCTAAACCTATTTACCCGAAAACTGACACTACATGCTTTTATGGAGAATAAAAAGGAAAGAGCAGCTAAAAATTTAGGAATGTCTACAGATGACTTTCAACATCTAGAAACTCTAATGTCCCTTTTGGATGAATGCCCCCCTGATGCTCTGAATGTGATAAAGACGTTTAAATCCAAAACAACGTTCACGCCATCGGTTTCAGAATTTTCTAACATTCAGGTTTTTTGTTGATCTAGTCACCCATGAAATCGAACCATAAAGTCCAAAGAGCTTTCCTGGGAATCAAACCTGACCAAATCAGAACAACAAGCATTAGAAGAATGAAGTAACGCGAATGATGTTATTATTAAACAATCTGATAAAGGTGGCAATCTAGTCCTTATGAATAGGATAGACTACCATTCCATGTGTATGTTACATCTTCAAGATCAGGAGTGTTACAGACAACTACCTAATGATCCAACGATAGTGTTTTCCAAAGAACTAGACATCTTGTTATAGGAAGGTGTGGCTGCAGTTATAATAACAGAAGAAAATCAAACATTTTTACATCCTTTGTACCCGACAACACCAACTTTATATTGTCTACCTAAGATACAAAAGTCGGTCTCTCCACCTCCTGGTCGTCCGATAATTTCAGGCAATAACCCATTGACAGAACACCTTAGCGAATTAGTAGATTGTTATTTACATCCTCTTGTAGATGCCACCCCTTCATTCGAGACACACAACCATGTACTTTCTAAATTATGCAATATCTCAATTCCAGCAGGTTCCTTTTTAGTAAGTTTTGATGTGGTCTCCTTATACAACTATATACCACACGATGTGGGGTAGAGAGCGACTCAGTATTGTTTGGGTGGAAAGTATTCACCAACGGAAAATAATTTCATCCTGGCGCTTCTGGAGTTCATACTGTGTCATAATTATTTCTGATTTGATGGGAAATTTTATCTACAAACCCGTGGCACAGCTATGGGAACTTGCTGTGCCCCTAGCTATGCAAATTTATACCTGGCATGGTGGGAAAAATTAGTTGTTTTCAGTGAAGAAATGTCTAGATTTACAACCCATGTCGTCAAATGGATGCGTTATATTGACGACGTCCTATTGCTATGGAATGGTCAAATCGATGTTCTCAATGAATGGTTTGCGATTTTAAATATTAATGATATTGGTCTCCAGTTAACGATGGTTATAGGCAATCCCAAGATTGAGTTCCTAGACCTTGAAATTTCATTAACTGTAGACCTGACAATAACCATCAAGCTCTATAGAAAACCCACCGCAACCAATAATTTTTTAGAATGGTCATCACATCATCCTACCAATCAAAAGAGGGGCATACCGACAGGACAGTATCTCTGAGCCAAACGCAATTGCTCTAACATCTCTGATTTCCAAATTGAAGCTGATAAATTAAAAGCAATGTTTCTGTCCAAAGGTTACCTGAAGAAGTGCCTAAAAAGAGCTTATAAAAGAGCTCTATCTCCTAAGGAGAGACCACCCAAGAATGACGCCAGGTTTATAGCCGCCTACAACACTGGCTGGGATCGTGACAAATCAACCTGCGAACAATACTGGCCCATTCTGCAAATGGAAAAGTCACTTACTACTTTTTTGCCAAATAGGCCACTCTTTACAGCTAGACGAGCCAGAAATCTACGTGATCGATTAACATAGGTTTTTACAACCAGAAAGGAGCAAAAATACCTGGTTACAGCAACCGAAAGGTACTTTTAAATGTACCAATTGCAAAGCCTGTGACTTTGTATACAAATCAAGTCTATTCACTAGTAACATCACGAATAAAGAGTATCAGATTCGAGAATATATCAACTGTTCAAGTAGAATTCTGGTCTACTTAATAACGTGCGAATGCGGACTCCAATATGTTGGAAAAACAATCCAACAATTTTGCCGTCGCATACTTCAACATATTCCATCGGTAAATCATTAGACACTTCAGTCTCCAGACATGTTCGTCTGAAACATGGAGCAGATCCTGTTTGTCCTTTCAGGCAATTGAGAAAATGAAAATTGGGCCAAGAAAAGGCAATTTTGATAAATCTTTGGGTCAAAGAGAATCCTTTTGGATTTATACCTTAAAACCCCTCTATCCTTCTGGCCTCAATGAAGAATACAACTATACTCCTTTCATTTAATATATAGGTCTGACATGTTAATTTCGTTCCCACTTCCCCTCTTTACATATAATCATATATGGGAATTCTTCTAAAATTAGAATGTTACAAGGTTATGTGATCATCGGTTTATCCAATTCATGATGCTTAGACTTATCACAATTTTTGTCATTAGTGTAGTCTTTCTTTCCCCCTTTTCCCTCCCCCTTCCCCCCCTTTTTCCCTCCCCCTTCCCCCCCTTTTTCCCTCCCCCTAGGGATAGGTGACTTTGCACAATATATCTATAATAGACCTGTGCACTGCACCAAATTTCGTTTTGAACTAATGGATTAGTCCTAAAATGCAATTTATTTAGTTGCTAAAGAAATTTGTTTTCAGTTCTTTAGTATGAAAACTAATTTCATTCATCAGAAAACCAGTGGATACAATTACTATTGGAAGGAGACTCGAAGACTTCTCAAATGACGTCATCCATAATATAACATAATGGGATAAAAACAGAAGACACAAATCTAAGTGCAGTAGATTAACAAGATTAGTAAATCTTAGACGAATCTCTTATGGTTGTTCAACTCACAAACGAAGAGCCCAAACACTGGCTCTGAGTGGATAAACGCCTTTGGTTTGTTAGTCTGGAAAGGTTTCTCAGGTAACCCACTCCTTGTTGTTGGAGGTATCTCATCGCGTCCATTCAAGATGGGGAAGAGAAAGAAACAGGACTTGTGTATACCTGGCGTAATATTCAATAATATGAGACCATAGCAATTGGAAACTCACATATGGTGGAGCTATTCCGAGCTCGAAACGAACAGCTTATGGGTTTCGTAGGTCAAACCCAATAAAGACCCAAAACATGCAGGAACTGGTTCGTCTTTTAAAATTTATTAAAATAATAAACAAATAAAACTAGACTACCGTCCAGAACGCGTTTCGCCATCGAGATACGGCTTAATCAGCTGGTCCTTCAGCTGGACCAGCTGATGAAGCCGTATCTCGACGGCACATGTCTAATCTATAGCCATCTTTACTGGTAGATATAACAACGTGGCTAAAACCTTAAATTTCTATCGTGCCGTTTGACGTGAATGCCAATTACCGTATGGACAACCTTTACTTTAATGGACTGTTTATAATATTATTTTGGATGTGATTAAGTATCCCATCGAGACCACTATCTGATTTATGCAAATATTGTTGTAATCACGATTATGGAACAGTGTTCTATTGCTATATATGCTCCTGGAAAGCCTCTTACATATATTTTGATCGGCATATTTCTTTACTGCCAAGATGTTTGCAAGTGAGACGTTAGTATTAACCCCTTAAGGACCGCTGACGTACCCTGTACGTCCTGTCCACGGGTCTCCCTTAGACCCGCGGACGTACAGGGTACATCGGCGCCTAATCCCCCTCCCGTGCAATACTTACCTCCCTCGCTGGATCCCTCGGCGATCTGGCAGGTGATTTACATGGGCAGGCGAGGTTGATGACGTCTCCACGCTACGTGGTGACGTCATCAGCAGGCGTCCCCATGCAAATCAATGGAGGGGAGGGGGGCTCCTTAGGAGCCCTCTATCTCCCCAACCATTGAAGCTAGGGAGATGCTTCCTTCGGAGCCCTCTATCTCCCCAACCATTGAAGCTAGGGAGATGCTTCCTTCGGAGCCCTCTATCTCCCCAACCATTGAAGCTAGGGAGATGCTTCCTTCGGAGCCCTCTATCTCCCCAACCATTGAAGCTAGGGAGATGCTTTTTGCACCGCTGAAAAGGGGAGAGTCCCCTTTTCAGCGGTGTATGGCATTAACCTTTTCGCCGCCGAATTTGGCTAATTGGCGCCAAAACGCTATTCGAACCTGGAGGGGGGCTAACATCTTGGATGTCAGCCAAGCCTCCAGGTCCCCCCCCCACCCACTGACAACCTTACCATATGTGTGAGGATGTCAGTGGGCCAGTTAACCATCTAGCTGCCATGTAGAGATAAGGGGATCCTAAGGATCCCCTTATCTCCCGATCCATGGTAGCTAGATGGTCATATTTGACATAATTTGAAAGGCCTGATCAACAGGTTTGGTTTAAAAAGAAATTTTAAAAAATAAATAAATTTTAAAAAAAATAATTAAATTAAATAAAATAAAAAAATGTTTTGTTTTTTTTAAAGTTTTTGTCGGGGGGGGGGGTTTAATTAAATAGGACCTAGGCTGTCATCTCAAAATAATTAGCACAAAATGGTCAGAATGAGCGCAGCGCACATAGGTGAACTGGCTCAGCTGTAAAAGGGTTAAAATGCAAAAACATGTAAAAATTGGGTATTTCTATTCTCGGGACAAAATTTTGAAACTATTTAGCCGGGGTCTTTATTGGTGGTTATAGATTTTGGGGATTAAATTACGACAAAGTGTGTTTTTACCATTTTTTCATCATATTTCATATTTTTTTTATAGTAAATTATTGTATATGATGGAAATAATGGTATTTCTAGAAAGTCCATTTAATGGCGGGAAAAAGGGTGTATAATATGTGTGGGTTGAATAAACGAGTAAGAGGGAAAATTTGACCTAAACACTAACAGCGCAGAAACGTAAAAACAGCAGCGGTCACTAAAGGACGGATTTGTGTAAAACCGCCCGGTCACTAAGGGGTTAATCATTATACCAATATTGGGATGCCGAATCCTCATTTGCTTATTGAATGGTCCATTATACCTACCTGCCAGTTAGATTCGTCTGTTCAATCTGTATGTCCTAGCCAAATAATCGAGCATCTTATTCATAAGTTATGCTTATATCATCATTGCAATCTTTTTATAACAACTCTGGAGCGGGGATTCATTCCCATATATGCTCCTGGAAGGTTCTCTTTTACACACTCTGATTGGCATGATCTTCCTTGCCGCGATGCTTGGCAATTGAGATGCTGGCATGGGTTACTATGGTGACATTGGGATGCTTAGATCTCATTGGTTTACTGAACAGTCAATCACATCCTTATTGACCTGTTAGATTTGACTTTGGTTCTAGAGGGATCGGCAAGTGGGAGCAACTTTACTGCAACAACTCTGGAGCGGGGATTCATTCCCATATACGCTCCTGGAAGGTCTCCCTATACATATGCTGATCAATACGATCCTCCCTGCCGTGATGTTTAATAATTGAGATACTGGCATGGTCACCATAGCGACATCAGGAAGCTTACATTTCATTGGTCTGCTTAATAGTCAATCATATCCCTACAGGCCTGTCAGATTTTTTTCTGGGCTCTAGAGGGATTAGTTAATGGGAGCTCAATTTTCAGTGGACTATTTCTACGTCTATCAGTATATTATGATTACATTCCACACCCACTTAATCTCTATTGGCTAATGAGGGGGGTAGCTTGGCTAATCTTCAATCTTAAAAGACGCACTGTTTTTTTCATCTCATCACACACTCCTGACGAGCCTTTGGGCGAAACGCACGTCGGGTGCGCATTATGTTTTTTTTGTTGTTGAGACCAGGGTATGTTACTCTATTTAAACAATTCAATTGCATGGACGTGGGTTTCCATGATCGGCTAGCTCCCTATCCCCAAATCTCCAATTGTATAATGCTTTATTTATTTTAGTAAAGACTATCTGGGTGAAACTAGCTATTTATAAAGAGTGTATTGCATGGAAAAAAAGATTTAATTTGGATCCAACATGAACTACATGTTGTTTTTTTTACCAACACTTTGCTAAATACTGACCATTGGGTTTAGCATAATATTTATAGGCATTCGTGAGTTGGTATTCAAATTTATTCTTGGTTCTCACAAGATTCTATTACTGGCTCCCCATTTGCACTTATATTGTGAAGTGTTTTTAGATCTGGTTTACAAACTTTATCCATTTGGGGCAATCCTTTTTGTGGAATCCTTTTAACATATGTTTTATATACACATGTCTGTCTGTCGATCATGAACATGATCAGTGTTTTTTGTTATTTTTTTTTTTTTTTTTTTTATTATTCAATTTATTAACCCTTTCGCTGCTGAGCCATTTCACGCCTCTGTGCTGAGCTAATTTTTACCGGTTTCGCTCATCATGTTTAACTGCGTTTTGAAGCCTTATTTTAATATATGACCCAGACATATTATATATCGTTATTTCCGGCAGACTGTGCATATTCATAATATGTCATTATTATATGTATACGTTATGTCATGTCTGTATATTATAAAAAAAAATGCAATAAAATTTGAATTTTCAATAATTTACATTGTGTAAAGTGTTTTTTTTTCACATTCTAACATGCGATCGTTTGCGGTTATATTTTCTATGGGGTGCGTTTGTTAAAAAAATTAGAAATGAGGAATCGTTACTTTTTTTGGGGAAAATACGTGTTTTTAGCAAACGCCCCCCATAGAAAAAATCGTTAGTGCAGCATCATTGTTCACATTATAATTGAAATGGGAACAATATTGTTGCACTAATAAAACTAAAGAAAAAAAAACCTTTTTTTTACAATTATTTTTTAACCCCTTCGCTGCGGAGGACGCGCTGAGCGCGACCACCCGCAGGTAGTGTTCCTTGCGGTGGAGGCGCTGAGCGCGTCCTCCCTTTGGGGCCAGCATTGTCGGCCGGCTTCCGGGAATGCCCCCTGAGGACTGGCGTCATCGTGCACAGCACGATGACGCCAGTCCTGGAGTTAACCCCTAACTGCCACCAATGGTGGAGATAGGGGGTTCCAATGAACCCCCTATCTCCCGATCCGTGGCAGTTAGGGGTTAATGTTTGACATTGTTGGATCGGCAGAGCATGGCCGTTCCAACAATACCAAACTTGACTATGAAAAAAGTTTTTAAAAAAAAAAAAAATATT
Source organism: Leptobrachium leishanense (assembly GCA_009667805.1). NCBI lineage: Eukaryota > Metazoa > Chordata > Amphibia > Anura > Megophryidae > Leptobrachium > Leptobrachium leishanense. The sequence continues at coordinate 159,694,779 of CM019065.1, forward strand.
TAAAAAATAAACAAGTTTTTTTTTCTTTTTTTCGGTTCATTAATGCAGCAATCTTGTTCCCATTTCAATTATAATGTGAACAATGATGCTGCACTAACGATTTTTGTATTCGGTGCGTTTGTTAAAAATCGCGTAATTTTCCCCAAAAAAAAATTTAACGAGACCCCATCTCTAATTTTTTTAACAAGCACACCCCATACAAAATATAACCGCAATTGCTTGCATGTTAAAATGTGAAAAAAAAAAAACACTTTACACGTTGTAAATTATTGAAAATTCATATTTTATTGCATTTTTTGTTATAATATACAGACAGGTCATGACGTATACATATTATGAATCTGCCGAGTCTGATGGAAAGAACGATATATAATATGTCTGGGTCGTATACTAAAATAAGCCTTCAAAACACGTTTAAACATGACACTATAGGTGGCAGCAAGGGGTTCATTTCAAAACTGGCGCCATTGCGCTCTGCGCGATGACGCCAGTCATTAGGGGGATATCCCGGAAGCTCCGGGAGGGGACCGCGATACGGTGCATGTTAGCGCCATATCGCGATCCAGCCCCCTAGGGGTTAAAGACAGCCGCCGCTTGGAAGGGCAGGCTGTGCCCTTCCAGGCGGTGCCTGTCTTTAATCGCTGGCCCGCTGGGAAGGGGAGGGGGAGAGGTCCCCCCCTCCCCTTCAGGCACCTTCCCTGCAATATCGTGCCCGCCGGGGTCAGCCCGCACCGGGGGACCGCTCGATCAGCCGGAATACCGGCTGATCGCGGCTGCAAAGGGAGGACGTGCTCAGCGCGTTCTCCGCAGCGAAGTAGCAATGCGGGTGGACGCGCTGAGCGCGTCCACCGCATTTAAAGGGTTAAAGGTTATGTTTTATCAACCATCCAGGTAGAATCCGTGGTACATCTGATTATTCAGCTGTGCTTGTATGTTCCCAACCGTTTTAAGGTTAACCCCTTATTCTCCTGTGAATAATATTCATAATACAAATACTTGATAATCATGTTCCACCACACTACTACGTTGTAGCAAGTGGTTTTTACTGGATTCTGATTATTTGGATGGGTGAGCGAATACGTTTGGCAATATAGTGTGCATTGTTTTTTGTATTCGCTTTATCCCCGAGTAAGTCGTATATGCTTTATAATACACGTCTGATGGTTCGTTCTCTTGATATATTTCCTTTTTATTTTAATTTACATTTTTAGTTACTGCATTTTTGTGGTAAGAAATTCTTCCGCAAATGATCTACCATTGCAGGAATTCACCATGCAGACAATGTGGAATGGTTGTCACATCCTGCCATCCTGGGGGGGGGGGTCTCGAGCCACCCTGGAGGATGCCTGGCATCCGGCAGCACCTTCCACGCTGATGGCTGGCTGGGTGCCAAGCGATGCGCCGGCTGGAGGAGGTCGTGCGGCTGATCAGGGGGCTGGTCGCGGTGTTGTGACGCGGAGCCGCCAGGTTTAAATCTGGAAGAGGAGAGCTTGCTCTCATTGACAACAGCTCTACGCGTTTCAATAGCTTAATGCTATCTTCAGAAATCAAAATGTCGAAATTCTCCAATAATATTGCTATGTGGAAACGCTACATAGACGACATTCTAGTATTCTGGAGAGGAGATATTCCATCTTTTGAAGAGTTCATAGTAAGTGAAATCCAAGTAAATTTGAAATTTACCTTTGAAGCTAATGTGGAATTTATCAATTTCTTAGACATTACCATCAGTAAGAATAACAACGTAACTCCTCATACTAGTCTATATCGTAAGCCGACCTCCACTGATAGCCTTTTACAATGGAGAAGTTTTCATCCTAGATCGTTAAAGAGATAAATACCAGTGGGTCAATACCTACGTGTGCGGAGAATTTGCAGTTCAGAAACCCTGCAACTATTGTAAACTAAATCAAAACAAAGAGGTTATGTTTAGGGTTGAAACAACTAATCGATTAATCGACAACTAATCGATGATTAAAATAGTTGTTAACTATTTCCATTATCGATTTTAATCGGTGTTGATTAATCATTCTGTGTACAACACACACTGTTTAGAGTCAGACTGAGTTAAACGTAAATAACCTCAGCTTTGGAGCTGATTGGAGACATTGCGCCGCTGCTTTACTAGGTATGAGTTAGCTCTAGGCTTATGTCAGAAATAACCAGTTTGTTTTTATTCCGTTTACAACAGTAGCGGAACTATAACACAAAACATAGGATACTGCCACTGCGTGAAGTAGCTGTATGCCTGTGTTTTATCCTTACTTGAAGCTGGAGTCCTGTGCCACCACCTCCCTCTTTGGTCGGGAACTGCCATTCCCCTCCCTTTGGTCTGGTACCTTTCCACAAACTCACTCCCACACTCAGATCTGGTCTTTTGTCCACACACACTCCCTCTCACACTCAGGTCAAGTCACTTGAGCAAAGTCACTCCCTTTCACCTCCAGTCCCTCCTCCCACTTAGTTTGTTCACAAAATTATTTAAAAGGGACACTCTACACAGCCTGACCACTTTAGCTTATTAACCCTGATTTCATGCTGACATCATCTATCAGGGTTATTCAAAGTAATCAGCGTTCGGTTACCTTGGCCATTCGGCTATCCAGAGAGCAGGCAATTTGCCAAATTCCTGCGAAGTGCCTGCACATATGGTGCCTGTTCGAGGGCAGTGAATCCCCATAGAGAAGTAATGCTTCGGGCTATTCAGAGAGCAAAACCCAGCAGTGAAAAGTTGCCGAATTGCTCTGCCATTCGGTGGTTTCATGCGGCAGATTTATTCAGGCGAATCCCATAGGCTTCAATGTTAAAAAAAATTCCTGTTTTAATACAATATCTAATAAACAGTTGATTATAATATAAACACGGAATGGTGCAGCGCCACACAACATGCATCCACCACCAGGGTGCCCAGATAGCCAATCTCAGGATATAGTGGTTTCCCCTATACCATTACACACAATAATAAAATAGATAACCTGGATCGGCGCAAGTATTGCTCTCTGGGGTCCTGGAATCTCGCATATATATATGTAAAAAAGGAGACAATAATAGTGCAACACTGATATATACAAAATACTGTAGGTGTATATGAGATATATCCCACTCACAAATATAGAGCCGTAACACTGGCTCTAAGTGGGTCCAGGCATGTGGGTAATTATCTTCAGTTTCTTAGGTGACCCCCCACCTTACAGCAAATTTTCTGTCCAGAATTTTATGCAGTGGAAAGAGAAGGGAAAATTTCCTTGTGTAGATCCACAAAGGTCACAGTGTTGTGTACAGATGGAATCGTACTCACATTTTGAGGAGCTCACATAGCTCGTGGATGTATGCCCATAGGTTTTTTTTAGGTGGGAAAAAACCCAGAGGAAAAACCACCAATGATCCGGGAAACAGCACCAATAATCCAGGAAACAGCAAAGCAGGAAACGGGATTGAAGATAGAAAATAAAATTTATTAAAATATAATTAAAATAACCACCAGAACGCGTTTCGCCACATCAAGTAGCGGCTTCATCAGCTGGAATGGTTGTAATGGGCCTGTGGGCCCTTTTATAGTGTCCATAAGCAGTCTTAATTGTCCCCATATGTCCTGTTTGCTGTTTTAATTGGTCCTTCCGTTTTCAACGACGTCAGATGTTGGGCGCCGCCATTTTGCGCATGCGCGGTTTACTTCCGCGTTCCAAACTTCTCCTTCAAGGTGGTAAAGAGAAGGGGATTCTTACTGAACGTGAATTTCAGTATTTAATGATTGAAGATATTAAGACACCACACTTTTACATTTTGCCCAAGATCCACAAAAATATAACTGAACCACCTGGGAGACCTATAGTGGCAGGAATCCACTCCATCACAAGCTGCTTGTCTGAATATGTAGATATCCTTCTTCAGCCAATTGTTAAGGAGATGCCATCATACCTAAAGGATACTATCAACATACTACAGATATTAGATGAAATGAAATGGGAGAAAGATTATATAATGGTTGTAAGTGATGTAAATTCATTGTATAGTAATATACCCCATGCTATGGGCATGCAAATAGTTAACGAAAGAATAAGTGACTCCAAGAAATTGGATGATATACAGGTGGGTTTCATTATGGAGAGTATACAATTCATCTTAGAAAATATTTATTTTAAATTTGGGGATGATTTTTTCTTGCAAAAAAATGGTATGGCAATGGGGACTAAGTTTGCGCCCAGCTACGCGAACCTATATATGGCAGGCTGGGAAGCCCAGTTTGTCTACGGTTCGCATAGCTGGGCGCACAACATCCCCCTCTATAGACGTTATATCGATGACGTATTTTTTGTTTGGAGAGGCAGTGAGGAAGACCTAATCACCTTTTTGGACAGCCTCAACAGTCATGTTTGGGGTATTACATTAGAAAATAAATGGAGCAGGGAGAAAATAACCTTTCTTAATTTAGAAATATACATCAGCGAAGGATCTGTCAAATGTAAAACCTTTTTCAAAGAGGTAGATACTAATACCTATATAAACACCACAAGCTGCCACAATCCATCGTGGCTTAAAGGGGTACCTAAGGGGCAATTCATTCGCTTGAGGAGGAATTGCTCAGACCTCAACATTTTTGAGCAACAGGCCAACCAATTGAAAGAAAAATTCCTAGAAAAGGGGTATAATGCCCTAGAGTTGGATACAATTATTGACCAACTCAAACAGGAGGATCGGACAAATTTACTCCAATACAAACCCAAAAAAACATTAAAGAAGGTGAAGTCCTATTTCTGTGTGACTATAGCAGTAAAGCCAAAAACATGACGAGAATAATCAAGAAACATTGGCATGTTCTTCAGAAAGACAAGGATCTAAATAGCATATTGGGGGAACAGCCAAAAATAGTATTTAGAGGAGTTAAGAACCTAAAAATGAATTTGGTACATAGCAAACCTAAAAACAAAAAGATAAATCCGAATCAATTCAATTTAAAAAATGGCTTCTATGTTTGTGGACAATGTCTCGCCTGTAGGTCGACTGGTAATAGGAAAGACTGTAGAACAGAGTATATGAACAAAAAAACCAACCAAAAGACACAAATAAAAGAGGTTCTTGACTGTTGTTCAAAAAGTGTAATATATCTTTTAGAATGTCCCTGTGGCCTCCAATACGTTGGACGTACAAAAAGGGCCTTAAATATAAGAATTTCGGAACATGTTAGAAACATAAAAAGGTTTTATTTAAAACACTCTGTTTCATTGCATTTTAAGCTCCAGCATGGAGGTTCCCCAGTAGGTTTGAGATTTATGGCCATTAAGAAAGTATATAAAATTAATATAGACGACAATATTGTTAATAAACTGGGACAAGAGGAGATGCGGACTATCAATGAAATGGGCACTATGGCACCAAATGGGTTAAACAATGATTTTGAGGTGGTCCATTTTTTATGAGTTTGTTGTGCACCTCTTGGGGTCTGAATAAAATATATACTTACCCTTTTTTACCTTTCATGATGAAAGGGGCTATATATAAATAAAGATCAAAATATCACATGTGGGGAAGGAAAGATTGTGAGATAAAAACAAGGAAAAAGAGCCATAAATATTTTTATTTTTTTTTATTATTTTTATATTTTTTTTTTTTTCTCTCTTTCATTATTGAATAATATTTAATGTATAAAAGCACTTTAAAATAGTAATACACCTATTTAAGTATACATTTAACACTTAAACAATAGTCAGCAATGATATGGCACTTTAAATAGTATTCTCATATAAATGAGGTTCACGTTATTTATTATCAATATATTACACTAATCAACATTTTTATCAATTATTTCAATGGGATGATACTGTTATATATTCTAGACATATAGTTTTGAATTAATATATTGAATATACAGAAGCACTTTAAAATGATAACACATCTATTTAAAAACGAAATTAGCAATATAGCACTTTAATAATATTTTTATATAAATGAGGTTTACATTATTAATATATTGCACTAATCAATATTTTATTAAATTAATATTAAATGGTGGAAATTGCAACAAAATTTTTTTTATTTTTTTTTAAATGAAACTAATTTAAATAAAGGCCAGGTGCAAGAACAGCGCTCCTTCGTAAACACCAGAACAGTCCCCCAAACCACCTCAAGATGATACAAAATGTCAGAGTCTTACGTTTCCATGAAGAGGTAGTTGGTTTGAGGGAAATATCTCTAATGAAGACACGTAATTGTAGCCTTTCAAGAGCTTCCTAGCTCTATTGTGTTCACACTTCAAACTGTTCAAGGCCAGTCCAACGGCCAAAGATGACAGATCTTTCTCAGCCTTTTAAATATTTTTCTCCTTTAGATCTCAAAACAAGGGAAAGAGAACTCACATGGCATAATATTGTAACTTTGTCATGAGTTTACAATTGACAACCAGGGGAGGAGTATTACTCACCCTATAAAGAGCCACACCGAGCTCTAGGGGTCCAACGTGTGTAAATTGTTCACGGCACAATTTATAAAAGCCAAATTCCATGAAGTAATGAATACCATAAGGTGCCCAAAATTCGGGAAAAAATGTATTTAATAAAACAATATAAAACACAACAGAATTATAGGGCCAGACGCGTTTCGCGCATCACGCGCTTCCTCAGTGGCAACAAGAAAAGAAAAGAATTATCAGATAATGAACATGCATATATATACATTTCCTACTCCCAATTGGGAGTGATAGCAGGTGTCGATAACGCTAATTTTCGCGCCATAATGTATTACCGCTATTGATTTGCCCGTCTTCAATTAAAAAAAGGCTTTTACTTTCGATTTGCCCATCACATAGCGGAAGATGGTGAGCACATATCGTTTCCGGGTTACAGTGTCCTCCACGCCAAGAGGCTTCCACTTCCGGTTCGCCCTCAATCAAGAAGGCGACCGAATTTCCCTTCCGGAGCAGAGCTCCGCTGGTCCGGGGTTCAACTTCCGGATCCTGCGCGCATGCGTGGAAAACCTCTTTGCGCCATGCAACACCAACATCCACAGTACTTAACGTTCCGAATAGCAAAATCCATTCTCTTGGTATCCACTCGGGAAATATGAAAAACATCACCCCAATAAGAGATCAATTAACATATATAAAAAATAAAAGGGCATATATATAAAGGAGAAGCATAGTCATTATGGACAAAGAATTATATGACCAGGAAGCCTTGAGGCAACTTAATGATAATACTACTTATCGATTGTTACCATCTAATCCTACCCAAAATATAAAAATAGGACTATCCAATTTACTTACTAAGGGAAGCGATGCAGGTATCTTGGATCAAAAGGAATTAAAATATCTTAACCCTTTATTTCCTAAGATCCCCATCTTTTACCTTCTGCCGAAGATCCATAAGGATCCACTTCATCCGCTAGGCAGACCCATAATATCGGGTATACAGTCTGTCACGTTGTCGTTGTCGTTGAAAACGGAAGGACCAATTAAAACAGCAAACAGGACATATGGGGACAATTAAGACTGCTTATGGACACTATAAAAGGGCCCACAGGCCCATTACAACCATTCCAGCTGATGAAGCCGCTACTTGATGCGGCGAAACGCGTTCTGGTGGTTATTTTAATTATATTTTAATAAATTTTATGTTCTATCTTCAATCCCGTTTCCTGCTTTGCTGTTTCCTGGATTATTGGTGCTGTTTCCCGGATCATTGGTGGTTTTTCCTCTGGGTTTTTTCCCACCTAAAAAAAACCTATGGGCATACATCCACGAGCTATGTGAGCTCCTCAAAATGTGAGTACGATTCCATCTGTACACAACACTGTGACCTTTGTGGATCTACACAAGGAAATTTTCCCTTCTCTTTCCACTGCATAAAATTCTGGACAGAAAATTTGCTGTAAGGTGGGGGGTCACCTAAGAAACTGAAGATAATTACCCACATGCCTGGACCCACTTAGAGCCAGTGTTACGGCTCTATATTTGTGAGTGGGATATATCTCATATACACCTACAGTATTTTGTATATATCAGTGTTGCACTATTATTGTCTCCTTTTTTACATATATATATGCGAGATTCCAGGACCCCAGAGAGCAATACTTGCACCGATCCAGGTTATCTATTTTATAGTTGATTATAATATTCTGCAGTAAAAGTCTATTTATAGATTTTTTTTAGGATCTTTTAAGCATTTTTCGGGATTTTGTTTCAAAAAACTTTCTTCCGAATTTCTTTAATTTATTTTTTTAAAACTTTTCTTCTTTTTTCTGTCACAGCCCTTTTTATTATCATTCATTGGACCTCATATGTAAATTTCAGACATTTTCGCTCAGTAGTTTCTTTGCAAACAGCGTTTCACTTTTCAAACATTCAAGCAAACTGTTCCTTTTTTTCTCACTCCATTCGTCTGCGGTGTCGGCTTTTTTCCGGCGGCTGCTCGTATCGGCTCCTCGCGTTTTTTCAGAGGTGTTAATCCAGATGTTTTTGCGGCTTTTCGGTGTGCCTTCGCCGGGTTTTGCGGTGAGTTGTCGGCGGGTTTGCGGTGACTTTTCCCTGCAATTCGGGGACCCTGTGGTGCTTGCTGAATACACCGCAGGGTTGCCGAAATGGGATCGCCAAATCAAACCGAATTGAGAACGAAAAGTCACTGAACGTGTGGTGACTTTTCGATGCTCTTTGAATAACCCTGTATGACAAAGTACTTGTAGCCACGTTTCGATTCTCTTTGAATAACCCTGTATGACAAAGTACTTGTAGCCACGTTCACTTGAGAAAATGTGCAGGAGGATTATTGGGGGAGAGTACCTAGTAGGTGGCGCTCATCAGCTGCTGATCAACACACAAACGGCTGCTCCTCCCCATCCTGCACTTGACGTCTTCCTGTCTCCAGGGTTTACAGCCATGTGTGAAAGGGAGGCGTGAAGACAGAGCAGGACCAGCTGAGCAGGACCATCTGAGCAGTAGCCAGGGGGATAGGTAAGCTTTCCCCTAGCTGATTCCCCTGGGCAGCGCTTCAGCGCCCCCCCAGCACTCCCGCTGATCTCACCTCAGCAGGGAGGAGGGGGCAGCATGCAGAGGGACGTCGACACTACAGAGTGGAGACACAGGCAGAGGAATGAAAGCGAGGGATCACAGAGAGGTTTGAGAAAGATCAGAGTGAGGGATGAGGGGGGGTCAAAGAGTGATGAGAGAGATCACAGAGAGGGATGAAAGAGCGAGGGGTTACACAATGATCAGAGGGGTGAGAGAGAGTACACAGAAATGAGAGACTAATTCACACTGCATTTTGCTATGCGTTTTATTGCTGTGCAGCTCAGATACGCTCATACACACCGCACATTATTGTGAGTTTATTGCTGTGGAGCTCTGTGATATACGCTCATACACACTGCACATTGTGAGTCTTATTGCTGTGGAACTTTGTGATACGCTCATGCACACCGCATTTTGCTGTGAGTTTTATTGCTGTGCTGCTCAGTGATATGGTCATACACACCACACATTATTGTGAGGTTTATTGCTGAGGAGCTCTGTGATCTATTCATACACAATGTAGTAGCATTTTTGGTGATTGCTCACCCTTTTGACGACTTTATGCCTCTCATCTGGCACCCGACATGTGTCCCCAGATACCAGCGCGGTTCTGGAAGCGATTCTGCAGCTTTACCCTGCTTTTGAGCAAAGCTTCCCCTGGCCGATCGGGCGGCCATCTTGCGGCCTACATGTGAGTCGTGGCTCTTCCTGCACTCCTCGCTGTCTATTCCCCTATGGAGAGGTTGGCTATGGGGACGGAGGGCCCACGTCTCCCGGCCCATACAGCTTTTCGACTGGCAGGGCTGGATGTAGCGTGCCAGAGTTGGCGGCAGGACAGTCTGTTCTCCCCTCCTCTAGATGACTGAGGCCTTGATATCGGGCCTCGACCTTTCTTTGCAGATGCTGCTGGAGGGGAATGAACGTCCACTCACTCGTGGACACCTGTGAGATGGCTGCACTTTGGTCCGACCGGGATTCTAGTGTTCTGGACAAGACCACGCCCAGGGATCCCTTGCTGCTGCAAAGCCATGGGGAGAGGGATCACAGGAAGGTACTCAGTGACCCGGACGGCGCTTCATTACCGGATGCTTGGCCGTAGAAGAGATGCCACAACCAGATGAGCTGCGCTGTCCGCGACCTGAATACACCCGGGCAGCTCCCGCCGGAGCAAAGGCGTTCCATGCTGCTATGGACCGGTGCCCAGTGGAGGCTGTGGATCCCCGTAAGAAGGCTACGGCAATGGGGCCACTCGTACCCCCCTTGTTGTCCACCAGTGGAGTCTTACGGGCTGCTCCTGCCCGAACCGCTGTATGTGAACCCTCTGGGACTTCCTTGATTTTTGTGCCCCATCCCTTGCTTTTAAGTCTGGGTGCCCAGGTGACCCGAATTGCCAGGTGGTGCGTTGCCTGCGGTGGTCCCAATCCCCTTCCCGGACACGGGCTGATGAGAAAAAAAACCTTTTCTTTTTACTATTCTTATTTTAGTATCCCCCCCCACATGACTCTTGCATTTTATTTTTCTCTTTCCCTTTTTTTTTTTTCTTTTTATGTGATGTTGCAGGTGCCTGGCTGTGACCCTGCGTTTCTGTTTCTTGTTTTTATTATCTCTCTTATCCTGCAGCTCTTTGAATGACTTATGGCCCTGTGTGGCCATTGCTCTTTCTTGTCTAATTGTACTGCTGACCTCTTTACAAAATAAAAATTGTAAAAAAAAATTTAAAAAGACTCCTACCAAGGTGTGTGTTCCCCCTGTGAGAAAAATTTAAGGCCCACTGTCTCCTGAGGAGCGTGCCGCTGGTCTGTGTATGTATTGCGGGGACTCCAATCACTGACTCATGGATTGCCCTGTGAGACCCCCCATAAAACAAGCACCTGTGGTTAGAGCTACCACAGTCTCAAGGCCAGCTCCTGTGTCTCTGCAGCCCATAAGCCAGCACAGAATTCCAGGCCTGTTTTGTTCCCACACCCAGAAGGCCTCCTGTATCCAATCCAGCTTTCGGCCGGCGTCTGTCCACCAAAACTCCTGTACTCGTGCTTGGAGATACGATGTCTCTAGAGGCTGGCCCCAAAGAGGAGGGTATCTGTGGAGCCAGAGCCTCCAACTCCTATGGAGGTTATGTCAATTCAGACCCCATCACTCCCAGGCAGCACCATATGAACAGCGCTGCTTATACCTCCAACCCAGTACCACGGAATAACCCCTCATCAGAAGATCAGGGATCCTACTTGTATACAGGGGCCCTTCTCAGTTCCAGAATCCGCTACAGCCAGCCTCATACACAACCCCATGGGAACAGAACCCCTAACTCAGGATTGTGTATACACATCCATTGGGACTGTAGTCTGCAAGAAAGACCTGGCAAGTTACGAATTGTCACTGAAGAGCAGAGAAGCTGCAAATCAGCCCAAGACTGCCACCTCGACACGAACTGTGAATCCCATCACTCCCAGTTTGCAAGAATCGTCCTACTGGCGCTGTCTTCCACATGACCCAGAGTCTGAAGACTGGGACACCGTGGACTCAGATGGTGAGCATAAGCTGCAGACTGCTCCGTGGGACCCAAAAAGTCAACTACGGGGTATGTGGGGGCTACCACCACTCCTCCCCATGAAAGACCATGACAGGACGTCATGCTGCTCAGTGACTCCTCCTGTGATGAAGAGCCTGGAGAAAAATTTCCTACCATGGTGCCACCACTGTATGGGCACTACCAGCTCAGACAGTCCTGCTGTCCACATCACCCCGGAGGGCGAGAAGAGTAAAGAGTCCAAATCTAAGACACGGAGACGCCAAAGGAAGAAGCACTCAGAAACTGATACTACAGGACGTATTACAGGCTACCCTGATGCCGTCTACTTATGTGGGCACTTCGTAGTCTGATAACCCTGCCCACTCGTCTGTGCCATTCCCATGGACAGCCCGCAGACTGCTCGATACTCTAATGGTACTCCTGGTCGGCACGACTCCTCTTCCGCCTTCCAGTGGTGCAGTGCATACCTGTCCATTCACCCACCAGGGTGACCTTGTATTCCGACTGTACATTTCTTTTGCCCCCAGGTCCCAGCTTCCGGCTAAGCCTTGGTCGCCCGGATGTCGCCACTTGAGGAGGGGGTACTGTCAGGATCCATGCCTACTCCTTAAACAGTTACATGAAAAGTGCTGCCCTCATGGTGAGCACTAGTATCCAGCACACAATCCGTTAAAGCACAAAACACACACACCATACCCCTACCTGTTTCCATAAAGGACCACTCCCCCCTGTTTACCTCGCCCTCAGTATTGAGTCTGAATCCTTCTACCTGTTCAGACATATTCCTGCTTGCTTCTGATTCATTGTGTACCAGACCCCTCTGCTTGCCAACCGACCATTGTCTTGTACCAGCCCCTTGACCACAGGTCGCCTACTGACCATTCTCCTGTTTACTTTCTTGTTCTGTGCCTTGTAATTCTCCTGTATCTGCATACTGGGCTCAGACCTCCTGAACTTTGGGTCCCATCATGGCACACGCCAGGTGCCACCCTGACAGCTATATATTGTATATATTTAGTTGAGCACAACATAACCTGTGCACTTTATACTCAGCATGGCATGGATGGTTTTTAACAAAATATTAATGCAGTAGAATGGCTGTGTGCCCACAAAGACTTGATCCCATCACAGAATTCAGTTGGTACTCAATAGGCATTTGAGGAACAGTTATCAACTTACATCTTTCTTTCCTTACAGAGCAAAGTGCAGATGCTGGTGTGTATCATATCTGGGAATCGAGATGATCTGTATGGAATCATTAAGAAACTATGTTGTGTTCAGACACCAGTTCCATCACAGGTGGGTTTCGATCTTGAAATTTTTTCACAGAAAATCTAGTCCTCTGTTTACAACTTATGACGTTTCAGTCTACTTTTTTTTTTTTAGAACTGTACGTGTAAACAAACATTGTCATTGAAAATTACATCAGCTCAGAATAGAATTAATTAACCTTTGTAGTCTTTATGCTCAGTACTGACAGATTTGTTAAACATTCGGATGTTTGTGTTACAGTGTCATAAATATTCAGGAGAGGGTGCAAAAGGATAAGAACAACATGTAATCACAAATACACCTGTAAAATGAAGGGTCATGTGAAACCATTGTTAAATTTTCCTATTCCAGAACGGAAAGTTTTAGTAAAGACTCAGAGGTGAATATTTGCCTTCCCTTTCTTTAATTGTTCTCCTCAACAGCAAAGACATAGTTGACATAATAATAAAGTCCCACCCCAGAGGACAGCAATTCCTCTTCCTTGCGAACCCAAGGCCAAACATCAGCCAGGACGAATATGCAGAATCCCAACAGGGAGACGGAGATATCCTCTAAAAGCTGAATCGAGACAGAAATGCAGGGTGGCGGTTAGAATTGGAGCCGCAATTAGGATAACCAGAACGCAAGCGTAAGAACTACAGTGGACCCACCAGTAGAAATCAATAAAGCCTTTAGGCCCCATTCACACTTTGATTTTTGTTGCGCGGATTTTGCCGCGATGTCACGCTATGTAGCTTCTCCAATGCATTGCAATGGAGCCGGTCACATCTTGCCGCGCGACGTCACGGTAGCATGTCGCTGGTACATGACCCTTTTTTTGCGATTTGCATTGGTGGTGCCTTGCAAAATCGCGACGTGTGACATCGTCACGAATATGAAAATCATGCGATTTTGAAATCGCATAGTGTGAACGGGGCCTTAAGTATAGCAAGCCAGCAGAGGACACCTATACTGTACAACAAGATTGTGCTCCCGATAGGAGGGAGATGTTAGGAGAATAAAATGAAAAATACGTATCCTCAGGCTTCCAGAACGGCCTCCTTTCTAGGCACGGTAGCACAGCAATAAGAAAGAAATGAAGTCTGTATAGGATAAATATAAACTAACATAGCGTGATACTGCTACTGTTAGTAAATGTTCAGGCCCCTAATAGGACCTCACTTACAGAATGTAAAAAAATTTCAAGCCCAGCAAAATGAAAGTTGTGTACCAGCTCCGTGGGGGTCAGAGCAGCGAGGGAGCCGCCGGGGGGGCTGCAGACGCCGGGGACGTACAGTTACGTCCTGTGGCGTTAAAGCCCGCCTAATGCAGGACGTAACTACGTCCCGCGGCGTTAAGGGGTTAAAAGTGGATACAAAGTTCCTACTTGTATATTTTGTGTACCATTTCAAATGTTGTATCTATTGAGATAATCAAAATTATGAAATGTTTAAATTCAACAATTTTTACAAAGATCAGACATGTATGTAAAGTATACTGGATCACAGTCACCCTAATTGGTTGAACAATAAAACCCACAGAAATGTGCACTGTGTATGAGCGTGTCACAGAGCTACACGGAATTGTGCACTGTGCGTGAGCGTATCACAGCTGCATAGCATTAAAACACACAAATGTGCACTGTGTACAAGCTTATCACAGAGCTGCACAGCATTAAAACACACAGAAATGTGCACTGTGAGCGTATCAGAGCTTCACAGCATTAAAACACACAGAAATGTACACTGAGCGTATCACAGAGCTGCACAGCAATTAAACACAGAAACGTGCACTGTGAGCGCATCACAGAGCTGCACAGCATTAAAACACAGAAATATCATCTCAGTAACCCCCCCCCCATTCATCATCTCATTAAACCCCCACTCATTTCATTAACCCCCCCCCCCCACACTCATCTCATTAAAGCGCCCCCCCCCCTGTTCGAACCTGGGGGCTGGGTCCTGCCTGCCACCTCTCTCCTCTGAGCGGCATCTGCATCACATGGAGCGCTGGGAGGAAGTGACTTTATATGATCACTTCATCCCAGCGCACAGTAGCAGGCTACAGCAATGGGGAGGCTAAAAGAGGCAGCACTCTGTGGCCGGTGATTCAGTAACCGGTGGCCGCGGACAGCGCGTCCCGCAATGTCGGCGGGTCACAGTGACCTGCAGGTCCCACTTAGCGATGGGGTGACCGCCCCCTGGAATTTGCCGGCCTAGGCCAAGATACAGTAGCAAGAAAAAGTATGTGAACCCTTTGGGATTACGTGGAGTTTTGCATGAATTGCTCTTAAAATGTGCTCTGATCTTCATCTAAGTCACAACAATTTGAAAAACAGTCTGCTTAAAATAATACAACACAAACATATGTTTTCATGTTTTTATTGAACAGAACATGTAAACATTCACAGTGCAGGGTGGAAAAAGTATGTGAACCCTTGGACTTAATAACTGGTTGACCCTCCTTTGGCAGCAATAACCTCAACCAAACGTTTCCTGTAGTTGCAGATCAGACCTGCACAACGATCTGGAGTAATTTTGGACCACTCCTCTTCACAAAACTGTTTCAGTGTAGCAATATTCTTAGGATGTCTGGTGTGAATCGCTCTCTTAAGGTCATGCCACAGCATTTCAATTGGGTTTAGGTCAGGACTCTGACTGGGCCACTCCAGAAGGCGTATTTTGTTTTGTTGAAGCCATTCTTTTGTTGAATTACTTGTATGCTTTGGGTCATTGTCCTGTTGCATCACCCATCCTCTGCGGAGCTTCAGTTGGTGGACAGATGGTCTTACGTTTTCCTGCAAAATGTCTTGATAAACTCTGGAATTCATTTTTCCATCTATGACAACAATCCGTCCAGGCCCTGAGGCAGCAAAGCAGCCCCAAACCATGATGCTCCCACCGCCATGTTTTACAGTGGGGATGAGGTTTTGATGTTGGTGTGCTGTGCCTTTTTTTCTCCACACATAGTGTTGTGTTTTTTTTCCAAAGAACTCCATTTTGGTTTCATCTGTCCACAGAATATTTTGCCAGTAGTGCTGTGGAACATCCAGGTGCTCTTTTGCAAACTTCAAACGTGCTGCAATATTCTTTTTGGACAGTAATGGCTTCCTCCGTGGTGTCCTCCCATGTACTCACTTCTTGTTTAATGTTTTCCTTATTGTAGATGTGTCAACAAAAATGTTAGCAGGTGCCAGAGATTTCTGTAAGTCTTTAGCTGACACTCTAGGATTCTTCTTTACCTCATTAAGCATTCTGCTCTGTACTGTTGCAGTCATCTTTACAGGACGGCCTCGCCTTGGTAGAGTAGCAACAGTGCTGAACTATCTCCATTTGTAGACAGTCTGTCTTACCGTGGACACATGAACATCAATACTTTTGGAGATACTTTTGTAACCCTTTCCAGCTTCATGCAAGTCAACAATTCTTGATCGTAGGTCTTCTGAGAGCTCTTTTCTGGGAGGCATGGTTCACATCAGGCAGTGCTTCTTGAAACCAGTAAACCCAAAACTGGTGTGTGTTTTTAAAGGGCAGGACAGCTTTCAGCAACACATCCAATAATATCACACTAATTGGACTCAAGGTTGGCTTACTCCTGGCTCCAATTAGCTCTTGGAGAAGTCATTAGACTAGGGGTTCACATACTTTTTCCACCCTGCACTGTGAATGTTTACATGTTCTGTTCAATAAACACAGGAAAACATATAATGTTTGTGTTGTATTATTTTAAGCAGACTGTGTTTTTCAAATTGTTGTGACTTGATGAAGATCAGAGCACATTTTATGACCAATTCATGCAAAACTCAATGTAATCCCAAAGGTTCACATACTTTTTCTTGCCACTGTACAACGCTGGGTGAACCAGAATGGTTTTTCAGGATTGCAACATCAGAGGGATGTCGTCCAAATGGATAATGAGACGTACTCCTCTCAATCGTAAGGAGGCGATCACCAGTTTCAACAGCTTCGTGAAGCACCAAGGAGCCGACGAAAGACCAAAAGGAAGTCATATAAAGTGCCATATGTAACCCTGCCAACTTAATTTGAGAAAATCTTGATGGGATGTGTAAACCGGGACTGTCAAATAGCCTTCCTCAGGTCAAGTTTGACCATCCATTCGGTCTGGAGGAGGACATGTTGTAGGGTGTGAATGCCTTAAATTTTGAAGTGCCTGTACACTACTAAATGGTTCAGGTCCTGTATTTTGATAACTGGCCGCATTCGCCACCATTTTTTGGCAACCAGGAGCAAGGTGCGGAGTAGTGATGAGCTGAACACCCCGTGTTCGGTTCGCATTCGAACTCTAACAATTTCAAAAGTTCGAACACGAACCGAACTCCGTGCAAGTCAATGAGACTCGAAAGTTCGATTTTTAGAGTGCCCTCCAAGAGGGCATATATGCAAGATATTTGCCATAAAAGGTGTATGGGGGTCCGGGTAGTGCCCTGGGGGACAGGAAATGAGGACAAAAAGTTTAGAAAAAATGTTTTTAAAGGAACAGTGAGTTTTCCATGAAATAAAGGTTAAGAATAAAAACGAAAAATTCCTTCAAATATCGTGCCTAGGAGGTCCCCATAACCTGCCCGTGAAGTGGCGGATTTGTAGGATGTATATAAGCATTTAAAAACAAAAAAATGACGTTTCAAATGACGGTAAATGGTTTTCCTTTAATCTATTCATAAACAACTGCTTGGGGCTGCAGTCTGTATGAAAGAGGAGACATTTTAGGACACACAGAACAAGTTTAGTGATTTTTTTTTTGGCTAAATTATGGTGAAACTTATGCAGGCTTTGGATGAAAGTAACAATAGGTGCTTTAAAATTCCCAAATCGGAGGCGAGTATTTGCAATCTCTTTATTACTCCTATAGCAGTAAAGAAGAGTGATAACAAGAACCAGAAAAAAAAACATGTCAAACCCCCAACGTGGGGTAACCCTCCTCTTAGTAAGTCCAGCCCCCTAGCCTATAAACAGTCTGAGCTGGAGCAGTAACGCCCTCTTTCTTCATGCGACTGGAACCACAAGATCAAGGAACAGGTAACGGTAGATCCATCCGGAAAACACGACAATCCCGTGAGTACTCATAATCCACAGGTCATCAATTCGCTGTAAGAAGAACAGAAACACGAAGGCAGGCATTAGGAAAGGAACAACACCGAACCCTCGGTTACCCGCCTCCCAAGCAACAGGAGGACAACCCATATCAAAACCATGCGCTGCGCATAGATACAAACACCCTGGCCGGTCTAGAACACACCCCCCTCAGGGCGGGAGAGGTGGGAAATACTCGCCTCCGAGTCCTTACTAAAATCCAAACTTTCCGTCACCGGGTCTAGGAAAATTTGGGAATTTTAAGGCAGGCCTCGGAGGCTTCATATTTGACGTTCAACGCATCAGTGCTTGTGACCAATGAGAGACCGGCTTAAAGTAAAACGTACGAAACGTAGATTCACGCGACCAATCAGCCGACTTCATAATGTCCTCCAGGCGACAACCCACCATAAAAGCATTAGAAGCCGCAGCACTACGGATGGAGTGAGCGCCGAAGCGCGAACATCAACCCCAGCAACGAGCCAGAGTGGGTGAGCTAACAGGGTTATGTGGAACCCGGAACGAAACAACGGGGATCCCGGCAAGGGACGAAAAGCCAAAGTACGATTTTCATATTCCTGAAGACAAAGAACCGGACACAACTCCGGTATCAATGGAAAAGCCGGAAAACACACAGTACGAATCACCGTCTTTGTACGTCTCGAGACGTCGAAACAAACGCCGTCCGGTGAGAAAGGACGGACACCAAAATCCAGCGCCCTGACATCCCCGACACGCTTACAGGAGATAAGGCAAAACAAAACCAACAGTTTAGCCGACAACTGGTGCAATGACAATGAGGCATTACATGGCCATGCGCGAAGGAAAGCTACTACCAGAGTTACGTCCCACGTAGAGGAATAGCGGGGTGTCGGGGGGCGAGACAGACACACTCCTTTAAGAAGACGACAAACCAGAGGGTGTCTACCCAGGGGAGAGTTATCAAAACCCAGGTGGCCCGCCGATAAAGCCGACCGGTACACATTTATAGTACGAAAAGCCAACCCCGAGTCAAACAAAGAGGACAGGAAATCCAGAACCGAGTTTAGAGGGGCAGAAGTGGAATCTTCACCCCTTCGCAAACACCAGCTGTGCCAAGCTGCCCAGGCAGAGCGATAGGCCCCTCTCGTGCCTGGAGCCCAAGCGTGCTGGAGTAACTCCTCAGTTCTTGGCGAAATGCCCGTGGCCCGCCATGAGAACCGGAAATCCGGTAAGACCACAAGGGACAATCGACCTTCCCGCAACAGTGGGTGAGGGAGGCCGTCTGGTCCTGTCAGTAGGGACGGTGAGGTCGGGATCCGCCTGGGCTTGGTCAGGGAGTACTTCAACAGAAGGGGAAACCACGGTTGGGACCTCCAATAAGGTGTCACTAAAACCAATTCCGACCCGGTGTCGCAGAGACGCCTCAAAACACGTAACAATAGTTGAAACAGAGGGAAGGCGTAAAGACGGCCCTCCGGCCACACTTGAGCGAAGGCGTCCGTGCCTTCTGCCTCCGGATCTGGACGCCAACTGTAGAATCTCGGTAACTGCCGATCCATCTGGAGAGGACCCCACAGACCGTCGATGGTGGCAAACACCGATGGCGCCAATCCCCCGAGTCCGTCAGATGGCGAGAATTCCAGTCCGCCACTGTGTTGGCGAGACCTGGAAGGTACTGAGCCACTACAAACAGACCACGGGGAAGACAAAAATCCCATAGCTCGACAGCTGCCGACGTCAGAGCCACTGAACGAGCCCCCCCTTGGGTATTGATATAGCGGACCGCCGATAGGTTGTCCAGTTTCAGGAGGATACAGCGGTGGTCGGTCCCCCTGGAGAAACACTTCAGGGCGAAAAACGCCTCCATAAGTTCCAGAACATTGATGTGGAGGCGTAACTCCTGGATCGACCAACCACCGCCTGTCTCCATCTCGCCGCAACGCGCCCCCCAACCCGAACGACTCGCGTCGGATTCTATGGCCAACGACGGTACGGGGAATCGCACCGGGCGAGAATTCCACCGAGACCAGTCCGTTAGCCACCATGTCAGATCCGTCTTCGCATCGTCTGAGAGGGGAACCCTGCGGGAATAATCTGCTACCGGTCGGAGAGAACGGGCCTTCAATCTCTGGAGGGCCCTGTAATGTAGAGGAGCCGGCAGAACCGCCAAACGAGTCGCCGCCAGGAGACCAATCACCCTTGCCAACTCCCTCAATGTGGGTGAGTGATCCCTGAGGAGGGAGCGAACCTCCTTGCGGATGGACCGTATCTTGGGAGTAGGAACACTCAGGGTCATAGTGTGCGAATCTAGGAGGAAACCCAGAAATTCCAGACAACATGTGGGTATCAACATAGACTTTTCCATATTGATCAGGAAACCCAGATCCTGTAACAGGGAGAGTGTCCATGACAAATGTATTTGAAGGGACGCCGAGGAATCCGACATCAGCAGGATGTCGTCCAAGTAGATCACGAGGCGAACGCCCCTCACCCGGAGGGATTCTACAACCGGTTTCATAAGCTTCGTGAAGCACCACGGAGCGGATGAAGGGCCGAAAGGAAGGCACGCGAAGCGCCACATGCGGCCGCGCCACGGGAAACACAGGAAGTCTCTGGAAGCCGGCGCCATAGGGACGGTTAGGTACGCGTCTTTCAGGTCTAGTTTGACCAGCCAATCCCGTTCGTTGATTAAATCCCTGAGGGTATGCAACCCTTCCATTTGGAAATGGCGATAGGACACCCACAAGTTGAGTTCCCTGAGGTTTATGACAGGGCGCGTCCCGCCCCCTTTTTTCGCAACGAGGAACAAATTGCTCACAAACTTGGGTGAGTCCCAAGGGACTTCTTCTATGGCCCCTTTGGATGCCAGGGCCAAAACCTCTTCTTGAACTAAGTGTTCCTGCTCCGCGGAAAAACTGAGTGGCCGTGGTGGCGTGGAGCGAAAAGGAGAGATAGCCTCGAAGTCTATTTCGAACCCTCTGACCGTGTTTAAGACCCACGGGTCTGCTGTGATCAACTCCCATTTTGGAAGACAATGCCGAATACGGCCCCCCACCCGAACAGATGAATGAGGAACAATATATGGAAGACTTACCAGTCTGTCGTCAAGCCCGAAATTGGGTTCTGCCACCTCGGAATCCGCGTCCTCTCCAGGCCTGAGCCCGGGCCGAGGATCCATAAGCGGGGGGACCAGAATCGGTGGCATTAGAGGTACGAAAGGATCCTCTAGTAATGCCCGTAGATCCGGCGCGGCTGGCAGAGCGGCCTCTTCCTCTACCAGCCCTATCGAAAACCTTTTTGGGGAACACTTTCTTAATGGCCGTTTCCACTTTATCCAGAGCGGTAAAAGCACTGGTGTACGTGCCCATATTTTTTATAAAACCATCTCCGAAGAGAAGGCCTTGAGCCTTGGCCCCTTTATCTTTATTGGCCATAGAAGTAAGTTGAGGATCCATCATCCGGATCATAGACTTTCGTCTCTCAGCGGCCAGAGCCGCATTAGCACCGCCCAACAGGCACAAGGAGCGTTGGATCCAGCCCGTGGCGTCATCCAAGTCCAAGGGAGTACCTTGTAAACGAGCATCTTCCACCATGTCAAGGAGGTAAATCAACGGTGGTGCGACATCCAGCACCTTGTCTTCACAGACCCTGAAAGCCATATCCACCCCTTTCTTGGGGGACCATCCCTTGTTGGTCATGAACTTTACAAAATCCTCATCTACCACCGGGGTGAGACAAGTTTTGTCCGCGGTGGTAGGGCGAGGGCATTCCGCCCTCCTATTCACCCTGGTCTCTTTATCCATAGGGAGCCGCATGTGGGCATCCACCCACATCTCCACATGAGGCATCGGGGACCATGCCGTAGAGCGTGGGTGTAAGACCCCTGCCGGGGAAAACATCAGGCGGCCCTGAGGATCACACACAACCTCCTTGGTAGACAGTAAAGGTGGTGGGGGCCTTTCCTCCTCGGCCAACAGGCCAACATCATGTGGAGCGTATAATTCAATAGCACCATCATCCTCCCCATGCTCGGGTTCCTCACTCTCCGAGTCAGTGTGTTTGGGGAGTCGGCCAGAACCCGTAGGTAAAGGCCTATCTTTAGAGACCGCAACCAGCACCCCGCGGTCAGGGGCTCTCTTGTGCGAGGACACCTCGCCATCATCAGAAAGCAGATTTTCGGGGATGCCAGCCCCTCTTGGAGGACTATCAATGTGCTTAGTCTTAGCATGTTTCTTAAGGCTAGATGTCACAGAGCCAGAGGGTATAACCGGGTCTATAGGGGGAGCAGGGCCTGCATCAGGAGCGGGGGGGCCGCAGTAATAGAAGCCACCGCTTCATCCATGGTCCTTCTGAAGGACAGAGACAGAGTGGAGACAGCTGAGGAGGGCGACCGGGTAATGGACGCCTGTAGTGCTGCTTCCATGGCTGCAAAACGGGCTGCCGTTTTTGAGCGTTTTCTCGGGGGTGGAGGAGAGGCAAAAACTTCAGAATGGTCAGAACGGCGGGAGCTCCCTGCGGAATCTGATTCCCCTGTAAGGGGAGACTGATCGCCCCCTGTTGGGTTTAAATGCGCCATATTCAGACAGAAATCCCCAGAGAACGTACCCAATTGAAGGAGCCGGGAGATGTGAGAAAATGCGTGGTTACACACGCGGTCATGTGATGCCCAAGATGGCCGCCGGGATCTCGCGCTAGTCTCCCGCGAGATCTCGGGCGGCCTCGAGGACACCAGTGCGCAAGGATGGGGGAATCCGCGCGAGCGTCGCTGCCTGCGAGAGACAGGCACTCCAATATACAGCGAAAAGCTGTCAACCAATGGCGGGAAACTCGGGAGGGACCTATAGGTCTAGACCCGCCGAGTTTTCTCACCGAGCGGGTGCTGACCCCCGCGGTTATAGCCGGGGTAAGTCAGCACCCGATGTGATGAGAACTGAATAAAAGTTTTAACCCCTTAGTGACCGGGCGGTTTTACACAAATCCGTCCTTTAGTGACCGCTGCTGTTTTTACGTTTCTGCGCTGCTCGTGTTTAGATCAAATTTTCCTCTTACTCGTTTATTCAACCCACACATATTATACACCCTTTTTCCCGCCATTAAATGGACTTTCTAGAAATACCATTATTTCCATCATATCCAATAATTTAATATAAAAAAAATATGAAATATGATGAAAAAAATGGTAAAAACACACTTTTTCGTAATTTAATCCCCTAAAGCTATAACCACCAATAAAGACCCCGGCTAAATAGTTTCCAAATTTTATCCCGAGAATAGAAATACCCAATTTTTACATGTTTTTACCTTTTAACCCTTTCACTGCTGAGCCAGTTCACCTATGTGCGCTGCGCTCATTCTGACCATTTTGTGCTAATTATTTTTAGATGACAGCCTAGGTCCTATTTAATTAAACTCCCCCCAGACAAAAAAAACTTTAAAAAAAAAAACATTTTTTTATTTTATTTAATTTTTTTATAATTTTTTCTTTATTTAATTTTTTTTTTACATTTTTTTTTAAAACCAAACCTGGTCATGTTTGGTATCATTTGAAAGGCCATAATCAGGCCTTTCAAATGATGGCAAATATGACCATCTAGCTGCCATGGATCGGGAGATAAAGGGATCCTTAGGATCCCCTTATCTCTACATGGCAGCTAGAGGGTTAACTGGCCCACTGACATCCTCACACATATGGTGAGGTTGTCAGTGGGTGGGGGGGGGACCTGGAGGCTTGGCTGACATCCAAGATGTCAGCCCCCCTCCAGGTTTGAATCACGTTTTGGCGCCAATTGGCGCCGCAACGTGATCCGGCGGCGAAATGGTTAATGCCATACACCGCTGGAAAGGGGAGGCTCTCCCCTCTCCAGCGGTGCAAACGGCATCTCCCTAGCTTCAATGGTTGGGGAGATAGAGGGCTCCGAAGGAGCCCCCCCCTCCCCTCCATTGAAACACATGGGGGCACCTTCTGATGACGTCACCACGCAGCGTGGCGACGTCATCAGCCTCGCCTGCCCATGTAAATCACATGGGCAGGCTTCCTCCCTGCCAGATCGCCGTGGGATCCGACGAGGGAGGTGAGTATCGGGCGGGAGGGGGATTTGGCGCCGCTGACGTACCCTGTACGTCATCGGGTCTAAGGGAGACCCGAACACAGGACGTACAGGGTACGTCAGCGGTCGGGAAGGGGTTAATCTGAAAGGAAAAAATACCATCACAGTAAACACATAGAGGAGAAAAAATTATACTTATCTTGTCCTGAACAGGAGCAGTAAAGAAAGAGGGCGTTACTGCTCCAGCTCAGACTGTTTATAGGCTAGGGGGCTGGACTTACTAAGAGGAGGGTTACCCCACGTTGGGGGTTTGACATGGTTTTTTTTTCTGGTTCTTGTTATCACTCTTCTTTACTGCTATAGGAGTAATAAAGAAAGAGATTGCAAATATGAAGCCTCCGAGGCCTGCCTTAAAATTGGGCCTTTAGTGTCGGCAACAGTGCCGTCACACCGTAACCCCTCTGTGGTATTGTGGAAGAGTGCAGGGTTGGACCCTGCGGTCAAATATTAAAATGATATGAATCTGATATAGGCGTCAGTGGCAGTGCACCCAAATATTTTGCCTTTGGTGGCAGCAAGTGCCTTCACACCGTAAGTTACCCCTCTGTGGTATTGTGGAAGAGTGCAGTGGTGGAGGTCTTGGTAATGCAGAAGAGATCCCCGATCTATTCAGTTACATCAGCAGCTATAACAAAACCGGGTCAGCAATGTTTAGGCACTTGTACTGCGCTACTGTATATGGTGAGAATCAACGCACACCAGTAGCAACAGGAAGCAAACAGAACAGGTAGGGAATACACAGAGAGAATAGTCAAATTGCAGGCAAAGTCGGCAACAGATCGGGTCCTCAGAACAAGCAGGGTCAGTAACAAGTATACAAACTGATTCGGTAAGCTAGCGATGCGGGAATAAAGGCTGAGACACACTGAGCGTGTAGCGACGCACAGCGTAGCGAAGCAAAAAGAAGCAAACATTTTGCAGGCTTGACTTCACTCCACCTCGCAGCGTGTCTACACTACATTACGTTTGCTTCTCACCGCACTGGACAGGAATCCACTAACTAAACTAAAATGTACAAACAAAACCGTTTTATTTTCACAAAGCACATGTTATATAGGCAACAAAAAGTTTCTACTCAATAAAATACATCAAAAATTACTGTTAATTTTATAGGAATAGTATGAAAATATAAAAGAAAGGTAACCCCTGATCATATATATTATAGGGACACAGAGCGCCGTGTATAGAGTAGGGATGCATTGATACCACACACAGACATATACGTATATATCAACACGCAGACCTATATATACATATACATCAACACGCAGACCTATATATATATATATATATACACCCACCCACAGACCTCAGACCGTATATACACATACACACATGGGGGGTGGCATGTGGAGAGTCTCAACTAAATGCGCCCCCCCCCCCCCCCCCAATTTGGCTGATCCCTCCAGATATATATTATTATTCTCTGCTCTATTGGGTTCAACATTTCTTCTGGAGGGCTCAGCCAAATTGGGGGGGGGGCATTAGTTGCCAAAATGTGTGTGTAATACAAGTCTGGAGTTAAATATTTATAAGAATATAGATATATATCTTATATATCATACCTGCCCTTACCTATATACACATATAAAAAAAAAAACACTGCCTGAGACCCCACGCAGCCCACATGCCACCCCCTCTACCTGGCTGAATGTATCTAATATATATAATTAAATACATTCAGCCAGGTGGAGAAAGAAAAAGAAAATTTTTATTTTATGTTCCCATGGACATTTAAAAATGTCCTCAGATTTTATTTTTTTTAGAAATGTGTCGCCTTACCTTAGCCTGGCGGTCAGTGGGGGCTTCCTGGATCCTGGTTGTGGGGGGGGGGTCTGCCGTGGCCGCAGGTGCAGTGGCTCCCTCCCTGCGCTGCCTGTCTCTGCCACATGCACCTGGGCGGCTAGCCCGCAAAGTCACAGATCTGTCATCCGGCGGCCGCATGCTCCTCAAGGGGATCCTTGGGAGGC
Source organism: Leptobrachium leishanense (assembly GCA_009667805.1). Lineage (NCBI taxonomy): Eukaryota > Metazoa > Chordata > Amphibia > Anura > Megophryidae > Leptobrachium > Leptobrachium leishanense. Next base: position 159,720,707 of record CM019065.1, read on the forward strand.
CCCTGCAGGCTTCCCTCTACAGTGCCTGATTAGAGGGCCGTGTCTGCCTGATGTTTTAGTAACAAGAATGTTTTATCCCATAGGCTTCAGTGTTAAAAATATTCCCGTTTTAATTCAATATCTAATAAACCGTTGCTTATAATATTCTGCAGTAAAGAGTCTCTTTATTTCTAGATTTTTTTAGTATTTTTTAAGCATTTTTTATACTTTTTTCAACTTAATTTTTTTTCGAACTTTTGGCGAATGTACCAAAAAGTTCGAAGTTCGCGAACTGTCGAACGGCCGATGTTCGATGCGAATTCCGAACAGATTGAACCGAACAGCTCATCCCTAGTGCTGAGAACCCTTTCCGAGAAAGGAAGGGCTGGTTCTATTGCCCCTTTGTGTAGGTGCTCCCGTATCTCCTCGTGAACCAACAGGGTCTGCACGTGCACAAAATGAAGCGGCACAGGAGGTTGGTGTTGTGTCGACAAAGTGTTGGTAAGACACGCCCTAGAGTGAGAGAACTGGGCCAGGTGACCCCCTCATCCAAGATAAGGGGATAATGTGAAAATCACTCACCTGAATGGCCTCCTGTATGAGAAACCTCAGCGTCCAAGGGAAGACCTGTTACGTCAAGGCCTGGTTTTAGTCTGGAAGAACTTGGTGTTGGCACTAGTGTCCGCGCAGCGTTGTATGAGGGACCTGCGGAGCACGTCGGGCCCGCGCAGCCAGAAGAGCGGCCACTGCCGGCCCTGTGGAAGACTCAACCCGGAAACACCTTCTTAATTGACGTTTCGGCCTTATCTAGCAGTGTAAAAGCTCCCACGTATGTTTTGAGGCATTTTACGAACCGCTGTCCGAATAACTGGCCTTCAGCTTTGACGCCCAAGTCCGTGTCGGCAATCTGAGCGAGCTGCAGATTCATTTTTAGTCGGATTGTCTTCCTACGGTCAGCTGCAAAAGCGGAGTTGGCATTCCCCAGTAGACAGAGGGATCGCTGCAGCTACCCACCAATTTCAGTGTGGTCCAGCGGATTATGAGACCGTTTTGCCTGGTCCACGATATCAAGGGCCTTAATCAGGGCCCCAGCTGTAACCAGCAGCTTATCATGCGTACCTGTATGGCAAAATCAATGCCTTTTTTTTTTTTTTAGTTCTTTTTTTTTTAGCGGACCAGCCCTTGTTAGCCATATACTTCTGGAACGAAGCATCAACTTCTTGGATAGCACACGTCTTGCGTGTTGAAGTGGGCCTAGGGCATCCCGCTCGTAAATTAAAATGTGTGCCTTTATCCAAAGGACAGCGCATGACGTCAACCCAGCGCTCAATGTGGCGTTACGGTGTCCAGGTCGAAGAATGCAGCTGAGAGATATCTCAGGGATTAAATAACGGATTCCTCCACAGGATCATATATCGCGTCCTCAACCTGCATAGGAGGTGGTTCCTAATTTATGACAAGCATATGAGGTCTGTGTCGGTATCGGGTCCATGGATCTCAATGGGGTTGTCTTCCTCATCCTCCCTGTACTCAGGGTCCCCTGAGTCTGTCCCTGGGGGGATCAGACTCCAAGCAATCCGCTTTGGGTCTCTTCACCTCAGCCACTATAATTGATCTGTGGTCAGGGGCCCTTTTGCGAGAAACAAGCTCCATATCCAGCACTGATACAGGGATGCCTCATATGCTCATCACGGTGGTCGTAGCTATGGAGGTCCGAATGGATCCTTGGGCCTTCTTACTCTCCAGACCCTTCCCAGATTTCTCCAGACCTGAAAACAAATTACTTGCTAAATTTACTCTGGCAGCCCGCAGGGTTCTGGCCGATGGATGGAACTGTCCCAAGGTCCCTGCATTCACTAGTTTTTACCCTAAACTCCAGGATGTACAATTGATGGACGAACTCACCGCTGTGTCTAACCATACTCTACCTGCTTATTATAAGGTCTGGTCCCCATGGCTGGAGCAGGTGGGATCCTGATCTGGGGACTGGTGGCTTTTGATGCTTAGCGGGACCTTGATTACGGGCGCATTGCCGATATACTTATTGTCACACCTCTACTAAGACGTTCCCTCCTTCTGTGCCTTCCTTTCCCCCTCTTCCCCCTTCTTTCTTTTTCTTCCTTCTCCCTCCTTCTATACTGTCCTGCTCTATCGGGGTTTGGGCAAGCCCCGTTCCCTTTTCCTTTAACTTAATATTGCTGGAAAGGAATATGCATTTGTGCTGTTGACCTGCTTTTTTACTGCTTTCCAATAAAAATACATTTTTAAAAAAATAAATAAAAGTTGCCAATTCCAATACTGACTATCTCCAAAATCTAATCTCGTTTAATGGGAATATTCCATAATAAATGGGTAGAAACTATGTATAATGACAAAACCATTTGTCAAGTGGGCTTCTCTTGTCTGTCACTTCTGGGATCTATTCAAACTATTCTTCATAACCCGTTTCAATTTACATCATGATATTTTTAATTCAAATCAGAGGTGTTAACCCAATCCCCATAGGTTTAATCTGTTCAGGATTATCACTTTTCTTTTACTCTCATCTTGACCCTTCTTTTGAGGTGATCATATCTTTATTACATTATTATTCAATGGTTAGATGAACACGCCTGAAGAGCTTCTCCCATCTCCACACATGGGGCTGTATTCCATATTTGGCGCTAAAGTTAGAGACTCGATATGTAAGCGTTGCGCCAGGATAAATTTAATACATGCCATCCATATTACATTCCTGATGCTACCCCATTAATAATCCGTTAGTACATAATTTTTTATGCTAGCTTCTGCAAGCTGACTGTACATTGCGCATCCTATACCTACCATGGAGAGCGCAAACTTACATAACCGTTGTGATAAGTGAGGTATTACAATGTGCTAGCGCTAATTACCGTCAGAACGCGCAAGGCAAGATTTTAGCACCTTCTCAAAGCTGGTGCTACATGATTCTGCACCCCCCCCCCCCCAATAAATCCAATTCCCAGTCTCCCTCTGAGGTCACTCCGCAACACCTCTCGATCTCACAGCCCGGAATCGCAAAACTCCATGGAGTCATATGGACTCCGGGAATTGATATTCGCGGCAGCGTAGAATTTCTACCGCTAGTATCCCAGAGGTTAGCGCTACGTTCTGGGACAAGGTGCTGAGGTAGCACCTGCTTCAGAATTCGCAGTAACATGGGGACACTACAGGGAAATCTGCGGGCCAAGTTTTTCCCAGTAGCGTCTCCATGTTACCGCGAATTCGAGAATAGGACCCATGACCCTTCAAGTTCTGGGTCCATCTCCCTTGCTAAAGACCTTCTTCCTGATTGCTCCGTTTGACCAGGCAGTCAGCTATAAAAAGAGTTCTGGTTGTTGGAAACTTATTCCATTTAAGAATTATGTAGGCCACTGTGGTCTTGGGAATCTTGAATGCACTGAATATTTATTTGTCATAGCAAAGCGTCTGAATAGTTTTGACAATGTGATATTTCACTTTTTTCGTTTTAATAAATGTGGAATTTTGTCAAGTATCTTGTTTATTTCTTTGTCATTATGAGGTATTGAGTGTGGATTGGTGTGAAAATAAATTAAACCTTTTTAACATAAAGCTGCAACTTAAAATATGAGCGTGTCTGAATGCACTGTAATTTGTTGCTAACATGCTTTTTTAAACCAGACTGAATTTATTAAGGCTTACTATAAAACCTCTAGAATGTCCCTTTTAATTATTTAAGGCTTAAATTTTGTCTGTCACGCCCAGCACATTTTGTGCTCATTTGACATTCAAAATGACTCCTATATACTGGTATGTTAGCCCCCCCCCCCTCCATTTTTAAAAAATATTTTTTCTTGCTAACACAAGTTAACACCTTCACTCCTGAAAGCGATAACTTGAGTCTTCAAAGGCACCATAAGGTGCCCAATATCGAGTTAACTCTGACCTACAGCTGGGCAAGACCTAAGCAAATGAAATTTGATTATTGCAGACAGTTTACGTTTGCTTTTGGGCTGCAGAACACACCTCTAAAGTTGTAGCACTGTGGGCATGTTGCCCAAGATGCTAAAACTGTTAAAATCAGCTGGAAATGTGTCTAACATACCTTCCCAGCTGATTTATATATGGAGCCATGATCTGTCGTTGTAATTGTAATGGTGACACCTGCCTGCCAAATACGTTATTATAGTAAGAAATACATTGGCAATAGTAACAAATTATTAAATGATTATCCAAAAAACACTAGATCCTGACCAAATTTTTTTTTTTTTCAAGAATGACTTGTTAGCGTAGGGGTTAAAATAATGGGGTTATTCCTTGGCAAAAAAGTCTCATTCCTTTCCATTGTCATTTTGTAGGGATGAGTGATTGTTGTGAAGGGAAGAGCCATCCTTCAAGACAGCCCTCCATTCACTATTCCAGCCTGATTGCCTACTTGCAACTGATCAAGCAGTGTTGACTGACTTCCCTCTTGAGCACCACCCTCAGAGAGGGGATCACATGAGTTGGATGTACATTGTTCTTTAATACCAATGTTATATTCATTTCCTAATGGGATATTACTGGCAAGGTGCACTGGCCTGTACAGGTGCTCGTGATAAACCATTGAAAGTTCCTTTGCGTTATTCCAGTTTTGGTTTTCCTTTGTGTAGTGTTTGCACAGTTGTCTACATTGACTTAATCCCATTATTCCCTCCTTCATTTTCCTCCCAGGTAATAAACACCAGAACGATTTCAAATCCCCAAAAGTTACGAAGTATTGTACAGAAAATCCTTCTTCAAATAAACGCCAAACTTGGAGGGGAGCTGTGGAGTGTGGACATTCCATTGGTAAGTGGAGGTCTTCATATCAGAATAATAGGTTTGAGCAGCTTTCATAAAAGTGCATGAACAACTGATCTGGAATGTCCACATCTAACTGGATCTGTACTGTTCTCCTCTAGCAGCTTTAACCAGTGTCAATGCCATTTCTAGTATTATCTACCGTTACTATGTATCCGTCAGTTACATAGTCTTTACCTATTACTGACTGAAAGGGGTGTGTCAACAGAGGCTGAACCACCCTTTCCCTGCACCTGTTCTAGGGCAATCAATTACAGTAATCCCCCGAAATTCGCGGCGGTTACGTTCCAACAGCCCCTGCAAATTTTGAAAAACCGCGAATTGTGGCTGTGCTGAATAAAGCACGGCCATGCGGTGTTAGGACCCAGGAGCCACCGTCCTCCTGGCAGAATAGCTGCTCCTATGCATCTCCAGACTCAAGATCGCGTCCAGGGCATTCTCCCTCTCAGTATTGTTCAGAGAGGGGAGATGCCGAGACTCCTGTGCACCCCCGCAAGCGTGGTCAAGGGATCCAGGAGCCCTGGCATCTCCTCTCTCGTAACGACGCCGAGAGAAGGGAATGCCCTGGACACGATCGTGCGCCCGGAGACGCACAGGAGCAGCTTCTCTGCCGGGTTGCTACTACCACGTGGTAAGCGGAAAAAATCCGGAAACCACCAAATCCGCGGAACCGCGAATGAGGGAATTACTGTATACCCTGCAGTTTATAAGGAGCCTGTTCCACAGGTCTTTTCTGGCTTATTTCTCTGTACACAGCTTGTCTGTTTGGCGTCATCAGGAGTATACAGAGAGTGACAATCTTCATGGCGAATCGCGTAGAGTAATGGAGTGAAGCTTTTTGCAATTTTAATCTTTTTTATTTTGCTGTTCCCTTTTTGTCATCCTATTTCCTGCAGCTCTGCATATGCTGGTTTGGAGCGCTCTCAGCGCTGGCTAACTGCAGATCTACTTTCTCTACCCTACTACACTTAGATACTCTTTATGTTGCAATTACACTCCGGTTTGGAGTCTTTCTGTCTTTTTCCGTTTACTGCGGACCCACGAAGGCTTGCTTCTCTGCTCTATTAACTTAAGTAGGTTAGAAGTGTTTGTGTGAACCCAGGAGCTTTCTGCAGTTTTACCTGCTTGCATATATGGACCTTTAGTAGGCCATATTCCTTCTCATGGCAGACACATTGAGTCAATCCTTTGTGTTCACTTTGTTACCTAACTTGTTGTCAAAGGTTACTGAGACTTTTAATATTGTCGTCCTCGTTGTCTTTTTTTTTTTTTTTCTTTTTTTTTTTTTTTGAGAAAGGATTTTTACCAGGAAGGATACATTGAGATTTCTCTCGTTTTCAAGTATGTCCTGGGTGGTGAGCATGTACTGTTAGGTGTCTTGCCCAAGGACACTTACCGGAGAGATGCTCTTCCTGGGATCGAACCTATGTCCCCACAGGCTCTCTCCAAGCAGAGCATTGATGTTACCTCTACTCCACCCAGCCAGTGCCTTTTGCTTTATGCATGAATAAAAGTTACGTTTTATTTCATTTTTCTCTCTCCGCAACACAGTATCCCTCTATTTATTCATGTTCCAGGGTTACCCCCTTATATTCCACATTTTATACTATCTGCAATGCTACGGACGAGGGGTTATCACCCATGCGCTCTCTGACTTTCTCAATTAGCACATATCATATATATTTTCTACTTCAATGCCATTTCTAGTATTGCACATCCTTATATCACTGAGGTACCCAGTTCTGTAATAATTCTGAGTACAATACATCATGCAGCAAATGGCTCTAGAGATTGGATGTTTCGGATACCTTTGAGCACAGAACATGTTCTTTAACATGTTATAACCCCCCTCTGGAACTGCTAAGGCCAGTGATAGTTTATTATTCATAAAAAAAATTCTTTATTCCACAAAAAGCAATTCAGCTCTAGCTAGCTAACTTGGAGTAGAGTGGAACTCTATAGTGCTGTGGGAGGTTACTCTTCTCCTAACACTTCTATTAGATATTTAACCAGAGGATCAAGAGCGACAATGCATTGTTTCATCAGTGAATCTTCTCTATCTCTCAATCACCAACGTTTCTTGTTACAGCAATGGCAAAATATGGTGCTTTTGTAAATAGCCCACATAGTAATAGTGGAGTATATTTAAGCTTTAAAAACTGCTACATCCATCGCCCTCCCCATTGGTGAGCGTTTTGTTGTGTTTCAGCTCTGTTATACATTTTTATATACTAAATATTTTTGACCTATAAAAGAAGGGATGCAATAATGTAGATACTCGAGTATACCGCTAGATTTTGGTGACAAAAATTTACCTTAAAATTGGAGGGGTCCCGTTATAATCGAGACATCTGCATCGCATGTAAAAAAAAAAAAAAACACGGCCGAGGTGAGAGGACGCAGGCAGAGGGAGCTCTGTCTTGCTATAGCAGACGTTTAGGGATTTACCCTTCAGAGACTTTAATTTAACCCCTCACCTCGGCTCTCTACTGTAGTAGAGTATAACCCCCTGCATCCCGCCTGCCTGAGTTTCCAGGCTGTGTGAAGGCCGGCAACCCTGGGAGCCAGCGCTGCTTCTACTGCGGTGAGTCTGCGGCGGCCATATTGCCTCCTACACGAAGTCTGACCTCCGTGGGACCTAGCCGAGCCGCATCCTCTGAGAATCCCCGTGGCTTACTGGAGACAGCTGCACTTCCGTCGGGTTTGTGGAGGGGCCCCTGTCCCTCGGCGGAGCTGCTTGCATCGGACGTCGGCCCGGCTGGGGAGTGTGGAGGCCTGCGGTGCCCGGCCCTCCGTGGTCCCGTGCTGAGCTCATGGTGCCAGACCTGGAGGGGAGTGGAGGCGGGAAGTCGTTGCTGGCCCCTGATGATCGACCCGCAACTATAGGCGACCTGAGGCTTCTCTTGGAGGAGCTACGAGAGCTGTGGAGGGCTGACATTTCTCCGTGGCACTGCCGGGCGAATGAGAGTGTTGCTGGAGACCCCGGGGGGCATTCGAGGGACGCTGCGGCAGTGCATCATGACCATGCTGCTGAGATGGAGATGGTGGCAGAACCCGAGACGATGGATGGAGACACTGGGGTGATACTTCTGGTGCTGGCCCCCGTGACGTGGATGGCAGAGTTTATCCAGCAGCTGGAAACGACCCAGTGCTGAGTGGGACGATGGCTGCTCTGCGGGTGCGAAAACAACGTTTCTCTGTGCAGCTGAGGTCCCCATGCACCTTTGACATCCTCTGCGCCGGAGTCGTAGTGGAATTGTGGTGCCTGTGGGTCCTGGAACTGCCGCCTCTCACTGACCACCAAGCGGACCCGGCGATGTGCCTGACTGCCTCGTTTCGGGATGCAGGGTGAAAAGGTTCCCCTGATTTTATTTTCTTTCATGGCCCCCCACTTTTATTAGTGTGACCTGCTGACACCCCCCCCCCCCATTTCATTTGATTTTGTTATTCTGAGTTGTCCTCACTATTTGCGGAATTCCTGCTGACCTCGGCACATGGGACCTTTTTGGGACTATTGGGCACCCCCCCCCCCTTTTTTTCTCTCTCTCTCTTTGTGTGGTGTGGAACACTGGGTGGTCCTGGGCGAGCTACTTAAGCGGCCACCATGGCTCTAGCCGTCTCTCCTGGCCCCAGGTCCCCCGGCCCCTGTGACCTCTTCCATGGCCCCAGTACACCTTGCGGTTCCTGGGGTGAGCCTGGAATATCAATTTTTTTTGGCTGATTTTTTTTTTTTTTTCACCCCCTACCATTTTTTTTTTTGTTCCCCTCTCTTCTACCCGTCCCACCTGATGTCCCCCTAAACACCCTGCCAAGTTCTTTTTTTGATGGCATTAATTCTCCCCCTTCCCCTTATTATCTGATGTTTATTGTTGTTCTCACGCTATACGTCTTTTGATAGAGTGGTTTATTGTATCGCTGACTTACTTGCAAAGTAAAAATTTTGAATATAAAAAAAAAAACACTTCAGGAACTCCTGGATTCAGGAGAGGTGGGATCCATCACGGCCAGAGGGCAAGCTCGGTTTAAGCCAATCATTCAAGATTGGCTTAAAACCGGGCATTCACACTCGCTACGCACAGCATTCCAGGAGTTGTAGTTTTCTGACCTCCAGCAGGCAGGATCGTCCACTGTCTCGTCCACTAATAGCCAGCCCCAACCCATTGTTGCCTCATCCTGACATCACTGCAGAAGCGATGCACGATTTTCCACACATTCTGAATATGCGGAGAATCGCGCTGCGCCTCTGCAGTGACATCAGGAGCTCGTTCAGGGGGCTGGCTATTGGTGGATGAGCTTGCCTGCTGGAGCGGGAGGCCAGAAAACGGACACTTCCCGGCGTGTTGGTTATTGGTGAATGATTCACTGCGTTGGTCGCCTCGCTCTGCCGGCCATCTTATCACAAGTAAACAAGGCGGGTGGCCGGCGGCTTCAACTTATTAACAACTACAATCACTGTAGAGCAGAGCACCCTGGCCTGAGAGGTAGCCCGACTGTGTTAAGAGAACCTGGAAGGATTTTAATTGTTTACCGGTACAGTAAAATTTTGTTCCTCGTGTTATATTCGAGTCTTAAGTATTCTCTCATTTCCATAATTACTCTCTATACATAGCGTTATATTCGGGTCACGCTATACTCTAGTATCTACGGTTGAATAAAAATAGAAAGTCTTTGGTTCTTGGCATAGAACACAAACCGGGTTATTCAAAGAGCGCTGAATTCGGCGCCCTCTGGTGACGCGACGATGGTACCCCCGGTTGCACATAGAGTACCCTTATGCCCCTCACCCCTCACGGAGGGTGCCATCCGACGCCTGTTGGGAGAAACGCTAGAGGAGATGCGAACGATTTGGCAAACGGACTTTGCATCCCTGTCATCGGAAATGGTATCTATTAAGGGACGGCTGACGGCGGTGGAAACGCGAGTGGAGGAGACCGAGGCGTCGCATGCACACCTAGAACCGCAACTGGAATCTCTCAAAGCCCAGGTATCACTACTTACTGGTGTGGTGGAAGCTGCGGAGACCCGTCACCGACGGAAAAATGTGCGAATTCGGGGGATCCCGGAAACGGTCGCCGCTGACGCCCTGCTGTCATTTGTCAATGGTTTTGCATTACATGGTTTGGGGTCACCAACCGGGACTCTGTTCTTCAGACATGCCATCCGTCTGTGGAAAGCAGTGACGGCCCCTGCGGACTCCCCACGTGACATGCTCGCCATTGCCTCAGAGGAAGCGGACAAGTGTTGTCTAATGTCGTCCCCGGCTGCCCGGGCATCGATACCTTTTGAAGATCTCTCTTTGGTGCTATTCAACGATCTGCCTTTCATGACGCTGCTTGCCCGGCGGCAATTTTGCAAGATAACTGCTTCTTTGAGGGGCGCTGGGGTGCATTATCGCTGGGGGGTGGCGGGTACATTGTACGTTTGCCATGACAACTTGTCTCACTTGGTGTCCTCCCCTGATGAGGCCTGGCGCCTGTTGAGTTCCCTGGGTCTTTCTTCTGCCCTGAAGGCCACTGACCTTGACTCACAAGGCCCCTCCACTGTTTCGATGGACACTGGTTAGACTCTGGAGCATGAGTTTTTTCCTTCCACTCCTGGAATGTTTGATTATATTGTACCATTGATTATATTGATACTACTGTACCCCCCCCCCCCACTCAGCTATTTTTCTCAGTGATTACGGCACTGTCATCCCATTTTGAGCCCCCCCCCCCCCCAACCTCCCTTTAATTTTTTACTACCGGTATTTTCGCGGTATCTGTTTCCGATGTAGTTCTTGAATATGTACAGATGTTGTGTATATTATTTTTTATTTTTTTGGAGACTTCCCGCCTTGGCATTTTTTGTCTTTTACAAGGCGTGAAGACTCCACAGGAGGTCATTGTAGCAGGGTTTATCTATGCTTTTTACTGTGTTACGCGTATTGCAAGCTGACATGCCGGGGGTCTTGCGAGGCTGCCTGTCTTTATCTTTATTTTATTTTTGTGTTCATTCGTATCTCTTTTATTATCTTGTCGCTCTCGATCTTACGTCAATTCACTCCCATCTCCATTTTATTTTTTATAAGCGAATGTGATGTTTGGCCCTGCGCGGCCACGTTTATTGGATGGTTTGTAACCTTATTTCTTTCTAAAATAAAAAATTTTTTTAAAAAAATTGCTAAAAAGTGTGATTTTTACCATTTTTTTTCATCATATTTTTTATAGTAAATCATAGGATATGATGGAAATAATGGTATTTTGAGAAAGTCCATTTAATGGCGGGAAAAACGAGGTATAATATGTGTAGGTTGCATAAACGAGTAACAGGAAACTCTGACCTAAACACGAACAGCGCAGAAACGTTAAAACAGAAGTGGGCACTAAAGGACGGATTTGTGTAAAACCGTGCGGTCCCTAAGGGGTTAAAGCCTGTCCAGTTTGTTAAACCTTTCACTGCTGAGGACGTGTGGGGAACGTCCTCATTGACTCCTAAGGAAAGATAGGGGTGGAGATGAGGGTTCCTTTGAACCCAGATATCTCCCGACTGTTTTTAGCTAGTAGGGTCATATTTGGTATCTTTAGAAAGGCCAGAGCATGGCCTTTCCAATGATATCAAACATGACCATGTTTAAAGTAAAGAAAAAAAATAATAACAATAATAATACAGAAAAGAAAAATGAGTTTTTGACGTGAAATGGCTCAGCAGTGAAGGGGTTAATATTGAAATGTATGGCCAGACAACCCTAACTGCACAGGCCTGCACACACCCTGAACAGACAGACAACAGACCTCACCTCAGATATATAGGTATATCCACACCAGACCACAGGTACATATACCCACTCAGACACATATGTATACCCACTCTGACCTCATATATGTATACCCACAGACCTGAGCCACCAGGGCAGCTATCAGTGTGCTTTTAAAGCACTCCACCAGCATTTCCCTATGGCTGTCTGCACTCCGTCGAGCTGGTGAAGGCTGTGACGTGCTCTTGGGAGATCTCGCTACTCCCACAAGATCACGACTGGAAGCAGCTTTACAGCCTTCACAGACCGTGGGGCCGCTCGGTAAAGTGGCCAGCTGACAGCTGCCTCAGCCACTCAGATACCGGAAAGCCAGCCCAGTGCGGACTTCTGGGTATCGGTAGAGGTATTGGGGCATTTGCCTGAGTACTAGTATCGGTATCTGTGAATCCCTAATAAAATATGCACTAAATAATGCAGTTTAGCATGCTTTTACATACACACATACTTACCCATATTCATATATTGTATTTTTATCAGTCATAAACCTAAAAATAAACAGAATCCTAGTGCGGATGTATGTAGATATAGAGCTCTCCTTTTGTTGGAATATAGGGCTCATAGGAGATAAACTCACAAATGAGTAGATATAGTTCTACTGTCACCAATCAAGCACTGGAGTGGATCAATTATCTGGGGCCTGTAGGGTCCTTGGCGCAAAAGAAAAAACCTAAGTAGCTGGGTCATTTCTTTATTATAAGATATTTAAAAAAAATAATAATAAAATTAAATCCATGTGGTTTTGTAAGCAATGAAATCCAACATTTTTGGTTTTTTTGGCTACCCTATATTCATGAAGACTCAAGTGGCTTGACAGGGATCATGGTTACTTTCCAGTCCTCAGGTTTAAACCTGAAAAGGATTGAACTAAGCCTGTACAGCTCTGTGGAATATGTTGGCGCCATATAAAATAATAATAATCCAAGACGGTGGCCACACCTGGTTGTTTTGTATTAACCTAGCACAAGGAGTGCATTCCTGCATTTAGTATTGGTATAGGTACAGTCCTGTTTGGTTGCACTTTTTCATATTGTGATTTTGACTCATTTGGCTTAATTTGCAAAAAGTGACAAGGTTTTATCCAGGAAAGCCATTGCTTAGAATTAGGAAATTGTGTTCTTACCAAGAAAAGATAAAGCTAGTATTACATGTTCCTTGAACATTTTTTCAAACTCACCTATGCTTAATGTTGCTTGTAAAGTTGAGTCATTTTTTTAATGTATCCATAGCAAAACAAAAAAAAGTGTGACTTCTTGTCTTTTAAGTATATCAATTGGAAATGTTAAGTAATGTAGTGGTTTCATTTTATTTGATATTTTTACTGCAAGAATTGTGTGCGTATAAAAATGTATTTGCAAATTTTTATGGGCATGTTAGTATATTTACACATACACAAAAAATTTAGTTATTCAGACATGTTGAGTGCAGTGGCGACTCTAGGAACAATATTTAGGGGGGCACAGAAGATACCGCAGTCAAAACTGGGGGGGTACTAATAATTTTCACCACTAAATCATACCACTGAATAAAAGTAAGGGCCCTATCACCTGGTGTGAGCTAAAACACCATCACTAAAGGAAAAAATTTAGTGCGAGTCGCTAAAACTTACAGGGTTATTCAGAGAGAGGTGAAAAGCAGGAGAATGGAAAATTCTTGGTCAAAGAATCGGCTATTTTGACCTAGAATTTTCCATTCTCCAGTCATTCTCCTGCTTTTCACCGCTTTCTGAATAACCCTGTTAGTGCCTGACGACCTACTAACAGATCACCTTGACTGCAGTAGTCCATGAACAAGGTCGTTTGGCGCACGCTAGGGAAACTCTAAGACCCAAGTTGAGACCCAGCGCTAATGCGGTTGTGTACAGGATAGAACGTTTTTTCTTTTCCATACCTATCCCCCACCCTCACAAGCTTGAATATGAACACATCCAGTGAATAACCTCTCACCCCTGCATTATTAAAATCCTCCACGGTGGCCGTATCATCCATGTTTTGATGCACACATATATTAAGGCTGATGGGCATTGCATGATAAATGCCTCCCAGCAGCATGTTGAATCATTACACTGCATTTAATAGATCCAAAAGGAAGGCCAGGTGAGCGACAAAAATTTCCCTGCTACAGCATATAAACAATACATGTTTCAGGGCAAGACTTATCCATGTGTTCCTTTAAACATGGTCCACACAGTCACCCTAATAATCAACTGCTTACATACTATGAATAGCCCCCAGCATAAAATGTTTAAAATTAGGCAATATATTAGAATTAGGATATATGTGGATAAAGGATACATTTATAATAGAGCCAACTGCAACAGCAGTGACATTGCTGACCATATCCATTACTATGGTGTATGGGGCCAAGTGAACACCTGTGTTGCATTCCTTTCAATTGCCTGTTAATTTTGGACGAGGACCTGTTTTTTCTGTTTTTTTGGAGTTAGCACCAGGGCTGAGCAGTAGGTAAAATGTTGCAATTAGTGCACCTCAAAAAATTTAGTGCTGGCACCAAGTGATCTGTAAAGATATCTAGCACTCCCCGTGTTAAGTATAGGACGCGGAAAGTACAGTAAGCTCGCGTTACAAATCGCTAATAGCGACGCGCTAAGTGATTTTTCCCATTTGTAGCGGGAGGCAAACGATCTGTTGGTCAGGCGCTAGACTGAATTAGCCTGGCGCTAACGCAAAATCACGCTGACGCAAGGGTTAGCTCACACCAAGTAATAGTGCCCTAAATAAGTATATATATATAAATAAGATTACAAAACCCCAGAGTAATGTGATGCAATGATGCCTTTTTGTTGTACTAACCTGATACTTAAATTCAATATTTTATTTGACGCAATTTGGCAGTTTCCGCTGAATGTCTGATAACTGCTTCAGCGACTCCTCCACTTTTAGCAAATTACAGTGACCATTCGCTAAATAGGGAATTCACCTTATTTTCTGCAAAATAAATTCCGAAATGTGACGGAAAGCAGAGGATCTACAGATCATTAGACCCTTTAGATTCTAACTTCCATAATAACCCCTAAAATGTCTTAAACCCAGAGAAATGCAATAAAAATAATAAACAATGTGGCATTTAGCTACCCCTTAACCCCTAAAATGCCATTAATCAAGGGAAAACATGAAATGAATACACTGAGCCATGTAGCCAACCCATTAACCCCTAAAATGCCATTAATCAAGGAAAAAACAAATGTATACTGTGAGGGATGAAGCCTGCCCATTAACCCTTAATCTACAACTAAACCAAGGCATAAACTAACGTAATACACAATGTAATGTATAGTCTGAACATTAACCATTTCACTGCTGAGCCATTTCAACCCTGTGAAAATGTTTACGTTTAAGTGCACGTTTTTATTTGATGTTTTATGACTTTTACATCACGCTGAATATGGTCATGTGGGGTATCATTGGAAAGGCCAGAATCTGCCCTTTCAAATGACACCTAGTTCATCCATATACGATGCATAGCTACGGAGATACGTTGGTCTAAAGAAGTGTGGGAAGCTGGATGATGATTTTTGGTGGGGGGGCACATGGGGGGGCAAGGAATAACCTAGGGGGGGCAATTGCCCCCCCTTGCCGAGTCGCCTATGGTTGAGTGAATCCATGCATGTACCCTGCCATTTAAATGATTTGTTTACATAGACAAGAAATAGAGAATCCTTGCAAATGGTTCATAACATTGAGGTCAGGGACTGATTGTGAATGTGCTTTGTGTCATTGTTTATGTGCCGCTTGTCCCTATATTTCTTTGAATACTTTGCCTCTCCTCTTCTTCACCTAGAAACACTTGATGGTGATTGGAATGGATGTATATCATGATCCCAGCCGCGGCATGCGCTCTGTCCTAGGATTTGTAGCCAGCATCAATTAGTGAGTTCTGTAACTGTCTAAACATTCTGTTTCAACCCCCACACCCATCCTTTTGTGCCATACTTGTAAAATGCATGCAATCCATGTGTTAATGGAACTACATGGAATTTAATTCACCTTTACTTGTTTAGCAAGGATAGAAAATAAATGGATAGGTCCTACAATTCTCTGTTTGACCTCTCACTTGTATACAATTTATGCCAGACTAGGTGTTCATTTTACGGCAATGTGCTTTGTTACTGCTGCATGCTGCTCTTCTGCTCTAGCATTACTTTTGTATTACCCTACAATCTCAGGGATGCCCAAATCCTATTGCCCGACTCCTGGTACAGGCAGTTCCGGACGCCAGGCAGGTGTTTCCTTTTTTTTTCCTTTTTGTTTTTTACATTTAGCCCTGCTGTGGGCAAGCAGCAGGGTTTCCTAACGGTTACCGGAGCTTTGGCTACTCGGCAAGCATGTGCGCTGAGCACCAAGTGCTTCCGGTATCCTGAAGGCCCCAGCACTGTGTAGATGTGCGTGAAGCATCCTGGGGGTTTCCCTCCCCATCGCGAAGGATGCTCCACGCCTGTCCTCGCTCGGGGCTGATCTGGTTCCAATCAGGGGCTTCAGCCACAGAGGGCTGACATGTCAGCCCAGCCAGTGATGTAGCGTGGGGGGAGGGGCTCGGGGTGGTCGCCCTGGGCGCAATTTTCATAGGGGTGCAAAATTTCAAAAGAAGTTTGAACCACTAATATTTTCCAGCAGGGATCAGCAAGGTGTCTGGTCACGGACACTGGTGGCCGTGAGGGGCCCTTGCATGGGCAGCCGTCAGTTTTGCGGCACCGGCGGTGACTTAGCACTCAGCGTCCAGAAGGGAGGACCCAGACAGAAAATTCTGATCCTGTCCTGACTCCTCCTTAACGCTGGCATGAGTCACGTGAAGCAGCGCATCATTATTCAACGGAACACCCTGTACCACATTTGTCAGCCCCCTTGAATCCCTGTGACAGCCCCCCTGCCAGCCCTGCAACCGC
Source organism: Leptobrachium leishanense (assembly GCA_009667805.1). Taxonomy (NCBI): domain Eukaryota; kingdom Metazoa; phylum Chordata; class Amphibia; order Anura; family Megophryidae; genus Leptobrachium; species Leptobrachium leishanense. The sequence continues at coordinate 159,737,200 of CM019065.1, forward strand.
TGAACAGGGAGGAAGGTGCCTGCCTTGCAGCACATTTCAAATCCGGTCCCCACTAAGCCCCCTGGACAGCTCCCCGCCGGGCCACCAGCAACTCCACGCAGGTAGGCAACACTGTGTGACACCAGAGCGGCGTGACCAACACGCAGTGAGGGGGTACGGGGAGAGAATGACTGGGGATACTGGGAGAGAGTGACATGGGGTACTTGGATAGAGAGAGAGACTGGGGGGGTACTAGGAGAGAGTGACTGGAGGTTTGGTGAGAGAATGACTGGGGGTACTGGGAGAAAGTGGGTGTACTTGGAGAAAGAGTGACTGGGGTGCTTGAAGAGAGAATGTGACTGGGGGTACTGGGAGAAAGTGGGGCTTGTTGGAGGGAGAAAGAGTGACTGGGGTACTGGGAGAGAGTGGGGCTTCTTGGAGGGAGAAAGAGTGACTGGGGTAATGGGGGAGAGGGTGACTGGGGATAGTGTGAGAGTGGAACTATGCTAGGGTATACTGGGACAGGGTGACTAGTATCGGTGGGGCATGTGTGTGTCATTTTTTATTATATCAGTATTTTGTTAATATACAATACATGTGCTTGTAGGGTAAGGGGGTCAATACTCTACTGGTGGAAGGGTATCAGGGAGTGTTACCCTCTCCACAGGTTGGGGGGGGGCACAATTATTGTCTTGCCCCAGGCGGTCTCTCAGCATTTGGTGCCAGTTAAGCACTATTCTGCCTTGTTCCAGAGAAGCCAGTCCTGATCCTAGTTTGCCATGTTGATCTCCAGCAACCCAAGGTCCTGTGAGCTGCGTCCATCTCCAACAACCCAAGGACCCGGCAGCTCTGTCTCCAGCAACCCAAAGTCCTGTCAGCTCTGTCCGTCTCCAGCCACCAAAGCTACTGTGTATCCAGCTTCCTTTTTCCCATGTCTGCTTCTGTGTAACCATGTTTACCTGCGTATCCAGTTTCTTGTGTCCAAGCCTGCTCCTGTGTATCCAGCGTCCTGTGTTTTCAGTTTCCTGTGTCCATGCCTTTTTTTTATGTATTCAAATTTACGTGCATCTGTTGTCTCCATTATACCTCTTTTAGCTCTACACACCTGTCCATATCACTGCAGATTGAGCTCTTGCTAGCAGTCCGTTACAGAATGCAGGAGCCAAACAACAAGCCTGCAGTGAATCAGACATTCATGGAGTTCATGAAGAGACTATCCCTGGAGACAATTCTTGGCGCTTTAACCCTTGCTGTGCTGACTACTCTGTGTACTGACCTTGGCTATTCCTTTTGACTAGGTTTTCTTTAACCCTTCAGTTTCTATACCGATCTGTTATACTCTGTTTTTCCAGAGACCCTACTTTGACACGTGTCCTCTCCTAGGTTAGATCCAGCTACTCTTAACCTCCCTGGCGGTATTCCAGAGTGAGCCACACTCGGGCTGGATACATACCCGACCATGCGCTCCCTCGCTGTCCCCTGCAATCTCCTCCGTCCGATCGCGGCATCTTGCTTCACATGCAATTCATTCTGTCAGGATTACTTTGCGTCACCACAGGTTTGCCCTAGTGAGTTGCCCAGTGCCCTGCCTGCACATTTGAATGTCCATGGCGTCCAAAAAGCGTGCCTGTACATCCAAAGCGGTTGCAGACCAGCCTGAAAGCAGCGACAGCGAGTTGGAATTATTCGCAGAAATGAGCAACAGTGATTTTGTGGGTAAAATCGTCATCAGACACAGAAAGTGACGATTCTGATACTGCGCTCAGTGATGTGCGAACTTGGTGCTCTGTTGACAGTTGTGCGGATCATGCAGCGCTCCCAAGATTCCCATTTACTGGAGCACCTGATCTGAAAGTGGACATTGAACATGACAACCCCTTGGCATATCTGCAATTATTCCTGACCGATGCGGTCATTGAAAAAATAGTTACGGAGACAAACTGGTTCCAAGAGCAACAATCGGTTACACTGCAGCGGAAGTTTTCACGTAGCAGAATGTGAGAACTAGTGACCAAAGATAACATTTGGAAAATCCTGGGATTGATAATACTTCAGGTAATAGTGGTTAAACCCCTGCAGAAGTGGTATTGGACAACGAATAAGTTGCTTGCCACTCCATTCTTTGGCACGGTGATGTCAGAGTACCAATTTTAATACATCGAATCTGAGGCTCCTATTGCTTCTCTTTCTTGCTTTATTAAACATAGCAGCAAGTGGCAACTAGCAAGAACTTGAAAATATGAAGCATTTATATTGAAATAAAAGAGAAAACACATAATAACAGTAAATAACAGGTATAAATGGTATCTTCCGACACCCCTTCACTCTTTGGATCAGTCCTCCTTCCTGTTAGAGCCCATCAAACCCGGTCATCATCCCTCCTACTTCCTCTTTCTATGCTGCTCGGCGACTAGATAAGTACTCAAGAACTTTTCTCTGCAATTTTACCCCATAGTTATCTATTTTCTTATTGGGGCTATATATTATCCATATATACTTATTTATTTCGCGGACACCCGGCTCTAACCGCGGGTCCGCGTTCGTTCGTTTTCACTTCATTGAGTGTTTCTGACCGCAGCGTCCTCCCCTCTGCCTGGATTCACGAGCCGCTGCACGCGCTCGCTGATCGGGTGGGCGGGGCCTCTGCTAGGTCCGCACACAAGGGGGTTTCCCAGCGCCAGAGCTCGTCTCACCAGCGCCATGCCACGAGGCAAAACCCCGCAGCGCCCAGCCTCCCCAGCGGAGGACTCTGAGCACTCTTCTGAGGACAGTCCGGGTGAGCAACAGCATAACCCTAATGCACCCGTTCTGATCCAGGCACAGATGGCTCCTTCCCAGCCTGCTACCCTTGACCCATATATGCAAGCATCTATTGATGCTGCAGTTTTTAAAGCTGTGTCTGTCATGTCAGCGGATTTCACCCGCTCCCTTAAAGAGATGATGGCTGAGAATCGCCATAATGATGACACCCCGCCACTGGCGGCTGTTAATACGAGCGCTATACTCACCGCGGTGAGGCCCTCCGAGACCCCCCTGGTCACCACCACGGGGAAACAGTCAGTGAAACAGGCACGACACTCGACTGGAGGGGCTGGCATCCCTGCAAAAATGCCGGGACACGTGCACCCATCCCCTGCCACCCGTAAACGGGCTTCTGCACTCACGGTGTCAGCGCACACCAAAAAGGCTAAACTTATTACGGTTTCCAACCCTGACACCGCTGTTGTCCCTGCTCCGCTTCAGGACACTATCCTGGATTCGGAGGAGGATACTAATAGCGATGCCTTAGAGGTGTATGCCTCAGATGAGGATTTTACCGAGACCTCGGTGGAAGTGGATTCCAAAGCCCGGCCGGGCATTATTTATGACCCATTAGGTAACCCACTTTTCTGTCCAGAAGACCTGTCCCATCCACGGTCCGCCGAATGGTCCCCACTGCCCCATGTGGAACAATGGGTGGACGCACAGACACGCAAAGCCTTAGATAAGGCGACTCGGAACTGCATGAAGGCGGAATCCCCTCGTCCTACCACGAGCGGGAAGACTTGTCTGACACCTGACGTGGATAAAGCCTTTGTGGACTTCGTCACTCCTAAGGGATGGGTCCCCAACAAAGGCATAGACCACGCATTCAGGGTGTGCCAGGATAAATTGCTGGACACCATGGGTCCTTTAGTTAAATTGCTGGATACAGCGGAGCAGGCCAAATTATCTGGTGACCTCATGGACCCCGTTCAAGTCACCAATTGGGTCCAGAGGTCGCTCAGTTTCTTGGGGAATGCTAATACGGCTCTTGCCTCCGAAAGGCGTAAATGTATTCTCCTCAAAATGGATCGCCAACTGGCTGGCATAGCCGACCATGAATTAGGTGCTACGGCTAACGGAGCATTATTCGGCAAAGGCTTCCTGAAAGACATGAACGAATATTCAGGTGCATTCAATACGATGGACCGTGTGTCCAATTCACTAAAGAAGGTGTTTTCTGGGGTTTTCCCACGGGCCGGTGGATATCGGGGCCGAGCCACCGGCCGTGCAAAACCCATTTTTTCTGGTCCCACGGGAGGCAACCCCTCCACGACCGCTGCTCCTGCACCTTCCCCGTTCTTCCCTACCCGTTCACGGCCGTGGCGTGGCAAAGGATTCCGGGGTGCCAGAGGAGGTCATTCTTCCTCGTCCTTCAGACACGCAGGTAATTTCACACCTCATACACCCATCTACAACCAAGGTGGGGGGTCGTTTAAAATATTTTCACACCGCATGGTGTCGCATTACATCGGACCCTTGGGTCCTCAATCCTTTTCGGGGGAGGGACGGATGTTAGTGGAGCGGGAGATTTCGGAACTGTATCAAAAAAGAGCCATAGAACGAGTTCCACAGGAGACCTCAGGTTTTCTGAGCAACTTGTTCTTGGTTCCCACGAAAGACGGAGGCGTCCGTCCAGTCATCAACCTCAGAGAGTTGAATGGGGCGGTGGTCTACCGACACTTCCAGATGGAGGGCATGCACATGCTCAAGGACCTCTTGAGACCCCACGATTGGTTGGCAAAGGTGGATCTCAAAGACGCATATCTGACCATCCCGATTGCCAAGGAATCGAGGGATTTCCTCCAGTTCCGCTGGGGTCCAGACCTCTGGAGATTTCGCTGCCTGCCTTTCGGCCTGTCTTCCGCCCCTTGGTGCTTTACCAAGGTACTGAAACCGGTCGTAGCGTGGCTACGCACCAAAGGTGTCCGCCTCATTATATACCTGGACGACGTATTGCTAATGGCCTCATTGGATAGTCTGCTACGTCTCCAGGTACAATGGACGGTCGACCTCTTTCAGTCTCTAGGATTCCTTGTGAACCAGGAGAAATCAATTCTTTCTCCATCTCAAACCCTGGGATTCGGAGTGGACAGTACCCTGATGTCTCTCAGCGTTCCCCTGCCCAAATGTTGATCGATTTTACGCGAAGTCCGATCCCTTCTGGGGGCCCAGGCTCCATCACTAAGGGATCTGGCTCGCGTGATTGGCCTTTTGGCAGCGACAAGGCTGGCGGTGACACCAGCCCCCCTACACTATCGGGCCCTCCAACGCCTAAAGGCCCTTTTTCTCCGGAAGGGTCTCCCCTACACTGCTCGGATCTGTCTCTCGGGAGAGGCCAGACTAGATCTGGATTGGTGGACCGGTCACCTCCACTCCTGCAACGGCAGGCCTATCCTGGTATCGCCCCCGACGATTACTATCGACTCCGACGCTTGTGGGTCAGGTTGTGGGGCTTATTGCGAAGGTTCCTCCACAGGAGGGCGCTGGTCCGTTCAGGAACGTCACCTACACTTGAACGGCTTAGAACTCCTGGCAGGACTCTTTGCACTCCAGAGTTTTCTCAAGGATCACACACATCGCTCAGTCCTCCTCCGGATGGACAACTTCCCGGCGGTCCGATACATCAACTCGCTGGGCGGTCCTCGCTCCCTACTTCTGACAACAATGGCTTCCCGCCTTTGGTAATGGTGTTTTCAGACAGGGATCGTAGTCCAGGCGCAGTTTATTCCGGGTATCTCGAATCAATTCGCAGATTGGAACTCGAGACACACAGAAGACTCCGGGGATTGGCGGCTGCGATCGTCAGTGTTTTCCGACGTGGCGGCCCTCTGGGGGCCGTTTCGCGCGGACTTATTTGCCTGCCGTCTCAACGCCCATCTCCCGCTCTTCTACAGTTGGCGGCCAGACCCACTGGCCGAGGCAACGGACGCTTTCCTGCAGGATTGGTCCGGGGCTCGCCAGTACGCCTTCCCGCCATTTCAATTGATTGCTCGCACGCTGCGACAGGTCAGGACCCAGCAGGTCCAGGTGGTTTTAATCACCCCGTTTTGGCAGAACCAGCATTGGTTCCCGATCCTGTTGGAACTCCTAGTGGATATTCCACGTTATCTCCCGGATCTCCTGGTAGACTCATCCGGGCACCCTCACCCGCTACTATCCACAGGCCACAGTCTGTTGTTGGCCTCGCTGGTATCGGGACGCCCGGGGGAGCCAGAGAGATTTCGGAACGGACTACGGCGCTCCTGCGCCATGCATGGGCCCCAGGTACTAGATCCTGTTATAAATCAGCTTGGCTCACCTGGCATCATTGGTGTCTGTCAAGGGATCAGGATCCCTTCCAGGCCCCTTTGAGCTTCGTATTGGACTTCCTTACGGAAATCTTTGATCAGGGTAAAGCTTATCGTACGCTTAATGTTTATAGATCTGCTCTCTCAGCCTATCACGTGGGTTTTCATGGGACGCCTTTAGGCAAACACCCGTTGGTCTGTCGTCTACTTAAGGGTATCAGGGCGGACCGTCCCCCGTTGCCGCGGTATACGACAACTTGGGATGTGACCCTGTTACTGAACTTTCTAGAGCAATGGCCCTCTAACCAGGCTCTGACCTTGCGTCAGCTTTCTGCTAAATTGTTAGCCCTTTTATGCTTGATATCTTGCAAACGGGTGGCTGATGTCAGGACGTTGGATTTCAATGCACGTTCCTTCGTACCTGAGGGGGTACGCTTTGACATCTCCCGCCGTACTAAGACAGCCATTTCGTGTGCGTTTTATCCGGCGTTTCCTTTACGTCCAGCGTTATGTCTGGTCTTGTGTCTCCAGGGATACGAATCCCGTACAGCTTCGCTCCGGGGTCCAGGGGTTTCTCCTTTATTCATTTCCTTTAAATCCCCTTTCGCCCCGGTAGGTACGACTACGCTTGCACGCTGGCTTCGCTGGCTTTTGGGTTTAACAGGTGTTGATACTTCTATGTTTGGCGCTCATTCCATTCGCAGTGCTGTGGCGTCTTCCGCTGTGTCGGCAGGTTGTCGGTTGGAGGACCTATTACGATCAGCTGACTGGTCCAGGGAGTCCACCTTCCGATCCTTTTATTTTAAGCCTGTTGTTCATTGGTCATCCGCAGTTGTGGGTTAGCGTTGAACAAGCAATAGGAGCCTCAGAGTCGATGTATTAAAATTATAGAATTTAGCTAAGTATGACGATAAGTTAGAATTTTAATAATAAGACTCTGAGGCGAGTATTGCCCACCACTCCCACCGCTGTTGTGGTTTATTGTATTGCCGGGTCTGCGGATCCAATATTTTCCACTCTCACGTTTTTCCTTTTCCTCAGCCTCATAAGGGATTTCCTGGTATCCGGTGGATTGCCCTTTGGGTTCCCTACACACCTACACTGATCACCTCGTACAGCAAAGAAAGAGGAAGTAGGAGGGATGATGACCGGGTTTGATGGGCTCTAACAGGAAGGAGGACTGATCCAAAGAGTGAAGGGGTGTCGGAAGATACCATTTATACCTGTTATTTACTGTTATTATGTGTTTTCTCTTTCATTTCAATATAAATGCTTCATATTTTCAAGTTCTTGCTAGTTGCCACTTGCTGCTATGTTTAATAAAGCAAGAAAGAGAAGCAATACTCGCCTCAGAGTCTTATTATTAAAATTCTAACTTATCGTCATACTTAGCTAAATTCTATAATTTACCCTGATAATGAAATTTCTGCACTTTGGAAACAACAAGGAATTTATTTATTTATTTATAAAAGATTTTACCCGGAAGGATACATTGAGATTTCTCTCATTTTTAAGTATGTCCTGGGTTCAAGAACATTGAAGTGTTACAGTTACAGAAATACAAAGTAATACAAGGCAAGATATTAAAAAATATATATATATATATACAGATTAACAGAAAATATGTGGTAAATAGTCATTATGTTACATGTTTACAGGTGCATTCTGTATTGAGGTATGTTAGTAAGGAGCTCGAGTGACTTAAGACTGGGGGAAGATTTGATGGTGTCTGGGAGGTTATTTCATAATTGTGGTGCTCTGTAGGAAAATGAGGATCAAGTCACTGTCTTTTTGTATTGTGGTATTGCAAGTAAGGTGCTGGTCCTGGATCGGAGGTTATAGGATGAGGGAGCTGCTGGGGGAAGCAGTCTATTCAGATAGGGTGGCAGCTTCCCAGAAAAGCTCTTAAACACCGGGCTGGAAAGGTGAAGGGTGCGTTTAGACTCCAGCGATGGCCAGTTTAGCTCTTTTAACATCTCACAATGGTGGGTCATGTAGTTACATTGTAATGCAAAGCGGCAGAATGAGTTATACAATGTAGTAAGTAGGGTTGCACCGATACTAGTATCGATATCGGTGCCGATACCGGGTACTGCAGGAGTACTTGGTACTCGTGCAGTACCCCCGATATTTTTTTCCGATACCGGAAGCCGGCATTGAGCCGGCTTGCCGGTATCCTAGGGGCTGGGGCGGCTGTCCGAATGCTCTATCGGCATTCGGACAGGCCCTGCAGCTGCTCATCTAACTTTGTTTAATACTTACCTTCCTTCAGCGCCGCCGGGAAAGTCTTCGCGTGTGCGCGCTCCTTGGAAGGACCCCAGCCGCGACCACGTGGGACCATGTGATCGCGGCTGGGGTCCTTCCAACGAGCGCGCGCGCGGAAACTTTCCCGGCGTCGCTGAAGGAAGGTGAGTATAAACAAAGTGAGCAGCTGCAGGGCCTGTCTGAATGCAGATAGAGCATTCAGACAGGCCCTGCAGCTGCTCCCCGCTCATACTTACCTTCCTTCAGCGACGCCGGGAAAGTTCCCGCGCGCGCGCTCGTTGAGAAGGACCCCAGCCGCGATCACATGGTCCCACGTGGTCGCGGCTGGGGTCCTTCCAAGGAGCGCGCACGCGCGAAGACTTTACCGGCGGCGCTGAAGGAAGGTAAGTATGAACGGAGAGTGGGGGGCATATCCATGAGCGGGGGGCATATCCATGAGCAAGGGGGGCATATCCATGAGCTGGGGGGCATATCCATGAGCTGGGGGGGGCATATCCATGAGCTGGGGGGGCATATCCATGAGCAGGGGGGCATATCCATGAGCAAGGGGGGCATATCCATGAGCTGGGGGGCATATCCATGAGCAAGGGGGGCATATCCATGAGCAGGGGGGCATATCCATGAGCAAGGGGGGCATATCCATGAGCTGGGGGGGGCATATCCATGAGCTGGGGGGCATATCCATGAGCAGGGGGGCATATCCATGAGCAAGGGGGGCATATCCATGAGCTGGGGGGCATATCCATGAGCAAGGGGGGCATATCCATGAGCAGGGGGGCATATCCATGAGCTGGGGGGGCATATCCATGAGCAAGGGGGGCATATCCATGAGCTGGGGGGGGCATATCCATGAGCTGGGGGGGGCATATCCATGAGCTGGGGGGCATATCCATGAGCAAGGGGGCATATCCATGAGCAAGGGGGGCATATCCATGAGCTGGGGGGGGGATATCCATGAGCAGGGGGGGCATATCCATGAGCAGGGGGGCATATCCATGAGCTGGGGGGGCATATCCATGAGCAGGGGGGCAATTATCCATGAGCTGGTGGGGCAATTATCCATGAGCTGGGAGGCAATTATCCATGAGCTGGGGTCAGGATATCCATGAGCTGGGGCAATATCCATGAGCTGGGGCAAATCCATGAGACCTGGGGGCTTTATAGGAGGTCTGTTCTTATTGGAAAGCGTCACATGACATAAAAGTATCGGTAATTGGTATCGGTGAGTACTTGAACAAAAGTATCTGTACTCGTACTCGGTCTTAAAAAAGTGGTATCGGTGCATCCCTAGTAGTAAGTTTCTGAAGGTGTGTTTGCGGGGCGGCTGCATACACTACATCTCTGTAATCAATAGCCGGCATAAGCATTTGTTGTACAATCTGCTTTCTTACCGCGGGGCTCAGGCAGGATTTGTTTCTGTACAGGGCACCTAGTTTGGGGTAAAGTTTAGATGAGAGTTTATCGATTAGGGTCCAACCACATACCTAGATATTTGAGAGAAGTGACTGTGGTCAGCATGCCATTTGATTTTGTCTAGGGATGCACCGATACTAGTATCGGTAGCGGGGCGATATTGCCATTTGCACGAGTACTTGTTACTCGTGCAAACGGCCCGATACATCCCGCCGATACCGGAAGCCGGCGCTGAACCGGCTTGCCGGTATCCGCGGGGCTGGGGAAGCTGGCCGCGTGCATGTAAAGCACGCAGCCAGCGTTCCCTCCGGCGCGCCGCGATACTCACCCATCCTGAAGGTCCGGTCGCTGGGCAGTGATGCGTTCCCGCGGCCACTGGGCGCTCCTGTGACGCTGCCTCTCGGCTGGAGGCAGCGTCACAGATGCGCCCGGCGGCCACGTGATCGCATCACTGCCCAGCGACCGGACCTTCAGGATGGGTGAGTATCGCGGCGCGCCGGAGGGGAACGCTGGCTGCGTGCTTTACATGCACGCGGCCAGCTTCCCCAGCGTTCGAGCTGGGGCAAATCCATGAGACCTGGGGGCAAATCCATGAGACCAGGGGGACAAATCCATGAGACCTGGGGGACAAATCCATGAGTGCTGGGGGCAAATCCATGTGAGCGGGGGCATATCCATGTGAGCTGGGGCAAATCCATGTGAGCTGAGGCAAATCCATGTGAGCTGGGGGACATATCCATCAGACCTGGGGGACATATCCATCAGACCTGGGGGACATATCCATCAGACCTGGGGGACATATCCATCAGAGCTGGGGCATATCCATCAGAGCTGGGGCATATCCATCAGAGCTGCGGTCAAATCCATGTGAGCTGGGGGCAAATCCATGTGAGCTGGGGGACATATCCATCAGACCTGGGGGACATATCCATCAGAGCTGGGGGACATATCCATCAGAGCTGGGGGACATATCCATCAGAGCTGGGGCATATCCATCAGAGCTGGGGCATATCCATCAGAGCTGCGGTCAAATCCATGTGAGCTGGGGGCAAACCCATGTGAGCTGGGGGCAAATCCATGAGACCTGGGGCAAATCCATGAGACCTGGGGGCAAATCCATGTGAGCTGGGGGGCAAATCTCATATAAATTTTTATGAGGTCTGTTCCTATTGGAAAGCGTCACATGACATTAAATAAAAGTATCGGTATCGGTGAGTACTTTTAAAAAGTATCGGTACTCGTACTCGGTCTTAAAAATGTGGTATTGGTGCATCCCTAATTTTGTCCCAACACTTAAATGGGGATTTTGCAATTTGTGTAGTTTAGGTTTTGTTCCAAAGAGCATCGTTACAGTTTTGTCAGTATTTAAAAAAAGTTTGATCCACTTTTCTACCTCTGTGAATTGTTCTTGCAGCACGGCCTCCAGCTGCGGGGGATTTGGTTTGCTGGTATATATTACGGTGTAATTTGATGAAGCCACTCCTCCTCCAAAACTGAGGAAAATTTGGGAAGTGTATCAAATTACATTGTATTACATAGATACATAGGCTGAGAAAAGACATGCGTCCATCGGGTTCAGCCTCTCACACATCACCTACTGCTGTTGATCCAAAAGAAGGTAAAAAACCCAGCCTGAAGCGCTCACCAATATGCAACACACTGGGAAAAAATTCCTTCTTGACCCCAGAATGGTAGTCAAAATTCTCCTTGGATCAAGAAGCTTTTACCCACATATTAAATATTATAACCCTTAATATTCTGTGTCTGCAGGAAGTCATCCAGTCGTTTTTTAAAAGTCTGTACAGTCTCTGACCCAACCACCTCAACAGGCAGAGAATTCTGCAACTTTATTGTTCTCACTGTAAAATAACCCTTCCTATGCTTTAGGCTGAATTTCCTTTCGTCCAGTCTAAATGGGTGACCTCGTCTCCGGTGTATAGTCCTGTTAATGATTAAGTTTCCAGACAATGGTTTATAATGGCCCCGTATATATTTATGTAAGGTTATCGGATCCCCTCTAAGGCGCCGTATCTCTAAACTAAACAGGTTTAAACTTGTTAGCCTTTCCTCATAACTTAAACCTTCCATTCCCCTTATTAATTTAGTCGCCCGACTCTGCACTTTTTCTAGCATTATAATATCCTTTAAGACAGGTGCCCAAAATTGCACGGCATATTCAAGGTGCGGTCTTACCATTGATTTATACAGAGGCAAAATTATGTTTTCATCCCGAGAGTGAATTCCCCTTTTAATGCATGCCAATACCTTGCTGGCCTTGGCGGCTTCTGTTTGACATTGCACGTTGTTACTTAGTTTGAAGTCTATGATTATTCCCAAATCCTTCTTCTTCTTTGATTTCCCTAACTCAGTACCATTTAGGGTATAAGTTGCCTGTGTGTTCTTCTTTCCAAAGTGCATAACTTTGCATTTATCTACATTAAATTTCATCTGCCATTTAAGTGCCCAGTCCCCCAGTCTATCTATATCCCTCTGAGCGAAGTAACATCCTGTTCACATTGTATTACTTTTCCTAATTTTGTGTCATCTGCAAACACTGATACATGACTTTCAATGCCTATCTCAAGGTCATTTATAAATACATTTAATAGAATTGGTCCTATAACAGACCCCTGAGGGACACCACTTACCACTGATATCCATCTTGAAAATGTACCATTTATGACCACTCTCTGTACCCTATCTTTTAGACAGTTTTCTATCCAAGAACAAGTATTTTCATCTAGACCAATTTTTCTTACTTTAAATAGTAACCTGTTGTGTGGAATTGTGTCGAAAGCTTTGGCAAATTCCAAGTAAATCACATCCACTGCGACCACCTGATCTATACTTCTACTTACTTCCTCATAGAACGCAATCCGGTTAGTCTGACATGATCTGTGTTTAATAAAACCATGCAGATTTTTGCCAATTACATTATACCTCCCAATAAATTCCTGAATATTATCCCTTAGTAACCCCTCAAATACTTTCCCAGTCACAGATGTTAAGCTCATAGGTCTATAATTCCCAGGCACAAATTTTAAACCTTTCTTCTATATAGGGACCACATCAGCGTTTCTCCAATCCTCTGGTACGATTCCTGAAAGAAAAGAATCTTGAAAGATTAAGAACAGAGGTTTACATATTTCAACACATAGCTCCCTTAGTACTCGCGTGTGAATTCCATCTGGCCCTGGGGCTTTATTCACATTCACATTGTTTAATTGCTGTAATACCTTGTCTTGAGTCAACCAGTCACTTTTTATTAAATGATTATCAATAATTTCCAACGGATCTATGTGCCAGAGAAGGACATCAGCACATCTCCTGAACTCTGAGTGTCTTCTGCAGAACAAGACAGATGCCTATGGAACCGTTTGGCCTAACCGGCGCGACATGCTGCTATTCTTTAGCAATATAAAGCTGAAGACTGGAGAAATGGTTGCCTGACAGAAGGGCAAAATGATGGCATGACAAAATAGATGTGTGCCTAATGAGTACTGTCCATGACACCTCCACTGTCATGGTACGTATGAAAGGTGGGAAAGACATCATGATGCCGCAGGTAGTGATGGATTACAACTCCACCATGGGAGCCGATCAAGCGATGACATTCTACCCAGCAATGCGGAAGCAGCTGAAGAAATATTATAAAGAAGATCTTCTGGCATCTTCTTGAGCAATGCTTATGGAATGCTTACATTCTGCTGAAAAAATAAGTAACAAGCCTCTCGTTCATTCGGACTTCATTTGGAAGGTTGTCGACTATATCTTTGTGCACCACAAAACACCGGTGGCTGGGGATAGAGCTGGATGTCGTGCTGTTGGCATTGTCAACCTTGAACGGCTGACTGGTCATCACTGCGTGGGCTACATCCCACCAACTGAGAGGAAGTCAACACCTACTAGGATGTGTGTCATTTGTTGCTCCAAGCGGGGATGACAAGCGCAAGAAAATCTGAAAGGAAACCAGGCTCCATTGTTCTGATTGTGACATTGGACTTTGTGCAGTCCCATGTTTCAAAATTTACCATACCAGGGATGTTTACTGAAGCAATATGCAGTGACTAATATTGCACCCTTGTTTTCTACAAATTTCAGTGTTTTTGGTTTGAGTATACAGTTGAATATTATTTATCATTATTTTTTACTATTCTTGTATAATAAATTATTTCGTGTTTCAAACTTTATCAGACCCAGTGTGTTTACTATACTCCTGTTAAGGCCCGGCCTCTCAAAGTTAGGGATTTCTTTCCTTTGGTTGTGCTGTGCAGGAGTCTCTGCCCAGCCGTGTGGTGTCCTCACCTCCTGCCTGCCTCTCTACTGGTTGTCTGTATTTGGTCAGCATTGTCTCCTGCCTTTTGGGCTTTTAACCTCGAATATGGGCCCCCCGCGTAACACCCATTGCTGCATAGCCCAACCTTCTACTAGTTTGACATTAGAAACATAGAACATGTCGGCAGATAAGAACCTTTCGGCCCATCTAGCCTGCCCAATTACATGGATACTTAACCTGGATTTATCTTTTGTTTAGGATAGCCTTATGCCTATCCCATGCCTGCTTAAATTCAATCACTGTTTTGGCCTCTACCACTTCAACTGGAAGGCTGTTCCATGTATCCACCACCCTCTCAGTAAAATATTGCTTCCTGATGTTAATTTAAACCTTTGCCCCTCTAATCTAAGACTATGTCCTCTTGTTTTGCTACTTTGTTTCCTTTTAAATATACTCCCTTCCTCTACCTTGTGGATTCCCTTTACGTATTTAAATGTTTCTATCATATCTCCTCTGTCTTGTCTTTTTTCCAAGCTATAGATGTTAAGATCATTAAGCCTTTCCTGGTAACTTTTCTCCTTCAAGCCGTACACCATTTTAGTAGCCCTTCTCTGAACTCTCTCTAAGATGTCTATATCCTTCTGGAGATACGGTCTCCAGTACTGCACACAGTACTCCAAGTGAGGTCTCATCAGTGCTCTGTACAGTGACATTGCTTCTTGTCTATTGCTTCAAATACCGTGCTCCCTTCTTTCTGCTCAAGGTACTGCAAATTGTGATCTACCCACAAAAAACCTGACAGTGAGTCTCCTATCCAGTATCCTGGTGTTCAGCATCATCCTGGACAGCCCAGATTGTCCTTGCATCCTGCACTGTGTTCGCAACATCAATCCCTCTTCTGGTTACTCATGACAGCTCTCAGCCGCCCTTTAGTTCATCACTTCAGGATCCACCATGATTGATCTTTTTATTGGTAAAGAATGTCCCTGCCCCATATGGAATAGGGAAAAGATGAAGTCCAACATAAAAAGTTCCCATTGCCTCCCCAAGGATAAAAAAAATTAAAAGTAAGAAATTAACAATCTCCAATATGTAACCTTCAATATCTATAAAAGATACCCTTCCTCCCATACATTGGACCACATGAGTACTTAGCTTGTGCGAACCTTCCTTTGTTGTATATTCAGATATTTGGAGGTGGCTTATTAGTGACTATTCTGTATTCTCTATGATCCCAGATCCATCTATTGTAGTATCATCCTTTTGTTTCTTTATTATCCTCAGCCTTGGCTTTTTTTATTGGCTATTCTCTGCTTTGCCCCTGGTACCTCAATTTAGTCTGGCCATTTTAAGGACTGGTGTTGGCTGGTTAAGTTCTGTGTCACTGGGCTAGTGAGATTCCTGACTGCTGTCACTGTGTAGAATGAATCTATACTAAATGGAATGTAAATTTTTCAGCATAATTTGTGACTGACCTGTCCTTAATAAGTGAACTGGTGAAATGATTACTTAGCTGACCTGTATCTTGACCTAGCTACATATAATTACTTTCAAGAAGCTCATTGTTTTTCAAACAATCGCTTCTTTTATACCCTGTGATTACCATGATCACAGGATATAACAAAAACTTATTTTGAGTGGAATAGGGTGAAAACTAATTGCACAGAAGAGTTAAACTCTCTAACATATTCTTCTGTCACAGCTTGTGAACATTATCTGTGATCTACCTTGAATATTTTCTAATATTTGGTATCCCAAATACATTTCTTGAAAACTAACCTGTTTACAATGCCACCCTTAGTACAAAATACACATTTTTGTTTTCATTCAGCAACCAGTCCCAATGGTACTCCCGTGTAGTTTTCCAACTTCCCCATCAGGAGATCATGGACAGCTTGAAGCTTTGTCTTGTGGCTGCACTGCAGAAATTCTATGAGGTGAGAGTGAACAGGTTGCTCATTTAATTTTACCTAGTCCATAATGCATTTTATAATGACTTTTATGTTTGGTTTTTGCTGTCTGTACTCTCTGCATGTGCCTCAATGTACATTTTTCCTTCTATCGCAGGTCAATCATCACCTCCCAGAAAAGATTGTAGTATACCGTGATGGTGTATCAGATGGACAGATTAATACTGTAGAGAATTATGAGATCCCACAGCTGCAGAAGTGCTTTGAAACATTTGAGAATTACTCCCCAAAAATGGTGTTTATCATAGTACAGAAAAGGATCTCCACTAATATGTACTCCTCTATCACAGGGGAGTTTCTTACTCCAGTTCCAGGAACAATCCTGGATCACACTGTAACTAACCATGATCGGTGAGTGTGCGCTAAATTCAAATATTGTACTGCTATTCCTATTGAATTTCAAAAGATTTCAAGATTTCAAAATTCTCAACAACATAGAAACATAGAAAAATGTCGGCAGATAAGAACCTTTCGGCCCATCTAGTCTGCCCAATTACATGGATACTTTACCTGGATTTATCTTTTGTTTAGGATAGCCTTATGCCTATCCCATGCCTGCTTAAATTCAATTACTGTTTTAGCCTCTTCCACTTCAACTGGAAGACTGTTCCATGTATCCACCACCCTCTCAGTAAAATAATGCTTTCTGATGTTACTTTTAAACCTTTGCCCTTCTAATCTAAGACTAGGTCCTCTTGTTTTGCTACTTTGTTTCCTTTTAAATATACTCCCTTCTTCTACCTTGTGGATTCCCTTTACGTATTTAAATGTTTCTATCATATCTCCTCTGTCTCGTCTTTTTTCCAAGCTGTACATGTTAAGATCATTAAGCCTTTCCTGGTAACTTTTCTCCTTCAAGCCGTACACCATTTTAGTGTAACAAGGTGTAGTTGATCATACTGTGTACAGAAAACCTATGCGTCTTATCCACATTGATTGTGTGCATGTGTAATAGAGCTTAATGTTGAATTTTAATGCAAAGACTCGGAGGCTCATGTTAGCTTTTCTTTCTTTCTTTATTAACAATAGCAGCAGAAAAAACATCGGAAAAACTGTCTCAAAACAAATAGTGGAAAAAATCTCCTCCCCTCACAAATCATCTAATCCCAGTCCTCTTCCCTTCCAATAAAGCTGTTCCAACCCAGAAATCTTTCTCTTTCTTGCTGCTCTGCGGTTAAGGCTGGGGTCAGACCAGCGCACTTTTAGCGTGCGTTTAGGCGCACTTAATCACGGCCGCAGTAGCAGCAAATGACCTCCAATGAAGGCCAATATACAAAGTACGGCCGCACGAAAGTCCGGCCATGTAACGCAAGTGGAATATGAACGCATTTTTTCGAGAAGGCAGAACCGCTAGTACTGACGTACAGAGTGCGCTGCGGCGGCATAGCGGCGTGTGTGCGTGATTAGGAGATGTCAGACTCTGCTAATGTCCAGCCTACATAACGTCCAGACGCAAAAAAGTGTTTTATTGACAATCCGTAAAAAATCACGCACGAAAATGCGCGTCGTCTGACCGTTTTAGCGCATTCCATGAAAAAATACGTCAATGCGTTCGGACGCACTTTTTGACGTTCGCGGGGAAAAATGCTTTCGTTTGACCCTAGCCTAAGAGGGCTATTACCTATTTTGCTCTTTGTGTGTGATGGCTCTGTCCCATTGTCCCGGCTATAACTTGGGCACTGACCAAGCCTCCATGCTGCTTTGTGCCTTATTCGCTCTCTCTCCTGGGTGCGTCCGTGAGTTGCTGCCTGCTTCGTCGGGTTTTTTCGCTTGCGGGTGCCCCCATTGTTTCGCTCCCGACCTGAACTATGCGCTTCACTTATGTGTTATTTTCTGGTGATTTTCACACTCGTTGGTCTGAGGTCTCTGCTACACCACAAGATGTCTGAATCGGGGGTGCCGTTCCCTACACCTCACCTCCCTCTATGAGTGAGTGGTGGCCTCCATGCAAAAATTGGACCCGGCGCCTAAGAGCCCGGCCATGACCCATGGCCTGCTGGATCCGCAGGCCTCCATTTCTGTTGCCATTAGGGTGGAACTTGCCTCTATGTCCAGCTCTTTTAATAATTCTCTCCAGGGCGTTTTGGCAGCCATTCCGGCCTTGCATCAATAGTTCCTGCCACCCCGACCTTCAGGTCGGATGAGGGGCCTCCTTCAGGCCAGGCAGATGTTTTGCCTCCCCTAGGGTGGACAAAAAGCCGGCGTCAAAGGAAAAATGCTCCTATTGAGAGGTTAGCATCTCTGCACTGCTGCCTCCGACCGAACCTGTGCCTCCCGAGAGGGCCCCGGATTCCCCAGCGCCAACACCTAGCGCCATCAAGCGTCACAAAAGTGCTGGGAAATTCCCTCTGCAGGAGGAGTTTAGGGAGGAGGACAATACCTTTCCCATTGAAAACCCCACAGGTCCTCGACTGGAGACGATGCAGTAGCAATTCATGCTCCTTTATGATGAATTCTTTGAGACGGAGGAGCCTGGACCCCCCTCTACAAGGGCGGCAGATGTTATTTTGGACATGCAGGGGGACCCCACTTTTATGCAGAGGACTTGACCCACCCAAGTTCCTCTGCATGGTCCTCAAAACCCCACGTAGAGATGTTTCCCCACACCCTACCACCTGAGGCAAATTATGCCCTACCCCGCTGGTGTACCCTAAATTACAAAAATAAGTTCAAAATCCTGCAATGACCATGCGATTAAAAAAATGCCAGGACAATCTCCTTTACTCCCTGGGCCCCCTGGTAGCCTTTTTGACATAACCGAGGATGCAAATCTTAAGGATACAACCCTGGACCTGCTTATGGTGTGGGGATGGTTCTTGCAGTCTTTATGCTTTATTGGCAACGTGAATGCTACTATGTCAGCAAAATGTCGTAGGACGATCTAAATGATCATGGATAGGCAACTTACTAAAATCACTGACTCAGATTTAGGCAGTTTACAAGCCACTCAAATAGACAGAGGCACATAGAAGGCGAAATCCAAACTGCAGCATGACCGCATAAGAACGCAACAGAACCCCCAGAGCTACATACCCAAAGTGAGACCAATATCTGGGAGGGAATCAACCGGGCGGGAATAATACTCGCCTCCTTTCGTCTTTAATAAAATTACGACTTCCCGTCATAATTTACTAGAATTTTATTACAAGACTCGGAGGCTCCTATTATTATGCCAGTTTAAAGCTTAAGGCAAAACGGCAGCTAACCAATGAAGCTCTGGTTGAAAGTAAAACTCCCGGAAGGTGGATTCCCTGGACCAATCCGCCGCCCGCATAATGTCCTCCAAGCGACAACCCATTGCAACCGCCCTGGAGGCCATGGCTCCTCTCGCCGAATGGGCACCGAAGATGGAGGTATCAATACCCGACAACGCCATCAACCATCGCATCCACCGAGCAAGGGTGGTAGAGGAGACCGGATGGAAAGGACGCAACAACGAGATGAACAGAGGACCAGTCGCATCGGGTCGAAAGGGAGCCGTTACAACCTCATACTGGCGGAGGCAGCGGACCGGACATAGCAAAGGTGACGCTGAAAAAGACGGATAGAAAACCCTGGTAACCATAGTCTTAGTACGTCTAGAAATGCGAAATTCAACTCCGCCCGGACGGTAAGACCGAGCATGTATGTCCAAGGCGCGGACATCAGAAACCCTTCTGCAAGAAATTAAACACAAGAGCATGATCAACTTGGCAGACAGTTGTTTAATGGATAGAAATACATTATCAGGCCATGAACATAAGAAGGCAAACACAACATTGACATCCCACATGGAAGTGTAACGAGGGGCAGGTGGACGGGACATGCGGACACCCCGCAGTAAACGGCAGACCATCGGATGTTGCCACGCCTGTAGACCAGCCCATCCGTCGTGGGAAGCAGAAATAGCTGATCGGTATAGATTCAGGGTTCTGTAAGCTTTTCCAGCCTCATATTCCTCCGATAGGAATTGTAAGACATGGCAGACAGCGGCACGAACGGGATCCAAGTCCCTTCCCAAGCACCAGCGAGTCCATATCTCCCAGGCGTGCTTGTAAGCTGTTCTGGTGCTAGGCGCCCAGGAAGCTCCAATGAGCTGAGCCGTCGTGTTCGAAACTCCTGCGAGAGTGATGGATCGCCTGACAGCAACCATGCCATGAGTTGTAGATGACCGTTCACGACCAACGGATGTGGATGGCCCATCGGGTCGGAGAGTATTTGTTGATCTGTGAGAAGTAATCTCGGGCAGTCCATGGTCATGGACAGAAGTTGTGGAAACCATGCCTGGGTCGGCCACCAAGGAGTCACTACCACCACCGCAGTCTTGGTCCTGCGAATATGGAGGAGTAATCTCCTGATGAGAGCGAACGGAGGGAAGGCGTAATGTCGACCTGGAGGCCACGTCTGTAGGAGGGCATCTGTGGCCATTGCGTCCGGATCGGGGCGCCAGCTGTAGAACCGGGGGAGATGGGTATTGAGACGAGAGGCAAAAAGGTCCATGGAGAGGGGACCCCAGAGATCGTAGAGCTGAAGAAAGAGCGAGGGAAGCAGTTGCCAGTCGCTGGAGTCTCGTAAGAATCTGGAGTACCAATCTGCGATCGTGTTGTGCAAGCCCGGGATATATTCTGCCTGGACTTCGAGTCGTTGTTGAAGGCAGAATTCCTAAAAGGTTCGTGCCGGCAGTGCCAGAGGTCGAGAGCGCGCTCCTCCCAGCTTGTTTATATATCGTACCGCCGAGAGGTTGTCGAGGCGCAGGAGAACGCAGCAATCCGATCGCGAATCCGTCAGACTGCGGACTGCCAGTGACCCTGCCAGGAGTTCTAGGCAGTTGATGTAGCCATGTAATGTAGCCACGTTAGGGGCTATCCCTGAGGAATGAGCTTGTTCGATGGTCTCTAGCAATTGAGAGAAAGGACCAAAAACGTCCAGTAATTTATCCTGACAGGATCTGAAAGAGAAATCTACCCCTTTTCGGGGATTCCAACCAGTATTGGTAAGGAATTGCAGCATATGATCCCCAAGTTCGGGTGTTTGCAAGACATTTTTCGAGGTAAGAGGCCTCGGGCATTCAGTGCGGAGTCTAGACCTGGTTTTAGGTAACAAAGGTTTTCTGACTCGCTTTGTTAGCATTTTATCCACCCGTGGGGATGCCACCCAATCCGCAGAGCGGGGATGTTTTAATTCATCTGGGTCCAAGAAATCATCCTCCGATGATATATCCGCTGCTACAGGCCCAGGGAGAGCCAGGGTTGTAACCTGTGTAGCAGAATCCTCCTCCGAGGATATCCGAGAGATAATTGAAGAGATGCAGGAAGAGGTAGAACTCGGGGATGGTGACCGAGTTCTAGCCTTCTTCCAAGATCTCGCATGTTTATGACCCCTAGGGGTTTTCTCTTTGCGGGGCCTTTCACCGCGTTCTTGTGTAGAGGTACCTCTACCATCATTAACCCTCTTTCTGGAGGCCTGTGGCCTAATATGTTTAGTCTTAGCCTGGGCTTTACGAGGCCCTCTGCGCTGCTGCATTGTATGAGAGGTGTGAGAAATCTCAGTGATAAAGTAGCACCTCTACTGCCCTCCGCAGGGGGTAATGGAGTCTGAGGGGCAGCTAAAGGACCAGCCGGACCTAAAAGGTGGGACAGGGTCTGAGAAACTGAGCCCATCGCTGAGGCAAACTCATTTAATGTTTTTGACAGCGCGTCTGTGGAGGCCTGCGCCGGAGGGAGGGGGGGCTCTTTCACTAAGGCAGGTGGCTGGCGTTCGGAAGAGCCGTCGGAGGCGCTATCCGAACCTTCCCCCGTCATTCTGACCTGATCCTTGGATGAGGAGGCACGAGGCTGCAGCATTACTGAACACGCGCTGAGTTCAGAATGGCCGCGAGACACTAACACATGCGCAGTAGATGTGGGCGGGACCCACGTGCATCAGTGTGAGGTGATTTCCTCAGAGCTAAAATGGCCGCCGCGCGCGCAAAAAGCCCGCCGCAGCCTTCAGGAGAAAGAAAGACAAAAACAACTAAGCGCCCTAACCGGACCCACTGGGGAAAATACCCCCCGTGAGCCGGCAAAAGAACGCTAAAACACAACCAAACTGTTCACAAAACCGTTATAAACAACAGACTGATAGCAATGAATTCACATTAAAATGTTATATAATAAGCAAGCAATACAAGATAATTAAATGAAACAGAGCAGAATCCTGCTATATATTTAAGTATATATATTTTAAATTTGGTAGAGAGAAAGATACTTATCTTGCTCTTGAAAGCAGCAAGAGAGAAAGAGGAAGAGACTGGGGAGTGGGGGTTCTTTTGTATACTTTGGGAGATACCATTGTGTATGGTGCAGGGAGTGCCCCTGACACATGTTGATGTTTAAAGTTTTTTCTCTCTTGCTGTTGAAGGTAGTAGTAAAGAGATATGGCATAATAATAGGAGCCTCCGAGTCTTGTAATAAAATTCATGTATTGTAGGTACACAGCAAACCGTTTATACACAACTGAAGATCCCAATGCTGGATATCACAAACAAAGTCTTTATGCAAAGTGGATAGTGGGCTATGTAGTCTCAGACTGCACACAAGGTCCACTTGAGTAGGAACCAGGAGCTTTTGGAAATAGTACATTGATTGAAGGTCAGCGTAGGTGGAGAAAGCTGTAAGTATGCAGGCCCAATGGATAGGGGGCTACGCAGTTGACAGAATCCACTTGTACAGGAACCAAGTTCTCTTAGCATATGATGAGTGGTATAAAGGTTGGCAGATATAGGTGGAGTAATTTGGAACACTGTAGCCACAGGCAAGTTCTTAAATGCACAGCAGAAAGAGAACAGAAGTAAACAAAAGCAAACAGAATACTGAACATAAAACAGAACTAACAGAGCTAAAGGAAAACAGAAAAGTACAAGACTAAACTAGAAAGAAGATACAAGGCAAGAATATAGGATTAGAATGGACTAGGATGAATAAAGGATCTGAACAGCAACAATGGAGAGGGAGCTCACAGGACCTCAGACATTGCAGGAAGAAACAAACAGAATGAGAGAGCGAGGTGGAAAGGGAGTGACTAGAAGATATAGACGGCTGCACAGGTGGACAATCAGAATACAGCCAGCCAAGGGAAACACTGGGATGGTGGTAGACAAGGAGTAGGAGTATGGCGAGAGAAAAGGTGGATTGGAGTGAATGCAAGACTGAACAGACAGGTCAAACAGAAGGAAAGGGTTGTAAGTCTTACACTCCTGAATTTATTCCCTTGTGGCTCCCGTGGGTCTTTGTTTTCTGTTGAGGTTGTTTTATTTGATCTATAGGTCGCTATCAAGAGGGAAGATTTCCAGTTTGGAACAGTTTATTGGAGGCGAAGAGTACTGGGATTGGAGGATTTCTAAGGAGGGGTTCACTTGCAGTTTGAGACCATTATTTCTGTTATTTTTGCATGCTATTGTTTAACCCCCCCCCCCCTACCACCTGCACGGTGTACTGGTATGCCCAGCTGCTGCGGCTTGCCCCTCCTACGGCCCGCTGGTGCACGTCATTGGCTGGTGGGGGGCTGAATTCAGGCTGTCACTTGAAGCATGCTGGTGGATGGGCATGACACGGCCCATAGACGCCAGTGGGGCCTGCTGTGCCGCCCTGTGGCATTAAGTCCCACCTGCCGCAGGGACAACATATTACGCCCACGGTGTAAAAGGGTTAATAAAGCAGGAATAAAAAGCAATTATTTACCTCAGTCTTTATTAAAATTAGAACTCTCCTTTAAAAACTATGAAAATTCAACAATTATTGAATACATAGGAACATATTTAAGATTATACCTTGTCCTTTTCTTCCTCCCTCTAATGCAGCATTGACTTCTTCCTGCTTTCTCACCATGTGAGGCAAGGATGTGGTATACCAACACACTATGTATGTGTTCTGAATACTGCTAACCTGAGTCCCGACCATTTACAGAGGTAAGTGAAACTTATACAACACACAATCTATAGTATCTTCTTAACCCTTTGCCGCTGGGCATTAAAATTGACGGGGAATGCTAGTACAGCCAGGTACTGCGGCGGGCCCCTCCTCCGGCCTACCTACGCAGCTGACGAGCAGCGCATGTTATTGGCTGCAGGGGACAGCCTGAGTTCAGTGCGTCCCACGTCAGCCAATGGTATGTGCGGCGTACGTTGACTGGTGGGCAAGGAAAAGGAGACCCATTAAAGTCAGCGTGGTGTACTATGCAGTCCTGCAGCTTCAAGGCCCATCCGCCGCAGCGGCAGCATAGTACGTCCTGTGGCGGGAATGGGTTAAATCAATAGTATTTTCTTAAACTGGTACTTTGAAAATGAAAATATTTTTCTATTTCCTGTACGATACAGACAGTCTTTTCTCTCAATGCTGAAAATTTTCAAATGAACATTAGCGACTGTTTATTTTTCATTATGTCAGATGGCAGGCAAAAATAATTTTACAGGCTCATTAAAATAGGTTATACAAGGAGGTCTGCTGTCATTGTCTTGCTGCACACAATTGCTGTGTAACTACAGCAGTGTGTAGAAAAAAAAATATCCTTCAACGCTCGGCTGACACCAGTCTATGTGCACCCGTACTGACGTGCCTACCGGCGCCACCGCAGCGTTGTGACGCTGCAACGGGGCCAGCCACACGCTGTTGCGTTTTGCGTACGCACGAATTGCACGCGTGATAGCGTGCGTGCTGCAAGCCTTCCTGTCGAATCGCTAGGACACAAGTTCGACAGGGCTGCAAAGCGCAATCATCCATAGGAGGATCGAGCCTTGCAGCTCTGAGCGCACTAACTGCGCTCAGCGAGGTGGTCAGACGAGCGTCAGAGTGGAAGGAACGTCCACTCTCACGGACGTTCCTTACTCTCTGCATTAATGCTCGTCTGACCCCGGCCTTAGTGTTTTAAAGTGGTTACATATAAACATGGAATATGTTAACAGATGAGAAAGTTTCGGCCCATCTAGGGTCCGATCAGGGCCGGTGCAAGGATTTTTGACTACACAGGCGAAGGTGCATTTTACCGCCACCGCCCCCCCCCCCCCCACACACACACACTCCATCTGTGCCAGTCAAAATCTCCTCATAGAGATGTATAATATCAATACAAATCTGGGGAACCTATTCATACCAAAAGTTGATCTTGCAAAGAAAACCACTAGCAATGTCGACAGGGACACACCCTAAACCACACGTTACAGTTACAACATTAATAAAGCGCCAACAATGGACAGATTACTGTACAATGGACAGATTACTGTGAGTGTTATTGTTGTGGAGCTCTGTGATACAGTAATGTGCGGTGTGTATGAGCGTATCACAGAGCTCCACAACAATAACACTCACGCTCATACACAACGCACATTACTGAGTTTTATTGCTGTGGAGCGCTGATACGCTCATACACACTGCACATTACTGTCAGTTTTATTGCTGTGGAGCTCTGTGATACGCTCATACACACCACACATTGCTGTCAGTTTTATTGTTGTGGAGCTCTGTGATACAGTAATGTGCGGTGTGTTTGAGTGTATCACCGAGCTCCACAACAATAACACTGACAGCAATGTGCGGTGTGTATGAGCGTATCACAGAGCTCCACAGCAATAAAACTCAGTAATGTACGGTGTGTACAGTGTATGTAAATTTTAATGTGTACAGTGTACATATCTGATGTGTACATATGTATATAATAATGTGTGTATGTGTATAGGCACAAACAATAAAAAACAGACATCTATTTAGATATAGATATATACAGCTCTATATATGATGCTCCACACTTACATAATCACACTTGGTCATTTATCGGTGCAGCAGGGGTGGCTAAATCCAGAATGTTGTTTGGATCCCTGGCCTTGAAGAGTTAAAATGGAGAAGCTATTCTCCTTCACAGCAGGGGCCATGCTTTATCTGTTTTTTTTAAAAAAAAATCCCTCACCATATCACATCCTGCATCTCCTTGCAGAGACCCTGTGTGTGGAGGGGGGGTAATTAGCCCGAGATCTCCTATCAGCTCAGCTGCAGAAGAGAACGCCTTGCAGGGGAGGGATCCAGGCTGGGGCAGCAACAAGGCATCTCACCTGTCCTCGTAGTCTGGTGGGATGGGATATGCGTGGCCACTGATTGGAGCTCTTCTCTTCTCCTGCACGGCGGCGGCAGCAGCATGCTGCACACACACACACACAGGAAGCCTTGCCCTGGTCCTCTTCCCGCGGCTCTCTGCACCTCCTCCGGAGCACTGTGTCACGTGACTGATCACAGAGCCCGGAAGAGGCTGAGTGCGACTGCTCCATTCTCTCTCACTGAGGGATATGGAGCAGCAAAGTCATAAAGCCCCCTGCCTCAGCATCATCAAAGGGGACAGGAGCCTGCTGCAAACCTGGAGGAGCTAGAAGGGCGCAGCGCCAGACAGGCAATTTGAAACTTCAAATCCCCATCAAAAGTAGTGGCTGGAGATTTGAATTTGTGCGCCCCCTCCTGGTCTGACCTGGTAAGGCGGCCGCCTGTGCCGCCTTACACTAGCGCCGGCTCTGGGCCCGATTACCTGCTTCAAGCTAACCCTAGCGCTCACGTTAGCGCTAGCTTAAAGGAGGTGATAGCGCTCCGCACAGATCACCACCAATTCACGAACGGGTTAAAAAACGTTAGCATATCGGTATTAGTGCTTTTTAGCGCTTACTTACTGTACTTTGCACTCCGTATACTTTAAATGAGCGCAAAGTGCAAGTAGAGAGTAACTAGCGTTAGGATCACTTGGTCCTAACGCTTGTTACTAAGAGCTATCGCTAACTAAATGTAACAAACTGTATAGCGCTCGCACTGAAGTAGCGTTGTTTGGATTATATAGAGCAGATTTTTCTGACAACCAGAGACAGTGCAAACAAAGCTATTCTCCCAAGCCAGGGATGAGGAAACTCCACATCATACTGGGAGAAGAGGAGCCGGCGGTGAAAATATCTGCCCAATACGTCACAGAATGTCACAGACTGAGAGGAACATGAGAGATCCCAGATTTATAAATCCACAACACGGACTCGCCACCATCCCCCTTAACATTATCCCTTACCCCTGATAATGTCCATGGACTTGCCCATTCTCCCCCATATATGTCCCACTACCCCCCTCCACCCCATATAACCTCCCCATATGCTTTGGCAATGCTAAAATGTATTTGGTTCTGCCAATAAATCTTATTTTGATTTGAGTAGACACACAGTCTAGAATCACACTTAAGCTCGATTGGTTTCGTGACCAAAGGACAACTTAGTGCTGTAACATAATACTAATCGATCTGGGAATTAAACACGGTGAATAAAATCTTAACAGTAGTATTTTTCTGTTCGTTCGTATATAAAGATTTACCACGGCACAGGAGTTGTGCAGACTGTAGGGCTTAGAGAAAAACCTTATTTTCGTAAGTCTTTCGGATCGTACAGATTTCGGAACGTAAGTAGTATATGCAGAGCTCACAGTATGATAGTCAAACCCACAGTAAGGTGCCTTGTGATTAGGTCTTCTATCGGTACAGGCAGCTATCAGAGGCCTGAAGCTTGAGTAAGATTGTACAAGTAGACGGGCAGGTCTCATACATGCATATACAAAGCGTAGCATCGAACGAACAAACACAAAGGGGATAAACCAGAGTATCGTCAAAGTAGCAAGCTGGGTCGAAATATGTAATCGAGGTCCTCAGACCGAAATGGGTCGGCAACAAATCAATAAGTCTCAATAGCAAACAGGCGATGCGGGAAGTAAACTCCACGTCAGGGCGACGAGGCAACTCCTCGTGCCCTGCTTTAAACCCGGCAGCTCCTCGTGACCACACAAGGCCCACGCCCCCTCAGATGCCGATCGGCCATCATGGAATGCAGGCACTTGACCAGCCAGTGGCACAGAAACACGTGCGACCCCCCCCCCCCCCCAGGGAGCGCAGCAGGGGCTGAGGACGTAACACTAAAGGAGATAACACCAGCTCTGAGATGGTGCTAACTGATTTCGATGCTGCAGAATCAGTTAGCAGCAGCTGTAAACCCCCCTCCCCCCCCCAAAAAAAATACCTCTCATCCCGCGGTGAGAACAGCTGTCTGAGCCGTCGCTTCTGGACACCGGTAGCAGAGTGAGACTGGGGGGGGAAGCTTCCTCCCCGCTCATTCGCCGACCAGCAGGATCTCGTGAAAGGTGACCTCTTGCCGATCATGTGACCCGGCAGCAGAAGCCTCCATGGAGTCCTCTGGATAAGCTCAACTGAAAATCAGTCATCCGAACCTGGGCCTGGAGGCCCGGCCGAGCCAGAGGCTCGCCTGAGCCTGGAGGCCTAGCAGGGAGCTCGTCCAGCCTTCAGGCCCAGGTTCAGATGACTGATTTTCAGCCGTTAAATCGTTTCGGCCGAAAGCACCATTTTCGGGCGATAATATCGGTGCATTCCTACTTTTAACCACTTCGCTGCAGGCTATATGTGGGAAACATCCACAGGTTTCCCTATTGCGTGCGAATGACGTCCCCCACGTGTCATGCTTTCTCTGCAGCAAAGCAGGCAATTGCGATCGATCCAGCCGATAACCTTCGGTGATCTGACTTTCTGGCTGGACTTTTCCCCCGGTGCACTGACGTAATCAGAAATGGGTGTGATGACGTCCAAAATAAACGGCCAGCAAGAAGTACTGGCAAAATGCTCTAAAAGGTAAGGGCGGGTCCATTTGGACTCCTATCTCCTCAACCATAAGGGCTACACAAAAGAGGTATCATTGAAAAGGTCAGAGTCTGACATTCCCATTGATACCAAATATGAAGTGTAAAAATGAAAAATATACTTATTCATTTTGCAAAAAATGCAGCTGGATTAACTCACTTTCTCATTTCCCACTCTGGGAGCAAGTTTTGAGGTAATGGTACAATGCATTCTTAGCATTGTTCCATTTAAATCACAAGCCGCTGAAAGGAGCTCTAGGGATCCTTTGAACGACCTGTATCTCCATTTCTTAGACCCCCACAAGGTCAAGTGAGGTGTCTTTGGAAAGGCCAGGGTTTGGCATGGGCATGACGATGTCAGAAATGGGACTTCTCCCTGTCAGGCAGGGCTTTCCCTAGGCTAGGCAGAGACTCCTGCACAGCACAACCAAAAGGAACCCTAACACTGACAGGCCGGACTTTAGAGTAGCCAGATCTTACCGGAGTCTCAGATACAAACTAGGACCCCTACAGAGGGAATCAGCACAGCATGGTTTAAGGCATAATCATAGTCAAAGAATAGCCAGGGGTCAGAACACCAGAGAGGAACGTCAGAATAAGCCAATAGTCTGTACACAGGATATTAATACTGAAAGGATCAACTAGAAAACAAAAGGAATAACCAGAAATAAACAAAGGCAGGGAACCAAATAAAATATAAAACAGAGTGCAAGTCAAAATAGAAACAAAAACAAGACCATGGATTCAGGGAAACTAAGGCAGGGGAAATCAGGGAACCAAAAATATACAAACAAAACAAGAGGCAGCAGGAACACAGTACTGCAGACTGGGAGTGACTCCAACTCAGAGAGCACAGGACTATGGGAGCAACACCCTTAAATAGGAAGTGGGTTAGGGTCATGACGGACAGATGATTGAAGAGAGCGGAATGCAAGTGAAAACCCGTGGATTGGAATCCAGGAATGCAGAAGATGACGTAGTAAGTGCCCACAACCTGTACCACCACCGGAATCCCAAAGCTTAGCCAGATGATTAGTGGTTTCCCCCAAACCTGTAAGCAAAATGTGTGTACATATCTGGTTGGCGCAATTGTATTCGCCCTCAGGATTCAGATGGCTCCCATAAATATCATCGTGAACATGGATATATATAATGAAGCAGAAAATACATATAATGTCGCAGAGAGTAACAATTAATATATTAAATCTAAACTGCGTGCAGTTTTTCCACTCAAGTGTAGAGCCCTGTCACTGGCTGTGAGTGGGTAATCACATCTGGGTATTTTGTCTTGATGTTTCAAAGGTAACCCACACCTCCTAATAACGATCTCTCGCCACAGCGATGCATATATGAAAGAAGCTGAAAAAGGGAATTTCCTTGTGCAGATATGACACATGGATGTACCAATAATCTTTAAACAGGTTTCAACTCACATTTCATGGAGCTTAACCAAGCTCTAGATGTGGCGCCTGTGGATTTGTTATATGGGTCAAATCCACGAAAACCTCCACGACAGCAGGGACTATACTCTTGAAAAAAATATTTTTTATTAAAAAAATCTTAAAAACAAATAAAATACAAAGCTATATTAGCATCCAGCAAGGCCAGATGACTAGGACGCATTTCGCCGCACAATGCGACTTCCTCAGCTGGCTTTCCAGGAATGGCAGGAAAATAATTAAGGGGGTTATTCAGAGAGAGCCGAAATGGAACCGGACACTGAATTTCAGCGAACGGGGGCCATTCGGCTATTCAGAGAGCTGGCAGTTCGCCAAATTCTGGCGAATTGGCTGCACGTACGGTGCCTGTTCGAGGGCAGTGAAATCCCCCATAGAGAAGCAATGGTTTGTCTATTCAGAGACCCCAGACAGCAGGGAAAAGTTGCCGAAATTCCCTGCTGTTCGGTGGATTCATTCGACAGGTTTATTCAGGCGAATCTTATAGGCTTCAATGTTAAAAATATTCCCGTTTTAACTCAAACTTTAATAAACCGTTTATTATTTAATTCTGCTGTAAAAATTCTCTTTATAGATATTTTTAGGATCTCTTAAGCATTTTTCTGGATTTTTTCAAGAAAATTTTTCTGGATTTTTTTATTTGTATTTTTGTTTTATCGTTTTTTCAATTTTCCTTAACAGACTTTTTTATTATCATTCATTGGATCTTATATGCTAATTCCAGACATTTTCGTTGTATTTTTTTTTCAGACATCGTTCCAATTGTGAAACTTTCAAGCGTACTTTTTTTTTTTTTTTTTTCACCACATTTGTCTGCTTGTCGGGTTTTTCCAGCGGCTGCTCTGCGCTGTGATTGGCGGCTAATCGGGTTTGCGGCGAGTATTCCCTGCACTACGGGGGCCCTGCGGTGCTTGCTGACTTCACTGCAAGGTCGGCGAACTAGGAATCGCCCCCAAAGTGCGAGGAACGGAAGGTCACCGAACGTGCGGTGACTTTTCGATTCTCTCTGAATAACTCTGTAAGACCCTGACCGGATCAGCTCTAATACAGGGGACAGGGCTGGGCACATGACATTATCTCCGGAACCGTAGCTGCTACAGGGTCATGTGAGGTGTCATTGATAGACCAGAGTCAAAGTTTCCAAAGATATCAAACCTGACCGTGTAGTATGTAAAAAAAAAAAAATATATTAATTTTTCTGTAACCACTTGGCTGTGGATGATGCTCCGAGCACGTCCTGTGCTTTCTTGCTAGGGTGCAGAGTACCAGCTCAGCGTGTCCTCATGGCCCCGCAGCTCGGCGCCGACTGGTGTTTTCCCACTGCGGGCTGACAACTCTGATGCTAGCCCCGCCTCTGGGACATCACCCACCCACTGATGTCAGAAAAAGAACCCCCCGCTGGACAGGGACTCTCTGTTTGAGATACAGGGGCCCTTTGGACCCCCCGTATCTCCTGAACCATAATACATTCAGAGCCATGCTTTGTATCGTTGAAATATGACCATGTTATATGTAAAAAAAAAAAAAAAAAATCATAATTTTTTTTTTTTCTTTTATGGTCTCTAATGCAGCATTACTGTTCACGTTTCAGTTATAACGTGACCAATGATGCATCACTAACTCACCTTCTCATTTTCCATGATTCCAGTAAGTTTGAAGGCAATGGCGTAATGCATTATGACTCAATTGGTTTATCAAAAACCTACACTAGAACCCGGCGTCTCAGATTTTTATGCCGCACAAGGTCAAGTGAGGTGTCATTGGAAATGTCAGATTCTGGCCTTTCCAACAATACCAAACATGACCATATCATGTGTAAAAATGGAAGAAACAAAAATTTATGCAAAACCTTTTTTTCCCTCAGTTCTAAGATGATGGCTTTATGTGCCTCTACTGTTAAAGCAAACAATGCCGCTGCCCTAACTCCCCCTCATTTCTCTCACCGTGGAGGTGATGGCACAAAGCCTTATTGCACATTGGTCCATCTAAAACCTAAAGGGCAGCACAGTATTACATTCTTACAACAATACAGAAGAATAGAAAAAGACTGGCAAATTGTTTATCCTCCAGTTTGACTCTCTACCCGGGTAATATATACATATATAAAATGGACCACCTTTATTGTGTGGACATATCCTTCGGTCCAAGTTAGAACAAATCACAAGTGTGCATTAAAACTGAGTCACAATGAATTATGATCAAGCGATATCGCAGGAATCTATCAGAATACAATCATTCCTTGATAATTGGGTAATCAATGTATCTATTCCCACCGTACAACAGACCACGGAGAAACCAATATTGGACTTAGTCTCGGCTGGACAGGTGTATCCACCCCCAGATCACCATACAGAGGTGTCCAATAAATATCTCGAGGAATTAGTCATTCAACTCAGCAGTTGCGGCTCACCGTAATATACAATGAAAAAGGATATCCTACAGGTCCTTGCAGCTCGTTGGATTTCTGATCTTTCCCTATGCATTCAAAAATGCATGCAAAGAATGCAGATAGATATGACCTATTAGTCAAAAACGGAAGAGCCACACACAGACTTCCTGCGAACCACAAACAAACATCGGATAGACAACTGATAAAATAGATGGACAGTTACATCCGCAGGACACGCGAAACGCGCGTTTCGCTGTCTATAGTCACGGCTTCCTCACCCCTCTGATAAATTACTACATTCATTTTGTGCTCAACATGCCCTCCTGGATATATGACGTCTCCAACACCCTCCAGTTAAGGACTATAACTTTTTTCGCACCCCCAATACACGTACTCCAGAATTTACTTGTTTCTCCTCTCCCAGGATTGCCTCCCATACGCTGAACGATCTGCAATTCATTCGATCACTTGGTCAGACCATGCGGATGTTACCCTGGCACTCCGGATACCTAATTACCATTCGCACTGGGCGTGGAAACTAAATGACTCTTTGTTACACAATGCCAACTTACGGGATTCAATTTATGAAGCGGTCCGAGAGTACTTTGCCCTTAATACGGACTCTGTGGAATCTCCAATTACGCTCTGGGCTGCTCATAAGACTGTAATCAGAGGGCATATCATTGCACTTGCCACCCGCCAAAAAAGATCCAAACTTTCTCAACTTACCACCCTGTAGACTGGGCTGTCTCGCCAAGAACGTGCGCATAAAGCCTCTCCGTCGCAGACCACCTTCTAAGAACTCCAACATACCAGGATGGAGCTTCGCGCCCTGCTGGTGATTGATACGGCCAAAGCTCTGAAGTACACGAAACGCACTTATTATGAAAAGCGCAACAAGGTGGATACGATGTTAGCACGCAAACTGCGCTCTCAGTTCAGCGAGCGGCTTATCCCACGTTTCCGGACATCGAAGGGTACGGTAGCCGCTAACCCTGATATTGCAGCCGAATTTGAAAACACCCTACTGGCAATATATAATCACGCTCCCCACCAAAAGTTGGAAGACGGAGGCGGAGCTAGCTGTGGAAGCGAGCAGCAGCATTTTGGAGGAGCTCTGTGTCTACCACGGATTTTATTGCTTTTTTCGCCGTTTGCACTGCCCTGTGAGCTTCCCGGTTGGCTAGAGGGATCCTGGAGAGTTGAGGTACCTGATTTAGCCCTGAGTTTCGTGCCCGGGGACAGATTGCTGCCGGCAGCGCGATTTGGGCCTAGTCACAGCGGCCATCTTGGAAGCCTACTCGAGGCGTATTGAGATTCCCTCACCGCCCTGCGACCTCGTGCCAGCCCAGCATCTCCGGAACCATGCCTACCGGTCGTTCCCAGCGACTGGCCCCCCGACAGAGGGACATTCGGGATGTTTTGCGAGGTGGGTCCGCTTTTACGGGACTGACTGCTTCTTCCTCCCTCCCCCCGGGCTATGGCTCCTCGGAGGCTGACAGCGACTATGAACCTCGGGGGTATTACTGGGATGCCCTGGCTTGCCCCGCAGTCACCGGCGTCTGACTCCCGACCCCTCTCGGCGGCTGCTAGGAAACGGGCACAGAAGAAGAGAAAATCAGCAATGCGGACATCGTCCGGGGCAACGCCGGACACAGAGGATATTTTTGATGGGGACCCGACTGAGATTCCCCTTACCTCCGCCAGTAATAGTGTGACCTCGGATCATCGGTCTGCAGTGGGGACGGGACTTCGACAGCAACAGGTGCAGGAGGAGGACGACCATCTCCCCTCCACGAAGGGGGATCTCCGCAGGATCTTGGAGGAGCTTCGGGTGATACGTGAGGTGTGGCAGCCTGAGGTGGCGGCGGTCCGCACGGAGATAGCGGCGATGCGTGCTCAGGTGAAGGTGGTACAGGAGACGACTTCTGCTGTGACAACGGAACAAACTCACCTGTCTGGTCAGGTTGCTGGTTTGCGATACCAAGTCGAACTTCTGACACGCTCTGTGGAGATGCTTGAAACGAGACACAGACGCCGAAACATCAGGGTCAGGGGTGTCCCGGACTCTATTACCTCCGACGCTCTGCCGTCCTACGTGACTCGTCTTGTGCTTCAGGTCACGGGGCTTCCCCCTGACACACCTGACATGCTTGGGTCGGTGTTTCGGGTCAGGAGACCTGCGACGAACCCACCTGGGGCTCCTCGAGACGTCGTAGTGGCCTTCCGTGAAGTGGCTTTCAAGGTCAAGGTTATGTCTGCTCCGGGCGCGAGGGATCCCGTACGCTTTGAGGGCTCCACTCTGGCCCTGTATCATGATCTCCCATTCCAGACCCTGATGGCTCGCAGGCGTTTTCGTGAAGTGACATCAGTTCTTCGCCGACAGGGTGTCCGATATCGCTGGGGTCTGGCAGGAGCTTTGGTGGTGACCCACGCAAATGTCCCCTATACCATCACGGATCCCGCGGTGGCTTGGATTGACCTTGCGGCTGCGGGCCTCTCACCAGATCCTCCGGACCCTCGACCGGATTGAAGGCTGGTTTCTATGCCCTCTACCTCTCCAGGTCTGAGCTTTACTGAATTACACCCCCTCCCCTGCATTTCTCTTATATGCTTACGTGTCCCTGGTCTCTAGCTTGGCCTAGTGCCTGGACTTTCAGGACGGTTCGTAATTTGTTTTGATCAGTCCCAGCCTGCATTGCATAGGGCTTTTGCTTTTTTGCCTGCACATGGTACTTTCTGCCTTTTTACTTATTTTTACCGCCCTGTCCTTCTTTGCGACGCATGTTTTTTGACCAGCTGACCGTAGTTACCTTGGCCGGCCTTAAGTGGCTGCATTTATATATGTTTGATTTCCCACCTTGATGAGACCCCCCGTCTAGGGGATGTTTTCTGCTAACATATTGCTATCCTTAGATTTTTTCGATTCGCTGTTTTTACGATGACACTTTTTTGGCCATGTGTGGTTTCCGTTGCTTGTTATGTCTTCTTGTTTGGCCCTGCGAGGTCATCCATTATTTTACAGTATGATGTAATGCTGACTTATTTCAAAATAAAAAACTTTAAATTTAAAAAAAAAAAAAAAAAAAGTTGGAAGACCCCGTTCTTCGTGATCCTATTCGTCAATTTCTTTAGGAGGCAGCTTTACCACGACTGACAGGCGGCGGGTTTGGGGGCCCCGTAACGGAGGAGGAGGAGGTGGCTGCAGCATTTAAAGCGTTCACGGCAGGTAAGGCCCCCGGTCCCGACGGGTACACGTCCCTTTATTATAAAACGTTCTTGAAGACACTAATTTCCCCCCTCACCAAAGTATATAACTCCCTTTTAGACGGGGGCCACTTGACGACGGACATGCAATCCTCCACCATTGCCCTCATACCTAAACCGGGTAAAGACCATCTCGATCCTCTCAACTACCGTCCCATTGCTTTGTTAAATGTTGACTACAAGATCTTCACTAAAATACTGGCTACTAGATTGAACCCCCTCCTCCCTTCTCTTATACACGCTGGCCAGATGGGGTTTATCCCCAACCGACAGGCTAGAGACAACACCTGTCGTTGTATTGACCTTATATGGGTTGCCTGAAATACGCACCTTCCAACGTTGTTTATTTCCCTGGACGCTGAAATGGCGTTTGATCGCCTTACATGGCCTTTCATGCTCCATACCCTGGCAGATGTAGGGATCCCTCAGTCATTCTACAATGCCGTCTCTGCCCTTTATGACTCACCTACGGCGATCCTCCCCCTACCTGGTGCTAGCCCCCGCCACCTTGGCATTCGCTTTGGGACCAGACAGGGCTTCCCCCTTTCTCCTTTATTGTTCGCCCTATGCATCGAACCCTTACTGTCCACTATTAGGCTTCACCCGCACTTCACCGGTATAACAGTCCAGGCTGCAGAGTACAAAGTTGCAACTTACGCGGATGATTTATTCCTCACAATTAGCCGCCCCATGCGCTCCCTACCGTACTTGCTTAACTTGTTGGACACTTTTGCCTCCCTTTCTGGTTTTAAAATTAACACACATAAATCGACAGCTTTTCCCATCCATCTCCCTGAATCATCAGCTACCCTACTGGCGCTTAACTTTTCCCTACCAATTTCTACTGCCCCGTTGACTTACCTTGGCCTGAAACTCCCCTGACCTAGACCGGCTGTATGAACTTAACTACACGCCCCTGTACGCCCAAATAATGAAAGACTTTGACGCCTGGCAAGACATGTCCATTTCATGGCTGGGGAGATTGGACTCCGTTATAATGAATGTCCTGCCACGCCTCCTATATGTATTTCAGTCTCTGCCGCTCCCTGTCCCCCTGAGTCATCTGAAAGACCTACAGCAACGTATTGACAGATTTGTTTGGTCAGGGAAGCGACCCCGTATTGCACGACGCCTTATGTATATCCCAAAGACCTTAGGGGGCCTTGCCTTGCCGAATCTCAAATTATATTTACATGCTGCTCTGCTAACACAGTTAAATGGCACCTTCCGATTGCTCAGAAACGCTGGGTGGATCTTGAAAACGATGTGATGCTGCCTGACATGCTCCCCTTCTTTATGTGGCTCCCAAAATCTGCTAGAAAGGGCCGGATCCCGGACTACTCGTTCATTTCCCACTCCATCCGCATTTGGGACTCGATGTCACATAAATTCGCACTTACGGTTGAGATTTCCCCGCTTCTTCCACTCTACCGTAACCCTTTATTTACTACAGGCATGACCCCGTGCGACTTCAGTGCTTTTGATCAAGGAGATGTTTCACGTATTAGCAGACATGATAAAGGATGGCCGTCTTAAGTCTTTTGGGGACCTTGCTGCCAACCTCCCACTCACCACCAAAGACTTTTTCCGCTATCTACAACTCTCCAGCTTTGTCTCCCAGGACCGTATTAAACAGGCTGTGGTCCTGAAGTTTACCTGGTTTGAAAAACACTGCCTCAGGGGCGTGCCCTCCAAGGGAGCAATCTCCTCAATCTATCACTCATTAGTTCTTCATGGACATCCGGGTCACTTTCCATATATGTTTCATTGGTAAGAGGACATTGGGGAAGAGCTTGACTTGGAGGAATGGTCCGAGATCTGGGAGGCCAATTTTAAATCCTCTTATTGTGTGACACACATGGAACAAGGAGTTAAAACCCTCTTTCGATGGTACCTGACCCCGGTAAGGTTGCATCACATGCACACTATCCCAAATGGCCTGTGCTGGAGGGGTTGCGGTCTCCTCGGAACGTACTACCATCAATGGTGGACATGCCCCAAACTACGTCCGTACTGGGCCACCATGGCGGACTGGCTTCAGCAGGCCCTTCAACATCCGATGGAAGTCAACCCTTGGACACTACTGCTGTCCCGCCCCCTGGAGGGGTTGCGGCGGTGCAAGAACAAACTTATCGCCCGAGTCACCCTGATTGCTCACAGAGCTTTAGCGAGGCACTGGAATCAACCGACGCTCCCCTCCTTTCCGGAGCTTTTCGACATGTTCACTGAGGGGCGCACGATGGAGCAGCTCACGGCTCAACTACATGATACCCCTTACATCTTCCAGAATATCTGGATGCCCTGGCTTGAGTGCCCGTCATTACCCTGAATGGTGGACGGTATACATCTCCCCATCCCTCTTCCTCCTTTCCTCTTTTTTTTTTTTTTTTTTTTAAATTTTTAATTTTTTTTCGTTCTTTTCTTTATTGTGGATGTTTGTTACTGTGGATTGACCTTAACGTTTGCAATGTGCCTACTGTTTCTTTAAAATGTTGAAAAAATTAATAAAACACAGAATTAAAAAAAAAACCTGAAACTGGTTTTTTCTCCACGCTTAAATCAAAGGAAGGGGCAGAATCTGTTGCCTTAGTTGAATTAGTTACAAGTATTTATAAAGCGCCAACAAATTCCTTAGCTCTGTACAATGGGAGAGACAGAATAACAAATAAACATATGTTACACACACGGAACAGAAGGAGGGAGGACCCTGCTCAAGAGCTTACAATCTAAGAAGAGAGGGGTGACACATTAGGTGAGGATGAATAGGGTATTTGATGTAGCGGGTTGCATGAGGACTGAATGGGAAGATGGAGCAGGAAATGACTGTGGGGGATCATGGAATGAGCTGATAGGCTTCTCTATAGTACTGCATTTTCAGAGACTTCTTGAAGGACTGGAGAGATGGGCGAGTCTGATGTTGCGGTGAGGCAGTTCCATAGAAAGGGTGCAGCTCGAGTGAAGGCGAAGGTTGGGGGGGTGCAGGTACGAGTAACTGATAGCATCAGATCATTGGCTGAACGAAGTGGTGGGGATGGGATGTGCTTGCTAATAAGGGAGGAGATGTAAGTAGGGGCGTGGTTATGGAGAGCTTTGTATGTGAGCACCTGTATAATGAATTGGATTCTAAAGGAAACAGGGAGCCAGTGTAGAGATTGACAGAGGTGAGGTGTATGAGTCGGGCACAGGCGTTTTTTACAGACTGCAGAGGGAGAATCTGGGATCTCTTAAGGCCAGAGAGAAGGAGGTTAAAGTAGTCAAGGCGGGTGATAATAAGAGCTTGGATGAGCATTTTAGTAGAGTCTGGATTAAGAAAGGGACGGATGCGAGCAATGTTTTTTAGGTGGAAGTAGCAGGATCTGGTTAGAGACTAAATGTGAGGAGTAAAGGTAGATTGGAGTCCAAGAGGACCCCTAGGCAATGGAGCTTGAGAGGTAGAAGTAATGGTGGCACAATTCACCTGAAAAGAAATTGGCGCAGGAATGGAGGTTTTAGAGGGAGGGAAGAGAAGTTCAGTTTTCAAGAGGTTGCGCTTTAGGAAACGGGAAGTCATCCAGTCGAAGACAGCCGATAGGCAGGCTGTAACACGGTCCAACACCGGAGGAGAGAGATCGAGAGGAAAGGTAGATTTGGGTGTCATCAGCATAGAGGTGATATGGGAATCCATAGGAAGAGATGAGGTTGTCCAAAGAGGCAGTATAGATCGAGAAGAGTAGGGGACCCAGAACAGAGCCTTAAGGTACCCCAACTGAAAGAGGAACTGGTGGTGAAGAGACACCAGGGAAGGAGACACTGAAGGAGCGAAAAGAGAGACAGGAAGAGGACCAGGAGAGAGTGATGTCACTGAAGCCAAGTTGACACAGCATGAGGAGCAGGAGAGGGTGATCACCAGTGTCGAATGCAATGGAAAGGTCAAGAAGAATAAGGAGGGAGCAGTGACCTTCAGTTTCAGTGGCCGCTAAATCATTCGTCACCTTGGTCAGAGCCGTCTCTGGACGCTGGGAGTGAAAGCCGGACTGGTGCGGATCAAGTGGAGAGCAGCAAGAAAACTGGTGAGCTGGTTATAGACCAGACGTTCCACGATTTTGGAGGCAAAGAGGAGCAAAGAGATGGGACAGTAGAGGGATGGAGGTAGGATCAAGAGATGGCTTTTTTAGAATGGGGTGATCAAAGCATGTTTGAATACAGAGGAGAAGATTTCAGAGGAGAGGGAGAGGTGAAAATTATGAGTCGAAGCAGGGACTAACTGGTAGGAGAGTCCGAATAAGGTGTGAGGGGATAGGATCAAGTGGACAGGTGGTCGGGTAGGAGGAGGACTTAAGAAGTTATGTTTACATCCTCCTCCGAGACTGTAGAAAAGGAAGACCTAGTAGAAGAGGAGGCAGGGAGTGAGGGAGTCAGTGGGGTAGAATGGTTCAAGGAGGAGGGCAGCGAATGCAGCAGCATTGTTTTATATGTAAAAGCATATATTGCCTCTGCTGTAGAACATAAAAAAAATATTTTGCATTTACTTTTTTATTCTTTTTTTCTATTTTTACACATTACATGGTCTTGTCTGGTATCCTAGTAAAGACTAGACTCTGACCTTTCCAATGACACCTCACTTAACCTTGTGCAGTGTACAATTCAGGGATGCAGGTTCCATAGTCCTACTGTCCCTCCTCACTGCAGCGCCACAGACTAGGTTGTGAATTAAACAATGCATTGCTTCACCAGATACACACTTTCTGGCAGTATGGTAAATGAGGCGAGTTAGTGCAGCATCACTGTTCACTTTATAATTGTAAACTGAATAATAGTGCCATGTTCGAAAAATATAAATTTAATAGATATTTGATTTTTACATAAATCTAACCTGGTTATATTTGGTATCTCTGGAAAGGTTATAAGCTGACCTTTCCAATTAGCCCTTAGGGCTCCAGAGATACAGTGGTCTAAATTATTGCAAATTGTAAAAAAATATATATATTTTTTTTTTACACACAGAGCAAGGCGCCCCCTTGTGGCAGGCGCCTGTAGGCACATGCCTACTGTGCCTAATGGTAAATCCGGCCCTGCCTCCATGGAGTCCATATAACTCCATCCAGGCTTTTTTCTGCCAGTCACATGACCTCTCGCAAGATCCTGCAGGTCGGCAGAGTGATTCGTGGAGGGAGACTGTGGACTTTCCCCCCAGTCTCACTCTGTTCCTGGCGACCACAAGCAGCGGATCGGGCTGCCATTCTCGCCGCGGAATGAGAGGTGGGTTTCTGATTTTTTGGGGGATTTGTAACTGGTGATAACTGATTCTGCAGAAGCAGAATCGGTTAGCATCAGCTCTTAGCTGTGGGTAACTTTTGAGTTAAACACAGCGGAACATAATTAGCATTAGGACTTTGTAATCCTAACGCAAATTAACTCTTTGCGCCCCCCGTGTTAAACATAGGGAGCGCAAAGTACAGTAAGCTCGCTCTGAATCGCTAATGGGTTTTTAAACCCGTTGGCGTTCAGAATGTAATATGGTCGGCACGCGCTAGAGCCACTTAACCCAACGTTAACGCTCGCAAAGCTGAGCACTAACGTTAGCAATAACTATGTAATAGGGCCCAAAAACTCCACAACAGACAGCGTATACGCTTTAAACACATTCATATAGCTCTGTAGGGGAAAGTCTGTGTATTCTGGTGTGAGTCAGAAATTTTATTTTGCATCATAGCGATTTGTTTTGTTTTTTTCATGGCAAACCACTTCTTGACTTTTTTGTTGTTTTTTTTTTTACTAGAGCAAGAAAACTGCAGTTTAAAGAAAACACATGCAACATGTTCTTTTCTCATATTTTGTTACAACATCAAATGGAATGCAGTCTATCTTTATAAATTCTCAGAATTGCATCTCCTTATTACTGTTTTCTCGTGGGTTTTTTAAACCTCACTCTATATGTTCCTATTCTTTCCAGTGTTTACTTCACTCTTCTTTTTCTGTTAATTAATCTTGTGTTCTTGTCTTCCTTTTGTAGATTGACATTTAAGCTGTGCCACATATACTGGAATTGGCCTGGCACCATTCGGGTTCCAGCTCCTTGCAAATATGCCCACAAACTAGCATTTCTTTCTGGGCAATTTCTTCACCATGAACCATCTATTCAGTTATGCGACAAGCTTTTCTTCCTTTGAGCAGTTGGACCTGTGAATTCCCAATCTGCTTCATGTCCAGGAACATCCAGGATCTCTTTCACACTCACATTTGACTTTACACTTTAGTTTTTATCAAGCTTTTTTTTGGAAATCGTGTCTTGGATTTCTCTTAGATTTTGTCTAAATCCGTTTTATTTTATGGTAAATTCTGTTTTGATGGTTAATGTTGAAACATACTGACAATTTTGATTAGGAAGGGTTCATTCCATACCTAATAAATATTTTGAAACAGAGTATTGTGACAACCTTTTTAATGTTTTTTTTTTTATCTGTGGCAGTGATTGCTAACTACATGAGGGCATGGGCGTCCGCAGAAATTTTTTCAAGGGGGGGCAGAATTTTAATGGCATCCATATTCTGCCCTTTTGACAATGTCATGAAGGGGACAGTCATAAAATAAAGCGGTACCCTTCTCCAGAGCTTACAATCTAGGCGGAGAGGGGACCCTGTCCAAGAGCTTACAATCTAAGCAGAGAGGGGGATACTGATTGTATATCTGTATATAGAGCCAGCTCTGTCACTGTGTATACAGAGCTGGCTCTGTGTATACAGAGACAGAGGGAGGGGATATATATTATATATATTTGGAGGGGGGGGTCATGGTTTGTGTATACAGAGATGGCCTAGAAAATGCAACACTCAGATCAGACACTTACACCCATGGGCATCCGCAGAAATTTTTTCAAGGGGGGGCAGAATTTTAATGGCATCCATATTCTGCCCTTTTGACAATGTCTTGAAGGGGACAGTCATAAAATAAAGCGTAGTAATAAGGAGGCTGCGAAACATGATGCAAGACTAATAGAAGAATAAAGGTGTAAGTGACTGATCTGAGTGTTGCATTTTCTAGGCCATCTCTGTATACACAAACCATGACCCCCCCCCCCTCCAAATATATATATATTATATTGTAAGCTCTGGAGCAGGGTCCCCTCTCTTCTTAGATGGTAAGCTCTGGAGCAGGGTCCCCCTCTCTGCTTAGATGGTAAGCTCCCTGGTTCCAGGGGTGGGCGAGTGCCCCCCCCCCTTGCCTCATCCTGCGGACGCCCATGCATGAGGGAT
The DNA here is from genome assembly GCA_009667805.1 of Leptobrachium leishanense. Lineage (NCBI taxonomy): Eukaryota > Metazoa > Chordata > Amphibia > Anura > Megophryidae > Leptobrachium > Leptobrachium leishanense. The sequence goes on from CM019065.1 coordinate 159,780,205, forward strand.
ACCAATCTAGGGAAGGCAGTCAACAAGTTTAATTTAGTATGCTCCCATTTCATTTATTTTAGTATGCTTCAATTTTAATTATTTCACTGTGTTCCCATTTCATTTATTATGCACCCTTTTGGTCTTGTAAAATCTGACATTTCGAGGGAACCTTCCTGCAGCTGAGTCAAAAAGTCACGTTTAAATGTGAACCACTTTCGTTAGCTTCCACCTTTTTTAAATGGCATGAGGTTTTTAGATGGCAGCCACCACTTAAACCAGCTACCTTGCGTTGGGCCACCAGGTGTCAGGAAGGCATGCAGCTTCCTGGCCCACAACTATGTGCCCCCCCCCCCCGATGCGTGAATAAGCTTCATTTTGTCAAAATGTTTGTGAAGAACTTTCAACAGTGCTAAGAGTGTTATAGGTACACTCTACTCATCCTGACCACCACATCCTGATCTGGTGTTATCACAGAGTGAAAATGAGAAGTTTCCTCCACCCCACGCAATGTGACCAGCAGCAGGGATTGTTTAATTTCCTGGCTGCTGGTCACCAGATTAGTCACTATGGAGAGCGTCCAGATGTCACAGCGGAGAGCGTCCAGATGTCACAGTCTATATGAGATGGTGTAGCTGTATCCCGTGGTCTCAAGGATGCAGCCAATGGTTTGGATCTGTGCATGCAGCTTCGGTCCATCATTCTGCACAGGTGCAACGGAACTTGTGTATGTAAAGTGTGCAGGTCCCTTAGTGGTGCACAATCTGTATATATATTATATATATATATATCTAGCGGCTAAAATGACATACCTCCAACATAGAAACAAAGCCAAGGAATTCAACTATGCTTGATACACAGCAATTGTACAGACAACTGGCAGAATGTGGTCTAGACTGCCAAGTCAAAATTTGAGTGATAGAAGGCAGTTTGTTTACATAAGGGCTGGAAGCAAAAGTGAATTGGTGGGGGTTTCCTGCAAGTTTGGGGTTGCATTTCTGGAAATCAAGGGAGGGGTTAAATTAAGGGTCTCCTTGGTACTGAGAAGTACAGCAGATGCATATCCTTATGAAATACCAACGGGGGCAACTGACTCCAAATTTATTCCACAGCACGACAACAACCCCAAACAGAGTCATTAAGAACTATCTACAGCATTTGAGAGCATAAGGTGTCCAGGAAAGGATGGTAATACTGCCGCAAAGCCCTGATTTCAACAGTAAAGCCGAGGATGCACTGCAAGCAAAGCACAGCGTAGCGAAATAAAAGCAAACATTTTGCAGGCTGACTTCACTCCGCCTCGCATCCAGTCTACACTGGATTACATTTGCTTTTGTCCACACTGGACAGGAATCCAATACTTTGCAGATCAAACTAGAGAAGTGTCTCTTTCTCATCAAATGAAACAAAGCACATTTAAAAAAAAATAAAGATTGTAAAACAACTTTTAAATTACAATGTACAACATGCCAAAACTTTATTTTCACGAAGCGCATGTCCTATATAGGCAAGGTCTAAACTCCACTCATATCAGCTGCCAAACCACGCTGATACATTATGTCCATTTAAACCGTTTCTATTGAATAAATAACTGCCAATTTAATCGGAATAGTATAAAAAAAATTGAAAAAAGGTAACCCTAATCATATAGCACCCCCCCCCTCGTGTCCACATATACAGTATACACACCACACACACCTCAGAGGTATATACCTATATATATACACACTAGGGTTGCCTCCTGACTTTTTTTATCACGGTGGAGGGTATCACTATCTCCCCATCAAACCAGGTTCGCTGTCTCGGAGTTACACTTGACTCTGCTCTTTCCTTCACCCCCCACATCCAGTCTCTTTCCTCCTCCTCCTGCTGCTACGAACCAAGCAATATTTCCAGAGTTAGGCCATTTCTTACCGCTGACACCACAAAACAACTCATCCATGCCCTTGTAATCTCCCGACTCGACTATTGTAATAATCTCTTATCTGGCCTCCCTCGCTCCCGTCTCTGCTCCCTGCAATCCATTCTAAATGCCTCTGCCAGGCTCACCCGCTGCTCTGTCTCTGCCGTTCCTCTCTGCGAATCCCTTCATTGGCTCCCCATTCACTGCAGAATTAAATTCAAAATCCTTACCCTGACCTACAAAGCTCTAACTAACTCCGCTCCCCACTACCTGTCCTCACTAATTACCAAATACAGCCCCAGGCTGCTCCCTAAGGTCAAACAGTGACCTGCGCCTGGCTTCTCCCCGCATCACCCTTCTTCCCATGATAGACTGCAGGATTTCTCACGCGCAGCCCCATTCTCTGGAACGCACTCCCTCGTACGGTCAGACTTTCCCTAGTTTCCCTTCCTTCAAACGCTCCCTTAAAACATTCCTATTTAGGGAAGCCTACCACCCGACTCACTGACGCAGCCAGTCCGTCACTCAAGTCTAGCAGTCCGTCACTATCGCCTAGCAGTCCTCTCCTCCTGTTTCAAACCCTTCTAGATTGTGAGTTTCTACGGGAATAGTTCATTTTGGCTTGATACGCCGGGGGGGGGGTGTTGCGTTTCTGTGGGTGAGGTTCCTTGGATTGCATGCACTGTACATAATTATAGAATTTAGCGAAGTTAGAATTTTAATAATAAGACTCTGAGGCGAGTATTGCTTCTCTTTCTTGCTTTTATTAAACATAGCAGCAAGTGGCAACTAGCAAGAACTTGGAAATATGAAGCATTTATATTGAAATAAAGAGAAAACCCATAATAACAGTAATAACAGGTATAAATGGTATCTTCCGACACCCCTTCACTCCTTTGGATCGGTCCTCCTTCCTGTCAGAGCCCATCAAACCCGGTCAACATCCCTCCTACTTCCTCTTTCTTTGCTGTACAAGGTGATTAGTGTAGGTGTGTAGGGAACCCAAAGGGCAATCCACCGGATACCAGGAAATCCTTTATGAGGCTGAGGAAAAAGAAGATGTGAGAGTGGAAGATATTGGATCCGCAGACCCAGTAATACAATAAACCACAACAGCGGTGGGAGTGGTGGGCAATACTCGCCTCAGAGTCTTATTATTAAAATTCTAACTTATCGTCATACTTAGCTAAATTCTATAATTTTAATACATAGACTCTGAGGCTCCTATTGCTTGTTCAAAGCTAACCCACAACTGCGGATGACCAATGAACAATAGGCTTAAAATAAAAGGATCGGAAGGTGGATTCTCTGGACCAGTCAGCTGATCGCAATAAGTCCTCCAACTGACAACCTGCCGACACAGCGGAAGACGCCACAGCACTGCGAATCGAATGAGCGCCAAACATAGTGTAACGTTGGGAGCTTCCAGCCCTACCTGTGTGCTTGAGGGCAGCATGTCTGATGCTGCTCGCTGATCAATGCCCGGTTTAAATGGAGACAGGCAGGGAGGTGGTTGCATGAGGCGCGGCTTGAGTGGGGTGTGTGGCCTGGTGAAGGTCTTTAAAAACCCTCAGTGTATTCTCAGCAGTTGCCAGATCGTGGTTATCCATACCTGAGCTCCTTGTACCTGACTGCTATATTGAATTAACCCGTTATTGACCTCTGCTTGTTTCTGACTATTCTGCCTTCTGTTGCCCTAGACCATTTTCTTGTACTACGCCACTGCTCTGATATCGACCCGGCTATTCCATTTGACCATTCTGAACTCTGTATTCCTGATTCTGGCTCGGCTGACTACTCCCTGTGTTGTTAACCCTTTCTGTCTAGCTAGTTTACCTGGCCAATTCTAAGGACCAGACAGTTAGAGATCTTTCACGGCTACTCTGTTGGTAGTTTCTGGGCTCTGTGGAGTGTGGGGTGTTAAGTACTGCGTGGTGGGATCTGGGAACCTTGACACATAGAGGTATCAACACCGGTTAAACCCAAAAGCCAGCAAAGCCAGCGTGCAAGAGTGGTCGTACCTACCGCTGCGAAAGGAGATTTAAAGGAAATGAATAGAGGAGAAACCCCGGAGCGAAGCTGTACGGGACTCGTATCCCTGAAGACACAAAACCGGGCGTAAAGGAAAAGCCGGATAAAACGCAGACGAAATGGCCGTCTTAGTACAGCGGGAGATGTCAAAGCGCACCCCCTCAGGTACGAAGGAACGTGCATTGAAATCCAACGCCCTGACATCAGCCACCCGTTGGCAAGATATCAAGCATAAAAGGGCTAACAATTTAGCAGAAAGCTGATGCAAGGTCAGAACCTGGTTAGAGGGCCATTGTTCTAGAAAGTTCAGTAACAGGGTCACATCCCAAGTTGTCGTATACCACGACAACGGGGGACAGTCAGCCCTGATACCCTTAAGCAGACGACAGACCAACGGGTGTTTGCCTAAAGGTGTCCCATGAAAACCCACGTGATAGGCTGATAGAGCAGATCTATAAACGTTAAGCGTGCGATAAACTTTACCTTGATCAAAAACTTCCGTAAGGAAGTCCAACACAAAGCTCAAAGGGGCCTGGAAGGGATCTTGATCCCTTGACAGACACCAATGATGCCAGGTGAGCCAAGCTGATTTATAACAGGATCTAGTACCTGGGGCCCATGCATGGCGTAGGATCGCCGTAGTCCGTTCTGAAATCCCTCTGGCTCCCCCAGGCGTCCCGATACCTGCGAGGCCAACAACAGACTGGCCTGTGGATAGTAGCGGGTGAGGGTGCCCGGATGAGTCTACCAGGAGAGACAGGAGATAACGTGGAATATCCACTAGGAGTTCCAACAGGATCGGGAACCAATGCTGGTTCTGCCAAAACGGGGTGATTAAAACCACCTGGACCTGCTGGGTCCTGACATGTCGCAGCGTGCGAGCGATCAACTGAAATGGCGGGAAGGCGTACTGGCGAGCCCCGGACCAATCCTGCAGGAAAGTGTCCGTTGCCTCGGCCAGTGGGTCTGGCCGCCAACTGTAGAAGAGCGGGAGATGAGCGTTGAGTCGGCAGGCAAATAAGAGGGCTGCCACGCCGGAGAACACTGAAGATCGCAGACGCCAATCCCCGGAGTCTTCTGTGTGTCTCGCGTTCCAATCTGCGAATTGATTCGAGATTCCCGGAATAAACTGCGCCTGGACTACGATCCCTGTCTGAAAACACCATTCCCAAAGGCGGGAAGCCATTGTTGTCAGAAGTAGGGAGCGAGGACCACCCAGCGAGTTGATGTATCGGACCGCCGGGAAATTGTCCATCCGGAGGAGGACTGCGCGATGTGTGTGATCCTTGAGAAAACTCTGGAGTGCAAAGAGTCCTGCCAAGAGTTCCAAGCCGTTCATGTGTAGGTGACGTTCCTGAGCAGACCAGCGACCTCCCGTGGAGGAGTCTTCGCAATAAGCACCCCAACCTGACCCACAAGCGTCGGAGTCGATAGTAATCGTCGGGGGTGATACCAGGATAGGCATGCCGTTGCAGGAGTGGAGGTGATCGGTCCACCAATCCAGATCTAGTCTGGCCTCTCCCGAGAGACAGATCTGAGCAGTGTAGGGGAGAGCCCTCCTGAGAAAAGGGGCCTTCAGGCGTTGGAGGGCCCGATCGTGCAGGGGGGCTGGTGTCACCACCAGCCTTGTCGCTGCCAAAAGGCCGATCACGCGAGCCAGATCCCTTAGTGATGGAGTCTGGGCCCCCAAAAGGGATCGGACTTCGCGTAAAATCGATCGACATTTGGGCAGGGGAACACTGAGAGACATCAGGGTACTGTCCACCCTGAATCCCAGGAATTCTAGGGTTTGAGATGGAGAATCGATTTCTCCTGGTTCACAAGGAATCCCAGAGACTGAAAGAGGTCGACCGTCCATCGTACCTGGAGACGTAGCAGACTCTCCGACGAGGCCATTAGCAATACGTCGTCCAGGTATATAATGAGGCGGACACCTTTGGCGCGTAGCCATGCTACGACCGGTTTCAGTACCTTGGTAAAGCACCAAGGGGCGGAAGACAGGCCGAAAGGCAGGCAGCGAAATCTCTAGAGGTCTGGACCCCATCGGAACTGGAGGAAATCCCGCGATTCCCTGGCAATCGGCATGGTCAGATATGCGTCTTTGAGATCCACCTTTGCCAACCAATCGCGGGGTCTCGAGATCTTTGAGCATGTGCATGCCCTCCATTTGGAAGTGACGGTAGACCACCGTCCCATTCAACTCTCTGAGGTTGATGACTGGACGGACGCCTCCGTCCTTCTTGAGAACCAAGAACAAGTTGCTCAGAAAACCTGAGGTCCCCTCTGGAACCCGTTCTATGGCTCTCTTTCGGTACAATTCCGATATCTCCCGCTCCACTAACGTCCTCCCCTCCCCCGAAAAGGGGAGAGGGTGGGGTATCGTCATCTGGAGCGGGGGAGAAGAGAACTCCAGAACAAACCCTTGTACAGTATTGAGGACCCAAGGGTCCGATGTAATGCGACACCACACGGTGTAAAAAAAAAATTTAAACGACCCCCCCACCTTGGTTGTAGATGGGTGTATGAGGTGTGAAATTACCTACATGTCTGAAGGTCGAGGAAGAATGACCTCCTCTGGCACCCCGGAATCCTCTGCCACGGCCGTGAACGGGTAGGGAAGAACGGGGAAGGTGCAGGAGCAGCGGTCGTGGAGGGGTTGCCTCCCGTGGGACCAGAAAAGATGGGTTTTGCAAGGCCGGTAGCTCGGCCCCGATATCCACCGGCCCGTGGGAAAACCCCAGAAAACACTTTCTTTAGTGAGTTGGACACACGGTCCATCGTGTTGAATGCACCAGAATATTCGTTCATGTCTTTCAGGAAACCTTTGCCGAATAATGCTCCATTAGCCGTAGCACCTAATTCATGGTCAGCTATGCCAGCCAGTTGGCGATCCATTTTCAAGAGTATGCATTTACGCCTTTCGGAGGCAAGAGCCGTGTTAGCATTACCGAAGAAACTGAGCGACCTCTGGACCCAATTGGTGACTTGAACGGGGTCCATGAGGTCACCAGACAATTTGCCTGTTCTGCTGTATCCAGCAATTTAACTAAAGGAATGGTGTCCAGGAATTTATCTTGACACACCCTAAATGCGTGGTCTATGCCTTTGTTGGGAATCCACCCTTAGGTGTGACAAAGTCCACAAAGGCTTTATCCACGTCAGGGGTCAGACAAGTCTTCCCGCTTGTGGTGGGACGAGGGGATTCCGCCTTCATGCGGTTCCGAGTAGCCTTATCTAGGGCTTTGCTTGCCTGTGCGTCCACCCATTGTTCCACATGGGGTAGTGGGGACCATTCGGCGGACCGTGGATGGGAAAGGTCCTCTGGACAAAAAAGTGGGTTACCCAATGGGTCGTAAATAATGCCCGGACGGGCTTTTGAATCCACCGAGGTCTCAGTAAAATCCTCATCCGAGGCATACACATCTATGGCATCGCTATTGGTAACCTCTTCCGAATCCAGGTTAGTGTCCTGAAGCGGAGCAGGGACCACAGCGGTGTCAGGGTTGGAAACTGTAGTAATTTTAACCTTTTTGGTGTGCGCTGACACCGTGTGTGCAGAAGCCCGTTTACGGGTTGCAGTGGTAGGGGATGGGTGCACGTGTCCCGGCATTTTTGCGGGGATGCCAGCCCCTCCAGTCATGTGTCGTGCATGTCTCACTGACTGTTTCCCCGTGGTGGTGGCCAGGGGGGTCTCAGGGGGCCTCACCGCGGTGAGTATATCGCCCGTATCAATAGCTGCCAGTGGCGGGGGATCATCATTGTGGCGATTCTCAGCTATCATCTCTTTAAGTGAGCGTGTGAAATCCGCTGACAGGACAGAAACAGCTTTAAAAACTGCAGAGTCAATAGACGCCTGCATATATGGATCAAGGGTAGCAGGCTGGGAAGGAGCCATCTGTGCCTGGATCAGAATGGGTGTATTAGGCTTGTGTTGCTGCTCACCCGAACTGTCCTCTGAAGAGTGCTCAGATTCCTCCACTGGGGAGGCTGGGCGCTGTGGGGTTTTGCCTCGTGGCATGGCGCTGGTGAGAGGAGACTCTGGCGCTGGGAAATCCCCGTGTGTGTGGACCTAGCAGGGGCCCCGCCCACCTGATCAGCGAGCGCGTGCAGCGTCTCGTGAATACAGGCAGAGGGGAGGACGCTGCGGTCAGAAATTCACTCAATGAGAAAATGAAACTAAAAACGAACGCGGACCCGCGAAATAAATATATATATCGCTAATATACAGCCCCAATAATAAATATAATAACTATATGGGGTAAAAATTGCAGAGACAATTTCTTGAGTACTTATCTAGTCGCCGAGCAGCTAAGAAAGAGGAAGTAGGAGGGATGTTGACCGGGTTTGATGGGCTCTGACAGGAAGGAGGACCGATCCAAAGGAGTGAAGGGGTGTCGGAAGATACCATTTATACCTGTTATTACTGTTATTATGTGTTTTTTCTTTATTTCAATATAAATGCTTCATATTTCCAAGTTCTTGCTAGTTGCCACTTGCTGCTATGTTTAATAAAAGCAAGAAAGAGAAGCAATAGGAGCCTCAGAGTCGATGTATTAAAATTGACTGGTCTGTTCCGGTGCTGTGTTTGTGATTTCTTTGTGTGTAATATCAGTATATGTTTTTGTGATGGGTTTTGTGTGTGCAATATAATTGTATGTGTGCATGCTTCAATAACCGATATACACACTTACATTGATAAACACATAAACAATCCCCAGTTAACATCCTGACACACACAACCCAAAATAATATACTTTCAAACAATCACAATCCCAAATTAGCACAGTGCCACACACATAAATCCCAAATATACACACTTTCATACACACGCACATAATCACAAATTAACACTTGCAGACACATACGTAATCACAAACTAACGAGGAGGGAGAGGTAGACAAGGGGATGGAGAAAATGGGAAAGGAGAGGAAGGGAGAAATGAGGGGGATGGAAGAGGAGGGGTCAGAGTGAAGAAGTGGGGAGAGAGTAAGCTTGAAGATAGTCCTGCCTGTATACCTTCCTGTTAGGACCTGGTTCCCGTCATGGAGGGAACGGAGCGGTCACAGAGGGGATAGGGCAGCACGCAGGGGAGACACTGGCAGACTGGAGCTCTGCATTTTGCCTAAGTCCTGCATGGTAAGGGGCACAGGGGAGGCATCCAGGTGTTGAGCTGTGTACGGCTGGATGCCAGGCAACTTCTGCACCTCAGCTCACCTGATTAATGTGCCTAGCCCTGGATATTTGCATGCCTGGGGCTAGTCTCATCACAAAACCAGGCAGAGGGTTTAAAAGCCTGGTCCGGATGAAAACCGGTTCGGGTGAAAACCCTAGGTGTACCCCCTGCTTGTGGTATGTGTACCACGGGTTGAGAACCACTGTTTTAGGAAACAGTTTGCATTTGAGGTCAAACATTTAAAGGAGACCCACTCCCACGTATATTAGGGGAAGGGGCCATGACTGAGGAGCATGTCTTGTAAGGGAGAGGATGTCTAGGGGTAATCAAAGTAGTGACATGGATTGGAGAGAGATAATTATTCAAATGGAAATGCACAGGATTCAGAGGGGAGGTCACCCTCTCTTGTTAATCTACAGCAGTACTCCCTAAACCTGTCCTCGGAGCAGTAACAGGCCAGATTTCAAGGATTAACTTGGGTTAATACAGACTGAATACTGCACCACCCTTTTTATCGGTGGCCTTTAGGCTAGCGTCAGATGAATGCAGTCATCATGTCCATGTCGCCGCACAGTTTAACTTCCATCGTAGCATTGATTTGTGATCAATAGAGACCAACACAATGTACATGCTCACCGAACTGCCACGCACCACTCAGGTGGCAACGGACGCCATTTAGGCCTCGACATAAAAGCGTTATGATGGATGCCCAGAGTGCGCCGCATCTGCGCAGCGGCCTGTGTGCGTGATGACGCGACGTCAGACGCAGCACATTTGCGACGTCCATCACGTTGATGCTCAGATGGTTTTTTTTGTCTGGCTGACTGTACCGGTCTTTTAATTCTTTTAATTTTGTTTCCCATATTTCCCTTTTTTTTTCTACATCCGTCAAAAAAAACGGACCGTGTGGTGTCTACAGTATCTTCCGTCAGTATGTCCATCCGTTGTCCGTTATGCACGCACGCAGAGTGCACTCAGACTGCGTTTGTCTGACATTAGCCTTATCGTCATTGCATGCAGAATTTTCTGTGACCTTCTCCTTGCTTTGAGGGAAGGAATCCTTGTGACGAGGGGCGTGGTTTGGGCGCCATTCGGGATGGTCGTGTGATTGCAGAGCTCCGTCCAGACTCCGGCTATATCGGGCTCCCCTGCACTTCCTGACCGGCGATGGGGAAATCTAATAAAACCCCCGGCACCCAGAAACCTCAGGGTAATGACCGGGTGACTGACACCCCCTCCCTGCGCCGATTCCTGGTGGGGCCTGCAGATTCCCCGGAGGGTCCGCCGGACAAGATGGCGGCCGGGACGAGGACACCATCAGAGCCTGGGATCTCCTCGATTCCGGCGGCACATGCTATGGATGCGGTTTCGATGGATCCGGCGACATGGCTACCCCTGCTGCGCAATCTACCCACCAAAAGTGATTTGAAAGACGCCAACACAGAACTGCGCTCTTCTATCATGGCCGAATTACAGCACGTGCGCCAAGACATCCAGGGCCTAGCGCTTCGGGTAGACACGCTGGAACAGGGCTCAGATTCATTGAGACTGGCCCACGAAGTGACAACATCAGTTTTACACCTGCGTTCCAGTCAACTGCGTAACATGGCCTTACATCTGGCTGACCTGGACAACAGAGGACGTCGCAACAACCTTAGGCTGCGGGGATTACCTGAAACGGAGACATCTGCGGAACAACTTAAGGGTATGCTCTCCTCCATTTTTAATTCCTTGCTGGACAGGCCCGAATCCTCGGTCATAGACTATGTCCGGGCCCATAGAGCCCTCAGACCGAAAGGCCCGCCGGGTAGCCCGCCTCGAGACGCGATATGTTGTCTATATGACTTTAACCTCAAGGAAGATATATTACGCAAAGCCCGAGAGGCCACGCAGTTCTCTTATGAAGGGTCCGAGCTTCAATTATACCCTGACCTGTCACCAGCCACGCTAGCTTACAGGCGTGCCTTGAAACCCCTCACCTCGCTCTTGCGGGATCAACAACTCCGCTACCGTTGGCATACCCCAACAGGTCTAGCAGTCATCTCTGAACAGGGCACACGTATCCTGCAAACTCCGGAGGATGTCGAGGCCTTATCGGCAGATTTACAACTACCCCCCCTGCAATTTGTATGGCCGGATCCTCTTGCCTTATATAACCAGGCGGCACGGGGCTCACGCCAGACCCCTCTCCCCCCGCGCACGGGGAAAAGCCGCGGTCAAGCGGGGAGACGTGCGGGCTCGCAGTCGTGAATCGATGATCATCTGCCTTGCTTGCAAACCCTCAGGATCTAATTTTTCATTTTTGACCCGCTGAAAACATACTTTGCAACGTGACCTCTCATCAGCGGTACTCCCTGTGACACGGCTGCTTACCCCTTTTCCTTAATCGCAGGGCTATGAGCGGATTTGGTAGATACCCTCGAAAGGCCCCTCCACCAGCGGATTACAGTGGAGTTTTTTCTCCGGATTTTTCTGGGACTTTGCCCCGTCTTTTATGCTGGCCTTCCACGAGTATGTCTATCGGGAACGACGCTGGCAGGGACCTCTACACATTTTGGAATACCTCCGCGGCCTCGTTCTATTGGAAATGGAAGGCATCGTTACTTCATATGGGCAAGAAAGCCCTCCGGAGCAGTTACCAGATATCTTTGCATCCGAGCAATGAGGGCCCGCTCTCCGCTACATTAATGGCGATGAAACCTTAAAACCAATCTGGACGAGATATCCCATTACACATTGCTGCACAATAGGCCTTGTGCCGGGACTATTACTAGTCCTATTTTCTCTCTTTTGGGTCCTGCCGGAAGGCCTCCGCCGGCGCCCCAAACCGGGTCAGGTTCGTTTTGATCCCTTAAACAAGTTGGCCTAGGGCCTTCGACATGTTTGTTTGCCCACAATGTTTTCTTATGCTAATTCAAGAGTCGTATTATTGCTCTGCAAAAGTTTAGTTCTTCTGTAAACACTTTAATTGACGGTCCCGGGTGGGGCTTGACCACGACCCCGTTGAGGTTAGCGGTTCCACAGAGTACGATTGTAGTCCGGTGTATTCACTGAGATTATCGCCGTACCCGCCGCTCGTCACCTCTTTGTGCTTGTATATAGTTACCCCTGATTTCCTGTTCCTTTTCCCTTTCCCCTGTTCCCCTCGGAGGAGATAGAAATGTTAACTGAATGTAACACACCACTGACGCCGGCGGATTTACTCATTGTCTCTATCAATGCTAACGGACTAAATAGCCCGGAGAAACGCTCTCATGCCATGCGTGACTTCCGCTCCCAGAGGGCCTCGGTTGTGTATATACAGGAGACTCATTTTCAGGAAGGGAGGGCACCTTCTCTCACTAACTCCCATTATCCAGTTGGGTTCTTTAGCCATAATACTGAGGCCAGGTCCAAGGGGACAGCAATCCTGTTTCATAAGCGAATCCCGTTTCAACTGCTTGATTCCGTGACTGATGCGGGGGGACGTTTCATTTTCGTGAAAGGACAGATCATGAACCAAACTTACACCTTCGCTAATTGCTACGCCCCTAACAAAGCCCAACACAAGTTCCTCTCTACAACTCTGCGGGCATTACGGGATTTCGCGGAGGGACTCGTGGTATTGGGGGGGGACTTTAACTTACCTCTAGAACCTCACTGGGACACTTCCGCAGGCCGCTCCTCTATCCCTCTACATATCTTGCGCTCCTGCCGGAGCTCTTTACATAATGATAGATTTGCGGACTGCTGGCGCACACTACACCCTACGGGTAAAGATTTCTCCTTTTATGCACACTCCTCCCAATCATACTCTAGAATTGACTATCTCTTCGTCCCCCAGTACTACCTCTCCTCGTTGCGCTCTGCTACGATAGGCACAGCCACCTGGTCCGATCATGCCCCGGTGACCATTACCCTTCGCTCACCCATGTTTAAACCCACTGCACCAAATTGGCGCCTTAATGACTCCCTTCTATCTGACCCGCTTGTGGCTGAGGAAGGCCGACAGGTCCTTACTGACTATTTTGAGAGGAACGCAGTGGGAGAGGTGTCCTCACCTATGGTTTGGGAGGCACATAAATGTGTGGTCAGAGGCTACTTTATCCGTAAAGGCGCTGAACGAGCTAAACGCTGTTCGGCTGACATACGTGATCTCCAACAACAAATATCTCAGGTCTCCTCCGACCACAAGCGGGACGGTGATCCTAATACCATGGCCCTATTGACTGAATTGCGCAGGTCCCTAGCTGAACTCTTAAATACGCGTTATCATAGGACATACCTGCGCTCAAAGGCCTTTTTCCACTCCCATGGAGACAAGAGTGGGAGACTGCTTGCTAGGATGTTAGCTAAAAAAAGATCAGCTGCCTGTATTGCTAAATTGCGAGATAAACAGGGCGCATTGCAGCGGTTACCAGTAAAATTGCTTCAGATAGTCCGTGACTATTATGCCGCACTATATGATTTGCAGGGGACCATTAACCCTCAAGACCGGGCACGCAAGCGCTCTGACATCCTATCCTACCTGACCAAGTACTCCACCAAAAAAGTCTCCCGCCAAACATCTGACCTCCTTGACCGCCCCTTGACCATGGAGGAACTGGCTCTCGCACTCCAAACCTCTAAAACTGGCAAAAGTCCCGGCCCAGATGGCCTCCCGATCAGGTACTATAAAAGCTATGCTGCGATCCTCTTTCCCCATCTCTTAACGGCTCTCAATGACTTGACAGAAGGACTGCAACTTCCCACACAGACCCTCAGTGCAAACATCACGATATTGCCGAAGGAAAGCAAAGATCCTGAACTGTGTACAAGCTACAGACCCATCTCCCTATTAAACTGCGATCTGAAGCTCTTCTCCAAAATTTTGGCGGATAGGCTGAAACCGTTCCTCCCAGCTCTTGTCCACGCGGACCAAGTGGGGTTCGTCCCTGGCCGAGAGGCCCGGGATAACACCATGAGGGCCCTGCAGCTTATGCACCATGCACGACGCTCCTCTCAGGCATTGGCGCTCCTGTCCACAGATGCGGAGAAGGCCTTTGACCGGGTGGACTGGGACTTTATTTCCCTCTCTTTGACACATATAGGCCTGGGCCCTCATCTCTGCACCTGGATCGGTGCCCTATATGGGAACACGACTGCGCGCGTATGTGTTAATGGGGTGTTTACGACCCCGTTCGCCATCCGCAATGGCACGCGGCAGGGATGCCCTCTCTCGCCGCTGCTGTTTGTAGTGACTTTAGAGCCATTCCTGGAGGCTATAAGATCCAATCCTGATATCTCGGGGGTCATGGTGGGAACTCAACAGCACAAAGTAGCGGCATATGCGGATGACCTCTTGTTTTTTGTAACTAGACCGGAGATCTCCCTACCGGGGGTAATGACGGCTTTTGAGGAGTACGGCAGACTCTCTAACCTGAAAATAAATTTTTTAAAATCGAATATCCTCAATGTCACAGTACCAGAACCTAGAGCCCAGGCACTGAGACCATACTTCGCCTTTAAATGGATGACAGATAAAATCAAATACCTGGGCATATGGCTGCCATCACATCACTCCCGTCTTTACCAGGATAACTTCCCACCGCTTCTAGGAGCCCTGCAACGCGACCTAGCCAACTGGAATTACCCACACATCGCCTGGCTCGGCCGCATTGCAGTGATCAAAATGAATGTCCAACCTAGACTCCTATACCTCATGCAAACGATACCTATTGATCTCCCCAAGGCGTTTTTCACCTCTCTTAGATCCATGGTGGCCACCTACATCTGGAGAGGTAAACGCCCTAGACTGAGCTATGAAATCCTTACCAGATCCAGAGCAATGGGTGGCCTAGCCTTACCCAATTTCAGCCTCTATCACCAGGCCTGCCACCTTCAACGGGTGGTGGAATGGTCGAGAGAGGGGTCAGTTAAGCTGTGGAGGGCAGTGGAACAGGAGCTGGTGGGCAGACAGTTGACTGTCCTTCCCTGGCTCACATTGAGGGAGGGTCGGAGATTGGCTGGTTCATCACCATACACGCAGGCGACTTTCGGGATATGGCGAAGGTCAGCTGCGAAATTTGGCCTCACATCTTTCCCTTCCCCTATGACACCGGTGGTGCACAATGAGGAATACCTTCCTGGACTAGATCCCCACTCGATACGGAGACTGGTCCAGGTTCCCACACCACGCATTCTACACTTTGTTCACGACTCGACCTGCCGGCCTCTGGCGGACCTGATGGGGGATAGTCCCATCTCGTTCCTCCACACGTTTCACTATGCACAGCTCCGACATTATCTTGACAGTTTACCTCAGAAACACCAACTGGGGCGCCCACTACGGTCCTTCGAGAAACTTTGCTGTATCAAGGGACCTCTCTCACACGGTCTATCCCTGCTTTATTCTCTGCTCAGGGAGGCGGCCTCGGATGTGCCTCCGCCATATATGGGGAAGTGGGAAAACATGCTGGATGTGGTTCTTTCCGATGCACAATGGTCCAAGATTTGTGAACTGATACATCACTGTTCGGTCTCTTCCAAAACGCAGGAAACTGCATATAAAGTCCTCAGCCTATGGTACCGCACCCCAGATAAGATTAACCGTTACGACCCTCAAGTTCCAGCTCAATGTTGGAGATGTAATGGGGCGCGGGGAGACATGCTACACATCTGGTGGGAGTGCCCGAAATTACAACCTTTCTGGTCAAGGATTCATGACATACTT
Source organism: Leptobrachium leishanense (assembly GCA_009667805.1). NCBI lineage: Eukaryota > Metazoa > Chordata > Amphibia > Anura > Megophryidae > Leptobrachium > Leptobrachium leishanense. The sequence continues at coordinate 159,795,982 of CM019065.1, forward strand.
AAGGTGTTCACGGACCCTCCCCCAGAGTTCACACCAGCCGCGTTCCTCTTACACCATAATACATACTCTGTTGCTGCATATAAACGCACTATGGCCATTCGCATACTGAACATTGCCAAAGCTCTGGTGCCACTCTACTGGCTACAACTCACACCACCGCCTCTTTCACTATGGTTTACTCGCATGGAAGAGTTGCACATAGTGGAACAGCTGGTCTTTAGTGCCTCCGATAGATTACCCCAATACACGGCGATATGGTCCAGCTGGATTCTCCAATCCTCGTCCCAAGCTTTTCAAGCGTTACTTACCGTCCCCACATGAACATAAACACGCTCAGCAATGAAACCCAGACATTTATTGCAATACCTGTCAGGTCGCTTTGAAGCGCTTATCCTCAATCCCTTTGTTCCTTCTCCACTCCCTTTTATGACTTTGTTTATATATATGTGCCTATATTGCAACACTATAAGGGTCCTGCGCGTCCCTCTGTTGATTTTCAAACTGCTTTAATGAACCTACGTGTTCCATGTTGCTTGTCTTTGTTTGATAAACCAATAAACAGATATTTACAAAAAAAAAATCCTTGTGACTGCTAAAAAAATTAAAATTCTTTTATCAGCTAGTTTATGTTCCACTATAGGGTAATAACCATCTACTGCAGTAAAAGTTTGATTGCCTTTCGGGTGTTTTGATTTTGTAAGAGTTATATCTATTTTCATGTACTAATTACTGGAATTGTTTTTTCCTGATGCCATGCCAAGTTTAGTTTACATGAGATGTGAGAAGGCTGTTCTCTGTCTAAAGAGCAAAATCAATAAGAACTGTATGACCTCTTGTGTAATGCTCATGGCAATTTAAGTAGTCTGGCCATTTTAAAGGGACCATTACGATGAAGCAATAGACAACTTGCAAGGTACATTTAAAGAAACACTGTAAGGCAAACCTTGTTATATTTACTAATCAAATGCTGGCTAATGGATCTAGTATTGAAGTTTTCAATGCAAAGTCGAAAGCCATGTCCAGAGGTGGCTACTGGTCAGCACGTACACCTTAAGAGGACCAAGGGTGATAAGGGATCCTTGGAACACCAAATAAAGATGTGCGTTTCGTTCCAAATCAAAATTCGGATGAAATTTACAGATTTGTATTTTTGTACTCCTAATTATTTTAAAACCAGGCTTTTTTCTTTGCCGAATGTTTTTTTTTTCTTTTTTCCTTCAGTCTGGCTGTGTTCAGCGGGTGCTGTCCTTGGTGCTGAAACCTATTCTGCACCAAGGACAGCAGCACCACGGAGAAATACACCCTGTCATGCTCAGCATAAGTTTTGCTTATTTGACAAGGAATCCCTCCTCCCTCATATGGATATATTTGCCCCCAGCTCATATGGTTATATTTGCCCTCCGCTCATATAGTTATATTTGCCCCCAGCTCATTTGGACATATTGTCCCCCAGGCCCCAGCTCACCTCTCCGCCAGGCCGGAAACAATTTAGCTGACCGCACATTGCCAGCAGCCGTGTGTTTTCCTCCTACGAGTGGCTGCTGGAATGAAATGCGGCCGCTTGCCTGAGATCCAACAGCCAGCCACGATCGCGAGCGGCCGCACTTAATTCCAGCGGCTGCTCGTAGGAGGAAAACACATGGCCGCCGGCAATGTGCGGCCAGCTAAATTGTTTCTGGCTCAGGCCACAGTGGGAACCTGCATTCCCGCAGTGGGAGAAGTGTGGGAACGCCATTCCCGCAGGACTCGAGCCCTGCCCTATACGCCTGATACACCATAATAAACAGACTCCTCCACAAAAAAAAAGGGAGGGGGAACATACAAAAAACCCCGGTCTTACCCAATGCCGGGTCCAGCAGGGGGGGGAAATGGGTGAGATAGAGAAACCACCCTCCTGGCCAGATAAGCCTAATGCGATGTTACCCTCCGCCCGAAATAGAACTGAGCTGATCCCCAGGGGTAAACCAAGATAACCCTTTATTTCCAAGGGAAGGAGCTAAAGCAAAAAAACGCTTATACACATCAGATCATAAAGGTTAAAGAAACAGTACTTTAAGGCCACACCACGTCTACACCAACTCTACATCCAGCCCCAGTAATACCAGTCCTTATAATAAATGCCACCTTAAGGTGGATAAAGTAGAACCATTCTCATTCCTGATCGCCGTCACTCAGCGGGAGTCGTGATTTAGATCGAGTCACTGTAATCCATTCAGAGGGAAGGCGCGGAAGTGATAATGTATTTGACCCCTCCGGTACACTAAAGTTCTCCAGAGGTTGAATGTCTAGAGCTAGGAATAACTTAGCAGGGTCAGAATGTGGGAGCAAAACATGCGTCTTTGCTTTATAAAATGCCCGAATTTTAAACGGGTGACCCCAGGCAAATGTGATACCATGGGAGCGGAGAAGGTCAGCCACCGGTTTCCAAAGGCGGCGACAGCGAAGAGTGTTAGGCGAGATATCTTGGAACAGCTGTAAAGGAGATCCATCATAGAGAACTGGTGTAGTGCGATTCTTCCGCAGGATAATTTCCTTAGTTGAAAAATGCAAGAAGCGCACAATAATATCTCGGACGATCATTACCATGAGCTCGCAGAGCTCTATCTAATTCCCACTCATGGTCGGATAGTTCAGGAGCAAGAGGTCGGAGTATAGCAACAATGTCTCCCAAAGGCTTATCCTCCGCCCGCTCTGGTAGCCCGCGTATCCTAAGATTATTTCTGTGGGACCTATTTACTAGATCCTCCAGCTGAGACTCCAACTCCACCACTTTATCTGACATAGCATTAAAGTTGTCCACAAGTGAATTATGGACTCCTGTGATCTCCTCAGTACGCTTCTCTAAATCAGCTGTTCGCTGCCCCAAGGCTTGAATATACCTGATACCTCATGGGAACAACACCACTCGATCTGCCAACGAGGAAAAGAGGTCCAGGGCACCTACCTAAGAGTGCCTAAGGCTATACTGACTGAGCCTGAGATTGAAAGGCTCCTTAATTGGTAAGTGCACGGTGTAATTACCTCTGTTTGGTTACCCTGCAGTATTACGCTATGGGAAAATTGTCTCCCGTCTGTTCTTAACTCGTCTAGGACCTGCTACTTGGTAAAGAAGGGAAGTGCCGCTCTCTACATGGCCATAGGCGATTAAACCTAGAGCCGGGAAACCTTTAGGCTCATTTAAATGTGAGTGGTATATACCTATACCTGTAATAATCTTTGCCCAATTTGTCATAAGATCTCCTGCACCAAAGATTTCCTCGTGTGCTTCTCACTTCTCTTTTATGAAATCGAGGATGTGATGAACTTTCCACCGGAATAAGAAGGAGCACCACAAACATTGGGACTTCTGAGTATTTTATCCTCCATTTTCACGGACTTCTATACGCACTATTGCACTCAATTGAAATATTGGACACTTTTTGCACTTTTTGTGCATGTCCATCGGATTAGCAATGGACATTTAATTTGTGCACTTTATTGATTTTTATCTACAGGTTATCTACGTATCCTCCTATATACACTATTGCACTTAGCCCTGCTGGTTTTTATTCTTTTAAGGCATCGCTGCACTTTACTGTTTTGTTGCACTTTATTTCACTATTGTGCCTACTATTGATGCACTTTATTTCATCATTTATATATGCATATGCAAATGTTCCAATTGCATTCCAGTGTTTTGCACTATTGATGCGCTGTCAGGGATACCTGCCACACCTCCCTCATCTTTGTTTAGCACAGATTTTGGTTGTTTTTTCTGTTTTTTTATCCCAGGGCGTCATCATATCACTTACTGGTTATAACTTATCATAACTGCATTTATTGGTAAAAACAATACATAACTTTATAGGCGCCCACGCTTTAGGGTATATAGCTTTATACCCACATCCCTTTCGTTTACTGATATACGAACACATTTTTTTGTTCTCCGCAAGGAGGTTCCTTTTCTGTCTTTATTGCATATTCTGTGGAAGAGATATTCCTTATAAGGTGGGGGTCGCCTGAGAAAATTTGAAGGCAATATACCCGCAAGCGTGGATCCACTCAGAGCCAGTGATAGGCTCTCTATTTGTGAGTGTGACAATTTTGGGAATTTCTTCTACAAAAATCTGTAATGGCTGTATTGCACTATATTGTGTTTTATTTTTCCATGTACTCGTGAGATCCAAGGACTCCAGAAAGCAATTGTGAGCCGTATCAGGTTATATATTTTGTATTTGTGTGTTACTGGTTTAGGGGAAACCACTGCACTGATACTGGCCTATCTGGGGTGTCTTTGTGGTGGAAACAAGTTGTGTGGCGCTGCACCATCCATTGTATATACTAATTGAACATTGTTCGTTCGAGCGTTGTGGGAACCCCTCATAATGAGCACAGTGGGTATACAGACCCAGGAGGAACTCAGCACAGGAATGGTGGGAACCCCTCATAATGAGCACAGCAGAAGTACAGACCCAGGAAGTCCGCACAGCACAGGGATGGTAGGAACCCCTCATAATGAGCACAGCAGGTGTACAAAGTGCAACCACACACAGTCACAAAGCAGAAGAAAACCTCAGAAATTCGTTAACTGAATTCCATACTCTGTAATGCAACTGCAGTCACACAGCAGAAGAAAACCTCTGGTTGGTCAATGGTCATCCACCAGTCACGTTTCCGTTGTTACGAAATTCAGAACTTAAATTCGTTAACGCAATTTCGTATTTCTGATTTAAAAAAAAAATAATTATGTTGTTCAACTTCAGTCAGAGACAGAGGTACTAAACGAATATATATTAGATTAGTGTACATTGCAACGGAATTTCGTAAAAAAATAAATAGGCCTGAGAGTGAATGTTGTGGTAGAATAATTTTGTCAGGGACTGTTAGAGCTTCACAAGAGGAATTTATTATTAGGGAGTCAACAAAAAAATTTTGGTGCTTAATGAAAAACCTTGCAACAATGTCTAATGGTATTGTCACGGTTCCCAGATCCCACCACGCAGTACTTAACACCCCACACTCAACAGAGCCCAGAAGCTACCAACAGAGTAGCCGTGAAAGATCTCTAACTGTCTGGTCCTTAGAATTGGCCAGGTAAACTAGCTAGACAGAAAGGGTTAACAACACAGGGAGTAGTCAGCCGAGCCAGAATCAGGAATACAGAGTTCAGAATGGTCAAATGGAATAGCCGGGTCGATATCAGAGCAGTGGCGTAGTACAAGAAAATGGTCTAGGGCAACAGAAGGCAGAATAGTCAGAAACAAGCAGAGGTCAATAACTGGTTAATTCAATATAGCAGTCAGGTACAAGGAGCTCAGGTATGGATAACCACGATCTGGCAACTGCTGAGAATACACTGAGGGTTTTTAAAGACCTTCACCAGGCCACGCCCCCCACTCAAGCCGCGCCTCATGCAGCCACCTCCCTGCCTGTCTCCATTTAAACCGGGCATTGGTCAGCAAGCAGCATCAGATATGCTGCCCTCAAGCACACAGGTAGGGCTGGAAGCTCCCAACGTTACAGTACCCCCCTCTCCACGGGAGGCCACCGGACGAGCGGCAGGACGACCACCAGGGCGATCGGGGTGTGAGGCATGGAACGCCCTGACCAACCTAGAGGCAGACATGTCGGAAGCTGGAATCCAGGACCGGTCTTCTGGACCATAACCCACCCAATCGACCAAGTACTGCAGAGCGCCCCTGCACAGCCTAGAATCCAAAACCCTCCTAACCTCATACTCAGATTCACCATCAACCTGAATAGGTGGAGGAGGAGGAACGACCCGCGTGTACCTGTTACACAACAATGGCTTCAGTAGGGAGGTGTGGAAGACGTTGTGCATGCGAAGATGTTTAGGAAGGGCAAGAGCATAAGCCACAGGATTAAAGCGGCGAATGATCTTATATGGACCTATAAACCGAGGTGCCATTTTCATAGAAGGCACCCGCAACTTCACGTTCCTAGTGGACAACCAAACTCTATCCCCCACGTTATAGGAGGGAGCTTGTAACCTATGCCTGTCAGCCTTGCGTTTCTGGACAGCAACATTGCGCTCCATATTTTCTCGAATCTGTCTCCAAATCTCTTGCAGTTGCGTGAGATGGTCATCGAGAGCCGGGATGGCCTGTTCAGTAAACTGAAGCGGTAGAGCCGGAGGGAAAAAACCATAGATGGCAGAAAAAGGAGAGTGGCCAGTGGTCTCGTTAACGACGTTATTACGTGCATACTCAGCCCAGGGCAACAACTCTGACCAATTGTCTTGTTGTGTGGTAAAGCAACGTATGTACTGCTCGAGACCCTGATTTGCCCTCTCTGCTGCCCCATTGGTTTGTGGATGATATGCTGAAGAGAAGGCCAATCGCACCCCCATCTCTGCACAGAAAACCCTCCAGAAACGAGAGACGAACTGGGCTCCTCTGTCAGAGACTATTTCAGACGGAACCCCATGTATTCGTACAATCTCTCTAGCAAATACAACCGCCAGTTCTTTGGCTGTAGGAAGCTTCGGTAGAGGGACAAAATGAGCCATTTTGGAGAAGCGATCTACAACTGTCAGAACCACAGTATGACCCTTGGACTTCGGCAAGTCCACAATAAAATCCATAGATAGATGAGACCAAGGCCTCTTAGGCATGGGTAAAGGCTGCAATAGACCGACAGGCAAGGATTTACTGGTTTTGCTTCTGGCACAGACTTGACAAGCCAAAACAAACAGACGTACGTCCTGTCGCATGGTGGGCCACCAGAACTGTCTGGAGATACTGGTAAAAGTCTTAGTAATACCAGGATGACCTGCTGGTTTAGAATCATGAAACATTATGAGTAATTCTTGTCTTTCCTTTTCAGGTACAAACAACATATCTGGAGGCTTGTCAGGTGGAGCCCCTACTTGAACTGCCAGGAGGCGTTCCAGGAAAGGCGAGGAGACAGACAAGACTGTGGAAGCCGCAATACGTTCAGGAGGAACTATAGGATTGTGGTCTTGTGTATTAGATTCATACGGGTCATATTGACGAGATAAGGCATCAGCCTTTACATTGCGGTCACCTGGTCTGTAAGTCAATACAAAATTAAACCGAGACAGTAGCAATGACCACCTGGCCTGTCTCGTGTTCAAACGTTTAGCATCCCCGATGTACGTAAGGTTCTTATGATCAGTAATTATCAATAAAGGGTCAAGAGTACCTTCCAACAAATGTCTCCACTCTGATAGGGCAGACACAATAGCAAGCAATTCTCTGTTACCGATATCATAATTGCGTTCTGCTGGTGATAATTTTCTTGAAAAGAACCCACAAGAATGTAGAGGTTTTCCTGGAGACTCTCTTTGAGACAGGACAGCCCCAATGCCTATCTCGGAAGCATCAACCTCAAGAACAAACGGAATCCTGGGATCAGGATGCCGTAACACGGGAGCGGAAGTGAAAGCTTGTTTGAGGGCTTCGAATGCTTGTTTGGATTGAGAAGACCAGATCTGGTTCTTCAGACCTTTACGTGTCATATTAATGATAGGGGAGGCTACAGCGGAATAATTCTTGATAAATCTCCTATAATAGTTGGAAAACCCCAGAAACCTCTGTATGGCCTTGAGACCTTGAGGGAGAGGCCATTCTGAGATGGTCGTGAGTTTAGAAGGATCCATCTCAAAACCTTCTGCAGTGATAATATACCCAAGGAATTTCACAGTAGTAATGTCGAATAAACACTTCTCTAGTTTGCAATAAAGACCATTGTCCAGTAATTTTGCTAATACCTGTCTGACATGTGCATGGTGGGTTTTCAGATCGGGAGAGTAAATCAATATATCGTCTAGGTATACTATAACAAAGGTTTGTAAGAAATCTCTGAGCACATCATTAATAAAATTCTGGAATACCGCTGGAGCATTACAAAGACCGAAAGGCATGACCAAGTATTCATAATGCCCACTCCTGGTGTTAAATGCTGTTTTCCACTCATGCCCCTCTTTTATACGTATCAGGTTGTAAGCTCCTCTTAAATCAAGTTTTGTGTATACTGCTGACCCCTTAACCTGTCGAACAGTTCTGATATGAGAGGGATAGGGTACACGTTCTTAATGGTGATCTTGTTAAGCCCCCTATAATCGATACACGGGCGTAAATCTCCCTCTTTTTTAGACACAAAAAAGAACCCAGCCCCTGCTGGAGAAGAGGAACGTCGGATAAAACCTGTCTCCAAATTCTCCTTTATGTACTCTTCCATAATTTGGTTCTCCTTTATGGAAAGAGGATATACTTTGCCTCGAGGAGGCATGGTACCAGGATGCATATCAATGGCACAATCATATGGTCTATGTGGAGGCAGTTTCTCTGCCTCTCTTTTATCAAATACAGCCCTGAGGTCGGCGTATTGGTCAGGAACCTCTGTAGACAATGGAGGAGCTGTGGGTGTGTTCAGGGCACCGACATGCTGAATGGGTATTAAACAAGTCCCAAAACAAGCAGGACTCCAAGACCGTATCTCTCCCTTAGCCCAATCAATAACAGGATTATGTTCCACCAACCAAGGGAAACCAAGTACAACAGGATGGGAAGGTGAATGGATAACTTGAAATATGATTTCTTCTTTATGCAAGAGACCAGTGGTAAGAACCACTGTAACCGTATCGTGAGTAATCCTAGGGCAGGATAACGGTCTGCCGTCTATGGCTTCGATGGCTAAGGGTGTCTCTCTTACAACCAGAGGTAGAGAAATGGAAGAAGCGTAGTTAACATCGATAAAGTTGCCAGCAGCCCCAGAATCAAAAAAAGCGGTAGTATGTGTGGTCTTGGTCTCCCAAGCCAAGGATACTGGTAACATAAGTTTAGTGTCTTTGACAGGAGACATGCACGTCACACCCAAGGCCTGTCTCCTCAGCTGCCTTAGGTGTGGTAGTTTCTCCGGCTTATCATGTATCTTAGGACGAGTAGGACATTGAAATCGTACATGACCCCCCAAACCACAATACAGGCACAATCCCTCATGAAAACGCCTTGTTCTCTCTTCCTCTGTAAGCCTAGTACGGCCTAGTTGCATAGGCTCAGATGGAGGAGATAACTCTCTTGGTGGTGCCTGAAAGACAGGGGCCAACCTAGGTAACGGTCTCTTGGGCTTCTCTCTTGGAGTCCTTCTGTCCCTTATCTGATTATCAAGATCTATACAATAAACAATGAGTTCACACAATACCTCAGGTAGTTTACGTGGAGCCAATTCATGCATCAATGACTCTGATAACCCCTCCATAAAAGCCAGAACCGGTGTCTCATTTGTCCAGTTCACATCAGAGATCAAGGTTTTAAATTCTATGGCATAATCAGAAACAGTCCTGTTCCTTGACATATGCGGAACAAGGATTTGCCAGCTACCGTGGCCTTTCTGGTAGGATTAAATGTACGTTGTAACTCGGCTATGAATTCTTTATAATCCCGTATGATAGGCCTCTCTGCCTCCATAACGGAGTCGCCCATGTCAATGCTCTGCCAGACAGATGATTAATAATGAACCCCACTTTGGCAATGTCAGAGAAAAACAGCTGTGGATTTAATTTAAAATGAATATCCACATGGACCAAAAATCCCCGGCACTCTGAGGGAGTACCGTCAAACCTCATAGGAGCGGTCATGTGTACCTGGGATGTCTGAACGACAGGGGACACAGGTATATCAAGCGGGGGTGCAACCCCAGCTGGTTCCAGGTGAGCCGTACGAGTCAGGATAGTTTGTAAGGCAATAGCAAACTGATCCAACCTATGATCCTGCTCATCCTGTCTGGATACAAAGTTAGCCAAGTGCTGTGTTAAGTCTGCGGGATCCATAGTGGCCAGATCGTAATGTCACGGTTCCCAGATCCCACCACGCAGTACTTAACACCCCACACTCCACAGAGCCCAGAAGTTACCAACAGAGTAGCCGTGAAAGATCTCTAACTGTCTGGTCCTTAGAATTGGCCAGGTAAACTAGCTAGACAGAAAGGGTTAACAACACAGGGAGTAGTCAGCCGAGCCAGAATCAGGAATACAGAGTTCAGAATGGTCAAATGGAATAGCCGGGTCGATATAAGAGCAGTGGCGTAGTACAAGAAAATGGTCTAGGGCAACAGAAGGCAGAATAGTCAGAAACAAGCAGAGGTCAATAACGGGTTAATTCAATATAGCAGTCAGGTACAAGGAGCTCAGGTATGGATAACCACGATCTGGCAACTGCTGAGAATACATTGAGGGTTTTTAAAGACCTTCCCAGACCACGCCCCCCACTCAAGCCGCGCCTCATGCAGCCACCTCCCTGCCTGTCTCCATTTAAACCGGGCATTGGTCAGCGAGCAGCATCAGATATGCTGCCCTCAAGCACACAGGTAGGGCTGGAAGCTCCCAACGTTACAGGTATACTTCCTGTTGCATGATGAATGCTGTTGGATGGTAGGGAAGAAATATTAGGAAAGGAAAAGAAATGAACAAGAAAAATAAAGTGTATATATAAAAGGATATGGGCTAGAAGGAGGAGAGTAAAAAAATTCTCTACCTGCAAAAAAGTCTAACAGGAATAACAGGGCCACATGAACTTCTTAACCTTATCGTATAGGCTAATAACTTTATACATATATAATATGTTACGGTTAAAGTCCAAAATGCGGTTAATTTTAGGATTACCCAGGTAATCCTGACATTACTCAGGCGTCCTTAGCAAAAGTCTGATGTGAAATGACATTTCGGACTTTATCCGGGTAAACTGCAAAGTATCCAAACACCTCTGGGTACTCCGCTTTTCTTCGGTTTTCAGCAGGTTACAGTTGACTGAATTCCGAGAATTACCCAGGTAAAGCTGCAAACTGTTAACAAAATAGTGTTATTGTTATTATTATTCTTTATTTATAAAGCGCCAGCATATTCCGCAGCGCTGTACAATAGGCACAGTATAGACAGGGTTACAATACAATACAATGAACAACATTTGACAAACAGTACAGGAGGAGATGAGGGCCCTATTCCCGTAGGAACTCACAATCTAGGAGGGTTGAGGTTGGAAACAGGAGGAGAGGACTGCAAGGTGAGAGTGATTGATGGTTGCGTCAGTGAGTTGGGTGGTAGGCTTCCCTAAATAGGAACGTTTTAAGGGAGCGTTTGAAGGAAGAGAAGTTAGGGGAAAGTCTGACAGTACGAGGGAGAGCGTTCCAGAGAGTGGGGGCTGCGCGTGAAAAATCCTGCAGTCTATCATGGGAAGAGGTGTGGATGGGGAGCCAGTGAAGGGACTCGCAGAGGGGAGCGACAGAGCGGCGGGTGAGGTGGATTAGCCTGGCGGAGGTGTTCAGGATGGATTGTAGGGGGGAGAGGCGGGAGAGCGGGAGGCCAGATAAGAGATTATTGCAATAGTCAAGTCGGGAGATTACCAGGGCGTGTACGAGTTGTTTTGTGGTGACAGCGGTAAAAAATGGCCGAATTCTGGAAATATTACGCAGTTGGTATCGGCAGGAGGAAGAAAGAGACTTGATGTGGGGGATGAAGGAAAGCGCAGAGTCAAGTGTAACTCCAAGACAGCGAACTTGGTTTGATGGGGAGATGGTGATACCCTCCACCGTGATAGAGAAGTCAGGAGGTGGGGAGGCATTGGAGGGAGGAATAAGTAGGAGCTCAGTCTTTGATATGTTGATCTTTAGGTGGTGGGAGGCCATCCAGGAGGAGATGCCAGATAAGCAGTCACTGACTTTGGAAAGGACAGGGGGAGAGAGATCAGGGGTAGAGAGGTAGATCTGAGTGTCATCAGCGTAGAGGTGGTAATTAAAGCCAAAGCTGTTGATGATTTTGCCCAGGGAGGAGGTGTAGATGGAAAAGAGCAGAGGACCAAGGACAGAGCCTTGCGGTACACCAACAGATAGAGGCAATGAAGAAGAGGAGTTACCAGCAAAGGACACACAGAAGGACCTGTTGGATAAATAGGAGTCAACCCAAGCGAGTGCAGTGTCACCAAGACCCAGAGAGTTGAGGGTCTGTAGGAGGGGGGGTGGTCAACACTGTCAAAAGCAGCCGAGAGGTCAAGCAGGATGAGAATAGAATAGTGGCCATGTTTTTTAGCAGTTAGGAGGTCGTTGGTGACTTTGGTGAGGGCAGTTTCAGTTGAGTGTAGGGGACGGAAGCCAGATTGCAGGGGGTCAAGTAGGGAATTGGAGGACAGGAAGAGGGAGAGGCGGTTGAAGACTAGTTTTTCTAGAGCTTTGATGTGAAGGGAAGCAGGGATAGAGGGCGGTAGTTGGATGGAGAGTTGGGATTGAGGGATGGTTTCTTTAGTAATGGGGTAACTAGCGCGTGTTTGAAGGCGGATGGGAAGGAGCCAGTGGAGAGAGATAGGTTGAAGATGTGTGTGTGAGAGCAGGGATGAGGGAGGAGGAGAGGGGAGGAATTAGATGTGAGGGAATAGGGTCGAGCGGGCACGTGGGGAGATGTGAGGAGGACAATAAGGAATTGACTTCCTCCTCAGTGGCTGGGATGAAGCGGCAGAGGGTGACAGAGGGGACCTCTGGGAGTGGAGGTGGCAGATAACTATCTTGTGTTGGGATGTTGCTTGTGATAGAGTTTTACTGAGGAAGTAGTCTGCCAGGTCTTGAGCGCTGAAGGCAGCTGAGGGGGAGGTGCAGGTGGGTAGAGGAGGGTGTTGAAGGTGGACCAGAGCCGTTTAGAGTTGGAGGACAGTGTAGATATAAGAGATGAGAAGAAGGATTGTTTGGCCAAGTGGAGGGCAGAGGTGTATGACCGGAGAATAAACTTGAAGTGAACAAAATCGGCTTCAGAGCGGGATTTCCTCCAGGCACGCTCGGCAGTGCGGGAGCATCTTTGCAGGTAGCGTGTCTGGAGGGTGTGCCAGGGCTGAAGCTGGTGGTGTGGGGCCTTACAGAGTCGAAGAGGAGCAAGAGTGTCTAGAGCAGAGATAAGAGTAGTGTTGTAGTGATTAGTGGCAGCATCAGGGCAGGTGAAGGATGAGGTGTGAGGGAGGTGGTGAAGTAGATTGGAGAATTGATGGGGGTCCACAGCATGTAGATTTCTGCGAGTGTGTGTGCGGGGTGGGGGAGCAGGGTGTTTAGGAAGTCCAGATAGGTTGAAAGAGAGAAGGTGGTGGTCAGATGGGGAAAGGGCGACAGTTGAACTCAGAAATGGAGCAGAGGTTGGAAAAGACAAGGTCAATAGCGTGACCATCGCGGTGGGTAGGGAGGAGGGAGGATTGTGTGAGTCCAAGGGAGGACGTGAGTGAAAGACGTTTGGAGGCAGCAGGGGCAGAAGGATCATCAATGGGAATGTTGAAGTCCCCGAGAATTAAACATGGAAGATTAGAAGACAGGAAGTGAGAAAGCCAGGTAGCAAAGTGGTCAAAGAACTGGGAGGTTGATCCCAGTGGGCGGTAGATGACTGCCACCCTGAGAGCCAGGGGAGAGAACAGGCGGATGCAGTGTGTCTCGAAGGAGAGGGATGGAGGTGGAGGGAGATGCTGGTAGGTGCAGGTGGGAGAGAGCAGGATTCCGACCCCGCCACCATTTCTCTCACCCGGTCTTGGGGTATGGCTCAAGTGTAGACCGCCATGTGAGAGAGCAGCAACGGAGGCCGTGTCAGAGGGAGTTAGCCAGGTTTCAGTTAAAGCTAGGAGGTTGAAGGAGTTTAAAAGGAAGAGGTCATGGATGGGTGTGAGTTTGTTGCACACAGAGCGAGCGTTCCAGAGGGCGCAGGAGAAAGCGGACAGGCGCTGAGGGGTTATGGGAATGAGGTTGCTGGGTTTGCAGGGAGGTGATTTATGTGTGATGGAGATAGGATGATAGGGAAGTATTGGATGTGTTGTAGGGCCAGGGTTAGGGGATATGTCACCTGCATAGAGTAACAGCAGGAGGGTGAGAAAGAGAAGGTGGGAATGGGATTTGTGGTGTGATTGGCAGCACAAGAGTTAGAGGGAGACCATGTTCTGAGGAAACAAAGGAGCTCATGCGAGGCCATCATGTGGGACGAGAGGAGGGAGGGAGAAATGCAGATAGTGTAGGGGTCGGTGGTAGAGGGGCAGGAGTTCCATTTAAGGAGAACGGTAGAAGTAAAGAGTAGAAGCGTGAGAGAAAGCATAATATAGACGTGTGTTTACCCAGAGTAAAAAGTGGGCCTTGCAGTTCCTTACTCCAGCCCCGAAACTCCAGGAAATGAACTCCAAACTTCCACTTAAGAAGGCCACTTGGGATGGCACAAGAGCCAAGGCTCACTGGAGCCAGTCCTAGCTGTTATATAGGACAGACTGATTGCATTCAGGAAGTTAAAAGGTAAACACCTGATGCTGGATGTGTCAATAGGGCAGGAGATTCACATGCTAATTAGCAAAGCAAATGGTGGAGAAATGAGACAAAAATAAATAAAAAAGACCAAGGGAACGTTACAATGTGGGTGCCTGCAAATACTGGGTGATGGGGGTCATACCAGGAAAGTATGCAGGGGATCAGTTGAAATGTGGGTGTCTTTAGTTATTTTTTACCAAATTGTATCCAGTCACATACCACACTAAATAACCGTCATGTAAAGCTGTGCGTTGTCTGAAAATTAATTTATGAATATAAAGATATTATATAAAGAGTAACCTAATGGTTATAATGTTTTATAAATGATGTATAACCACATGTGACACATAATAAAGATCATGTAACTCTTTAACATTCATATAAGTAACATATCCTGTTACTATGTATATTCATTATGGACAGTATTGCAAAGCTGGTGCTAACTTAACCACAGCTGTTGTAAACTTACAGTACCAGAGCCATTATAGCCTATGGAGCTGTTAAGTTAACAACAACTCTGGTTAAGTTAGCACCAGCTTTGTAATACTGCCCTATATCCTTAATACATTTTAATGTTTGTCTTTTGGCATTTTTGTTGATAATATCCATAGATAATAGCAAAATTCATTTTTACCCAAGGGGGTTGGATGCTCTGCAGATTACCGAAGTGAAGCTATGGATAGTCCTCAGATTACCCGGGCAAAGCTTCAGACTTTTATCTGAACGATAGCAAAATTTGGTTTTAACCAAACTGGTTTGGATAGTCTGCAGATCATCCGGGTAAAGTGTGAATTTTTCAGCTCTTCCAGACTGTCATCCAAGGGCGGGTGGTTAGTCCTAAAATTACCCGGGTAAAGTCTGAATTTTTCCTTTTTTTTTTGCAGCTGTACCCAGCGGTTTTGTCGAATATCAGGATTACCCGAGTAATCTTAAAATTAACCACACTCCGGGCTTTAACCATAACATATATATATATATGTATGTATGTATTTCTTTTCATCATTAAACCTTTTTGTGTTTATTGGTGAACATCTAAGATATAGAACTGGAACCTTTCCATAAACTTCCCAGACGTGGTGCTGGGTCGTCAGGGTAGCGTCATGAGCCGCTGAGAGCTTGTGTTGGTGGGCTTGTGCAGTCTCCACGTGCTGCGCGCGTTCCTGCAGGCCTCCAAGGTCTTCCCCACTTTCGTCCGGACGGTCTCCCGCGCAGGCACAAGGAACTGCCGAATGGAGTTCCCCGGGCGTCTCCAAGGTTCCAGGGGTGGTTGGTATCCGGCGGGCTTGCCCATCACAGTCCAGATAGGGTGCGGAGGTGAGTGAGCAAGCAGGTGTTTGCGGCGGAGCTCTGGTATCAAGCGGCCATCTTCATCGGCGCACAAGCTACACCCCTTGTATTATCTTTTTATCCTTCCTGTATATGCACTAACCAATTTTCCCCTTCATAATAAATATTTTTTTATTAAGCGCTGCCTTTGTATGATATAAGAATCACGTTACCTGAAGAGGTCATAATAGCCTTGAGTTTCAGGATGATCTAATAAATTGGGTTTGATGGGGCCAGTCTACTAAACTGTGTTTCTACTGTTATTCTTTCATACATCGAGTAAACTACAACTATATTTTGCCGATTTCAAAGTGGCATTTTCTTTTGAATAACTGATGGATAAAACACTGGCAAGTTAGTAACAATGGTAAAAATAAAGCTCATCAACTTTGACTGAAATGCCGTTTGAAACTACAATGAAAGCTATGCCAGAAACTATGGTGGAGAGTATGTTGTAACACACCTGTCAGACCACAGCCAACTACTGCTTTATATTAAATCCTCAAACAAACCATCCTCAAAACCCCATCAGAGCGGACTGTACAACCTCCCACCATCGTTCAAATGGACCAGACACTCTACCATAGCCTACAGAGAGGTCATCAACAGACCCGACATCAAAGATCAGCTAACAGTCTTTCAAAACCATACCTATGTACTAAGTCCCCAAGGGGTGAACCAAGCAGCAAAGGACCTCCACAGCATACTACACACCATCGCAGAGACCTCCAACATTAAAAAAGTCAACTTCAAGAAATCATCCAATAAACAACCCAATAAATGGTTTGACAAAGAATGCAGAACACTAAGAAACAACCTATGAACAGTCTCAAATAAAAAACACAGAGACCCCGACAACATTGACCTGAGGATCACACATGGTGTCCTGCAGAAAAACTATAAACAAATCCTCAAAAAGAAAAAACAAAACCTCATCTCCCAAAACCTTCAACAACTGGAAGAGGCTCTTCAGGATAACTCTTTCTGGGAAACCTGGAGTCAAATCGGCTCAGGATCCAAGAAAAAACACCTCCACATCCAAAATGGCAACATCTGGCTCAACTACTTCAAGAGCCTGTACAAAGACATTCCCAAAGAGGAGCTAACTGGGGAACAGGAACACATCATCAGAAGACTACATGAACTGGAGGAAAAAATCAAGGATTTCCAAAACCCGTTAGATACACCCATTACACCCCAAGAAGTAGCAGAAAAAATTCAAGATCTGCGAAGTAAAAAAGCCAGCGGGATGGATGGAATTCTTCCAGAGATGATTAAACACGGCTCTCCAGAAGTACACACCGCAATATGTAAAGTTTTCAACCTGGTCCTGAGCGTTGGATTCTACCCTCAAGTATGGAACCAAGGCCTCATAACACCTATCCATAAGAGTGGAGACCAATATGATCCAGCCAACTACAGAGGGATATGTGTCAGCAGCACACTGGGAAAACTGTTCAATAGCATCCAGAACAAAAGAATCCTCAGCTTCCTGACACAGCATAACGTCCTCAACAGAAGCCAAGCAGGATTCATGCCAAACCATCGCACTACAGATCACATCTACACCCTGCACAGTCTCATCAAGGACCATGTCCACAATACAAAACATGGGAAAATATTTGCTTGCTTTGTGGACTTTAAGGCTGGGGTCAGACCAGCGCACTTTTAACGTGCGTTCTGGCGCACATAATCACGGCCGCACTAGCAGCAGATGACGGGCAATGACGGCCAATATACGAAATACGGTCGCACGAAAGTCCGGCCACGCAACGCAAGTGGAAAACGAACGCATTTTTTCGAGAACGCCGAACCGCTAGTACTGACGTACTGAGTGCGCAGCTGCGGCATAGCGGCGTGTTTGCGTGATTAGGAGATGTCAGACACTGCTAATGTCCAGCCTACATAACGTCCAGACGCAAAAAGAGTTTTATTGACGATCCGAAAAAATCACGCACGAAAAATGCGCATCGTCTGACTGTTTTCGCGCATTCCGTGAAAAAATACGTCAATTCGTTCGGACGCACTTTTTTACGTTCGCGGGGAAAAATGCTTTCGTTTGACCCTAGCCTAAGAAGGCCTTTGACTCAGTGTGGCACCCAGGCCTTTTCCTCAAACTACTGGAGAGTGGAATAGGAGGGAAAACATATGACGTCATCAAGAGCTCATATAATGAGAACTTCTGCAGCATAAATGTGAATGGGAAGAGAACAGAGTACTTCCGGCAGGCTCGTGGAGTCAGACAAGGCTGCAGCCTAAGTCCAACCCTCTTTAACATCTACATCAATGGACTGGCTGAAGCTCTAGAATCCTCCTCAGCACCAGGACTAACTCTACATGACACCGAGGTGAAGTTCCTGTTGTATGCAGATGACCTCCTATTACTGTCACCAACAGAGAGAGGTCTACAAGACAGCCTGGAAGTGCTGGAAAAATACAGTGCGGCATGGGCACTACCCATCAACCAAAAGAAAACAAAGGTCATGGTTTTCCAAAGGAAGAACGCAAAAACCAAGAGTTCCTGTTTCACACTTAATGACTGCACTCTTGATGAAGCCAACAGCTACACATACCTCGGCCTAGAAACAAACCGATCAGGAAGTTTCAAACCAGCCATAGAGGCCCTAAGAGACAAGGCGCGTACAACCTTCTATGCCATCAGGAGAAACCTCTACAAACTAAAACCGCCTGTAAGGGTCTGGCTTAAAATCTTTGATAGTGTCATCACTCCAATCCTCCTTTATGGCAGTGAAGTATGGGGCCCCATCACCTACCCTGACCAACCCAAATGGGACACCAGCCCAACATAAATATTCCATCTGGAATTCTGCAAGCACCTCCTCCAAGTCCATCGGAGCACCTCTAACAATGCTTGCCGGGCCGAGCTGGGCAGACTCCCCTTACTTCTTGCAGTACAGAAGAGGGCGCTATCATACTGGAACCATCTAAACATCAGCAGCCTCAACTCATACCACCATAAAGCCCTACTGGCCAACAAGGACCATCCAAAACCATGTGGGCTGCAACAACTCATATCCACCCTGATCATCCAAAACCCCCATGAAGGCAACCTGACAAAATATCAAATAAAGGCCCTAATTAACGATTCCAGGGAAAACTATATCAGAGAATGGAGACATGATATAGCAAACTCCAAGAAACTCACCATTTACCAATCCTTACAGAGGGAATACAAACTGGCCCCATACCTGGAGGTACTACAAGACCCCAAGGACAGACAGATCCTGAGCCGGTACAGACTGAGCGCCCACAGCCTGGAAATTGAATCAGGGCGGCATAGACAGACCTACAAGTCCAGGGAGAATAGACTGTGCCAGCATTGTGACCAGGAGGCCCTGGAAGATGAGGTCCACTTCCTCCTACAGTGCCCCAAGTACTCAGCACTGAGGGAAACTCACTTCCAAAGACTCTCCGCTCTCATCCCGGACTTCACCTCTATAGAAGAGACGAGGAAACTCCACATCATATTGGGAGAAGAGGAGCCGGCGGTGAAAATATCTGCCCAATACGTCGCAGAATGTCACAGACTGAGAGGAACATGAGAGATCCTGGACTTATAAATTCCCAACACGGACTCGCCCCCATCCCCCTTCACATTATCCCTTACCCCTGATAATGTCCATGGACTTGCCCATTCCCCCCCATATATATGTCCCACTACCCCCCTCCTCCCCATATGCTTTGGCAATGCTAAAATGTATTTGGTCCTGCCAATAAAGCTTATTTTGATTTGATTTGATTTGATTTGATTTGTATGGTGAACTACAGTAGCAGTTCCCTAAACCGTGAATTTGCCATACATTACACATCGGAGTTTGCTGTCGTAAAAGCACAGTGTTTTCAATGAAATGGTCAGTGAATAATCCCTATAGTTGATTAAGTAAACACACATTACTTTAGCAGAGACTGGAATTCTACAAGCAAACTATTTGAACTGTGACAGCATTTCATCTCTTCTAACGAATGAGCTAGCATTGAAAACCTAATGAAATCAGTTTAGTTTTCTTTGAAAAGACACCAGATAAGACAAAATAATAAGGACTGTTTGTCGAATTTTAATTAACATTATGCCTATCAATAAGTAACCTTCAAACTGTAAAAAAATAAAATCTTAATGTTCCTAAGTTTTGCAAGTCAGCAATGGACTGACTTCACTGATAAGAAATGCATACTGATTAGACTGCACGTAAACTCTACTTCCTCCAAACACCTACAATCGTAAAACTATTTTATTAATTTGCTGCCTTTTTCCTTTACAAGACAGTGATCTCTAGTGCTTTCTCAAATCAACAATCCTGAAACTGCATCTATACAAAGTGCCTGCAGAATTTCTGCATTAGGCAATGTATAGTTTTTTTATAAATCTGTAGTAGTAAGCTGTGGGTAATGTGATTATACAGTATGTAGTGCAGGGAGACATCAAGGGTCTAACTTTTTATAGGAATCTGTCACAAAGCATGTGTTTGGCATCATAAGGGAGGTTTTTACAGTTACAGCATGGCTGCATAAGGTTTTTGTACAGTTACAACCAGGGCTGGACTGGGACAAAAAAACAGCCCTATACTTCATCCAGACCGGCCCACTCCGAAATGCAAACACGCAGGGTCGGATTAATATATTGATAAGGACTGGAGCAGAGCTAGCGCAAGACATTGTGCTGCCTGGATCCATGGATGAAATACTGATGACCCCCCCCCCCATGCCCATCAAAACATGTTGATGTGTATCACAGAGTGCCACAACAATAAATCTCTCAGTAATGTTCGTGTATTTAGCGTTTCACAGAGCTCCACAGCCATAAAACTCACAGTAATGTACGGTGTGTATGCACGTATCACAGAGCTCCACAGCAATAGAATTAAAAAATAATTAAGGATTATTAAAATAAATTTTATTTTAATATGAATTATATATTCATGTAAATGTAATTTGAACAATTAAAATAAATATGCATTAAAATATACTTAATTTAAATTAGAATATTGATTAAATTATTTTATAAAAAATAACTCCTATGATAAATATTAATATATACTTTAATAAAATGTAATTAGGGTACACTTCTAAGAAGGGGTTCAGAACTGTGACATAGAGGGCTATTCAGAGAAGGTGAAAACCTTGAGAATTGCCAGGAGAATGAACAATCTAGACCAAATAGTCAAGTTGGAAAGTGAGATGAATGGGAGAATTTTTCTGGTTTGTCTATTTTGACCTAGAATTTTTCCTTCTCCAGTCATTCTCAAGGTTTTCACTTCTCTCTGAATAACCCTGATAGTGTTGGAACAGTGAATTAAGGGGGTGCACAGAGCTCTGCTAGTAATCCCCAGTTCAACCTCAGCCATGTAACAGACAAATCCAGAGAGAGAGTCCAGCTCAGGAGCTGCTCGATTTACAGTATATGAATAGAAAAAGTGTACACGCTTCTCTATCTCTGAGGCCAAGCTGGACTCTGTCCCTGGACATGTCTCCCTGCTACATGGCTATGGCTGATTAGCAAATACTTTCCTGAGCTCTGCCCACTCCTGTGATAAATAACCCCTCGAGTGCTCCTATAGAGAAAGCACAGCACTGCCACACTGAGCTCTGGCTTAATAGGCTATAGAAAGGGAGCAGGGGGGAGGCAGAGAGCCCAAAGGATTGTCAGATCAGAGGGTCTGTCAGATTTATAGCTCCCTGTCTGGCTGAGAGTCTGGCCACTATACTGCTCTCATGAGACACATTAGTGCCCAGGTATAAGACATAAGGGTGGGATTCACACTCACCTGGCATGTTTAGTCAATAAGAAATACAATACAGCGCTCAAAGACCTAAATCCATGGGAAAGTGGGGTAGACACAAAATATGTCCATAAACAGTAGTCCTTGTCTTTAGGAGTAGATCTTCTTAAAAATGCAGATGAAGTATGCACTGTAGGAAAAAACACAAAGAGGACCAAGAATTGCGCAGTATGATAGCACCCAGAATGAGAGCAACTTATATTAATATTTCACTCACATTCTGGGGAGCCCACAACCGGCTCCTGGGAATAAAGCAGGCAGGGACTTTATATTAGGTGCCCATAGACCCTCCAATCGGTTTCTCCAGAATTCGTCGAGAGAGAAATGCTGTAGGGAAATCAACAGAGACCAAAAGAGCACCTCCTAGTGCGGTAAATTACAAGTGATTTTGTGGTTTAAAAAGAGCGCTAAGTTTAAACTCACAAGCAGTTGAGCCTCTATTGACTCCGTCACAATGCGCACAGGGAGTCATATACGTGTCCCCAAAACCTTCTTTGCAGGATTCAAAAAAGGCAGACAGCGATTGAGTTCAAAAATAAAAACATTTATTAAAATAGTGTAGCGCTGTTTTAAAAAGACTGTTCTGCTGCATTTACTTACAATGGCCACCAGAGGGAGACAGAGACTGGTGGATTAATGCTGGACAACCAAGGAAAGAACTGTACTACATTTTCCAGCATGCTTTGCGGTGAATACAGGAAGTGGGTGGGGAGAAAGGACTTACATCCGCAGCCTCGTGGAGAGAACAGGCAGAGCGCGCCGAGGAGTGAGAAGAGCAAGACGCAAGTGACGGAGATAGCGATCGAGACCAGGCCAGAGCGCAGGTGCGGCCTAGCAGAGCTGGAGATCGGTTTCCCCTTTTACTGGTCGAAGACCTAGTGATCCACCGCTAGTAACCCCACACAGATACAGAGTAAGCTGAAGGACCCAGAGTTAGGAGACCGCAGACGATCTAACAGGGAGTGCAGGCGGTGAGCTGGACATCTTGTGGCAGACACAGACAAGCAAGACAGCGGATCCGGTGGCACAGAATCCCAGTCCAAATCGAGCGGAGAGACGTCCTGGGTCGAGCGGAGCGCAGAGTATCTGGCGGATGGGTGAGAGGCCTTCCCGGCCACCGTAAAATAATAAAGCACGCTGCAGTTTTGTCAAAACCTACAGGGCCCCAACGTGACTAGTCGAAGACACACCTGAAATCATTCACTGGCCAGTTGAATATTGTACCCGGGTACCAATACACGCATACACTTACACTTTCTTCGGACACAACCTGTATGGGACTCACACTCCAACCACGAAGGGGTTAAAATTCCTTTTTCTTTAACGCTACGCGTTTCTCGCATTGCGAACTACTGTAAATATATATATATATACGTATACCGTGTTGCTCTTTACATGCCAGTTATTCAGTAAACTATATAACTTATAAAATCCACAACAGTGCTGGTGTATATTTATTCCCTAGTGCGGAGAGACTAACCCGAGGTTAATTCAGCGGCTCCTACGGGAGTGGGCGCTACAATAGATAAATCATATCTACCAGACCAGGACGCGTTTCGCCAACAGTGGCTTCCTCAGCTGGATATTACATGTCTACTCTTGCTGCTGCCTTTATACAAAATGCATGATTTGTTAAACAATTAAAAAATTAATTAAAATTGGCTGTGATTGACCTCAGGTGTAGTTGGATCGCGCCTGCCATTTTGCGCATGCTCAGAAGCTCCGCGGGTCACCCTGGAACGCGGAAATCAAGATTTTACATAAAGTTAAAAAAAAAAAAATCTTTTCTTTTTTTTTTCCTTCCCTTTCCCCTTTCTTTCCCCCTTCCTTCCTTTGCGCCCACCATTTTGCGCATGCGCACTCGTCTCGCGTTCCAACCTGGAACGCGGAACTCCTCAATACTCCCACTCGGTGCTTTTAAGTCTCCTATAATCCACATAGCACCTAAAAGAGTGGTCTCAAGGATAACTATCTTTGGTCTGAGCGGGGGCACAGACTCGGAGGCTATTAAAAGGGCTGGCATATGGAATAAACTAAATGGCACAGCACTACACTATATAAAAAAAGGAAATAATAATCACAACGCTGTATAAACTGTAGATCGATAATCTAATGCCATATGGTGTCACAGCGCTACAATTGCATTAGTAATATACACAAATAATGTTATAACATATGCGCCGTAACACCATATAATACCTCAATGGCATTAATAATTTTAAAAAAAAATTATTATATTAAGGGCTAATATATTAAAGTGAACAGGTGCTCGTGTAAATATTGATTGCTATAAATGGCACACCATCATATCTGTAAGCCATCATGGTCGTATACCGTGATGGGTATGTGTAACATTACTAATTACTTCTAGGAGAATGGATAATCTTATAATGGATGAATATGAAGGGAATTCGTTATATTAAAAAATTATAGAATGCATTAAGTGTGTAAATCGCATGAATTAAAATGCCATGGTATATAGAAGTATAATCAAGACTTAATAAAGTGCAATAAATGTGCTTAACATGTGCATACTACATAGATCATACTACTATAATCTAATAATGTACAAACTCTTATACTTAGGGCCCATCAGATTAAAATAAATTAAAATAATCAAGAGATATAAAATCCCTATGGGTCATCATTGCCAAATAGATACATAAGTGCGTAGTGTATAATGTTATGGAGTTAGATATAAAGTGCTAATTTAGAAGTGTAACTAGTGTGCACATGAATATGAGTGATGATACTGTAATAATAAAGGCCTCTGAGGGCTAATACGTATATCATTAGATATAAAAATAGTTGAAAAACAGTGGATAATGTGCAAACTAGCAAAAATGACAGTGCATTACATATCCAATAAAAACATTGACATTTATCTATACAGTACTGGTAACATTAAAATACATGTTTCTTATTGCCATTAATATCATCATAAAGGTAATTGGAAATTAATAAGATCTAAATCTAAAGGAAGTGAACCAATTCGAATTCATTATTTAGGCCTCCCGGCGCCAGAGTCCCTAAATCAAATAGAAGTCTCATCTCCGCTCTCCCCAGTGCCGTAGTTTCACTTACACCTTTATTGGTGCATCTCACTTTTTTACAGCAGAAAATTTAAGGCCTCTTGGACATCTATTATGGGATAGTTTAAAATGCTGAGATACAGAATGTTTATCGTATAATTTGTTAATGTTCCTGACATGCTCAGAAATTCTGACATTTAGGGCCCGGTTCGTACGACCCACATATTGGAATCCACACGGGCACTCCAAAAGATATAACACATTCTTAGAATAACAGGTTAAGATTTTATTTATCTTAACTGTCTTCCCAGTCTTTTTATTAATAAAATTCTCAGTGTACCGTTTCTTATTCCCTGTGGATCTACAGGCCAAACATTGGCCACAACCATAAAAACCTTCTTTTACATGGAAGTGATTAACTTCCTTCTTATTAACAAATTTACTCTTAACAAGTCTCTTTTTTATATTTTTGGCCCCTCGAAAAATAATCCTGGGTTTATCTCCTATAATTAGATTCAGATCCTTATCTTTCTTTAAAAAGTGACAATATTTTTTAAAAACCTTTTTATTAAAACACTGTTTTCATTAAAATCACATAGTAAGGGAACTCCTTTTACCACTTCTTTCCTAGTTTTATATTGTATGAGGCTATTTCGATCCACTGTTTTCAAATCTCTAATTAATCCTTCTAATCTTTATCTATGAACTCCTGTTTAAGGATCCCTACCTGTTCTTTAAAAATCGTGTCATCTGAGCAGTTCCTACGCAACCTAGTGAACTGCCCCTTTGGGATCCCCTTAAGCCATATCATGTTGTGACAACTTGTCTTATCGATATACGTATTAGTATCCACATCCTTAAAATATGTCTTGGTCTCTATGGCTGACTGAGGTGACTACTATCTCTAAAATTCTTGAAGAGAAATTGCAAAAAATAGAAGCAGATGTACTATGTACTAAAAAAAGGAAATATGAGAGAGATGTTGAAGATTACAGAAAAGGGAACGTACATAGGGGGTATGAAACCGGAAATTATAATTCATCTTCCTCTCATGTAAATTTTGCAAAACCTTATAAACCTAGGACATGGGAGAGAAGATACCCAGAATCATACAACAGAGGACCCCGCTACCCTAATTACTCCCAAACCAACATATCTAATGACTATGGGGGCAATAGATCCATGGGGGGCCCCTACACAAAGAAGAAATTTCCCCCCCTGACCAGCCGTATAACCCCAATATGATGCCTTTGGGCAAGAATGTATACCACTCCACTAGCACTGGAGCTTCCAGTAGGAGTGGAGGAGGCTATAGAGATCATTTTCATGAGCTCACTAAAAATCCTATTCCCCTTACCAATAGATTTCAAGCCCTAGCCACTAATCAGGAAGAACAGGATTTTTTATTTTTTTTGTATTCAAAAGTTTTATTTTGAAATATGTCATCATACAAATAAACAAAAAAAATAACGAAAAACAGTATCTTGAAGAGAGTCAGCAGTGAATCATAAAAGTAAACAAATGTTCTCGCAGGGTCAAACAGTAAACATCACTGAAGAGTAAGTTAGGGGTTGGGAGGTGGACACACACACTAAGAAGTGCTCCAGGACCCAAAAAAAAAAAGGGGGGTGGAAAAGGTGGCAAAAGCCAAATGTGCGACTGTCCTGGCACGCTCCCGAAGTTCCGAGGTACCGTAGGAGGCCATGGACATGTGCAGGTCACAAAGGCCGGGGAACGTGAGGACCAAATGCGGCAGACAGAGCCATGGTGGCACGCCCCAAGTTGCCCCAATGCCAAAAAAAAAAAAGGGGGGAGGAAGAGGGTCTGCAGCACGAGGTGGTGTGGTGAAAAATATAATAAAAATTTAAAAAAAAACATGGAAAAGGGGTCATAGAAGGGGGGGACAGCTAGGGACCATCATAGTCCAAAGAAAGTCAGCAGAGTTACAGGAGTCCTCAATAAAACGGAACAGCCACGGAGCGGGACATCAGGAGGGGGGAAACGACAGCATCAAAGTCATCGAGCAAATAAGAAAAAAAAAGAAACTCCCATATATCCCCAGCCGAAAGAGTCCCATCAGCCCCTATCCTGGAAGGGGGGTGAACGCAAGGCAGGCAGGGCGCTGCAAGATGGGTCATAACATACAGCCCAAGCCGGTCCGACTTCAGGGAGCAAGGCTGGCATCACCAGTAAGCCCCAGGCCTCCAAAACAGCCTCATTGCCGGATTCCTTCACAGCCCTTCCAGCGGATAGTCTTCGCGGTCTGACCTGCCAGAGCCACCATCTCCCGGAGCACGCAGGTCGCCATCTCGCCTCCCGTGTTTGGGCGGACACTCGTCTTCGTGGGCTGAGACTCCAAAGCTGGTGTCCTGGCCGGGACATAGCTTACAACACAGCTCCGCTCAGCAGCAGGCGAACAGGCCCCAGCGCAGCTTCTGGCCGGGGTATCCTCTACCACCTCCACCCGAGTGGTCCTCCCCTCTCGGCAGTCCCGCAGCGTGGACATCATTCGGCACCAGACGCCTCTGGTAAGCGGGCCATCCGCATCCTCCTCCTCCAACAACCGCAAACAGGCATCTAGGCCTGAAAGAACAACATCCATACCTCCAGGGAGGGGGAGGGATCCACCCCATAAATCATCAGCATATTCGCTTGTTGCCCCCGCCAGAGAGCCATCCAGGGCAGTGCGGAGGCGCGGGCCCTCCGTCCCCGCAGCCCTCAGAAGCTCACTCCGGGTAGAGGCAGCAGAGTAGTCAGGTGGGGGGAACATAGGAGCCATGGGGAAGGCCGCAAGATGGCCGTCGGTGCCGCTGCTCTGCCACAGATTGTCGGCCGCAAGGCATGTCTCTGGTCCGGAGGGGGGAACAAAGCAGACCCCGGACGGCACAGTTCCGGTGGCCAGCTACTTCAGCACCCCTTGTGAGAGAAATTGCCAAATTAAGAGTCATCTGGGGGTCCTTGAGAGCGGCAGACGTGTGGAGCTCCATCAAAACACTTCTGCTCCCGTCGGTAGCCGGCCACGCCCCCCAGAACAGGATTTTTTATGGAATCCACCAAGAGAGAGGGAGAAAAATCTAAACCCAAGGGATGTAAATCCAAGATTAAGGGAAAACGACAGAAAGAGAAGATGGGAAAGATCAGACGAGGAAATAGGGCAGGAAGAACTGTACAACAAAGAAAAAAGAGAGAGGCGATAAATTCGGAAGGAATATTTAATTTAAGCAGTAAAGTATTTACTACATCTGAGATCAGAGTGCTCCAGAAAGGCTTGAAATTTGCTCCGACTAGTAAAATGGATAAATTTGATGTTTTTGTTAATTTGCAGAAATTTAAAAGAAACCTTTGTTTAAAAAAGTTCTTTATTAAAACTCCTTTAGAGCATCATTCAACAGATAGTCAATTTATACATACCACCTTGAAACCCAAATCCACGTTTTTTCCACGCAACTACATCTCAGAGGAGATGAAGGTCTTTGAAACCTTAGTTATGACGGATTTAGAGAAGATTAGTAATAAAAATATAAAATATAATCTATCTAAAGAAGAGAACGTTGCAATGAGAGCTCTAGAGCAAGATGAGAATATCGTGATTAAGCCCGCGGATAAAGGGGGGGTGTGGTGATCTTATCTAAAGAAAAATATGTTCTAGAAGTTAAGAAGATACTGAATGATGGTGTAACATATCAAGTAATAAAAGGGGATCCGATTAATGGGATCAAAACAGGACTAAAGACATTATTGAATAGAGGAAAAGAGGAATTAATTATAACTGATAAGGAACACAAATTTCTCCATAACTTGTATCCGAAGACCCCTTCATTTTATATACTACCTAAAATTCACAAGAACCCAATTGAACCCCCAGGAAGACCCATTGTTGCAGGGATTAATTCAATCACCAGTAACCTGTCAGAATATGTCGACCGAATTCTCCAGCCCATTGTTAAGGATATAGTTTCCTATATTAAAGATACCATTGATATACTGCAAAGATTGAAAGAGGTTCATTGGAAGGATGAATACTTTCTGGTGACGTGTGACGTAAATGCGTTATACAGTAACATTCCCCATAATTAAGGAATGGAAGTAGTTAAGGAACAATTAATTACAGCTAGGGGTCTGGAGAATAAACAGATGTTTGTAATGGATGGGATAGAGTTCATATTAATTAACAATTACTTCCAATTTGATGGAGAATTTTATATTCAGACGAGGGGGACTACTATGGGCACCCGGTTTGCGCCCAGTTACGCAAACCTATATATGGCAGGCTGGGAAACCAGTTTTGTCTATGGTTCGCGTGACTGGGCGCAGGACAGGGTCCCTTTTTATAGGAGGTATATAGATGATTTGCTATTCATATGGAGGGGAGAGGAGATAGAACTGTTGGAATTTTTATCAAGCCTGGACAATGAGGAATGGGGTATAAAACTTGAAAAGAAGTGGAGTAAAGAAAGAATCTCTTTTCTTGATCTTGAGATCTACGTGAGGGATGGAGCCATAGAGACCAAGACATATTTTAAAGATGTGGATACTAATACGTATATCGATAAGACAAGTTGTCACAACATGATATGGCTTAAGGGAATCCCAAAGGGGCAGTTCACTAGGTTGCGTAGGAACTGCTCAGATGACACAATTTTTGAAGAACAGGTAGGGATCCTTAAACAGGAGTTCATAGATAAAGGCTATGATCAGGTTGAATTAGAAGGATTAATTAGAGATTGAAAACAGTGGATCGAAATAGCCTCATACAATATAAAACTAGGAAAGAAGTGGTAAAAGGAGTTCCCTTCCTATGTGATTTTAATGAAAACAGTGTTTTAATTAAAAAAGGTTTTTAAAAAATATTGGCATTTTTTAAAGAAAGATAAGGATCTGAATCAAATTATAGGAGATAAACCCAGGATTATTTTTCGAGGGGCCAAAAATATAAAAAAGAGACTTGTTAAGAGTAAATTTGTTAATAAGAAGGAAGTTAATCACTTCCATGTAAAAGAAGGTTTTTATGGTTGTGGCCAATGTTTGGCCTTTAGATCCACAGGGAATAAGAAACGGTACACTGAGAATTTTATTAATAAAAAGACTGGGAAGATGGTTACGATAAATAAAATCTTAACCTGTTATTCTAAGAATGTGTTATATCTTTTGGAGTGCACGTGTGGATTCCAATATGTGGGTCGTACGAGCCTGGCCCTAAATGTCAGAATTTCTGAGCATGTCAGGAACATTAACAAATTATACGATAAACATTCTGTATCTCAGCATTTTAAACTATCCCATAATGGATGTCCAAGAGGCCTTAAATTTTCTGCTGTAAAAAAGTGAGATGCACCAATAAAGGTGTAAGTGAAACTACGGCACTGGGGAGAGCGGAGATGAGACTTATATTTGATTTAGGGACTCTGGCGCCGGGAGGCCTAAATAATGAATTCGAATTGGTTCACTTCCTTTAGATTTAGATCTTATTAATTTCCAATTACCTTTATGATGATATTAATGGCAATAAGAAACATGTATTTTAATGTTACCAGTACTGTATAGATAAATGTCAATGTTTTTATTGGATATGTAATGCACTGTCATTTTAGCTAGTTTGCACATTATCCACTGTTTTTCAACTATTATTATATCTAATGATATACGTATTAGCCCTCAGAGGCCTTTATTATTACAGAATCATCACTCATATTCATGTGCACACTAGTTACACTTCTAAATTAGCACTTTATATCTAACTCCATAACATTATACACTACGCACTTATGTATCTACTTGACAATGATGACCCTATAGGGATTTTATATCTCTCGATTATTTTAATTTATTTTAATCTGATGGGCCCTAAGTATAAGAGTTTGTACATTATTAGATTATAGTAGTATGATCTATGTAGTCTGCACATGTTAAGCACATTTATTGCACTTTATTAAGTCTTGATTATACTTCTATATACCATGGCATTTTAATTCATGCGATTTGCACACTTATTGCATTCTATCATTTTTAGTAATGTTTTTTTATATAACGAATTCCCTTCATATTCATCCATTATAAGATTATCCATTCTCCTAGAAGTAATTAGTAATGTTACTCATACCCATCACGGTATACGACCATGATGGCTTACAGATATGATGGTGTGCCCATCTGCACAATTTATAGCAATCAATATTTACACACACGAGCACCTGTTCACTTTAATATATTAGCCCTTAATATAATAATTTTTTTTTAAATTATTAATGCCGTTGAGGTATTATATGGTGTTACGGCGCATATGTTATAACATTATTTGTGTATATTACTAATGCAATTGTAGCGCTGTGACACCATATGGCATTAGATTATCGATCTACAGTTTATACAGCGTTGTGATTATTATTTCCTTTTTTTATATAGTGTAGTGCTGTGCCATTTAGTTTATTCCATATGCCAGCCCTTTTAATAGCCTCCGAGTCTGTGCCCCCGCTCAGACCAAAGATAGTTATCCTTGAGACCACTCTTTTAGGTGCTATGTGGATTATAGGAGACTTAAAAGCACCGAGTGGGAGTATTGAGGAGTTCCGCGTTCCAGGTTGGAACGCGAGACGAGTGCGCATGCGCAAAATGGTGGGCGCAAAGAAAGGAAGAAAGGGGAAGGAAGGGGGAAAGAAAGGGGAAAGGGAAGGAAAAAAAAGAGAAGAGATTATTTTTTTTTTTAACTTTATGTAAAATCTTGATTTCCGCGTTCCAGGGTGACCCGCGGAGCTTCTGAGCATGCGCAAAATGGCAGGCGCGATCCATCTATACCTGAGGTCAATCACAGCCAATTTTAATAAATTTTTTAATTGTTTAACAAATCATGCATTTTGTATAAAGGCAGCAGCAAGAGTAGACATGTAATATCCAGCTGAGGAAGCCACTGTTGGCGAAACGCGTCCTGGTCTGGTAGATATGATTTATCTATTTTAATAAATGTTTTTATTTTTGAACTCAATCGCTGTCTGCCTTTTTTGAATCCTGCAAAGAAGGTTTTGGGGACACCTATATGACTCCCTGTGCGCATTGTGACGGAGCCAATAGAGGCTCAACTGCTTGTGAGTTTAAACTTGGCGCTCTTTTTGTACCACAAAATCATTTGTAATTTACCGCACTAGGAGGTGCTCTTTTGGTCTCTGTTGATTTCCCTACAGCATTTCTCTCTCGACGAATTCTGGAGAAACCGATTGGAGGGTCTATGGGCACCTAATATAAAGTCCCTGCCTGCTTTATTCCCAGGAGCCGGTTGTGGTCTCCCCAGAATGTGAGTGAAATATTAATATAAGTTGCTCTCATTTTGGGTGCTATCATACTGCGCAATTTTTGGTCCTCTTTGTGTTTTTTCCTACAGTGCATACTTCATCTGCATTTTTAAGAAGATCTACTCCTAAAGACAAGGACTACTGTTTATGGACATATTTTGTGTCTACCCCACTTTCCCATGGACTTAGGTCTTTGAGCGCTGTATTGTATTTCTCATTGCAAACTGTCATTTGGGTATTTAGAGAAACCCCCATATTCAATATTCAGCGTGTGGGATAGATACTCTTCCGGTGGGCGCTTCACCCCCTCTTCTTATGTTTAGTCAATACTTTAGGTATTTTCACATTTTGGGGATGGCTCCTGGTCACAGCAGACAGCACAGGCATTAGAGGTTTGTAGCAACATGTGGTGCTCCAGCTGCTGCTGGGTTCAAACAGTCACTGGAAGGAGAAGCTGTAAGTAAAATGTGGAGCGGAATCCTCAGTCTCTGTGGATTCTGCTCCTTTACACACAATAAAGCCTCAGCCAGCTCCCGAATCCATGTGTGGGTGTCCAAGGAAGCCGCCTAACCCACCCCTGCAATGCAGAAATCCTTCAGACCTTTGAAACAAGTGCTGACATTCCACAGTTGTGTTATCCAGTCCTGGTTATACTAAGTGCTGGACTAAGTTTTAGAAAAAGCGCCCCCAGGCTCAGCCGGCCCACTGACCCTTCGGCCCATCTGGATTCTCCCGGTGCTCCCGATGGCCAGAACATGCCTGGTTACAGCCAACTCCTAGTTTAGAATTGCATAGAGTTCATATTTGTCATTCCTCCAAAAATATTTAACATTGCATCTGCAATCCCACCTATCATTTGGCTGTCTAGTACAAGTTTATCACTTGCTGTAGAGATACAAAATATCCTTTTCAGGTTGCATTAGTTACCTATATAGAAACAACTATGTCAAAACACTGTCTGTTACACCTCACACATTTGTCCCAAAAGTCCAGCGAACCAAAGAACAGGTGTTTTTTTTCAGCTCCTGTTGGTGAAACGACTAGATCCCAACCGCGAGCCCCTGGGGGAGGTAGAGCGCTGTATGAGACAGGACATACAGGACCAGAGGCGGCGGCAACTTCACTCTGATTCCTGCACGCCTGCAAACCACAGGCTCTTGCCTCTATCTAATCTTCTTCTGGACTTTTCACATCAAGGTCCATGATTCTGCAAGCAGCCTTAATCAACAAGCAACTTCACTCTGACTCCTGCCCCCCTGCAAACCTAGCTATCACAGAAACCTGGCTTTCACCTGACACTGCTACCCCAGCCTCCCTGTCCTACGGTAGGCTCCAACTGTCCCACACACCGAGATCTGGGAACCGCAAGGGCAGGGGGGGATTTTAACTCTCCAAACTGCACCTTCCAGCTTATTCCTCCCATACCCTCCCTCCTATTCTTATTCGAAGTCCATGCCATCTGCCTCTTCCGCCCCTACGTGTTGCGGTAATCTACTGCCTCTCCTGGACCCTTTCTGGAGCATTTCTCAGCCTGGCTCCCTCACTTTCTCTCCTGACATTCCATCTCTCATCCTTGGAGATTTTAACATACCCATTGACTCCCCAACCAACCCCCTCACCTCCAAATTCCTTTCTATCACCTCCTCCTTGGGCCTCACAATGGTCCAACCCACCAAGCTGTCAAAAAAAACCCTGGATCTCATTTTCTCCAGCATCTGCACAGTTTCCAACTTTTTCTCTCCCCCCTTCTGTTCAGCACCTCCTTTCCTGGAACCTTCTCTTGCCACCTACCCAGCCTCCTGCTTCCACCCCCCACTCTTCTACCCCGAAGGCACCTTCGTGCTTTGAATCCTAAAGCCTGAGATACACTGAGCATGAAGCACCTGTAGGCGGCACCGCGCGGCGAGACGCGCTCAGTGGGTCCAGGTTTTTCCCACCTCCCTCGCTCAGGCCGCATCAGGATGCGGTGGTGAGCGACGGGAGTTGGAAAAATCCAACTTTCCCCTCGGCGGAGCGTTAGAAGGGGCTGGATCTGCAGCACACGGCGCATGCGCTGGGTCCTGTAGATCCCTCCCACCTAGCCTTGCTCCGAGACCGCACTCCCTGGCTCATCAATCGAGGACAAGGAAGTTCTCGGCTGGCTGCCTCCCGTGCCTCCCCGCTTCTCCAACGTGTCCGTTCATCCTTCCTTGCTGCCTGTGTTTTAGCGGGTGCCCTTTTTCCTGCGTGAGTCTGGTCTGAGGTCTATATGGATAGATATATATACACTCACATCCCCATACAGACATCTTGATTATATATATATATATATATATATATATATACTGTATATATATACTGTATATATATATACATACATACTACCACCCAACTCACTGACGCAACCATCAATCACTCTCACCTTACAGTCCTCTCCTCCTGTTTCCAACCCCAACCCTCCCAGATTGTGAGTTCCTACGGGAATAGGGCCTCATCTCCTCCTGTACAGTTTGTCAAATGTTGTTCAATGTATTGTAACCCTGTCTATACTGTGCTTATTGTACAGCGCTGCGGAATATGCTGGCGCTTTATAAATAAAGAATAATAATAAATAATAATACTGTATATACACCCCCATACAGACTATATATATTATATATCCTGTATGGGGGGTATATATATATATATATATATATATAATATATATATATATAGCAGATGTCTGTATGGGTGTGTGTATCTATACAGGTGAAACTCGAAAAATTTGAATATCGTGCAAAAGTTAATTTATTTCAGTAATGCAACTTAAAAGGTGAAGATAAGTGAAGTTTTAAAATTTAACCTTTAATGTAAATAAAATTCAAACGTACAAAAATATACTTAAACTTTCATGCATTCATTCATATATGTACTCATTGCACTATATGAGATAGTTATTCTATCATATCTCCTTTCTCCGGTCAGCAGTGGTTATATCAAATTGTCAAATTAACAATATACCTCTTATTAAACCTATCAATGGTTACCACTACACAACACGATGGTATTGGTTGCGTGATGCAGTAAACAACTCAAATGCTGTTGGGTTTACTTATCACCTTCCTAAGTTATAACCTTCCAATTTGGATGTTTATGGAAGAACACTTCTAGGTGACCCTTTTGTTAAACACAATTCCAATTGCAAGGAGGATTATTAGAATACTTTGAGTAAATAAATGAGGTTCAGACATCAATTGTAACAAGCTAGTGACTGTGCCGGTTAACTTTCACAGTATTTCCCAGGGACTCTAACTATCAAAGCTAGAATGTAAGGGTCTATATATAAACCTTTATGATATACATATAATCATACATATATCTCTACAATGCCCTGAGACTGTGAACAGTACACTGGGATGAGTTCGGTAAGAACAGTAACCATTCTACTTAGTCAATACAGTCATATAAGATAGAATAAATTATGTGCAAGATAATTGCTTGGGTTCTCATAAAGGAAATATCCCTATATAGAGACTACTTGCAATTCTACCTTAGAAACTAGTGTCGATACTAAGGTCTATATAGAAACACTTTATGGTACCGTATGCTCCGTCATTCCTTTACTATCGCATAATTATTCCAGTGCAATATAAGTAATACACCGCATTATTATGGTCCATATGATTACTGGAAAAAGAGCGAACCTTCGAGGGTTCGTATGATAGGAAAGCGAGAGAGATTGTTGTATTGCTCTGTGGCTATTAAGGATACACAATGAATGATTCTATATAAGCATCAACCTTGCAGAACTCAATATGCAGCACAGTCACTAGAAGTATAACCAATCAAAAGGTCAATTTAGAGACCCATGACCACCATCAGAATAAATGTATGCACACCAAAAGAGACTGTATATATGTCTCAAAGCATTTCGCTGAACAAATTCAGCATCATCAGGAGTGAGTAACAATTTGCACGCACACAACCAACCAAGCTAAAGACTGCCGGAGACTGCACCCCGAGAAGTCCTGGTGGTCACCCGCAGTGTGGCGATTCATTCCCGGGTACTTGCAGCTGTGGGGCCGTCATTTAAAGTCACGTACGCCTCCTGATGTCTCATCTTTTTTCGTGACCTTTCATTTTTGGCGTTGACTGCCTGGCGGCGCTTTCGGGATGTTACTGCACTGCTGAGAGACCGGGGTGTCTGCTATAGGTGGGGGACCACTGGCTCCCTTCTTGTATATATAGGAGGTAAACCGCGTTCGGCGGTGCTCCTGAAGTAGCAACGTCTCTGCTCCGCACGATGGGGATTCTACCGGTGTCTCAGAGTCCTCCAGCACCGCAGACAGACCCCGGCTGAGAGACACACTGACTCCCCCTGCGTACCTTCCCTTGGTTCCCCCCCTTTGCCCATAATTGTGTCCTGAACTATGCTAAATACGAACCAAGTGACTCAAGACGACTTCCCATACTCTCCCAATTCACCCTCCTCCCCGCTGTGATTTAATCGAATACGCCAGCTAAGGGGTCTTGCTTGGTCCACCCTTTACGGCTTGCACTCCCCACTTTGCTGGCTGCCCTGTTAATCCCCTCTGAGACCTTTCCCCCCTGAGATGACCCCCCCACTTAGCCTATTCAGAGACACTTTTTGAGGACACCCCTCCCCCCTCTGGACACTCTTTTACAGATCTTGTTTTACTGAGAGGTGGTTATGTGCCAGTTCTGTGTTTGCACCTGCCCCCCTCCCCTTTTTTATTTTTGTGTGTGGGACATTGGGTAGGCCTGGGCGAGCCATTGGAGTGGGTACCATGGCTCTGACCGCTTCTTCTGGCCCCAGATCACCCAGCCACGTGGCCTCTCCCATGGCCTCCAATTCCCTGTGGGATGTCTGGAGCGAGCCAGGGATGCCACCTTTCCCAGGCGGTCCCCCGCCCCCTTTTTTTTTTTCCTTTCCCCCTATCTTTTGTTTGTGCGTACACAGATACCCCACATGCTGTTAGCCCACTGATTCCACGGCCTCTCTGATATTGTTGACATATGTCTATTTGAGTGTCCCTTCCCCCTTTTCATTATGTTTGTTCACTTGCTAAATCTTGCTGGCTATTGTTAGTTGTTCTCTGTGTCTATTATATGGATGACTTGTTGCAAAATAAAATTTTGAATAATGAAAAACAAACGGGACGACGCAGTCGGTAGGCTGGGAAGATAGTGGCCGAAAGAAAAGAAGAAAAAAAAAAAAGTGTGAGTGGCACAAGCCTGCACCGTGACTTTCCTGGCTTACTCCCAGGAGTCCAAAGGAGGCCATGGAGGACTAATCGTCACGAGGCCCGAGTGCTCAAGGGCCAAGTATGCCAGACAGAGTTATAGTGGCCATCACAGTGGCACGCCTTGAGACATCCCGGAAAGTACCAAAAAGGGGGAGGGGGATCAGGCGGTGGCCACCATCAGCAGAGCAGGAAGCGCCAAAAATCAGTGACAAGGCAGGAACAACCCCTAAAAGAGTCACAAAAATAACAAAGAAAAAAATCACCAGTCCACAGACAGTAAGAATGTCCACAGTAAATGTTTCTGAAACACAATACTAAGGGGCGGCAGAAACACCCAAAGGGGCCACCCACCTAGGCGGTGAGGGACAGTGAGCAAGGGACAGCGAGAAAGAGACACGGAGGGAGGGGGATTATCCTCCTGAGGACTGCAGCAGTCATGTGACGGGTCAATCAGTCCGGGGCAGGGGAGTCCGGAGCACCCCCAGGGAAATCAGGAGGGGCCATCCCTCCTCCGGAGTTGCGGCAATATGTCGAACCCCATTAGTGGTGATCACCAGGGAATCGGCAGGCCCCCCATCTATAGCAGAGTCCCGTAGCTCGCAGGTCCCATATCATACACCCGTCGAACAAGCAGTTGCTTTCTTTCGGCAGTCAACATGCCCTTTTGTTTGTGTGACGTCTCCAACATCCGTTTGTCAAGGACTTCACCTTTTTCTCGCATCCCTATCACACATATTCACGGGTTGACCTATTTCTCCTTCCACGGGACTGCCTCCCTTATATCGAGCGTTCTGCAATCCACTTCATCACATGATCCGACCATGCCGATGTCACTGTGGCCTTCTGAATCCCTAGCTATCATTCTCACTGGGAATGGAAATTGAATGACTTTCTATTACATGATGTGGCCCTTCGGACCCAAATTGGTGAGGCTATACGGGAATACGTCTCCCTCAATACTCTGTGGACTCCCCTCTTAGACTCTGGGCTGCCCATAATACTGTAATCAGAGGCAGAATCATAGTCCTTGCTGCACACCACAAACAAACTAAACTTTTACAAATATCCACTTGTAGCGCTGCTTTAAAATTGTGCTTGCTGCATTTACTTGTTGTGGCCACCAGAGGGAGACAGGGGCAATATGGACTAGGCTGGACACAAATGGAACTACAATTTCCATCGTGCTTTGCGGTGGAGACAGGAAGTGGGTGGGAGAGAAAGGAAGGACATCCGCAGCCTCGTCCGGAGGATAGCCAGTGTGAGCCGAGCGGCGAAAGGTGGAAGGCGCACATGAGACTGCCAGAGATTGTGACCAGGCCGGAGAGCAGGCGCTGCCTCGCGGGTGCTGGGGATTGGGACAGTGACTTGCCAGAGACCTACCTACGCACCGCTGAGAGGTTCTGTACAGACACAAAGTTCCGGTTGGACCCCGAGTAAGGAGACCGCAATGATCCACTGAGAGTGCAGGAGGTAGACCGTAGTTTCTCATTGTGGAGATCGGACAAGCAAGGGAAGCGGATCCGGTGGCACAGAGTTCCAGAGAGTAAAAGCGGAGAGACATCCTTGATCGGGCAGCGGAACAGATTGTCTAACGGATGGGTGAGAGGCCTTACAGGCCACAGTTCCAAGTTTAACCAAGCACGCTGCATTATTGTTTTAATCTACAGGGCCCCAACGTGACTAGTTGAAGATTTGCTCATTCCATTCACTGGCCAGTTGAATACAGTACCCGGGTACACGAGATCATACACACACACCTTTCTGAGACATTACTTTCGCGGGACTTACACTCCAGAACTGAAGGGGTTAAACTTTTCTTTTGCCGACGCGTGTTTTTTTCCCGCATTACGAAATCCTGTCATTCATATACCGTATCTACATTATATATGCCACTTTATTGGGATCAGTAAAGTATATAATCTATAAAATCCACAACAGTGCTGGTGTATATTTATTCCCTAGAGCGGTGAGACTAACCCGAGGTTAATTCAGTGGCTGCTTCGGGGGTGAGCGCTACACACTCTTCAATCTCGCCTATTCCACTTGACAGTTGACCTAAAGCTTCACCGTCTCAGTCCTCCTTCCTGGATCATCAACAGGCTAGGACAGAGCTTCGAGCCTTACTTGTTGCCGATACGGTTAAGGCCTTATAATACACAAGATGCACTTACTACGAAAAAAGTAATAAGGCTGACCCTATGCTAGCACGCAAACTCTGCTCAAAGTATTGTGAACGATCAATTCCTGCCCGTCGCACAGCAACTGGAGCGATTGTCAATAGCCCTGAAGACGTAGCTGCTGAAATCAAACCGGCACTTATGGCCATATATAATCACGCACCTCATCAAGACCTCAATGATCCTGATTTTACGGATCGTATTTGCCGATTCCTGCAAGGTACTGACATGCTCCACCTGATGGACTCCCAGTCTGCAACGCTTAAAGCTCCCATTTCTGAAGAGGAGATATGGCAGCTCTCAAATCCTTTAAGATTGGTACGGCCCCTGGCCCTGAATGGTTCACCAGCCTTTAAGATGTTTCAAGCTGCCTTAATCTCACCTCTCATAACGATTTATCCCAATCCCTTGGACGGTGGTTGCTTTCCAGAGGACATGCAATTTTCTACCATTTCCCGCATACCAAAAACCAGCAAAGATTCCCTTGATCGCCATCGCTATCACCCAATTGCCTTATTAAATGTCGACTATAAAATTCTTACTAAAATTCTGACCACTAGATTGAATCCTCATCTCCCGTACCTTATACACGCCGACCAAGTCTGGGTTTATCCCCCCGTCAGGCACGAGATAATACCCGCAGCTGTTTGGATCTCGTTTGGATTGCTCAAACTAGACTCCTCCCATCTCTCTTCGTCTCTCTAGACGCTAAGAAGGCATTTGATCGCTTTACCTGGCTTTTTATGTAACCTAGTTTAGATTATCTAAAGGTCTCGCTGCTCCCGCAATCCTTTTTTATAATGCCATCAAAGTACTTTATGATCGCCCGACCACACTTCTCCCTTACCAGGTGATCATCCTCACCAACTCCATATTCATTACGAGACCAGACAGGACTGCCCACTATCTGCTTTATTGTTTGCCCTCTGCATAGAATCCCTTTTGTCCACGATTCGACTAAACCCTACCATATCGGGCATACCAGTTCGAGCCGCTAAATATAAAGTTGCAGCATACGCAGACATTCTTTTCCTTACCCTTAGACATTCCATGAGATCTCTACCGTACCTTTTTGACTTACTGAAGACCTTTGCCTCCCTCTCCGGTTTTAAAATTAATGTACATAAGTCCGCAACCTCTCCGATTCATCTCCCTGATGTGTTCAGAAAATTGCTCGCCCTTATTTTTTTTCCTTCCCTATATCCACTGCCCCGCTGACTCATCTTGGCCTGAAACTTTTGCCTCACTGGGATTGGCTTTATCACCTGTATTAGACTTCTCTGTTTGCCCAGATACAGAGAGACTTAGATTCATGACAGGATATGACAATCTCCTGGTTGGGGGCGACTGATCATGATTAAAATGAATGTTTTGCCATGTCTCCTGTACTTATTTCAGACACTGCCTCTTCCTATCCCATCTGCAACGTTGAAGATGATGCAGCAATGGATTGATAAGTTAATATGGTCGGCATGATGGCCTCGCATTGCCAGGAGACGTATTATATCCCTAAAACGTCTGGAGGCCTTGCACTGCCGAACCTGAAACTATACTTGCATGTAGCCCTCCTTACTCAGATTAGCGAATGGCACATCCCCATTGCTCAAACACTGGGTCGACATAGAAAACAACATTTTACTGCCAGATATGCTCCCGTTTTTTATGTGGCTTCCAAAAAAGGCGAGACAGCCCATTTGCCCACTTATTTCCCACTCACTTCAATTGTGGGATATATTAACACGCATATAAATTCTCTCGTATAATATTTCCCCTCTGTTGCCGTTGCACTGTAATCCTTGGTTTGCCCCTGGCATGGCCCCTCAGGATTTTTGCACCTTTGACCAGGGAGATGTCTCTCATATTGCGGACTTGGTGTCAGATGGACGTCTTAAGACTTTTGCTGAATTCGCTGCAACGTTACCTCTTTCGAGCCGAGACTTTTTCCGCCACCTCCAACTCTCCAGTTTCGTCTCTCTGGATCATATTAAATAGAGATGTACATGGCTGAAAAATGTGTTTGTTTAGTTTCGTTACATTTTTAAATATTTTAATTTTCAGAATTTCGTAACTAATTTTGTTTTGTTTTGGATTGATTTGAAATTTCGGATCGATTTTGAAATTTCTGATCGATTCAAATTTCATATATATTCGATAGTTGATATCAATTCGAATTTTGGATCACTAAATAAAACCCCAATTAATCAAATTTTGCAGTTAGACAATCTAGGGTTACATATTAAGCTGTGTCACAGATTTAGTATTTGAGTCAAATTAAACATGGAAACAAAATTAATTTGTTTCATAAAGTCCTTTGCTGACTATTACTTATATTGTAAGTTAAGATCAATTCGATAGTTGAAATCAATTTTATAGTTCATTTCAAATTCGATAGTTGATATCAATTATTAAAATTTTTCTTTTATGATGATTACACAGTGTAAAATGAAATAAATTCGTTATATACCGTTTCAAATTCGTATCGTATTAATTCGTTATTCGGAAGTACTTCCGAAATATGAATTATCGAATTTCGTTCCAAATTCCGATTTTTTTTCTTAAACGAAAGGACATCTCTAATATTAAACAGGCAGCAGCTTTGAAGCCTACTTGGTTTGAAAAACTGTGCCTTCAGGGAGTGACAAATAAGGGTGCCATATCCTCCATTTACCAGCCACTTGTTCTCCCTTGATCACCCAGGTCATTTCCCTTATATGCTCAAATGGCAGGCTGACATTGGTGAGGAACTGGACTTGGAAGACTGGTCTGAAATCTGGGAAGCCAACTCTAAGGCTAGGGTCAGACGAACACGCGTGCAGGCGCACTTTATCACGGCCGTAATTGCAGCAAATGACGGCCAATGACGGGCAATGTACGAAGTACAGCCGCACAAAAGTGCGGCCGCGCAACGCAAGCGGCAAACAAACGCATTTTTTTGAGAACGTGATACCGCTAGTACTGACGTACAGAGTGCGCTGCGTCTGCTAGCGGCATGTGTGCGTGATTAGGAGACGTCAGACGCTGCTAATGTCCGGCCAACATAACGTCCAGACGCAAAAAGGGTTTTATTGATGATACGTACAAAATCACGGACGAAAATGCGCAACGTATGACCGCTATCGCGTATTCCGTGAAAAAGTACGTCCATTCGTTCGAACGCACTTTTTCACGGACGACGCGAAAAATGCGTTAGTCTGACCCTAGCCTACATACTGTCCGTCACTGCCCTCTGCCTGCCTTCCCCATTTTTAATTTTTAATTTTTAATTTTTATTTAAATCATTTATTTTTTTTAAATTCCCCCTCTTTTCCTCTTCACCCTTCTACATCTCCACTTCCACGTGTTACAAAAAGATTTTTTTCCAATACCGTACTCATGCCTTTGTTTTTCTGCTGGTTTTACTTTGACATTTCTAATTTTATCCTGTGATGTCCTTTCCTTTGTATTATATCTATTGCATCTTGTTGCACCCTTTTTTGTATACTTTTTATATATACAAAAAAATACAGAATTTAGAGAAGAAAAAAAAAGCTATCAGGGTTATTCAGAGAGCACCAAAATGTCACCGACATTTTGGTGCTCGCTCGTTCCTTGCACTTTGGGGAATTAAATTCCCCGACCCTGCAGTGAATTTAGCATTGCAGAGTCCCCAAAATGCAGGGAAAATCCGCCGACCGCATCTGAAAATCCACTGCATCGAATGGAAAAACTGCTGAAAAAACTTGAACGGTCCGAAAAAGCAACCAAAAAAAGCCACCAAACGGTGTAAAAAAAACGATTGAAGGTTTCAAATTTGAAACGCTGTTCGCAAAAAAAATACTGGACGAAAATGGCTGGAATTAACATATAAGGCCTAGGAATAATAATAAAAAGGTCTGTTAGAGAAAAGAAAAAGCTTTTTAAAAGAAAATTTAAAAACTTTTGACGAAAAAATCCTAAAACAATAAAGAGACTTTTTCCTGCAGATTAAAAGAATAAACGGTTTAATAAATATTGGATAAAACGGGAATATTTTTAACGTTGAAACCTATGGGATTCACCTGATTAAACCTGTCGAATGAAACCACCGAACAGCAGGGCATTTCTTTGCTGTTCGGTGGTCTCTGAATAGATTAACCATTGCTTCTCTATGGGGACTTTCACTGCAGCCGAACAGCACTGTATTTTTGCTGGCAATTTGCCAA
This sequence comes from Leptobrachium leishanense, assembly GCA_009667805.1. Taxonomy (NCBI): domain Eukaryota; kingdom Metazoa; phylum Chordata; class Amphibia; order Anura; family Megophryidae; genus Leptobrachium; species Leptobrachium leishanense. The sequence goes on from CM019065.1 coordinate 159,839,272, forward strand.
AATTTGGCAAACTGCCTGCTTTCTGAATATCGGAATGGCCACGAAATTGTACCGTACAGTGAATTTTACCGTTTGGTGCAATTTCGGGGCCAATTCGGCTGTCTCTGAATAACCCTGTATGGTTTTGGCATTGAGGTTTAAAAATATATGTATTTTGATGTTTATCTAGGATTCCACACATAATAAGTGTAGCGCTCACTCCCGGAGGAGCCGCTGAAAATGAACCACGGGTCAGTCTCCCCGCACTAGGGAATAAATATACTCCAACACGCTGAACAGTCTTATATTTTAAAAGGTTTACTAAAAGGTTTGCAGTTCTTGAGACACGGTATATACAGGAAGATTTACAGTACTTTCGTAACACGATAAACGCGTAGCGGTAAAAGAAACGAAAACACGAGGGCTTCGTATTTTCGGAAAAAAAACCCCGGCCGAGCAGAAAATTAAAAGATACGAAATTCGAGGAAAAACCGCGTAGCGGGACACAATAAAATACACAGTTCTCGTATCACGGTAAATGCGCAGCGGGAACCAAAAACCCAAAAGTTGTTCCGAATGTAACTTCAACTTTGCCCCCTTGTATGGATTTGGAAAAAAGGAAACTGATTCCTGCACAGGTTAAGTCCCAGAACGTGAAGTGATATGTATTTGTGTGTGTAGGGTACCCGGGTACTTTTCAACTGGCCAGTGAGTTTACTTTAACGATGTCTTCGACTAGTCAGTTGGGGCCCTGTGGGTTTTAGAAGGAAAACAGCAGCGTACGTTCTTATTTACACACGGCCTTGGGGGCCTCTCACCCATCCAGCGCAAGCTTGAGGTTCCGCTGACCCAGGACGTCTCTCCGCTCGATATTGACTGGGGACGCCGACCACCGGATCTGTTGTCTGGCCTTCTGTCTGTCAGCCACGACTCAGCCAGCTTACCGCCTGCTCCCCGCTTCAATCGACCGCGGTACTCCTTACTCGAGGGGTCTTCTCTCCTTAGCACTGCACTCGGATAATAGATGGTGATGTCTATCTCCCGCAAGGCTGGGTGACCCAATCCTAAGGTCCGATCCACTTTGTCTGCGCTCCGGCCTATCTGTTGGTCTCTCCTTCTCTGTACGTGCATCCACTCTCCTCTGCTCCCTGGCGCGCTCTGCCTGTTCTCCACGAGGTGCAGGATGTACAGCTCTCCACAAACCCACCCACTTCCTGTTTCTTCGCAAAGCATGCATGGACATGTAGTTCAAGTGTCCAGGGTCTTTAATCGTGATAGTCTCCATCTTGTGGCCAAAAATGGGTACTGCCACAGTAAACTTTAACACATCGCTACATAAGCTTAACCTTAAACCTGATATACCCCAAACAATAGCATCATTGGAACGATCGGACAATATTCTTTCAATCAAAGTGTCCTGTGGGTATGTGAGCCTCATAGCATTGGGAATAATAGGATCTAAAAGTTTCATTGTATTAACATAAATTACCCAGTTCTTAAAGTTATGGTGGGTTGATGGCATCATCATGCTCCTCACCCCGTCTAGGAAAATAATATTACAGGCCATATCACTGGGGTAAGGTGCAATGACTGGCACTGGAAATGGAAAGGCAAGTGGTTTTAAACGGAGAATGGCATTATGCTTTCTTGATAGAAAGTTTCCAAAGTAATTATTGTTACACATTATTATAATCCCAAGACTGACATCATCTCAAAGGTCTGGTTATTTTCTTTCCAGTAATGTGTCTTGGGGGTTCACAGGGCTTACGGTGATAGAGCTAGGGTCTAAATGACCACGCTCCACTAGAGTAATGTACCCAGCTCTTCTTAGTTTATTCAGCATAATGACATCATTGTGATCCTTAAAATTCCTCAGGGTCCAATGTTAAATTAAAGGCTGTGTCACAGGGGTTGATTATAGTCTGTGAATTGGACAGATAAGTGATCAAAGGAGGATGGCATGGTACACCACTATTCTTACAGGTCTATTCAGTAAAAGGTGAAACGCAGGAGAACTGTCAGGAGAAGAGAACGATCTAGAGCAAATAGCTGATTTGGAAAGTGAGATAAATGGGAGGATTTTTCTGGTTTGGCTATTTTGACCTAGAATTTTCACGTCTCCAGTCATTCTCCTGAGTTTCACCATAATCGATAGACCTGTTAGAGTAGCAGAGAAGGTTGGTTTTCAAGCTGGTTACAATCTTTGAAGACTGGAGTAGACCTAAGAGGGGAACACTGAACATCATTTTTATTTATTTTTTTAAATTTAAAGTTTTTATTTTGAAACAATGTCAGCTGTACATCAGACAAGTGAAGAATAGAAAATGGCCACACAGGGCTACAGCAGGCAAGTCATCACTTAGAGCAAGAAAAAGAAACAGTAACAATAGCCCCAGCAATCGTGAAGGCGCAGAAAGATCAGTGTCAAGTCTGGAAAAAAAAGTGTCTCTGACAATCAAAAATGTCCCTAGCCAGGAAACCGCAACTTCAGCGCTGCGGAATATGCTGGCGCTTTATAAATAATGAATAATAATAATAATAACTTAGATACAGCAGGAAGGTGTCACGGCTTGCGGCAGGGGATCTGGAGCCCAGGTGCAGAGGCGGGAGAACAGTCTCAGGATCGCGGTACAAAAGGGTTTTCCAAATATCATAGTCGTGGTCAGAAGGGTGGTCAGGGACAGGCGGCGAAACAGGAAAGGTCGAAGGGTAAGCCAAGAACTGGTACACAGGTAGCATATGAATAAGCTTCTCAATCGGACCGCCACAGCCAGCCCTCGTGATGGGCAAGCCTCCCGGCTGTTGCCGCATCGCCGGGCGGCGTAACAGCCGGCGGGGTGGCCCGTCTGAGCCTGCGAGAGGTGAGCCCCCTGTTCGGCGTGACAGAACCCCCCCTCGAAGGAGCGGCCTCCGGACGCAAAAAGGACCCGGCCTATCCGGATGAGCGCGGTGAAATGCCCGAAGGCACGAGGGAGCGTGTATAAAGGAGGCGGGTTCCCAGGATCGCTCCTCAGGACCATACCCCTTCCATTGGACAAGGTACTGAAGAGCCCCGCGAAGGAGTCTGGAATCGAGGATGCGGTCAACCTCGTATTCGAGGTCGTCACCAACAAGCACGGGCGGACCAGGGGGTATATCCCTGCCAGTTAGTGACTCAGGGGGAACAGATTTGAGAAGGAAGACATGGAAGACAGGGTGAATCCGATATGTGGGGGGGAGCGCGAGGCGGAAAGCAACAGGATTAATCTGATGGGAAATAGGGAAAGGTCCAATAAAGCAGGGGCCTAGTCTTTTAGAGGGACAGTGCAGGCGAAGGTTTTTTGTGGACAGCATGACCTTGTCACCTACTTGAAAGGCCGGGGGAACAGAACGGTGACGATCAGCTTTAAATTTATACCTCTGCTGAGCAGTACGGAGGGTAGATTGTGCTAACTGACAGGCCTCTTGAAGTAGGGCAAGGCGCGAGTCGACGTCAGGAACCGAAGAATGGGGGGCCAGACCTGGAATCATGGTAGGGTGAAACCCCACATTAAGAAAAAAAGGGGTAGAACCAGTGGACTCATGATCGTGGGAATTATAGGCAAATTCAGCGAGGGGTAACAACTCGGCCCAGTCATCTTGTCTATAAGTGGAAAAACAACACAAATACTGTTCAAGAGTCTGATTAACCCGTTCAGTTTGACCATTAGACTGGGGATGGAAAGCAGTGGAAAGCGAGACCTGGATTCGGAGAAGAGAGCAGAAGGCTTTCCAAAACCGGGAGGTAAACTGGGTTCCCCTGTCGGAGACGATAGAGTCAGGAATGCCATGGATCTTGAACACGTTATGGAGAAATAGGGAAGCTGTTTCAGCAGCTGTGGGCAACTTTGGGTAGGGAATAAAGTGTGCCATCTTAGTCAAACGGTCGACCACTACCATTATGACAGTGTTTTTATGAGAAGGAGGTAAGTCTACAATAAAGTCTGTGGAAATCTGCGACCAGGGACGGGTCGGGATTGGCAATGGATGTAATAGCCCTGCCACTTTGGTCGTGGTGTGCTTGGACCGGAGGCACGTAGGGCAACCAGCGACATACTTATTGACATCGGAGAACATGGAAGGCCACCAAAAGTGACGTTTGAGTAAGTCCACGGTTTTCCTGCGTCCTGGATGTCCAGCTACCAATGAGTCGTGGCACATATGCAGAACCTCCTTGCGAGCCTCTTCAGGGACGTAAATGCAATGATTGTGGATGTGGAAACCCTCAGAAGAAACCGGCAAAGAAGTACTAGCAGTCAACTGCTTAATTTTATCATGAAGGCATGATGTCATGCCCAAGAAGCATTGTGTCGGCAACACTGTAGGGGAAGGGGTGGGTGGTAGAAGTGCGAGGTCTTGTACTCTTGAGAGCGCATCTGCTTTGCCATTCTTTGAGCCCGGCCGGTACGTGACGTGAAAATTGAACCTAGCAAAAAAAAGGGCCCAGCGAGCTTGTCGGGGTTTTAGACGTTTGCCGATTTCAAATACTCCAAATTTTTGTGGTCGGTATACACAGTAATGGGATTGGACGTGCCCTCGAGTAGATGGCGCCACTCTTCAAAGGCACGCTTGATGGCTAGGAGCTCCCGATCTCCTATGTCGTAATTGCGTTCTGCAGGGCAAAGTCTTTTGGAATAGTAAGCTACTGGATGTAGTTGTCCTAAGGGGGACCTCTGGGAGAGGACGGCCCCGACGGCTGACTCTGAGGCATCTACCTCGAGAGTGAATGGCAATTGTGGGTTAGGGAGTTGTAGGACAGGAGCGGAAATGAAAAGATCACGAAGTTTGTCGAACGCCCTTTGGGCTTCTTCAGTCCATCGAAACTTCACACTAGGGCTAGTGAGTGCAGTCAACGGTTGCGTAATCTTAGAAAAGTCTCGAATAAAACGCCTATAGAAATTTGCGAAACCGATGAATCTCTGTACCTCTTTAGGATTGCTGGGTACTGGCCAAGCAGTAATGGCCTCCACTTTGCGGGGGTCCATCTCTATACTTCCAGGGGAGATAATGAAACCCAGGAATTCCACCTTAGTTGTCTCGAAGGTACATTTCTCCAATTTGGCATACAGGTGATTTTCCCGGAGCCGTTGAAGTACGGTGGTAACGTGTTGCCTGTGTTCCTGGAGGGAAGAAGAGAATATCAGGATGTCATCAAGATAAATCACGACGAACTGATCCAGAAGGTCCCGAAAAATGTCATTAACGAAATGTTGGAAAGTAGCGGGGGCGTTACAAAGCCCGTACGGCATTACATTGTATTCAAAATGCCCGTACCGAGTTCGGAAGGCGGTTTTCCACTCATCTCCTTCCCGGACACGTACGAGGTTATATGCTCCGCGCAAGTCCAATTTGGAATAGATACATGCTTTTTGAAGGCGTTCGAGGAGTTCAGGGATGAGTGGTAGAGGGTATCTATTTTTAATCGTAACTCTATTTAATTCACGGTAGTCCACACATGGTCTTAGGCCACCATCCTTTTTGTCAACAAAAAATATTCCTGCACCAGCAGGGGAGGTAGATGGTTGAATGAATGTTTTTTGTAAGTTTTCTTGGATATATTCTTTAAGGACCTTTAACTCGGGTTCAGACAGGGGAAAGATACGCCCATAAGGGATGGGAGCCCCAGGTAAAAGGTCGATGGGGCAATCATAATGCCTTCTTGGTGGTAGGGATTCGGCTTTCTTTTTGTCAAACACATCTAAGAAATCGTGGTATTGTTCAGGTAATGAAGTGGTTGGAATTGTGGTTTCGTCTAGTTCCATGATACCTATGGTCGGTGAGGGATTACAATTACTTTGGCAGTATGAGGAGGAGAGAGACACCACACCAGTAGACCATTGGATAGCAGGGTCGTGGAGACGTAACCAGGGTATACCAAGGATAATTGGGAAGATAGGCGAATCAACCACATCAAATTTTATTTTCTCGGAATGACCCACACCTATGGTCATTTGGATAAGTATACTCTCTTTTGTTATGGGACCGGAACTTAATGAGGAACCATCCACCATTCTGATTTTGACAGGACAATCTTTATTGAGTAAAGGTAACTTGATGCGTTTTACTAGGGCTGAATCCACAAAACATCCGCTAGCCCCTGAATCCACCATCGCTTGGGTCGGATAGGTCTTCTGTTGCCACTGTAGGGAAACGGGTAGAAGCAGGTGAGGCGTGTGGGTGAAACGAGAGGGACTAGAGAGTATGGAAATGAATCCAGTCTTACCTCCCATAACCGAAGGTTTCATAGGACAGAGACGGACTTGGTGATTGGCTTCCCCACAGTAGAGACACAATTGGAGGCGTTTGCGTCTATCTCTTTCGGCTGGAGACAGACGTCGATCCACCATTCCTATCTGCATGGGTTCTTCTCTTCTCCTAGGGATGGAAACATTAGGGGGGAAGGAGGTATGGGAAGGCTCTGGAATTGGTCGAGGGACGAGGGGCGATCTTTCATCTCTGCGTTCCCTCCATCTCCGGTCAAACTGTATACAGAAGTCAGTCAAGGTATCGAGGGAACGGGGTACCCCAACTCGTGCGAGTTCGTCTTTTAGGTGGTCCGCCAAGCCACGACGAAATTGGTCAAGGAGGGCGGCCTCATTCCAAGCGGTTTCGTGGGCGTAATGACGAAACTGGGTGACGTATTCCTCCACGGGGCGGCGGCCCTGTTTGAGTGCTCTGAGAACATTTTGGGCTGACTCCCTCTTGTGAGGGTCTTGATACATTGACTCCAAGGCAGCTGCAAAGGAGGGCCAGGTCTCCAGAACGGGGTCCTGTTCCCTGAGGAGGGTGTGTGCCCATTTCTTGGGTTCACCACTGAGTAGTGACATAACCATACGTACTTTTATAAAGTCATTGTTGTAAGTGCGTGGTTTAAGGGAAAAGAGGATGCAGCAATCAAGCATAAATGCTTCAAACTGGGTGCGATCTCCGTTGAAAGAGTCTGGTAATTTGGTTTGAGGTTCTGGAGCAGCATTCTCCGGAATAGGCTGTACTGAAGCAGGTGCCGAAGGAGGGGCGTACGGAGGCGGCAAAGTTGCAGCTTGTATTTGAATCTGGAGTTGGCGATGTTCAGTCTGTAGGTCCTGGACTGACCGGCCAAATTGGAGACTTGGTGTGACAGGGCCGTGAGGGCGTCCGTGACCTCTGCGGGTTCCATGGAGGCTTCAGCGTATGTCACGGCTTGCGGCAGGGGATCTGGAGCCCAGGTGCAGAGGCGGGAGAACAGTCTCAGGATCGCGGTACAAAAGGGTTTTCCAAATATCGTAGTCGTGGTCAGAAGGGTGGTCAGGGACAGGCGGCGAAACAGGAAAGGTCGAAGGGTAAGCCAAGAACTGGTACACAGGTAGCACATGAATAAGCTTCTCAATTAGTAACCACTGGAAGTGATACAACGCTGAAGCGAGGACTGAGTGTGACAGAAGGGTTTATATACGTGGTGGGGTTTGTCTGTTCACCAATTGGCTCCTCTAGAGAGGAGAGCCAATCAGGGCCTGAGTGGGTTTTGGTGCTGTTCCCCATCAGGTCCACCCAGGGCTGAGGTTCCTCCCCTTGGGCCTGTTCCACCAATCCTGACCTCTGTACCCGCCCCTGTGATGTCAGACGCCGGGAGCCGCCATGTCCCACGTGGAGACAGCGGGGCTGCGGCGCTGACTCTGTCAGTGCGGGCGTGGAGAGGGCCGCAATGGACCGGGCAGGGCCCTGGAGTATCCCCAGCCCTCGAGCCACGCGCCGGGGACGCCGGCGCGTCGGACCGCCACAGCCAGCCCTCGTGATGGGCAAGCCTCCCGGCTGTTGCCGCATCGCCGGGCGGCGTAACAGCCGGCGGGGTGGCCCGTCTGAGCCTGCGAGAGGTGAGCCCCCTGTTCGGCGTGACAGAAGGTCCCAGAAAAATAAAAATCAAAAAATCTCCGCTTGAGGTGAGAGCCAAAAATCAAAATCGCAGCTTGAGGAGGGGTGGGGGGGGGCGGCAGATATCTCCCAAATTATCCCGATATCAGGGAGACTGAGTGGAGCTCTACCAGGGCACGTCTTCACCCTTCCGTGGTCGTCCACGCCCCCCTGAACATAATTTCTTTAAACTGAATCTTGAAACTTTAAAGGAAAATATGTATAAATAGAAGATAAAGGCCACTGTGGGAATGTACAATATTTAAGGTTGATGCACATGTTGCAAATAAACTGCTTAAGGTCATTTGAGGCTTACATTAAACCTTAGCTCTTAAGTTTTTGAAACAGGCTCACTTTTTCTGTTTGTTCTTCATACACCCTCCCACAAATCCAACTTTCACAGATATTTCCAGATCATGAATTTAAGCTGTGCCAATGAAGTGAAGAAAGAAGTTGCATTTTGTTTTTACAGTGATCCATATCCATTGGGACAGGCGTGACTCACGTTGCGCACTGCACAGGTTCCTTTCGCTATATATAGTCCACTCACATTCCTCCCATGGTAACACCCACTGCATTATGCACACCCTATAGAACGATATTTAATGGAATATATTGAAAAGCCAAATGATGTAAGTAAATACCATAAATAGCAAATATGTCGTATGTCATACTATGTGATACTAAGGAAAAGCCTCATGAACTTGTACTAAACCTTTGAAACTAATAGGTTACAGTTGATTTACTTTATTTTGTTTTACATAGATTTATTAAGTTTTATAAATATTTTTTTCTACATTTAATGCAAAATTGAAAGTCGCTTCAAATGGTTTAACCTTTAGAGTTACTAGCAATAAGAGATATGTGATTAGCTGAACCTGAGGGATTCTGTTTTTCTTTCATCCTATATTGCAATGTAACTATGTAAATATTATTTCAGCCCTATTTGTGACAGCTCAGGTGACAGACGTTTTATAGCTTTGGTGACCAATTTGCCTTTCGATTGCATAACTAGCCACTTATAGAAATGGTTTATCATTTTTATTGAAGCCATAAAGTATCGGCATAGCATTTACTGTAGTAATTAGTTGACAAATACTGCATAACACTTTTTTTTTGAGTGGAAAAATCAATATTCTATACGTGCCTACATTCTCCTATGCTCTTTAATTGTTTATGGGACTTGGGAAACATTTATCTGTTTGAAGAAGATGTTGACGATGACAGAGTCAGATTATAGGGATAGTCAATGGTTAAAATGGGAGGTGGGGGAAACTGAGGAGTTCAGTATTAACCTTAGCCTTAGTGAGGAGGAAGGACATTTAGGCCACCGTGACCATTCACTTTGCCTAGCGTGTCCCATGAAGTTCATGTGAAATCTGAAAAACATGTTGATCTAGTCTGCAAGCTTATTTAAGGTAAAATAAATTACATCTTTACTTATAATACCAGAATAAGGATCCATTTACTATATTTTGCATCATACGTTATATTAAAATTTACACTTCTCAATGGTTTTCCACATTGCTTTACTCATTACAGTGAAACTCCATAACTACTTTAGTAAGTAAATCCAAAATAAGCAATTTACAGATTTTCTATTGGCTGTCCCACCGCTGTGGGCTTTGAGAAATGGCGAAGTAAAAGTGTGAAACCTATCATAGTTTCAATATATTGAAACTATACTGAACAATGATATTGGCATAGTATAGTTTAAAACGTTTAAACTTGTTTTGGGTTATAATGAGGATTAAGGTTAGGTTTTAAGTACTATAGAAAAGCTCTATTGTATAAACGGGATACACACGTAATCTGTCTTGTACACAGAGATGCTAAGCAAAGAAATGCCATGTTGTCTGAATCACCATAACAATTCTATATTGTGCTGCATATAAATGCAATATATACAAATTTTAATTGGCAAAGTTAATTAGAAGGCTAGATGTCATGACTGTCCTGTAATGTCACACCCGGCGGAGCTGTTCCCTGTTATTATACAGCAAAGGTCACAAGACAGTCTTTATCATCACTCTATCAGCCATGCTGCACAACATCCCAGTGACTTGTTTGTAAAAAGACCTATACCAGCATTTCATGTGTAAGAACATTATCGTTTAAAACAGAATATTGTATTTGGAGATGCTTATGCATAAGTGTCGTATTTTAATTTTTAACTGAACTAACTGGGATGAAGGCCCACTCTAATGGTGTCCAGCAATCCCGATCGAATAAATGCTAACAGGTTTTAGAATGGCATCTGATTACTATGTCAGAAGCCTAATTGCTCTAATAATGCCTGTACACTGGACAGGAACTTGCCACACTGGAAGATAATACAGAGGTAACCTCCAGCTGGTGTGAGGACTGTAATAGATAAATTGATCTTGGCATAGATCATGAGTTATGGAGCAAGCACTTATTCTGGATAGTGACCAGGTAGGCATTAGGTTTATAGAATGCTGTATATACAAGTGTGCAGGACACCCATTTCAAGCATCTATACACCTGGGGCTAAATTCCAAGCCTGATGTACACTTAAACAGAGCTTTAGTAAATTTAACTCCCTAAACGTTAATGACTCTAGTGAGTTTACCAGGGGACTAGTTATGTTTACACCAGGGTTGGAATATAGTCACTATTGATTGATAGAAACCTATTATTATTCTTTATTTATATAGCGCCAGCATATTCCGCAGCGCTGTGCAATGGGCACAATATAGACAGGGTTACAATACATTGAACAACAATTGACAAACCGGTACAAAAATATACGAGGGCCCTATCCCCGTGGGAACTCACAATCTAGAAGGGTTGGGGTGAAAACAGGAGGAGAGGACTGCAAGAGGAGAGTGATGGACTGGTCAGTGAGGTGTATCAGTGAGTCGGGTGGTAGGCTTCCCTAAACAGGAATGTCTTAAGGGAGCATTTGAAGGAAGGGAAAGTCTGACCATACAAGGGAGAGCGTTCCAGAGGATGGGGGCTTGCTGTGAGAAATTTTGCAGTCTATCATGGGAAGAGGTGACGCGGGGAGAAGCTAGGCGCAGGTCTCGGTTTGACCTTGGGGAGCGGGCTGGGGCGTATTTAGTGATTACAGATAGTGGGGAGCTGAGTTAGTGAGAGCTTTGTAGGTCAGGGTAAGGATTTTGAATTTAAATTTGCAGTGGATGGGGAGCTAGTGAAGGGATTCACAGAGAGGAGCAGCAGAGACTGAGCGGCGGGTGAGGTGGATAGCCTGGCAGAGGCATTCAGAATGGATTGTAGGGGGCGAGGAGAGAGCGAGGGAGGCCAGCAAAAAGATTATTACAATAGTCAAGTCAGGAGATTGCAAGGGCGTGGATGAGTTGCTTTGTGGTGTCAGCGGTAAGAAATGGTCAAATTCTGGAAATTTTTCGTACTTGGTAGCGGCAGGAGGAGGATAGAGACTGGATGTGGGGGATGAAGGAAAGAGCCGAGTCGAGTGTAACTCCGAGACAGCGAACCTGGTTAGATGGGGAGATAGTGAAACCATCAACCATGAGGGAGAAGTCAGGAGGTGGGGAGGCATTAGAGGGAGGAATTAGTAGGAGCTCAGTCTTGGACATGTTAATCTTTAGGTGGTGAGAGGCCATCTAGGAGGAGATGCCAGATAAACAGTCACTGACTTTGGAAAGGACAGAAGGAGAGAGATCAGGGGTAGAGAGGTAGATCTGAGTGTCATCAGCATAGAGGTGGTAAGTGAAGCCAAAGCTGTTAATGATTTTTCCCAGGGATTAGGTGTAGATAGAAAAGAGCAGAGGACCTAGGACAGAGCCTTGGGGTACACCAACTGATAAAGGCATTGAAGAGGAGGAGTTACCAGCAAATGACACAGAGAAGGACCTGTTAGTCAGATAAGAGTGAATCCAAGAGAGTGCAGTGTCACAGAGACCAAGAGAGCCGAGAATCTGTAGAAGGAGGGGGTGGTCGACAGTGTCAAAAGCAGCCGAGAGGTCAAGAAGGATGAGAATAGAATAGTGGCCGTGGTTTTTAGCGGTTAGGAGGTCGTTGGTGACTTTGGTGAGGGTGGCTTCAGTTGAGTGTAGGGGCGGAAGCCTGATTGCAGGGGGTCGAGTATGGAATTAGAGGACAGGAAGAGGGAGAGGTGGTTGAAAACTAGTTTTTCCAAAAGCTTAAAGGTGAACGGAAGCAGGGATACAGGACGGTAGTTGGATGGAGATTGGGATCGAGGGAGGGTTTCTTTAGTATAGGGTTAGCCTGTGCATGTTTGAAGGTAGATGGGAAGGAGCCGGTGGAGAGCAATAAGTTGAAGATGTATGTGAGGGAAGGAGGAGAATGGAGGTATTAGATGTGAGGGAATGGGGTCAAGCGGGCACGTGGTGAGATGAGAGGAGGACAGTAAGGAAATTACTTCCGCTTCAGTGGCTGGATGGAAGCGGCAGAGGGTTGCAGAGGGGGCTTCTAGGAGTGGAGGTGGTGGATTATTGGTTTGTGTTGGGATACTGCGTCTGACTGAGAGTTTTATTTAAGAAGTAATCTGCCAGTTCCTGAGCGCTAAAGGCAGATGAGGGGGGATGTGCGGGTGGGTAGAGGAGAGAGTGGAAAGTGGACCATAGTTGTTTAGGGTTGGAGGACTGAGTGGATATAAGAGATGAGAAGTAGGCTTGTTTGGCCAAGTGAAGGGCCGAGGTGTATGAACACAGAATGAACTTGAAATTAATTAAATCAGCTTCAGAGCGGGATTTCCTCCAGGCACGTTCTGCAGTGCGGGAGCATCTTTGCAGGTAGCGTGTCTGGAGGGTGTGCCAAGCCTGGAAGCTGGCGTCGTGGGGCTTTACAGAGTCAAGGAGGAGCAAAGGTGCCTAGAGCCAGGGGCGGACTGACAACTAATGGGGTCCCCGGGCAATAGGAGGTCATGGGGCCCCCTTGTTCTGCACCCACAGGAGGCCACACCCATAAAAAAAACCATCCCCTACAACGCAACACATGGGTATATATTGCCCCCAGCAACTCACACGTGGGTATATATTGCCCCCAGCAGCTCACACGTGGGTATATATTGCCCCAGCAGCTCACACGTGGATATGAATTGCCCCCCAGCAGCTCAAACATGGATATGAATTGCCCCCAGTAGCTCAAACATGGATATGAATTGCCCCCAGTAGCCCAAACATGGATATGAATTGCCCCCAGTAGCCCAAACATGGATATGAATTGCCCCCAGTAGCCCAAACATGGATATGAATTACCCTCAGTAGCTCAAACATGGATATGAATTGCCCCCAGCAGCTCAAACATGGATATGAATTGCCCCCAGTAGCTCAAACATGGATACATATTGCCCTGCCCCCCCCCATTGCTCACTGGCTCTGTCGGGATGCGGGTCAGTAGGGGCCCGGTTTGGGGCAACACAGTGAGCCCCCACCGGTTTCACTCTGATCGTAGAAATTACCAGGCAGCCACTGCCAGTGGCGCACTGTGAAAACGCCGCGGTGGTGCCTGTAGCGTGCCAGCATCCCAGTCTAACACTGGAGCAGGCACGTTGCACTGGCGCCACCCCTCACGTGACATGACACATCACGTGAGGGTGCGGCACAGGCACCACTGCAGCATTTTCACAGTGCGCCACTGGCTGCCTGTTTAATTTTTATGATCAGAGGCAGAGGGAAACCGGCGGGGGCCCCACTGTGTTGCCCCAAACCGGGCCCCTACTGACCCGCGGGCCCTCGGGCAGTGCCCTAGTGCCCGATGGGTCAGTCCGCCCCTGTCTAGAGCAGAGATAAGTGTAGCATTCTAGTGTTTAGTGGCAGCGTCAGGGCAGATGAGGGTTGAAGTAGATTGGAGAATTGACAGGAATCCACAGCATGCAGATTTCTGCGAGTGCTTGTGCTGGATAGGGGAGGAGGAAGTTTAGGTAGTCCGGATAGGTTGAAAGAGAGACGGTGGTGGTCAGAGATCGGGAAGGGGCGACAAGCTGTGTTAGATCTGGGTTGAGCACCAGAAACATGTTAGATATAGATGAAACATAACTCTGTTTACCAGTAGTCCTAGTACCAGATAATACATGGATCGTGGTACAGCGAGGATGTCCAGTAGAATGGTCGAGTAACAAGGGAGAAGGTCAGTGGGCAGGCGACAAGCAGGGATATCCAGTATGCGAAGCAGACAGCAAATTTCGTAATCCAGAGAACTAAGCAAATCATCGAGCGTACAATGGGGTAGGCAGCATGTAGCAAATATCAAGAATTCAGGCAATGGTAGTGTCGGGATGGTATCCGGCACGAGCCAGCGTGGGACCCATAATACAGGTTTAGAAGCCCAAAAGGCAGGAGTGCAGCTGGCTGAATTGCAGACAGACAAGAGGTGAAGAGACCACACAGCTGGACAGGGATAACAGCAGAAATAAACCAGACACAGCACAGACCAGAAGGAAGGGCAAGGGTAAGGAGAGCGACAAAAAGACAGCCAGCAGCACACATAAGGTAACCCTAATCTAAAGGCTGGTCATTAAAGTGGCTGGATCTATTCTAAGAATATAAATTAGCACTGCTGGGTGAAGCATAAATATACAGGCAAAATATGCAAATCATGCATGGTAGAAAAAGGGGACAAATACATAGACCAGGTCGGAGAGCAAAAGTCAGGTTCTGTTACAGAATAAAGTAAGGGTAAGCCTCATAAATAACCACATTGGAGCAGGAAGGGTAAAAGCAGGGGAAGAAAAAACAAAAAAGATACAAGGGCAAAGTATCAAGGAATAACCAAAATGAACAAATAGCAAGGACAAGGCAAACGGGGGAACAAATAAGGAAAACAGGGAACCAAATAAACAGAGCAAACATCCAAATGGAAAATCACAGGTGTATACTGGCAGAAAGAACAGGTAACTAGCAGCAGGGAGACTATGATGGAGCACTGCAGGATGGGAGAGATGCCCTTAAATAGGAAGTAGGTCAGTGTTATATGGGTCAGGTGGTCCTGCAAGCTGCAGGAAAATCCTTGAGTGAAAAGTGATGTGGGATGGATCAGACAGGGGAAAGATCTGGCCTAGATTACTATCAACAAGGGGATTCCAGGGAATTCCATGGGTCTCCAGCATGGAAGCATGACAGGTCGGTGCACAGATAGGCAGGCATGTGTGTTTTAAAAGTGGATCCAATCAATGTGTGCCTGGAGGAGGCCATGGGCGAGGCAACATCATAGCGGTTGCGGTGGAAGCGTTAGCGGCATGGCTGTAATACGTATGGTATGGGGGCTTTTCCGAACTGTTTCAGAATAACAAGATTGGCAAACCAAGGACTAGAATTGGAGATATCAGGGTAGTCAAACAAAAGCCAAAGCCCAACACTAGAGAATAACACTGTTGTCAAGAACAAGCCACGGTCTGGTAACCAAGCACACAACAGCAAATAACATGTGCTGAAGGGCAAAGCAAGCCACAACTGGGCACTGTTCGCTTGGGTCTGAGAGTTTTTATAGGAATAGGACAGCTTTTCATCTGTTCATCATTTCATGCAACAAAATGTCTGAGATTGACGTGGAACATATACGAAAATAAGCCAGAGGCAGAACTCCAGGTGGCAATGAAAGTGCAATTTAATAAAGGAGAGACACCGCTAACCCTACAAAACGTAACGTGATGTTATGGCCACACGGGCCTTAATCATACATAGTAATTAAAACAACCTCCTCCTCTAATATACTCTTACCCAGCCAATCGCCAGGTCACACATGGGGGGGGGGGGTAAACAAAAAACAATACCTTTTATGTGTATATACCAGATTTAAACATAGCAGGAAGTAGAATACTTAGCCATAATGCAAATCTGTCTATTATTATACAAGACTACTTACTGTTACAAAAATGTCTACATATACATTACTGACAAGTGCAACTAAAGTAAATAAATAAGCAGAGTAAATACAATCCCACACGGCTACACAGATACGAACCATTTGGAGCCCTCATGAGGTAGAGGGACACATGTCGCCACCCTATGGAGATAAACAGAAGGCAAAGAGCATGAATGAACATATAACGGTAAACTGAACACACACACACATATATATATATATATATACACTATATTGCCAAAAGTATTCGCTCACCTGCCTTGACTCGCATATGAGCTTAAGTGACATCCCATTCCTAATCCATAGGGTTCAATATGACGTTGGTCCACCCTTTGCAGCTATAACAGCTTCAACTCTTCTGGGAATGCTGTCCACAAGGTTTAGGAGTGTGTTTAAGGGAATTTTTGACCATTCTTTCAGAAGCGCATTTGTGAGGTCACACACTGATGTTGGACGAGAAGGTCTGGCTCTCAGTCTCCGCTCTAATTCATCCCAAAGGTGTTCTATCGGGTTGAGGTCAGGACTCTGCAGGCCAGTCAAGTTCATCCACACCAGAATCTGTCATCCATGTCTTTGTGCACCAGTGCACAAAGCAATGTCCATAGTCATGTTGGAAGAGGAAGGGGCCAGCTCCAAACTGTTCCCACAAAGTTGGGAGCATGGAATTGTCCAAAATGTCTTGGTATGCTTAAGCATTCAGAGTTCCTTTCACTGGAACTAAGGGGCCAAGCCCAGCTCCTGAAAAACAACCCCACACCATAATCCCCCCTCCAAACTTTACACTTGGCACAATGCAGTCAGACAAGTACCGTTCTCCTGGAAACCGCCAAACCCAGACTCGTCCATCAGATAGACAGATGGAGAAACACGATTCGTCACTCCAGAGAATGCGTCTCCACTGCTCTAGAGTCCAGTGGCGGCGTGCATTACACCACTGCATCCGACGCTTTGCATTGCACTTGCCGATGTATGGCTTGGATGCAGCTGTTCGGCCATGGAAACACATTCCATGAAGCTCTCTGCGCACTGTTATTGAGCTAATCTGAAGGCCACATGAAGTTTGGAGGTCTGTAGCGATTGACTCTGCAGAAAGTTGGTGACCTCTTCGCACTATGTGCCTCAGCATCCGCTGACCCCGCTCTGTCAGTTTACGTGGCCTACCACTTCGTGGCTGAGTTGCTGTCGTTCCCAAACACTTCCACGTTCTTATAATACAGCTGACAGTTGACTGTGGAATATTTAGGAGCTGTCACGGTTCCTGGATCCCACCACGCAGTCCTTAAAGCCCAACACTCCACAGAGCCCAAAAGCCACCAACAGGGTAGCCGTAGAAGAATCCCTAACTGTCTGGTCCTTAGAATTGGCCAGGTATACTAGTTAGACAGAAAGGGTTAATCAAAGACAATGTCGTAATACAAAACCAGGTCAGCAACACGGGGGTAGTCAGACGAGCCAGAATCAGGAATACAGAGTATAGAATAGTCAAATGGAATAGCCGGGTCGATATCAGTGCAGAAGCGTAATACAAGGAAATCGTCTAGGGCAACGGAAGGCAGAATAGTCAGAAAACAAGCAGAGGTCAATAACAGGTTAAATCACGAGAGAATTCAGGTACAAGGAGCTCAGGTATGGATAACCACGATCTGGCACTGCTTAGAAGGAACTGTTGGTTTTTAAAAGACCTTCACCAGACCACGCCCCCCTCTCAAGCAGCACCTCATGCAGCCACCTCCCTGCCTGTTTAAATTTAAACCGGGCGTTGGTGAGTGAGCAGCATCAGACATGCTGCCGTCAAGCACACCGGAAAGGCTGGAAGCACCCAACGTTACAGGAGCGAGGAAATTTAACGACTGGATTTGTTGCACAGGTGGCATCCTATCACAGTTCCACACTGGAATTCACTGAGCTCCTGAGAGCGACCCATTCTTTCACAAATGTTTGTAAAAACAGTCTGCACTCCTAGGTGCTTGATTTTATATACCTGTGGCCATGGAAGTGATTGGAACACCTGATTCTGATTATTTGGATGGGTGAGCGAATACTTTTGGCAATATAGTGTATATAATATATATATATATATATATATTCAAAGTAGTATATAAATCAATAGCAAACGCTTAATTCAAACACACTATTAAGGCCTTTAGGCCATACTGTATCCAATTTATGTATCCACCGTTTTCCTTTTTGTTTCAGTAATCTACACCTATCTCCTCCTCACCGTAGCGCAGGAACATGATCCACAACCTTAAACCTGAGTTATGAGATAATATGGGCGCAATTAACAAAGTGTTCTGCCACTGGTAAATCTATCCACTTAGTCCTGATTGTAGATTCGAATGGGGTTAAGGAACGTATCTCTAAACATTAATCTACCATCAGGACTAAGTGTATAGATTTATCAGGTTACAGGTTGTGGATCATGTTCCTGCCCTATGGCAAGGGGGAATTAGGCATAGTGAACTGAAACAAAAAGAAAATGGTGGATACAGTATGGCCTAAACGCCTTAATAGGGAGTTCGATTGCTTTTGATATATAGTGTATATTTTCAAAGCAGTATATAAATGTGTTCAGTTTACCGTTATATGCTCATGTAACTACTCCAAGAGATGCCCTGATGAAGTCCCGGGGGCGGGACGAAATGCATCAGCACTACGTCACTTTTATTCAACATGCCGACCCACGGATAATCACACACCACTGCGGGCACGCAAGAGGAGCTCCCTAGCAGGAGGCGGAGGAGTTGCGTGAGGACAGGCTGTGATATCAGTTTTATATGCTTTCTAGTGGGTAGGATCGTGTCGAGTTGACATGCCCATGCATTTTTTAATGTACATGTATGAATTTTAGAAGCAGGTGGTTTTGGTATAAGCACTATTGAGCTTTTTTCCCTTCCCGAATATGGCCATTTGAGGCTATAAGATACCCAAGATTGGCCTGGATATCTGAAGTTCTTGCTGGGAATTCGGGAGGCATCGCTTTTCAGACTATATCCGTGAGAGCAACACAAGATTGCTCCTTGCTTCGGAGTTGAATTCCTATGCTATATGGCACCAGCAAACTCTCCCCTGTGCCCGGCAAAGCCACAGAGTATGCTGCTGGGCATGACAAATACATTCCCGGAGACTCATCCCCTCTACTAGTTAATGGAAAATGTTTTACAAA
Source organism: Leptobrachium leishanense (assembly GCA_009667805.1). Lineage (NCBI taxonomy): Eukaryota > Metazoa > Chordata > Amphibia > Anura > Megophryidae > Leptobrachium > Leptobrachium leishanense. Next base: position 159,858,152 of record CM019065.1, read on the forward strand.
CTTCTTCACTGGGCATATATAGCACCCAATAGAATGGCTCCACTGGCTTACTGCTGGATAGTCACTGGTTTAAATGTCAACAACTCTCTGCAGATTTGGGACATTGCCTATGGTCTTTTTTATCCAATTGTTTTGGGGTGCAGTTTGATGGTTTGGCTCAACGGTTTTGCATCTTAAGGAACCCAACACTCCTGACTGGGCAATTTTTAATCCTTGTCACACCACCTACGCCCAATCTCTTTCCAAACCACACAAGGTCTGGCTTTGCTTATTGTCTGCCACGGGTAAAAGGGCCATAATGTCACAATGGATCTCTCCTACACACCCTCCATTCCGCATGGTATATGACAGAATTTACACCATACTCTTGAATGATTGGTTGGAAGGCTCCTTACATCAGGAGGACAAAACTAAGGCGTTTTTTCTTGACTGGTCTCCCCTGATACAGGTACAGCTGGTTGAACCTCAAAAGTCACTTGTTACAGGTTTCAATACTCCCCCTGGTATGCCCTACAAATGTTGTGAAGTACTCCTCCAATCCAATAAACCCCACTCCTCCGGACCCCTCCCTTAACAATTTTTAGACTCCTGCTAATATAACCCTTGGTTCTATTGCCCACCAAGGGACGGGCCTTGCTGATTGTTGCTCGTAAACTGTATCCATTTAGCCAGGTTGACCCCCCCCTTTTTTATTGTTGTGGCCCTAGTGTAATTGAGGTCTCGGAGTCTTTCTTGTCTCCTCTACTGTGGCTATGTACGTTTTACAAGTCATCACAATGTTAGACATGTGGACGTGTTTATGTATCGTTATTGTGTACCTGGCACCTTAATAAAAATATTTAAAAAGAAAAAAGAAAAATTAGCAGCAACAACCACACTTTTTATATACAGGCCGGTGAAGCAAACTTAGAAGAATCTCTAGATTCCGGCAGATGGGGGACATTTGCAAAAAAAATTCCACACCCTCTATTTGTGTTTTTCCTATAGGAACAATCGTTGAAATCCATGATGTCACAACCACTACGTGCGCTGCTGCGAAGGACGCCGGGTTAAGCCACCCACTATCTGTCTAGCCTAGCCCAGATAATGGCTGCGTGGACAACAAGCCCCCGCGCGCTTGCTTACCTATCCGTCCCCGCACACTTTCTCTCGCAACAGGTACGTAGAGCGCGATACAATGATCCCAGGATTGCAACGCAGTACAAGTCTTCGCTTGAAGCGGGTAATGACTACGTCTCCCACAATCCCCGGGCTCACTATCCTTTTCTATTGGTTATGCTGCCACAAGTCCTCATGGACACTACACGCGTAACAGCGAGAGATGCAGGGCTAAGCAACCGCAATGTCTGCCTACTCTAGACCTGGGCAATGACTGCATAGACAACAATCCCTGCCGTCCCCAGCGACCGCAACTCACAATTTCGTATCTACCCGAGCTTAAAACAACCAGCAATACTCCAGTCTCTTAGCGTGGATCTCATCAGCCAGAAGCAGAAACTTAAATAAGTTATATTTATTTATGATATAGAAAAAAAAAGGTATATATATCACAGTGCATTTGTTACAGGAAAAATTATAGATAGAATAAATCACTAGTTACACAGTACACAGCAAATAAAAGAAAGGGATTAAGCACAGAGCCTTACTTACACTTCAAATAAGCTAATTCTCGGCGACTCCTGGGGGCTGGAGCTAGAAGCATGGACAAATCCTCATGGCACAGGATACATGAACCCCCTATGATCTGCCCCCCAGCACATGGCAAGCTTCAGAATTTATACACTTCCTGGTCCTTCCAAAACCCACCCACAAATGGCCCAGCCTCCTGCACTACATATCCCAGAATTCCCCTCTCATGAGCATGCTCAGTATGCTTCGTCATTAATCTTAATTCCCTGGTCTATCAATCATCTCCCAAAGACCACCTTCTGTGATCAGAGAATGTGATTGCTTCTTTGATATGCGGTTGGGGTGCCGCTCTGGCTGCGTCTTCTCCCTGCCCTGAGCAATTGCTCCTTCTGCCTGCTGGGTAGACACCAAAAAGGTGTTATCTTTAATTCACACCTGTGATGACTTCAGAGAAAAGTGTCACAGACCTGTTTAATTGTTTCCTTCCAGCAGACTGGAAACGCAGCCATTGATTTCTTAGGCCAGCTGCGCCAAATGGCCTGGTATCTAAAGATAGCCATAGATATAAATATGCCTATATAATGCATATTGCGGTAGATATACCGATAGCTAGACATAGAGAGATAGGTATGTCTACCTGTGACATCTCCCCTTAAAAAAGAGACGCAAAGAGAGAGGCTCTCACGCTTCTCTCGTGCATCTTACAACGGGTTCGCCAACGGGCGTCTGGCACCTGTGCCAGTCGACCGGTGCTATTACAGAGTGGGGGACGCACAGGTGTCCGTGCACTTTGCCCACCAAAGCGTGCACTCCATCTCGCAACCGCATCACACATTCCCATATGCAGGCCTTTGGCGACTCCACCATTCTACCCCCCCTCTCCCAAACCTGGGGGAGGGGGTCACTCACACTGCACTCACAGCACGGCACAGACTCGGAGCAGCCCCTGTGCTTCTGCAGCCCCTCCTGGTACACCATTTGGGGGTGCAGCCTTTGTGGCTCACGCTCACCTGGCACCTCAGTCTTGCAGGCAGCCAAACACTCACCAACGGTTGCCTGCTTGGGAGCCATTCTTACCGCAGGGGGTCTAGAGAAACAGGGTGAAGCACCCCGCTCCCCGGTAAACGCCCCCCTGCATCTGCCAACGGAGTCAGGCATCGCACCTGGCTCTGGGCAGATGGCTGGGAGGTCACAGGGGCCCCACCAGGACCCGCTGCCTCCCCGTCTCTCACTGTCCCCACACCTTCAGACTTTGGGGAACCATACAGTTGGGGCACAGGATTATCCACGCTCACTCTCGCCCTGTCCCCCAGTGCACACAGGTTCCCCGCTGGGTCATACGATTCATCAAGCACACCTTGCTTCGTTACCCATGAGCATACAGCCGTATGCCACCCTCCTCCACAAGGAGGTTGCTCAGTACCAGTTTCCTGTGGTACTGGGAATCTGGTTGGCTTTCCCACAGGGCAACACACGTCCACCCCAGGCCCTTCCTCCTGACCACACAGCATGCGATCGGTGCCACCCGTAGCCTCAGACACACTCGACACAGCCTGGCATACCACAGTATCCTGCCCGTCCAGGATGTTCAGCTCTCAATTCCTTTCACCTTGCACCGCCAACCTGGATGTTCAGGCACTGAGTAACCCTCTTTCACCCTAGGCCTAGCCTTCTGACCACCCAGTATGCCCTCTATGCCACGCACAGTCTCAGACACCCATGGCACAGGCTGGCACACCGCGGTATCCTGCTCATCCCAGGCCTTCCAATGCCCACACTTTCCCTCCAGCACCACCGACCCAGTTGGTTCGGTCCTAAAGGAACCTGCCTTGGTCCTTTGTTCTCCCTCCCAACCACGTGGCGTCACAGACACACCTGAGTCTAGTCTAGGCAGGCACAATACAGTATCCTGCCACCCCTCCCAGGCATTCTGATACACAGCATTCTCACGGGGCACTAGAGTCCTGGTTGGTTTAGGCGCAAGCAGACCTGCAGTCATCCCTTGCCCTTGCTCCCAACCATATGGCGTCACAGACACACCTGAGTCTGGTCTAGGCAGGCACACCACAGTATCCTGCCACCCTTCCCAGGCATTCTGATCCACACCATCACACTGCAGAGACGGGCCTTGTACCCTACTCCCCGCAGACTGCCAGCGGGTACCCACTTCCACCATGGGCACTGCGGCCTCCCCACGCATGGGGTCTGGGGAACCAACTGACTCGGGTGCAAGCGGGCATTCACTCACCCCCTGCCTTTCTTCCCAGTCACACTGCCCCCTCATGCTACCACACAACACCTCAGGCACACCTGGCGCAGGCGCAGACTGACTCACTGCCATCCCCTGCCCTCCCATCCAGGAATCCTGTTGTGCACCCCCATACACAGCCCTCCCCACTGTAGAGCCACTAGTGGGCCTGGGTAAATCCCCAGCATCCCTTTCAAGCACATACTGTGACACCAATTTACCCAAATCCGTGCCCAGCAACACATCTGTAGGAATATTTTCAGACACTCCCACCTCCCGCAGACCTCTCCCCGCTCCCCAGTCCAAATAAACCCGTGTCATTGGCACCGCAGGACGTACCCCACCAAAACCCTTTACTGCTAGAGTCCTCCCAGGAATAAAGTCTGCAGGGCTGACTAACCCTGGACGCACCAAAGTTACTTCAGCCGCCGTATCTCTTAAACCCACAGATACCTGAGTCCCGACAATGACTGCTTGCTGGTTTACGTTGGCACTGCCCTCCGATCTGGTCACGAACAGGACAGAGGGTGATGCTGAGGGGTGTCCTCCCCCAGCTGTGGATGCAGGCTTCTTCCTCTGCGGGCACGCTGCCAGGAGATGGTTGACACTGTTACAAATAAAACAGCGACTGCTCACACTTCTTCCAGGCGAAGAAGGACTTGTTCCCCCCTCCCCAGCAGAGACTGGCACAGAGAGGGGCACTGCCGCCGTGATGTTGGGGGGTCGTGATGAGTTGGGCTTCCATCCAGACGATCCTTTGGGGGGACCTCTGCTCCGGTCCACAGACGCTCTGTTGGCCACATGGAAATCGGCCAGCTCACCAGCTTCCAGGGCCGTCTCGGGTTTGCGATCCAGAAGCCATTCCTGGATCGCAGGTGGGCACAGCTGCACGAACTGCTCCTTGATTAACAGGTCTTCCAGGGCATCCAAGGTGTCAATCTTCAGCCCCCTGACCCATTGACGAAATAGGGTGGTCAGGTGGCTCACGACTGCAGGGTAGCTCTCCGCGGCCCGCTTCTGCAAGGACCTGAACTTTTTGTGATATACCTCTGGCGTGAGGTTGTACCACCTCTGCAATGCGGGTTTAATCGCCTCATAGTCCTGGTCGCTCTCAGCTGGTAACTCTGCAAAGGCTTCAAGCGCTGGACCTTTTAGTCCAGAAGTGAGGTACCTGGCCCGTTGCTCCTTGGGCAGCTGGTACTATCGACAAGTCTTTTCAAAACTTCGCAGGAACACATCCAGGTCTCCATCTTTGTCCAGGGTGGGAAAGTTCTCAGCACGAGGTCTGGGCGTAGAGAGATCTGCAGCGTCCGCAGGGGCTGGAGATAATTGAGTTCTGCCTGCCTGGGCCATAGCGAGCTGATGTGCCCGTTTGGCTTGCCGCTCCGCCGCTTCTCGCTCACATGCAGCCCTGCGCTCCACAGCTTCGCGTTCAGCTCTGCGCTCCTCTCGCTCTTGGTACTGCAGGATGAGCTGAAGCTGCATCTGAGAGTCCGCAGAATCCACATGTTTTAAAACAGTCTGCAAGTAAACATCCAGGGCAGTATCCCCCTTGGGCGAAGCACTTGACACTGTCCTTTCCACTGGACTTGCGCTTCCTTCGGCTGGGTCAAGCGTGGTACCCTGCTCTGCTGCGTCCTGGACTGCATGCCTCACCTCATAATCCTTGAGGGCTTCCAAAAGTTCATCCTTCTTATCCTTCGTGGAAATATTTTTGTCTTTACACAATTGTTCCAACTTTTTTTTTGACGGCTGTTGATGTGTCATTCTCACTCCAGCCAAATAAAAGATAGCACAGAAAAACAAAGAAGGGGGAAGGGAACTGCTGTGTATTGTGTAAACTCTAATAAATGCACTGAGTTCTGCTCTGGAAATTGGAAAACCAATTTCTTTAGTATCTGGATCTATGTTGCTTCACAGATCCAAATACTAACCTGATATCCCACCGCTTGCCAGCAGTTGCCACAACCACTACGCGCGCTGCTGCGAAAGACGCCGGGTTAAGCCACCCACTATCTGTCTAGCCTAGCCCAGATAATTGCTGCGTGGACAACAAGCCCCTGCGTGCTTGCTTACCTATCCGTCCCCGCACACTTTCTCTCGCAACAGGTACATAGAGCGCGATACAATGATCCCAGGATTGCAACGCAGTACAAGTCTTCGCTTGAAGCGGGTAATGACTATGTCTCCCACAATCCCTGGGCTCACTTTCCTGCTCTATTAGTTACGCTACCACCAGTCCTCATGAACACTACGCGCGTCGTAGCGAGAGACGCAGGGCTAAGCAACCGCACTGTCTGCCTACCCTAGACCCGGGCAATGACTGCATAGACAACAATCCCTGCCGTCCCCAGCGACCGCAACTCACAATTTCGTATCTACCCGAGCTTAAAACAACCAGCAATACTCCAGTCTCTTAGTTAGCGTGGATCTCATCAGCCAGAAGCAGAAACTTAAATAAGTTATATTTATTTATGATATAGAAAAATAAAGCTAATTCTCGGAAACTCCTGGGGGCTGGAGCTAGAAGCATGTACAGCATGGACAAATCCTCATGGCACTGGACACATGAACCCCCTATGATCTGCCCCCAGCACATGGCAAGCTTCAGAATTTATATACTTCCTGGTCCTTCCAAAACTCACCCACAAATGGCCCAGCCTCCTGCACTACATATCCCAGAATTCTCCTCTCGTGAGCATGCTCAGTATGCTTCGTCATTAATCTTAATTCCCTGGTCTATCAATCATCTCCCAAAGACCACCTTCTGTGATCAGAGAATGTGATTGCTTCTTTGATATGCGGTTGGGATGCCGCTCTGGCTGCGTCTTCTCCCTGCCCTGAGCAATTGCTCCTTCTGCCTGCTGGGTAGACCCCAAAAAGGTGTTATCTTTAATTCACACCTGTGATGACTTCAGAGAAAAGTGTCACGGACCCGTTTAATTGTTTCCTTCCAGCAGACTGGAAACGCAGCCATTGATTTCTTAGGCCAGCTGCGCCAAATGGCCTGGTATCTAAAGATAGCCATAGATATAAATATGCCTATATAATGCATATCGCGGTAAATATACTGATAGCTAGACACAGAGAGATGGGTATGTCTACCTGTGACACATGATCTACTGGTATATTACTACTGCTTTCCTCCATATGACTAACCGATCTACTCCTGACTCCTGCTGGAGGTCTTATGGACATATAGCTATGCAGTGATATGTCTAGTGACAATGCCCAAAACATATTGGAAAGACGTTTTTGGAGGTTGTCCTTGAGAAACAAGTCCCACTAACTCCATGGACTTTCTGATTATCTAAACCAACTGATATTATATTCGCTGTGGAAATTAGTTTTGCGGTCTAAAATTTCCCATGCTGCTAGAAAGGCAAAAAGGCTGAAAACAGATGACAGTGTTTTTCAGATTATCAAACACATTACACCTATGGATGTACGCCCAACCAAAATACACCTCTCCTGTCATGTTTCCTCAAAACATGGGGCTAACTGGATGGGTGAGGCCCGTTTGGGGACTATCCTCTATCACCATTATTTTGTTTCTATTACTATCCGCATGAGAGCTGGAGTTGAGTTCTCCCACAAGCACCCACAGAGTCTGAATTTGTGTGTCTGGATATTGTATAAAGAGGTCTAATTATGATGACCTCAATTCCCCTACTTGTCAGAGCAAGGGGATTCTACATAAAATGCACTCCAAGTCAGATCGGGCTTCCATCTGTCACCATTTTATGCTATCTTCTTCCATTCTCCTGTCTGACGGAGCCATCCAATTTTATTTATCATACTAAAATTGTACATATACAGAACTCACAAATGTTACTGTTCCTACTTTCTCCGGTCATTACTGGAATGTGCTCTTCCTAGCTGGTGTTGGGGATGTGAAGCTCACTTTGGCTGTGAACTAATTGATGTTCTCCTGTCCTGGGTCAAATTATTTTTCACTTTTACAACACAATTTGTAACTTCATCCTGAAACTTTGTCAGTCATGGAGCGAGGAATTACACACCCTTGCTCTCCTACCAGACATATTGTCACATAAATTTACCCTGCGTGCACTTCAAGCAAACTGACCATTCCATGTAAGCATATAATTTTTTTTTTGAATATACAGTTGTGTTCAAAATTATTCAACCCCCACTGAAATTGAGTGTTTTGGCCAGTTTGACATTGATTTTGATCATTCAGTCATCTTGCTTACAATTAAATCAAAGAGGCACGTGTAGGTCAGACAAATATAACATAACATTTATAATGAAATAACCACAAATGTCTTTTCTGTGCTCACATCATTATCAGTTTTATTCAACCCCCAAGTGACATTCAATCTTAGTACTTAGTACAACATCCTTTTACAGTTATAACAGCTTTTAAACGTGAAGCATAGCTTGACACAAGTGTCTTGCAGCGATCTACGGGTATCTTCGCCCATTCGTCATGGGCAAAAGCCTCCACTTCAGTCACATTCTTAGGCTTACGCACTGCAACTGCTTTCTTTAAGTGCCACCAGAGGTTCTCAATCGGATTTAAGTCAGGTGACTGCGATGGCCACTCCAAAATGTTCCAGCCTTTAATATGCAACCATGCTCTAGTGGACTTGGAGGTATGCTTGGGATCATTGTCCTGTTGAAAGGTCCAATGTCTCCCAAGCCTCAGGTTTGTGACGGACTGCATCACATTGTCATCCAATATCTCCTGGTACTGAAGAGAATTCATGGTACCTTGCACACGCTGAAGCCTCCCTGTACCTGCAGAAGCAAAACAGCCCCAGAGCATGATTGACCCCCCGCCATGCTTCACAGTAGGCAAGGTGTTCTTTTCTTCATAGGCCTTGTTCTTCCTCCTCCAAACATAGCGTTGATCCATGGACCCAAACAGTTCTAATTTTGTTTCATCAGTCCACAGAACACTATCCCAAAACTTCTGTGGTTTGTCCACATGACTTTTGGCATACTGCAGTCGACTCTTCTTATTCTTTGGAGACAGCAAGGGGGTGTGCCTGGGAGTTCTGACATGGAGGCCTTCATTACGCAGTGTGCACTATATTGTCGGAGCTGAAACTTCAGTACCCACATCTGACAAATCTTTTCTCAGTTCCTCAGCAGTCACATGGGGACTTTTCTCCACTCTACGCTTCAGGTAGCGCACAGCAGTCGAAGTCAGCATCTTCTTTCTGCCACGACCAGGTAGCGTTTCAACAGTGCCCTTTTGCCTTGAATTTGCGAATGATGCTTCCTATGGTCTCTCTTGGTATGTTTAACATCTTTGCAATCTTCTTATAGCCATTGCCCTTCCTGTGAAGAGTAATCACCTCTTCTCTTGTCTTCCTGGACCATTCTCTTGACTTCACCATGTTTGTAACCACACCAGTAAATGTCTAGAAGGAGCTGAGTATCACAGTCATTTTAAAGCTGCCTAATTGGTGCTTATTATGCTTTATTGCTGCTCCGTGACATCCACAGGTGTTTTCAATACCTGATTGAAAACACTTGAATGAACCTCTGTTCTTCAGAGTGGTAGTCTTTTAAGGGGTTGAATAATTGCGTCAATGAAGAATTCACAAAAGAAACATTTACTACTGTATTACAAAACCCATTGATGTCATTTTAGTTGCATATGGTTCTTTAAAAAGTCCTTGTAGGATTTCATTCTGAATACAATTACAAATGTACACTAAATTCCCTAAAACCCTTTACAGCATTGGGGGTTGAATAATTTTGAACACAACTGTACATGTTTTGAGATAAACTGCTGATTTGGGAAGTGCTGGTGTTTGTCGACATTGCTTCACAGTGAAGCTTTTCCTGATGAGGTTTGGATTATTCTTTTGTAAAGCACTGGTATATTTCCCTTGCAATGGCAATTTTCTCCAGAGTTTGCAACATCGGAAACCACCTACGCTTTCTGTCTGGATAACCCCTATATGTGTTTGTTTTTATAAATATATATAGATCAGTTACACAATGTTATTTTTATTCTCCACATATTTTCTGTAGATTAGTGATCCACTTGGCGAGATCCTTATCCAGAAATGTATTAAACTCCAGGAAGGATGTAATTACTCCCTAGAGCAGGGATACCTAGCAACATGTGGCTGTAGTATGTGAATGGCAGAAACACAACTCCCTATGGAGAATGGTGTAGCCATGGCCCTCATAGCTCTTGTTATAGTAACATATGATGTGCAGAGGAGACACAGCCTCAATAATCCAAATGGATAGTAAATTAAATCTTCAAAATATGTGTTATCTTTAAAATATTTTCCCTCAATACACATGTGTTCCAGGAAAATGAAAGGCACTCCTGGTGTAGTATCCATGGATTTTTATTGGCGTGTGGATAAAGGCAACGTTCTGGGCCTTATCATGCCATACGTATGGTGTGATTGAGGCCTTAGGGGCCGAAATGTCACCTTTATCATACTCCAGTAAAAATCCATGTACGCTACACCAGGAGAGCCTCTCTTTTACCTGGAATTTGTGTCTAGGGCATAGCTGCACACTGGGGGAAAGCACTGGTTTGTGGTTGGTGTGCAAGGAAAGTGGCTCAACCCTAATCGCTTGTTCTCTCGATCATAGGCGTCTCTAGGGGGCAGGGGGCAATTGCCCCCCCCAGGTTATTCCTTGCCCCCCATTTGCCCTCCCACCAGGATTCAGCATTCTGCTTCCCCCACATCTTCGGACCCATGTATCTCCAGTATTGTGTTTCATATGTAGTCAATCGAGGTGTCATTGGAAAGAGCAGAGTCTGGCCTTCCCAATGATACCCACCATGACCATATTCAGTGTAAAGACAAAATCATAAATAATAAAATATAAACATAACGATTTTTTTCACAGGGTGGAAATGGCTCAGCAGTGACAGGGTTAATGGTCAGACTATATATTACATTGTGTATTACTTTCGTTTTTTGCCTTGGTTTAGTTGCATATTAAGGGATAATGGGCAGACTTCCTTCCTCGCAGTATACATTTTATTTTTTCATTTATTAATGGCATTTTAGGAGTTAATGAGTAGACTACATGTCTCACAGTGTATGCATTTAATGTTTTCACTTGATTACTGGAATTTTAGGGGTTAATGGGTAGGCTACATGCCTTGCAGTGTATATATTTCTCATTTTCACTCGATAACTGGCATTTTAGGAGTTAATGGATAGGCTACACACCCCACAGTCTATTCATTTAATGTTTTCCCATGATTAATGGCATTTTAGGGGTTAATGGGTAGCCTACCCTGTTTATATTTTTATTTTATTTCCCTGGTTTTATGGCATTTTAGGGGTTATTATGGAAGTTAGAAACTAATGCGTCTATTCATCTTTAGATCCTTTGCTTTTTGTCACATTTCGGGGAATCCATGTCGCCAAAATATGGTGAACTCCCTATTTAGTGAATGGTCACCGTAATTTGCAAAAATTGGAGTAGCTGAAGCAGTTATCGGAAGCCAAATTGAGGCAAATAAAATATTGAATTTCTGTACCAGGTTAGTACAACAGAAAGGTATCGTTGCACCACATTACTCTGGGATTATGGAATTTTAGTTATATATACTTATTTAGGTTTTACAGTGGTATGATTTAGTGGCGAAAATTATTCGTGTCCCCCCAGTTTTAACTGTGGTATCTTATGTGCCCCCTTATATTTTGATCCTAGAGTCGCCACTGCTCTCAATACACCTGGGTTGTAGCCAGCAGAGTTGGATTTATAACTAGGCAGAGTAGGCATGTGCCTAGAGGTGCCTGCCGCAAGGTAGCACCTTGCTCTGTAAAAAATACAAAATACTGTATATATATATATATATATATATATTTTTTACAATCATTTAGAGTACTGGATCTCTGGAGCCCTAAGGGCTAGAGCAGGTGTGGGGAACCTTTTTTCTGCTAAGGGCCGTTTGGAGATTTATAACTTCATTTGAGGGCCATACAAAATTAACAACTTAAAATTTAGCTGGCTATATTTAGGAAGAATCTTTTATAATTATTCAATTATTATAATTTGTATTTATCTTTACTTTAGGCTTGAACTGAAAGATAAATCAATTTTTCTTATTTTTTGCTCTTAAAATAAAAATGTAAACATTTAAAAAAGAAATATGGGGTATAAATGAATTCATTTCACACAACCCTCCCCATTTAATTAAATTTATTTATTTGTAAAGTATTTTACCAGGAAGGATATATTGAGTTTTCAAGTATGTCCTGGGTTCAAGAGCACTGACATTTTTACAGTTTTGTCCGTATTTAGAAAAAGTTTGTTGTGTTTGATCCACTTTTCTGCCTCTCTGAATTGTTCTTGCAGCACGGCCTCCAGCTGCGGGAGATTCAGTTTGCTGGTATAGATTACGGTGTCGTCTGCGTACATGTGTACAGTTGAGGCTTGGCAGACATTGGGCAGATTATTTATGAATATCGTGAATAGCAGGGGGGCTGAGTATCGATCCCTGGGGTACACTGCAAGTGACTGGGAGGGGGAGGAAGGCGCTGCCAGAAATGGACACATATTGTGATTGGTTGGATACATATGAATGAAATCATTTTAGTGTGTGATCGCCAATACCGGAGTTTTTTTCTGTTTTACATTTATTAATGCAGCAATATTTTCCCCTTTTTAATTATAATGAGAACAATGATGCTGCACTAACGATTTTTTCTATGGGGGCATTTGGTAAAAAGCATGTAATTTCCCCCCAAAAAAATGTAAACAGTCCCCATTTCAAATTTTTTTAAGAAGCGCAACCCATAGAAAATATAATCGCAATCGCTCGCATGATAAAAAGAGAAAAAAAAACACTTTACACGCTTTCAAATTTTATTGAATTTTTTGTTATATACAGGCAGTACATGACATGATATAATAATGATATATTATGAATCTACCGAGTCTGCTAGAAAGAACGATATATAATTTGTCTGGGTTGTATAATAAAACGTGGCTTCAAAACGCATTTAAACGTGATGAGCAAAAGCGGTAAAAATTAGCTCAGCAGCAAAAGGGTTAATTCATTTCACGCGCCCATTCCATTTAATTGGCCGGCCACCAAAGGAAGGTATCGGACGGATACGGTCATGGGGCGCGATGACGCTCGCCCGCCGGGTTTAAAATCAGACGCTTGAAACATTCCTTGCGATTTACACTCACAGTGCTCTTTGCTTATATCTTCTGTTACTCTGTCACTGACTCTGGTTCATCTGACATTTATCTCCTGCTCTTAACCCTTGGCAATCCTCTGACTACCCGCTCTGGCATACGATACATGACAATACCTTTAGTACTGTCTGTAATTCGGAAATGGTTAGATAGTTAAAGGACCGACCGTGTAGGATACCCAGTGATAGTCAACAGTGATGCTGCGCTAACTCACCTTCTCATTACCCACACTGCCAGCAAGTGTGGAGTTGATGATGCAATGCATCGTTTCATCGACAACCTAGACCATGGCACTGCAGTGAGGAGACACGGGGACTTTGGAACCTGCATCTCTGAATTGCACACCGCACAAGGTCAAGTGAGGTGTCATTGGAAAGGTCAGAGTCTGGTCTTTACAACGATACCAAACATGACCATATATTTTGTAAAAATAAAATATTGGAGAAAAAAAAGTAAATGCAAAATATATATGTTTTTTCTGTTCAACAGAGGCAATATATGCTTTTACATATAATACAAACAATGCCACAGCACTAACTCAACCAAGGCAACAGATTCTGCCCCTTCTGTTGATCTGAACAAAGAGAAAAACTGGTTCTGTTTTTCAAGATGGGTTTTTTAGTTTGCCCAAAACAAAAATTTAGAAAGTAAGCTACGCTCCACATTTCTGTGCCTACAGCCTCCTTGTAACCGGAATCCACTTGGTTCACTCGGGACTAGGCCGGACCGACACGAGCAAGGATTGTCTGAACACGAGTCTCTTCAGGAAAGGCAAACTTTATTTGTGACGTCACAGAATGCTCACACAGGATTGAATCGCAAAGAGTGAGCCCCGAACTCACCCCGACAAGGGGTCTTATACCCTGAATACATAATTAGGTACATCCCAATTAACCCACCTCCCAGTGACACTATCCCACCCCACGTGGGTTAGTACCTCCTTTGGTCAATTACAAAGACATTCCATACATTGGCCATAAATTGGCAAGCTTCATGTTGGTTTGACAGAAGATGATTTGCTGCTACGCTCAATCCGGCCTGTGCCCACCTCCCTAGAGCCTGTTTGTTATTTGTTGTAGATAAGACCTGGTCTGTTTCTACGCTCTTCTTTGTCTCGCTGCAGGCCCCTGTGACCTTGGTGTATCCATTTCTCATCCTGTCCCTGTGTGCCAGGAACGGCCCGGATCTTCCTTCATTTTAATTGCTTCTCTGCTAATCTAACACATTCCTAAAATTCTATGTAAGCTTCATTCTAGTTTCAACTAAAATCTACCTATTTATATTCAAGTGAACCAATATTCTGAACAAGATGGCTGCCTGGCTCATAATGGCGACCATCTTCTGGCCTGATTCTCTTTCATCCTGGGAGCAAATCTGTAACAACTGTAACAATTCAATGTTCTTGAACCCAGGACATACTTGAAAACGAGAGAAATCTCAATGTGTCCTTCCTGGTAAAATCCTTTATAAATGAATAAACCTGGCCCTGGTGGTCAGGTGTACCCCACTATTCTATAAGGATTAATGAGTAAATGTATAAAACTATAGCCATGAGCGTCCGCAGGAGGGACACTTGCCCCCCCTGGAACCAGCGCTGCCTGTCTGCGCTGCCCAGACAGCTGTGTGTGCAGCCTGCTTGAGTGTTTGTTACTCACAGCAGGCTGCACGAGGAGTTCCAGTCAGTGTGGGGGTGGTCTGTGTGGATCTTGTGATGTCACCTCCTCACTCTGCCTCCAATCCACCACGTGCTCCCACTCACTAGACGTTGGGAGTAGTGATGGGAAGTTCGGATCATTTTTGTGAATCGGATCGATTCGGATCTTTCATAAAAATGATCCGGATCATGATCCGAATCACCGGATCACTAAGTTAAACAGGGAGGGGGGGGGGGACACAGAACCTAATAGGCTCACAGTGTTTGTCGCTACTTATATATAACTGGGTAATGGCGAACATTTGTAGCTGCTCACCTGTATTAGGTGCACCCTTCACTCCTAGTATTAGAACAGTCAGAAAACACACACCCATACAGAGCAGTGTCTACAGGGAGCGCTTAAAAGTGTATACATGCAGGTATTAATATCCAATGTATACCGGTGTAGACTTAACTTCTATAAACCATCAGGAAGAATTGACTGTAGATTCTCAAACACAGATATCCTATATTGGATCTGTGTTTAGAATCTACACTCAATGCTTCCTGTTGGTTTATAGAAGTTAAGTCTACACGGTATACATTGGATACATTGTATATTAATACCTGCATGTATATATACTTTTAAGCGCTCCCTGTAGACACTGTTCTGTGTGTTTTCTGACTGGATTCCAGCTGCAGGATGTGCTGCTCTGAGCAGCTTCAACAACAAGAACCCAGAAACTAGCAGTAACTGAAAATGCTTTTATTCTCATTGAGGACCCCTAGCAGGTTTGCTCTTAACGCCTCCTCCCTGTAATCAAGGTGGCTAACGCATTGCCTGCTGGAAAAAGTTCATATTTCCACAGGTGTGCGCGGTGTCGCCTTCTCGCCTGGTCCGAAGTATCGGTGTAGGCGCTACGCATTAGTTTCCCAATCGTGTGCTGCGGCAGCCAGCTCGGTGAGCTCAGCATGGACACTGGACAGATCCATTTCTTTGCAGGCAGCGCGGTGGGCAGGCCCTTTCCACCAGGCACCGGAAGTGGAGGTTGCAGTTCCGGATCGTTCAGCTTGGTGATTCGAATCACTCCGTTCAGTGAAAAGATCCGGATCAAAAGAACGATTCGTTCATGATCCGGCCATCACTAGTTGGGAGAGGCTGCCTGGGCTGAGATGCAGGGACTGATGCTGCTGTGGCCGCTGGAATGCTGGACACAGCAAAAAAAGGTGTTGATTGTCAAATAAACCTTTATTAAGCTTGATGCCATTATTCCTTATGAGAGGCCCCTGGTCTGAGGTCTAGTTTGACTGCTTGGGGAGGAGGAACACAATGATTAATAGTAATCTGGTGGGGATGAAGACCCTGCTCAAGAGTTTACAATCTGAAAGATGGGACCCTGCACCAGAGTTTACAATCTAAGAGGAGAGGGGACCCTGCCCCGAGCTTACAATCTAAGAGGAGAGGGGACCCTGCCCCAGAGTTTATAATCTAAGAGGAGAGGGGACCCTGCTCCAGAGTTTACAATCTACACAGAGAGGGGATACAGATTGTATATCTGTATACAGAGCCGGCTCTGTCACTGTGTATACAGAGCTGAAGGGAGGGGGATATGTGTAGGAAGGGACTGGTGTGTGAGAGTGTATTTATGTATGTATATGTTTGGAGGGGGGCCAGGTGTGTGTGCCAGTATGTGTGGGAGGGTCATGGTTTGTGTATACAGAGATGGCCTAGAAAATGCAACACTCAGATCAGACACTTACACCTTTATCTTGTATTAGACTTGCATCATGTTTCGCAGCCTCTGTATTACTACGCTTTATTTTATGACTGTTCCCTTCATGACATTCTCAAAAGGGCAAAATATGGATGCCACTAAAATTTTGCCCCCCTGGAAAAATTTCTACGGACGCCCATGACTATAGGTGGCTATTTAATATCAGGTAATCTCTTATTTTAGCGTCTTTAATACCCTATGGAAGAATCAAGCATCTTAGGCTGGTGTCAGACGAGCGTGTTTTCTACGGACTGTGCGCCCGTGCAGTACGGATGCACTTTTTGACGGAAGACGCAGTAGTGGCCACACAGTCAGTTTTTGTGACTGACGTTATTTTTGACGGATGTAGGAGGGAAAATAAATTTAAATAAAAAAACATTTTGTCCATCAAAAATGCTGGACGCATAAATGCAGTCCGTCTGACCACGTTCCATCACTCACACACAAAGCTATGCGGACGTGGCACACTCCGCACGTCCGTTCTAGCAGTATTACATTCTTTCCTAACCTCCGTCCGTTTGCCGCGTCCGTCATGCGTCCGCACTTCTGTGCGGACGTACTTCGTGCGTGGGGCTCCATTTGCCACAATTGTATGCTATCATGGACTTACTTATGTGTGGCAACGCAGATGTGAACACTGCGCTCGTCTGACACGAGCCTTAAATTACAGTGACTGCTGAACATCTTGCTACAAATGATTTTAAACACAATGTTGCAAGTTGAAGTATTTGCACAGTCTGGAGAAAAGCTACTGTTCAGCTTTCCCTGCACAACTGAGCTTACATACACCTCTATGAAGTATTTTAGCGTATTTAATTGTTGTTCAGCCTACCATACATTTCCATGAAGTGTTTTAGCATATTTAATTGTTGTTCAGATTACATAAACCTCTATGAAGTATTTTAGCGTATTTAATTGTTGTTCAGATTACATACACCTCTATGAAGTATTTTAGCGTATTTAATTGTTGTTGAGATTAGATACACCTCTATGAAGTATTTTAGCGTATTTAATTATTGTTCATTTTACCATACACATCTATGAAGTATTTTAGCGTATTTCATTGTTGTTGAGATTACATACACCTCTATGAAGTATTTTAGCGTAATTATTTTCATCTTACCAAACACATCTATGAAGTATTTTAGCATATTTCATTGTTGTTGACATTACATACACCTCTATGAAGTATTTTAGCGTATTTAATTGTTGAGATTACTATACATTTCCTATGAAGTATTTTAGCGTATTTAATTAGTCTGTGAGACTTATGTGGCCACATGCCCCTGCCTCGAACGCTTACCAGGTGCAACCCATGGTCCCAGACGACCCCCGGGCCGGTGTTGGCCACACTAACCTGTTACCCAGGAGACCTGTGGGTCCTGGCGTCACTTGGGGCTTCCCTCCTGCTGGGCTTTGGCGGCGTCATGTCTGGGATCCTGGCCGCTGAGTTCTCCCTGCAGGTCGAGCTTCCTGACTCTCGTCAGATGGAGGGGGGGCGCGTGGTGCCAAGATGCATCAGGGGTCTGGGATCCCCTGTGACGCATTGGGGCAGGGCTGGATTTGCACCTCAGGAGCCTGTAGGCACAGAAATGTGGAGCGCCCCTACCCCCTCAAACAAAAAAAAGGAAACATGCTAAAATGACTATTTAAATTTTTGTTTTGAGGCAAAAAACAATACATTTTAAAAATAACTGAAACGGTTTTTCTCTGTGCTCAGATCAAAATACGAGGCAGAATCTGTTGCCTTAGTTGAGTTAGTTACAGTTACAAGTATTTATAAAGTGCCAACCGGTTCTGTAGAGCTGTACAATGGGAGAAACCGAATAACAAATCTACATACACATTACACACACAGAACAGAAGGAGGGAGGACCCTGCTCGAGAGCTTACAATCTAAGAGGAGAGGGGTGACACTTTAGGTGTGTGGGAGGATGGAGCAAGAAATGTGCAGTGGGGGCTCATGGAGTGAGCCGATAGGCTTCTCTGAAGTAATGTGTTTTCACATACTTCTTGAAGGACTGAAGAGACGGGAAGAGTCTAATGTTGCGAGGGAGGGAGTTCCATAGAAAGGGGGCAGCTCGGGAGAAGTCCTGAAGGCGAGAGTTGGGGGTGCAGGTACGAGGTACTGATATCGTCAGATCATTGGCTGAGCGAGGTGGGCGGGATGGGATGTACCTGCTAATAAGGGATGAGATGTAGGTAGCGGCACGGTTATGGAGAGCTTTGTATGTGAGCACCAATATAATGAATTAGATTCTAAAGTAAACAGGAGCCAGTGTAGAAATTGATAAAGGGATGAGGTGTGAGGGGTGTGGTAAGTGAGGTGGATGAATCTGGCACAGGCGTTCATTACAAACTGCAGAGGCAAAATCTGCCAGAGAAAAGGAGGTTACAGTAGTCAAGGTGGGAGATATGCTTGGATGAGCATTTTAGTAGAGTCCTGATAAGACAGGGACGGACGCGTGCAAGGTTTTTTAGGTGGAAGTAACAATATTTGGTTAGCGACTGAATGTGAAGAGTAAAGGATAGATCAGAGTCCAAGAGTACCCCTAGGCAGGGCCAGCCCGACAATGGTGGAGAGCGGAGCAGCGGCGCCAGGCGGCAAAAATTCGGGGGCGGCAAATTTCAGCCACTGGCGCCACTGGCGCCGCTGCTGCGCTGCACTATTTTTCTTTACCGGCGCAGCGGCAGATCGTGCGGCCGCCACGTTCGTTCCTTTAACGAGCGGCAGCCTGCATGAGTATCTGCCGCTCGCCTGAGATCCATCCTCCAGCCTGCCGCAAACGAGATCACGTGAACTCCGCGATCTCGCGAGATCGTGGCAGGCTGGATTGTGGATCCCAGGCGAGCGGCAGATACTCATGCAGACTGCCGCTCGTTGAAGGAATGAACGCGGCGGCCGCACGGACCTTGGGCCTGGCAGAGGTGAGCCTGGGGGCAATCCATCCATGAGTGAGCCTGGGGGCAAATATATCCATGAGTGATCCTGGGGGCAAATATATCCATGAGTGAGCCTGGGGGCAAATATATCCATGAGTGAGTCTGGGGGCAAATATATCCATGAGTGAGCCCGGGGGCAAATATATCCATGAGTGAGCCTGGGGGCAAATATAATCCATGTGTGTGAGCTTGGGGGCAAATATAATCCATGTGTGAGAGCCTGGGGCAAATATATACATGTGTGAGAGCAGGGGGCAAATATATACATGTGTGAGCAAGGTGCAAATATATACATGTGTGAGCCTGGGGGCAAATATATCCATGTGTGAGAGCTGGGGGCAAATATATCCATGTGTGAGCCTGGGGCAAATATATACATGTGTGAGAGCTGGGGGCAAATCTATCCATGAGTGAGAGCTGGGGCAAATATATACATTTGTGAGCCTGGGGCAAATCTATCCATGAGTGAGCTGGGGGCAAATATATCCATGAGTGATCCTGGGGGCAAATCTATCCATGAGTGAGCCTGGGGGCAAATATATCCATGAGTGAGCCTGTGGACAAATATATCCATGAGTGAGCCTGGGGGCAAATATATCCATGTGTGAGAGCTGGGGGCAAATATATCCATGTGTGAGCCTGGGGCAAATATATATGTGTGAGAGCTGGGGGGCAAATATATACATGTGTGAGAGCTGGGGGGCAAATATATACATGTGTGAGAGCTGGGGGCAAATATATCCATGAGTGAGCCTGGGGCAATATACCCATGTGTGAGCTTGGGCAATATACCCATGTGTGAGCTGGGGCAGTATATATCCATATGTGAGCTGGGGCAATATACCCATGTGTGAGCTGGGGCTGTATATATCCATGTGTGAGCTGGGGCAATATACCCATGTGTGAGCTGGGGCAATATACCCATGTGTGAACTGGGGCAATATACCCATGTAAGCTGGCCTGGGGCAATATATCCAGTGTGAATAAAGGAGTATTTATTAGGACACGAAAAATCGTCATAATAATCAGTTTTTCCCTGGGCGTGAGAGTACCCCCACCTATTTTTCCAGAAAAAAAGCACTTGGCGGCGGCATCTAGTTTTGTGGGCCGCCGAACAGTAAATGGAGCCCAGCAGCCTGACGAGGATTCGCCCACACGCGCACCATGATCCTGCACTTCCATTTCCTGGCATAACTGGCCAGCCGGGTCTAGAATGGAAGCGCGGGATTACTGTAGTGCGCATGTGCGGGGTTCCTCCAGACTGCGGCGGCAATTTCTCTCCTCACCGGGTCCCGGCTGGGTATGTGACGCTGGTCTCTTCTGGGTATGTGACGCTGGTCTCTTCTGGGTATGTGACGCTGGCCACTGCTGGGTATGTGACGCTGGCCACTGCTGGGTATGTGACGCTGGGCACAGCTGGGTATGTGACACTGGGCTCAGTTATATACACCTCACATTACTGTATCACAGAGCTCCACAGCAATAAAATTCTAATGTACGGTGTGCATGATTGTTTGAATTTTATTGCTGTGGCGCACTGTGATACGCTCATACACACTGCATGTTTTTTTTTTGGAGGGCAGCATTTCATCCTTCGCTCCAGGCAGCACAATGTCTTAGGCCGGCCCTGCCCCTAGGCAACGAGCCTGAGAGGTAGAAGTAATGGTGGCACCATTCACATGAAGGGGAATGGGTGCAGGAATGGAGGTTTTAGTGGGAGGGAAGATGAGAAGTTCAGTTTTAGAGAGGTCGAGCTTTAGCAAACGGAAAGTCAGAGACAGCTGATAGGTAGATTTGGGTGTCGGCAGCATAGAGGTGATATTGGAGTCCATAGAAACATAGAAAAATGTCGGCAGGTAGGAACCTTTCGGCCCATCTAGTCTGCCCAATTACATGGATACTTTACCTGGATTTATCTTTTGTTTAGGATAGCCTTATGCCTATCCCATGCTTGCTTAAATTCAATTACTGTTTTGGCCTCTACCACGTCAACTGGAAGACTGTTCCATGTATCCACCACCCTCTCAGTAAAATAATGCTTTCTGATGATACTTTTAAACCTTTGCCCCTCTAATCTAAGACTATGTCCTCTTGTTTTGCTACTTTGTTTCCTTTTAAATATACTCCCTTCCTCTACCTTGTGGATTCCCTTTACGTATTTAAATGTTTATATCAAATCTCCTCTGTCTCGTCTTTTTTCCAAGCTGTACATGTTAAGATCATTAAGCCTTTCCTGGTAACTTTTCTCCTTCAAGCCGTACACCATTTTAGTAGCCCTTCTCTGAACTCTCTCTAAGATGTCTATATCCTTCTGGAGATACGGTCTCCAGTACTGCACACAGTACTCCAAGTGAGGTCTCACCAGTGCTCTGTACAGTGGCATGAGCACTTCCCTTTTCCTACTGCTAATACCTCTCCCTACACAACCAAGCATTCTGCTAGCATTTCCTGCTGCTCCATTACATTGACTACTTACCCTTAGATCCTCTGAAATAATAACCCCTAAATCCCTTTCCTCAGATGTTGAGGTTAGGACTGTATCAAATATTCTATATTCAGCCCTTGGGTTTTTACGTCCCAGGTGCATTATCTTGCACTTATCCACATTAAAACTCAATTGCCACAGCTCCGACCATTTTTTTAGTTTATCTAAATCATTTGTCATTTGGCTGATCCCTCCAGGAACGTCAACCCTGTTGCAAATCTTTGTGTCATCAGCAAAAAGACATACTTTTCCATTAATACCTTCTGCAATATCACTAATAAAAATATTAAATAGAATGGGTCCAAGTACTGACCTCTGAGGTACCCCACTGGTAACAAGACCTTGCGCCGAATAAACTCCATTTACCACAACCCTCTGTTGTCTGTCACTCAGCCACTGCCTAATCCATTCAACAATATTGGAATCCAAGCTCAAAGATTGCAATTTGTTGATAAGCCTTCTATGCGGAACAGAATCAAAAGCCTTACTGAAATCTAAATAAGCAATGTCTACTGCACCACCTGTGTCTATTATTTTTGTTACCCAATCAAAAAAATCAATAAGATTAGTTTGGCATGATCTCCCTGAGGTAAACCCATGTTGTTTCTGATCCTGTAATCTATGTGTTTTTAGATGTTCAACAATCCTTTCCTTTAACATGGTTTCCATTAATTTCCCCACTACTGACGTAAGACTAACTGGCCTATAGTTCCCAGATTCCTCCCTACTACCCTTCTTGTGAATGGGCACAACATTTGCTAATTTCCAGTCTTCTGGGACGACTCCCATTAGCAAGGATTGGTTAAATAAATCTGTTAACGGTTTTGCTATTACATCACTGAGCTCTTTTAATAATTTAGGGTGGATCCCATCAGGCCCCATTGACTTATTTGTCTTTACTTTAGACAGCTGCTGTA
This sequence comes from Leptobrachium leishanense, assembly GCA_009667805.1. Classification (NCBI taxonomy): domain Eukaryota; kingdom Metazoa; phylum Chordata; class Amphibia; order Anura; family Megophryidae; genus Leptobrachium; species Leptobrachium leishanense. The sequence goes on from CM019065.1 coordinate 159,880,947, forward strand.
GAACCTCCTCCTCTGTAAACTGATATGTAATTGTCTCGTTAGTGTTTCCTCCTAACTGAGGTCCCTTTCCTTCCTTTTCTTCTGCAAAGACTGAACAAAAATATTCATTGAGGCAGTCAGCGAGACTTTTATCCTCTTCTACATACCTTCCTTCCTTTGTTTTTAATCTAACTATTCCTTGTTTTACTTTTCTTTTCTCGTTTATGTATCTAAAAAATGTTTTGTCCCCCTTTTTTACTGACTGAGCTATTTTCTCTTCTGCGTGTGCTTTGGAAGCCCTTATAAATTGCTTTGCCTCTTTCTGCCTAATCTTATAGGTTTGCCTATCTTCTTCACTCTGAGTTGTTTTATAATTATTGAATGCTGTCTTTTTGTTCTTCACTTCATAGGAAGAGATGAGGTTGCCAAGAGAGGTGTTATAGAGTGAGAAGAGTAGGGGACCCAGAACAGAGCCTTGAGGTACCCCAACTGAAAGAGGAACTGGTGGTGAAGAGTCACCAGCAAAGGATACAATGAAGGAGTGAAGAGAGAGCTAGGAAGAGAACCAGGAGAGAGCGATGTCACTGAGGCCAAGTTGATGTAGCGTGAGGAGCAGGAGAGGGTGGTCAACAGTGTCAAATGCAGCGGAAAGGTCAAGAAGAATAAGGAGGGAGAAGTGACCTTTTGGTTTTAGCGGCAGCTAAATCATTAGTCACCTTGGTCAGAGCAGTCTCAGTAGGTTGTTGGGAGCGAAAGTCGGACTTGTGCGAATTGAATAGAGAGAGGCGAGAAAACCGATGAGCTGGTTATAGACCAGGGGTTCTAAGATTTTGGAGGCAAAGGGGAGCAGAGAGATGGGACGGTAGTTTGAGAGGGAGGTGGGGTCAAGAGATGGCTTCTTTAGAGTGAGTGTGATCAGAGCATGTTTGAATGTAGAGGGGAAGACTCCAGAGGAGAGGAAGAGGTTAAAAATATGTCAATGCAGTTTCCATTACTGGTAGGACAGACCGAATAAGGTGTGAGGGGATGGGGTCAAGTGGACAGGTGAATGGGCAGGAGGACAGGAGAACTGTGACTGAACACAATGTCGTTGTGTGACCTTGGAGGGGGCTGTGCACTAGCCTCCTGCCTACAGACAATGGCCCAGGAAAGAGACTATTGGGGAACTGGTGGACCTTTTAAAGATATTTGGTTTTCCACTGTTTTAAACATCCACCAGCAAACTAAAGATTACTGATGTCTGTCTGTTATTCCCTTGTGTAGTTATTGTATAGTCTCTTGTTGTGTATTTTATGTACATTCCCTCAGTCATCTAACCTCTCTCTGTATAGTGTGATCTCTGTATAGTACCTGCTCTCTCTATTGTCTAAGTTCTCTCTGAAAGAAATTCCTTTTGTTTACCCTTGCTTTCTCCTCCCCCCATTCTCCATTGTTTGACAGTCCTAATATGTGCAACTATCTGCTTGATTGTATGCAAATGAGGTTGATGGTTGAGTGTATCTATGTGCCTTTGCAATAAACTGCCAGTTCTATTCTGACCAAGCTTGAAGTCACGGCTCATGATTTGGGGTACCAGGAATCTTCTGCCTGCTGTGCCAAGGAAAGGCTCCAGGTATACAGCTTCGGCTTATTTCTGGGGGTGCTAGCCAGGCTCTCTACATGCACCGGGCCTTGAGCTTCGGCTAAGGTACTAGAGAAAGGTGTGAGAGTCACGAGGAGAAACTGGGTGTCTAGCGAGGAAGCAGCATTTGCAGATGTGACCCTGTCCGGGCACAGAGATCTGTTACAAGAACTGGGGAGACCTCCTCCTCCTAGACCGGCGAAAAGGAAGACTAACAGGGTTATTCAGAGAGAGTGAAAAGCAGGAGAATGACTGGAGAAAGAAAAATTCTAGGTCAAAATAGTCAAACCAGAAAAATTCTCCCATTCATCTCACTTTCCAAATCGGCTATTTTGACCTAGAATTTTTCATTCTCCAGTCTTTCTCCTGCTTTTCACGCTCTCTAAATAACCCCGATAGTAGAAGAGGGGGCAGGGAGTGAGGGAATCAGTGTGGCAGAATGGTTAAAGGAGGCGGGCAGTGAATGCTGCTGCATTGTTTGTTTTATATGTACTGTAACCGTAAATAGCATATATTGCCTCTGCTGTAGAACAGAAAAAAAAATTTGCATTTACTTTTTAATTTTTTTTCTTTATACGTATTACATGGTCATGTTTGTATCATTGTAAAGACCAGACTCTGACCTTTCCAAAGACACCTCACTTAACCTTGTGCGGTGTACAATTCAGAGATGCAGGGTTGCAAAGTCCCCTTGTGTCTGCTCACTGCAGTGCCACAGTCTAGAACTAGGTTGTGAATGAAACAATGCGTTGCATCACCAGATACACACTTGCTGGTAGTGTGGAAAATGAGAAGGTGAGTTAGCGCAGCATCACAGTGCACTTTATAATTGTAAACTGAATAATAGTGCTGTTGGGAGAAAAAAAAAAAAATATTTTAATAGATATTTAAATTTTCTATAACTCTAACCTGGTTATATTTGGTATCAATGGAAAGCAGGGCAGCCATCAGAAATTATGGGGCCCATTACTGAACCTCAAGATGGGCCCTCCCTCGTAAACTTCAACCTTTAACAGCTTTTTGCCCCCTTAGAAAACAAAAACAGGACATAACAACACAGTTCCACAGCAATAAAACACACAGTAATGTGCAGTGTGTATGAGCGTATCACAGAGCTCCACAGCAAAAAAACTCCTAGTAATGTGCAGTGTGCATGAGTGTATCACAGAATCCACAGCAATAAAACTCACAGTAATGTGCTGTCTGTATGATGGCCTTTGGGCTTGGCTGGGCACTGGGGTTTGGCTGGGCCCTGGGGTCTGACTGGGCCCTGGGGGTCTGGCTGGACCTTGGGGATCTGGCTGGGCCTTGGGGGTCTGGCTGGGTCCTGGGGGTCTGGCTGGACCTTGGGGTCTAACTGGGCCCTGGGGGTCTGGCTGGGCCTTGGGGTCTGGCTAGGATCTGGCTGGGCCTTGGGGTCTGGCTGGACCTTGAGGTCTGGCTGGACCCTGGCCTGGGGGTCTGGCTGGACCTTGGGGGTCTGGCTGGGCCCTGGCTCACTGCTCCTCCTTCTCCTCTTCTTCCGGGCCCTCTGTCTTCTCCCGGCTGGGCCCTCCATCGCAGGCAGCTACTTGTGTGTGACGCGTGCATCACACAAGTGACTGGAAGGGGCGGCGCCAAAGCAGCATGCTTGGCCCGCCCAGCCAGTCAGAGCCAGGACAGAGAGACCAAGACAGTACAGCTCTGGATTCGGACTCCTAGATGACGTCATCGGCAGGTGCCCACCGGCGCCTGCCTTAAAATTCAGTAAGGGGAGGGGGGCTTTTTTGGAGCCCTCTATCTCCAATCATTTAACGTACAAAAAAAAAATTGCACTGCCGGAAAGGGGAGAGTCTCCCCTTTTCAGCAGTGTATATCATTAATACTTTCACTGCCGGATCGTGATTCGGCACCGAATCGCGATTCAAAGTATGGCTATTTTTTTCAAGCTATGGCTATTTTGGCAGTTGTAGATTTTGGCGTTAAATTACAAAAAAGTGTGTTTTTTACCATTTTTTTTTTATATATTTCATTTTTTTTTTATCGTAAATTATACGATATGATGGAAATAATGGTTTATGTAGAAAATAAACCACAACCCACACATATTATATAAACGAGTAAGAGGAAAATTTGACCTAAACATCTAAAAAATTTCAAAGCAGCGGGGCAGCGCAGTGGGCAGCGCAGTGGGCAGCGCAGTGGGCAGCGCAGTGGGCACTTTCGGACTAACAATTGTAAAACCCCCTGGTCATGATTGGGTTAAACACGATGAGCACAAAACAGTCAAAATGAGCTCAGCACACAGAGGTGGAATGGCTCAGCAGTGAAGGGGTTAATAACAGCAGATATTTAGGATGATTTTGGTGTAATAGATACAGGAAGAAAAAATTCTAATATGTCAGATGCCTCCCTATAGCAGTGAATATGTGGTGTAAGCAGGAGTGGGAGGAGAAACTCAAAGCTTTCTTGGAACACTGTATAAACATTGAGTTCACAGCAGCAGCTCCGAGAATAAGAGAAACAATATCATTCTAGCAGCTTCAGCACATGTAATGCGAAAACCTCCGGCACAGGAGCATGCGCTTGTGTGTGCGTGTTTATAGCAGTGTGTGTATGTTGCGATGTTTTGTATGTTTGTGTGTGTCAGCTGAGTACGCCGAGCTGTAGCTTGACCTCCGCAAACGAGCCAATGGGACGCCGAGCACACTTTGACATGATGACACGTGGGTCACATGGTTACATTCATCCATTAAGGCTGCGGGATGGGCATTGTGTCTTGCTGCATCTATTGCTGCTGCATCACATGCTCACGCCCCCACTCGCTGTGTCACGGAAAGTGGGCGGAGCAGCGGCAACCTTGACGTCAATGCTTAAAGAACCAGCTCGGTATCTCCACGTTGCTGGACAGAGTGATAGATAGTGATGCAAGTGGTCAGCTCTACATCAAGCTGGGCCTGCTAGAGTCCAGATCCAGGGTGAGTATGTGTACTCACTGCTCCTGCCGTGTGTGTGATCCCTGAGTATCCCATGTACTGCCTGTGTGTGTGTGATCCCTGAGTATCCCATGCACTGCCTGTGTGTGTGTGATCCCTGAGTATCCCATGCACTGCCTGTGTGTGTGTGATCCCTGAGTATCCCATGCACTGCCTGTGTGTGTGTGATCCCTGAGTATCCCATGCACTGCCTGTGTGTGTGTGATCCCTGAGTATCCCATGTACTGCCTGTGTGTGTGTGTGTGATCCCTGAGTATCCCATGCACTGCCTGTGTGTGTGTGTGATCCCTGAGTATCCCATGCACTGCTGTGTGTGTGTGTGTGATCCCTGAGTATCCCATGCACTGCCTGTGTGTGTGTGTGTGATCCCTGAGTATCCCATGCACTGCCTGTGTGTGTGTGTGTGATCCCTGAGTATCCCATGCACTGCCTGTGTGTGTGTGTGATCCCTGAGTATCCCATGCACTGCCTGTGTGTGTGTGTGTGTGATCCCTGAGTATCCCATGCACTGCCTGTGTGTGTGTGTGTGATCCCTGAGTATCCCATGCACTGCCTGTGTGTGTGTGTGATCCCTGAGTATCCCATGCACTGCCTGTGTGATCCCTGAGTATCCCATGCACTGCCTGTGTGTGTGTGTGATCCCTGAGTATCCCATGCACTGCCTGTGTGTGTGTGTGATCCCTGAGTATCCCATGCACTGCCTGTGTGTGTGTGTGTGATCCCTGAGTATCCATGCACTGCCTGTGTGTGTGTGTGATCCCTGAGTATCCCATGCACTGCCTGTGTGTGTGTGTGATCCCTGAGTATCCCATGCACTGCCTGTGTGTGTGTGTGTGATCCCTGAGTATCCCATGCACTGCCTGTGTGTGTGTGTGATCCCTGAGTATCCCATGCACTGCCTGTGTGTGTGTGTGTGTGATCCCTGAGTATCCCATGCACTGCCTGTGTGTGTGTGTGTGATCCCTGAGTATCCCATGCACTGCCTGTGTGTGTGTGTGATCCCTGAGTATCCCATGCACTGCCTGTGTGTGTGTGTGATCCCTGAGTATCCCATGCACTGCCTGTGTGTGTGTGTGATCCCTGAGTATCCCATGCACTGCCTGTGTGTGTGTGTGATCCCTGAGTATCCCATGCACTGCCTGTGTGTGTGTGTGATCCCTGAGTATCCCATGCACTGCCTGTGTGTGTGTGTGATCCCTGAGTATCCCATGCACTGCCTGTGTGTGTGTGTGATCCCTGAGTATCCCATGCACTGCCTGTGTGTGTGTGTGATCCCTGAGTATCCCATGCACTGCCTGTGTGTGTGTGTGATCCCTGAGTATCCCATGCACTGCCTGTGTGTGTGTGTGATCCCTGAGTATCCCATGCACTGCCTGTGTGTGTGTGTGATCCCTGAGTATCCCATGCACTGCCTGTGTGTGTGTGATCCCTGAGTATCCCATGCACTGCCTGTGTGATCCCTGAGTATCCCATGCACTGCCTGTGTGTCCCACGCGGTGCGTGATCCCCCCCCGGGTATCCCACGCGGTGCCATAGGCGACTTTACAGGGGGGCAAGGGGGGCAATTGCCCCCCCTAGGTTATGCCTTGCCCCCCCACCAAAAATCAGCATCCAGCTTCCCACACTTCTTCGGACCAACGTATCTCCGTCGCTATGCATCGTATATGGACGAACTAGGTGGCATTCGAAAGGGCAGATTCTGGCCTTTCCAATGATACCCAACATGACCATATTCGGTGTGAAGTAAAAGTCATAAAACATTGAATAAAAACGTGTACTTAAACATTTTCACAGGGTTGAAATGGCTCAGCCGTGAAATGGTTAATGTTCAGACTATATACTACATTGTGTATTACGTTAGTTTGTGCCTTGGTTTTCATTGTATATTAAGGGTTAATGGGTAGGCTTCATCCCTTACAGTATACATTTGTTTTTTCCTTGATTAATGGCATTTTATGGGTTGATGGGTAGGCTACATGCCTCAGTGTATTCATTTCATGTTTTACCTTGATTAATGGCATATTGGGGGTTAAGGGGTAGGCTAAATGCCACATTGTTTATTATTTTTATTGTATTTCCCTGGGTTTATGGCATTTTAGGGGTTCTTATGGAAGTTAGAATCTAAAGGGTCTAATGATCTGTAGATCCTCTGCTTTCCGTCACATTTCGGAATTTATTTTGCCGAAAATGAGGTGAATTCCCTATTTAGCGAATGGTCACTGTAATTTGCTAAAAGTGGAGTCGCTGAAGCAGCAATCAGACATTCAGCGAAAACTGCCGAATTGCGGCAAATAAAATATTGAATTTAAGTATCAGGTTAGTACAATAAAAAGGCATCATTGCGTCACATTACTCATTGCGTCACATTACTCATTGCGTCACATTACTCTGGGGTTTTGGAATCTTATTTATATATACTTATTTATGGCACTATTACCTGGTGTGAGCTAACCCTTGCGTCGGCGTGATTTTGCGTTAGCGCCAGGTTAATGGAGTCTAGCGCCTGACCAACAGATAATTTGCCTCCCGCTACAAATGGGAAAAATCACTTAGCGCGTTGCTATTAGCGATTTGTACCGCGAGCTTAATGTACTTTCCACGTCCTTTACTTAACATGGGGAGCACTAGAGATCTCTAGCGCTTTTGCAGCTAACAGATCACTTGGTGCCAGCACTAAATTTTTCGAGGTGCACTATTTGCAACATTTTACCTACTGCTCAACCATGGTGCTAACTCCAAAACAACAGAAAAACCAGATCCTCGTCCAAAATTAATAGGCAATTGAAAGGAATGCAGCACAGGTGTTCTCTTGGCCCCATACACCATAGTAATGGATCTGGCCAGCAATCTCGCTGCTGTTGCAGTCGGCTCTATTATAACTGTATCCTTTATCCACATATATCCTAATTCTAATATATTGCCTAATTTTAAACATTTTATGCTGGGGGTTAGGCTAGGGTCAGACGAACGCATTTTTCACGTTGTCCGTGAAAAAGTGCGTTCGAACGAATGGACGTATTTTTTCACGGAATACGCGATAGCGGTCATACGATGCGCATTTTCGTCCGTGATTTTGTACGGATCATCAATACAACCCTTTTTGCGTCTGGACGTTATGTTGGCCGGACGTGTGCAGCGTCTGACGTCTCCCAATCACGCAAACACGCCGCTATGCGGCCGCAGCGCACTCTGTACGTCAGTAGTAGCGGTTTGACGTTCTCGAAAAAATGCGTTCGTTTGCCACTTGCGTTGCGCGTCGAACTTTCGTGCGGCTGTTCGTCGTATGTTCCCCGGCATTGGACGTCATTTGCTGCTAGCACGGCCGTGATTTCGTGCGGCTAAATGCACGTTAAAAATGCTTTCATCTGACCTTAGCCTTATTCATAGTATGTAAGCAGTTGATTATTAGGGTGACTGTGTGGACCATGTTTAAAGGGACACATGGATAAGTTTTGCCCTGAAACATGTATTATTTATATGCTGTAGCAGGGAAATCGTTGTCGCTCACCTGGCCTTCCTTTTGGATCTATTAAATGCATTGTAATGATTCTACATGATGTTGGGTGACATTTATCATGCAATGTCCATCAGCCTTAATATATGTGTGCATTAAAACATGGATGATACGGCCACCGTGGAGGATTTTAATAATGCAGGGGTGTGAGGTTATTCATTGGATGTGTTCATATTCAAGCTTGTGAGGGCGGGGGATAGGTATGGAAAAGAAAAACAGTTCTATCCTGTACACAACCGCATTAGCGCTGGGTCTCAACTCGGGTCTTAGAGTTTCCCTAGCGTGCGCCAAACGACCTTGTTCATGGACTACTGCAGACAAGGTGATCTGTTAGTAGATCGTCAGGCACTAACAGGGTTATTCAGAGAGAGGTGAAAAGCAGGAGAATGACTGGAGAATGGAAAATTCTAGGTCAAAATAGCCGATTTGGAAAGTGAGATGTATGGGAGAATTTTTCTGGTTTGGCTATTTTGACCAAGAATTTTCCATTCTCCAGTCATTCTCCTGTTTTTCACCTCTCTGAATAACCCTGTAAATTTTAGCGACTCGCCTTAAATTTTTCCTTTAGTGATGGTGTTTTAGCTCACACCAGGTGATAGGGCCCTTAGTTTTATTCAGTGGTGTGATTTAGTGGTAAAATTATTAGTGCCCCCCCCCCCAGTTTTGACTGCGGTATCTTCTGTGCCCCCCCTAAATATTGTTCCTAGAGTCGCCACTGCGCGGTGCGCCTGATCCCCGAGTATCCCACGCGGTGCGCCTGATCCCCGAGTATCCCACGCGGTGCGCCTGATCCCCGAGTATCCCACGCGGTGCGCCTGATCCCCGAGTATCCCACGCGGTGCGCCTGATCCCCGAGTATCCCACGCGGTGCGCCTGATCCCCGTGTGTGTGATCCCCGAGTATCCCGCGCAAGTGCCCGATCCCCCGAGTATTCCCACGCGGTGCCCGTGCGATCCCCGAGTATTCCCACGCAAGTGCCCGATCCCCGAGTATTCCCACGCAAGTGCCCGATCCCCGAGTATTCCCACGCAAGTGCCCGATCCCCGAGTATTCCCACGCAAGTGCCCGTGCGATCCCCGAGTATTCCCACGCAAGTGCCAGCACGTGTGTCCTAAACACATCGTGTTAATTGTTTCGCTGAATCTTTTTAAATGTAGCTGCAAACAATAAATGGCTACCGTGCACGTCTATCCAGAGAAGAAAACTTTGTCTATTGTAGCTAGCGCTGCTGCAAACAATGGTTTCACCATTATTCCACTGTGGAAGACGTGAACTCCAGCCTTTCTCAGTCATCATTGTTATGCAAAATGTTTCTACTACGGTGGCGCCAGATTTCTAACTTGACTCTGATGAATTGTCAGTGATGTGCAAGAGGAGATGTGACAATAGCTGGGGTCTGTAGGAGAACTGGACTAAGAATTATTATTTTAACCCCTTAAGGACCAAGGGTCTTTAACGTCAATGCATTTATGGCGTAACTGTTACATCATTGGTACTTGACCTCCCTGGCAGTCTAATTGTTTACAAAATTTTGTGTCTAAATGCGTCTCAATTTTTTTTTTTTAAAAGGAAACGTGTTTTTGTACATAGTTAGCCTGTAATAATTAGGAATCACGCACTGAAATCCATGCAATCAAGAGTCCTTACTGGTAAAATCCTTTTTATAAATAAATAAATAGATAGTAAATACACTGAGTCCGATTTTAAAGTTTGAAACCCGTCATAATAATTTATTATCCCAAAAAGAATTATCCAAAATAATGCAAATAAATGATATTCAATAAAATGCAGCAAAACCACTGAAATCTGTCTGAAAACAAAGGTGAGACTGTTTTTTTTTTTTTTCCTGTAATGCCACCTAGTGGCCGTTCATAAACATTGGAATACAGTGTATTATAAAAAAAAAATTAAGTTTGCTGCCTAGTCCCGCCCCCCTGCATCGTGTGACTCGCAGGGAGCCTTACCAGGAAGCAACTCGCCGCGATCACACTACTGGGGACAGCCAGGGCACGCAGGAGGAGGTGAGTATGCATCCAGCCGCAGTGTGGCTCGGGGTTACCGTTCGCGGGAGTGAAATTTAACCCCGAGTCACACTCGAATACCACCAGGGAGGTTAAAGGGTTAAAATAAACCTAGGCTTACTTTTAGCTTTTAGTGCTTAACTTTATATTTATCAAACAATGCTCCCATCCCAAACCTGTTTTCCAGGACACGCAACCTCTGCATGCTAATGGGAAATATTTGAAAGTGCTTCCCTGCTGTATGCAGAATTCACCTACTGCAAAGGAGAGGGGAATTCACTGTTGAGAAAATGTTGGACGTAACTAAAGTTCTACCAGGATATGTACAGGAGTATTAAACACATCATCCAAATTGGCCTTTATTCATTTATAGATAAAATGGCTGTAACAATAATTAAATAAAAGTAACAGCTTATACACCATATGGTCATTGAGGTGCTAAACGACTGGACATATCAAGCTAAAGAATATGAAGGCACAGAAGTCATTGGCTGCCAAAATAGGTATAATGACATATAGGCTCCCTGTCAAATGGGAGGGGGGGGTCCACAGTACATAGTGTTCGAGAAAGTTAAATGGCCATTTTAAGTAAACTAAAAACTTCCATACCTTTTGTTTAGCCTTGGTATATGGGTTTAAGGCACGGGTGACATTCTAGAGATTCCCTGGTTCTCTGTAGTGTACTTGTTGACTTTATGAAATAGATGTTATGATTGTATATGACAAACTCTCTTCTGCCAAAACATGGTTCAGCAACCTTGGACCTCCCCAGATGTTTTTGAAACTTAATTTTCATTGGGTGGCTGTCGATCATGGGGGATGTAGTTCTAAAATGTCTGGAGGGCCAAGATTGCTGAACCCTGTGCTAGAAGAATGGAATGCCAGCTGCTGATACATTTTGTTGCATTGAATTCTGCTAACTAGGAGGAAAAAACAATAATAAAACAACTGTAGAACCCTGGGTACTTTATTGGAGCATTGCAAACTTTGCACAGACAGGGATATTTGAGGATAAAAATGGTAGCTTAGAGCAGGGCTCAAAATTTCCACTCGCCTACTAGCATTGGGCGAGTAAAAATGCACATGCAGGCAGCATAATAAATTATTTTGTTCTGCCTGTGCTGCGTATACTGACAGCAGCGGAGTTCCTTTTTAGGCCTGACCACCAGCCGCAGAATCCAAGATGGCGACCGACAGGCGGCCCCTTTGATAATGTCTGGGAGGGCGCGCCAGACGTCTGCCGCCCATGCCTGCTTCATCCTGGTGGTTCTCTTACAGCCGCACCCTGCCTGCCTGTTACCACGCAACAACACGAGTCAATGATCCCTCGCTCTGCAAACTCTGGGGTCTGATATTTGGGTATACATACAGTTGTGTTCAAAATTATTCAACCCCCAATGCTGTAAAGGGTTTTAGGGAATTCTGTGTACATTTGTAATTGTATTCAGAATGAAATCCTACAAGGACTTTTTAAAGAACCATATGCAACTAAAATGACATCAATTGGTTTGTAATACAGTAGTAAATGTTTCTTTTGTGAATTCTTCATTGACACAATTATTCAACCCCTTAAAGACTACCACTCTGAAGAACAGAGGTTCATTCAAGTGTTTTCAATCAGGTATTGAAAACACCTGTGGATGTCACGGAGCAGCAATAAAGCATAATAAGCACCAATTAGGCAGCTTTAAAATGACTGTGATACTCAGCTCCTTCTAGACATTTACTGGTGTGGTTACAAACATGGTGAAGCCAAAAGAATGGTCCAGGAAGACGAGAAGAGGTGATTACTCTTCACAGGAAGGGCAATGGCTATAAGAAGATTGCAAAGATGTTAAACATACCAAGAGAGACCATAGGAAGCATCATTCGCAAATTCAAGGCAAAGGGCACTGTTGAAACGCTACCTGGTCGTGGCAGAAAGAAGATGCTGACTTCGACTGCTGTGCGCTACCTGAAGCGTAGAGTGGAGAAAAGTCCCCGTGTGACTGCTGAGGAACTGAGAAAAGATTTGTCAGATGTGGGTACTGAAGTTTCAGCTCAGACAATACGGCGCACACTGCGTAATGAAGGCCTCCATGCCAGAACTCCCAGGCGCACCCCCTTGCTGTCTCCAAAAAATAAAAGTCGACTGCAGTATGCCAAAAGTCATGTGGACAAACCACAGAAGTTTTGGGATAGTGTTCTGTGGACTGATGAAACAAAATTAGAACTGTTTGGGCGCATGGATCAACGCTATGTTTGGAGGAGGAAGAACCAGGCCTAATGAAGAAAAGAACACCTTGCCTACTGTGAAGCATGGCGGGGGGTCAATCATGCTTTGGGGCTGTTTTGCTTCTGCAGGTACAAGGAAGCTTTAGCGTGTGCAAGGTACCATGAATTCTCTTCAGTACCAGGAGATATTGGATGACCATGTAATGCAGTCCATCACAAACCTGAGGCTTGGGAGACGTTGGACCTTTCAACAGGACAATGATCCCAAGCATACCTCCAAGTCCACTAGAGCATGGTTGCAGATTAAAGGCTGGAACATTTTGGAGTGGCCATCGCAGTCACCTGACTTAAATCCGATTGAGAACCTCTGGTGGGACTTAAAGAAAGCAGTTGCAGTGCGCAAGCCTAAGAATGTGACTGAACTGGAGGCTTTTGCCCATGACGAATGGGTGAAGATACCCGTAGATCGCTGCAAGACACTTGTGTCAAGCTATGCTTCACGTTTAAAAGCTGTTAGTACAACATCCTTTTACAGTTATAAGTACTAAGATTGCATGTCACTTGGGGGTTGAATAAAACTGGTAATGATGTGAGCACAGAAAAGACATTTGTGGTTATTTCATTATAAATGTTATATTTGTCTGACCTACACGTGCCTCTTTGATTTAATTGTAAGCAAGATGACTGAATGATCAAAATCAATGTCAAACTGGCTAAAACACTCAATTTCAGTGGGGGTTGAATAATTTTGAACACAACTGTATATCTTGAGTTTGTCTGGGTATTCATGTATCTTGTATCATAATAATAAATAATAATAATATAATCATCATCATTTATATAGCACCAAAAGTTTCCGCAGCACTTTACAGGATCTAATGTCTAGGTATACATGTGTCTGGGTATACATGTACCTGGAGTGAATGTGGTGATGAAAAAAATGCATGAAGTTTATTAAAAGTTGAGCACTTGCACTTAAGATTTTTTTGCATCCCCATTGATGTAAAGTACTTATTTTTCTTTTGTTTACAATGCTTTATGTTAATATTGGTAATGTTATTTATTTTTGTAGCTTTTACTCTGAATAAAACATTTAAGTGTCATTTTCATAAGATAACTTAAGAGGGTGTGTTTTAGGGTCGGCGTTAAGGGCAGGGTAGGGGTTAGGTGGGTCAACTGGTGGCGAGTAACTCCTAAGGCCTGGCTAGTAGCTCAGGACTTGAAATTTTGAGCCCTGGCTTAGAGTATCTTTAAAACTGGTTTCCAGCACCAGTGTCCCCCTGTACACTTGTCTGTTTTCTCCTTTTTGAAACTGCAACAGTCATGCTTCCTTGCTGGGAGATGCAATGGTTTGTCTACTCCAGATTTTGAGTTCCAATGAAAGGTAAAAATACTCATCTCTGGACCTTGTATTTTTTTGCCAATGCTACTGCCAAGATGAAGGTGCCCTGCTGGCAAGTAAGACAGTGGAGGGAATGCTCACTTGGCCAATTGAATGACTCAGAATTTGGGTGAAAACTGATTTGACCTTCAGGAGGATGGAAAGCGCTCTGCTTTGGAGAGGCTGTCAGTCTGACACCTAAACAATGGGGTTGGGGGACCTTGGATCATCATAGCAAAGTTCAATGAAATGTTCCTGTTCAAGTGTCCTCATTGTAAATCTTTAATGAATAATAGCATTGGGGTCCCCCTCCTTTCCTTTACAGTCGTCACTGTTTGGACCCTTAACATTTAAACCCCTTTAGTGATTTTAGTTCTAATTGTATGTCCTGAATACTGTGAGCATCCCTACTACTTTGTTGTCATACATTGTAGCTTGTTTGTATTTTCTGGTAACAAATTGGAACATCTCTTCCATATTCAAGGAATGCTCCTTTTTAATGTTGGCGGCTTGTCTTTATCATGGCATCTGTCTTTGCTGCTTGGCTATATGATGAGGGTGTGCAAAGTGCTCATACTAAAACAGACATTCGTATGACCCACGGTGGGTCCTTTTTGCTGTATATTGTCTCTGCTGCTTTCTTTAGGACTCCTTTCAGAAATATTCAGGTCACTGAATTCTCGTCTGATTTACACTTATTGAAGTTTTTTTTTATTCTCCTGCTGACATTGTCATTGGAAAGCAGTACAGGGATGAGAGCACTTGGGTACAATGCAATGGTGCTACAGAGCATCAGTGAAATTAGTGGGGCCAGGGAAGCCACTCCTAAAATATAGACAAAAAAGCAAGCCGGAACCTGGTACTTCAGAAGCACAGACGTATTTTTTATTTTATTTACAACAGTGAGGTTTCGGCTTAACACCCAACCTTTCTCAAGATGTTGGTGTTTTATAAATACTTGTAATGATGAGGGCTATCCGTGCCCTGCTGGCACTGCCTACTCCTTCTTTTGTACCTCACTTGGAACACTTTTTATACTTCTCCTGTACCTTACTGTCTGCTGGCACTGGTTTACCCTCCCGTAGCTTTTCACAATTTTAAAATAAAATCTAAAACCTGCCGTGGTATTGTTTTGTATTTAATAATTTTAATTCCTTTGGACCGTTTGTTGTAGCACTGCTACATGGGCTCCCTCTACACTGTTGCCTGGATCCCTACTATGCCAATCTTTTTGTTAGTAAAATAGACAGAATTTCTTTCAAAGTTATAACTGTTTAACAGAAGACAAAAATGCAAAAAAACCCAAACATTTTTGTGGTTCATAGCACAGGAGGGGTGGCTTCGCACCTATTCCCCGATGGGGTGGCTGCAACCACCAAATGTACCCAGCCCAGCAACATGTATAAAACATAACAAGGAGAAAAATGTCATCTGCGCTTATTACCATTATATTATTTTTGTGGTTCAATTATGGCATATTCAGGTAGCTCGTAGCAATATCCTTGGTCAAGAAAGACGTCACTCACTTCATTATTCCACAAATTCTAACATGTTGTAGGTCTCGCTTAAGCTTGGCTACATTTCCGTCTGATCGCTTGGGAGTCTTAAGAATTCCATATACTAGCCTAGGCGTCTCCTGCTACGCCTTTCTCCTTAAATCTGATAATCCCGATTTTTCTTGTATCTACGTAATGCGCATCCTACATGTACGTAGGGATGGCATTAACTGGCGGTTTGAGATTTAAGAGACTTTATTAATGATACCCTGTCGGTACTTAATTTTATTTATTTTTTGTTCTCCTCCTAGGTATGGTCATGACTCTAACATGGGCACTACTGCAGTCTTTGCTGTTCCTGGAACTGCTGTCCTTATCTGTGGCAGAGGATGCTGCTGTCGGCCCGGTCCATTCGCTGAGCGCCGCTTCCTTTTTGCAGGATATTCTTCACAGATATGGTGAAAATGAGACCCTGTCCCTGCCGCAGCTGCAGTCCCTGTTGGAGAAGCTGGAGGTGGGAAGAGGTGATGGCAGCCATAATGTGTCACAGGTGAGACCTACTCTGCAGGCTGTCAAAGCTTCGCTCCATTAACCCATGGAGGACCTCAAGTCCTCAATGACTTAACACATTGCAAAACGAACCACTTGTACGCCTACTGGCATTCAGCCTGTTACGCCTTGCTCCAGTTATCCCAAAACCCTTACTTTAAGAAAAATATACTAGGATTTGTATGGTTAGTGGCTGCACCAGATGTACTTAAACTTGTAATTAACAGACGAGGCAAATTGGATTAAAAATCTGTGAAAATGGAAAAGTGTTAATTTGCTTCAGGACTTTTCCTGAAATAAAATGGGCACCTTTTAACCCCTTAAGGACCAATGACGTAACTGTTACATCATAAATGCATCTACTTTAAAGACCATTGGCCATTAAGGGGTTAACTTTATCTTTCTAGCACCATTGTGTTGGAAATTTAGGGTGTATTAAACTGGTAATGTAGCATGCTTTTTAAGTGAGAAATAAGCCTTAAAGGGAAACTGCAGCCACCATACAAGTTTTGGTATGCAAAGTGGAATCCTACATACCAAACCTTGTAATGTTACTTAGCGGGTGAGTGTTACCATTTTCTCCTTAATCTGTGTTCTAGACCCATGCAGAGCTTTTAATTGAAGGGAAACTAAAGCCACAAAGATCATTTTTATTAACGTCCTTTGAGAGCGTCAACCGTTTTTGCAGCACTTTAAAATTAGAACTTGGGAACCAACTAACAAATCTGCAAACAAACTTTGTAACTAAACGTGACAGGTGTAGATGGTCCTGCCTAAACGTGACAGGTGTAGAGGGTCCTGTCCAATGGAGCTTACAGTCTAGAGATGGGGAGGAGGGAACACATGGAGTAACATCTTGGTGGTGAGGATTTCTAATGCTAGTGGTTTTTGTTGGAAATGGTGACGATATGGTGGTATTAGGTGAGCTTTGTGTTCCAGTGGGCTGCCCAGTCCAATATTATTATATGAGCCCTGTTGTAAAAGACTCTGCTGAAAAGAGCACCAGGGAAAACAAGAAAATTTAATCTGCGCTCCTGTGTGTCCTTAAAGCTTTTGGGATAATTTCTATACTTGGCGTTAGTCACATCCTAGCGTTAAGTGACTTCAACGTGTGCTCCATATTCCATTCCTAACAGTAAACCTGTGATAAATCACTTGCATGAACTTGCTGTACTTTGCGCACCCTATACTTAGCATGGGGAGCACAATCCGTAATTAGCATTAAGATATGTAAGGTATTACAAAGTTTTAGCGCTAATTACCGCACCGATGAGCTAAACAAAATCTTAGCACCAGCTTTTAGGAGTAGCTAACGGATTCCACTTTTGCAAAATAATTTAGCACCCCCTAGAAACCTCTCCAATAAACCCGATAC
Source organism: Leptobrachium leishanense (assembly GCA_009667805.1). Lineage (NCBI taxonomy): Eukaryota > Metazoa > Chordata > Amphibia > Anura > Megophryidae > Leptobrachium > Leptobrachium leishanense. Next base: position 159,898,072 of record CM019065.1, read on the forward strand.
TCTGCTCTCATCCCGCAGCGAGGAATGGTGGCCCGATCTGCCGCTTCTCCTGGCTGCAAGCAGAGTGAGACTGAGGACAAATAATTCCTAGTCTCCCACCACAATCGCTGCGCAAGATTGTGCATGGCTCACGATCGATCCGGCAGCACAACCCTCCATGGAGTCCTATGGACTCCAGGAGGTGATACCCACGGAAGCGCTACCACGAGTATCATTTGAGGATAGCGCTTCGTTCTGGGGCAAGGTGCTAACGCCAAAATAGGGACTATACTGGGAACAGCGCAGTCCAGGTTTTCACCGTTGGCTTCCCCATTTTATTGCTATGTTTGTAAATTAGCCCTTTTGGGGTCTTTCTTTGCATGTGTGCATGTCATCAGAAAGTCTTGTAAAGACATTTTAAAAGAACACCCAAAGACCTATTTAGCTTCTACCTTTTTTCATACAGTCAACCACGTAATAAGAATCAAAACATCACTATGTAATCTTTTATTGAGAAACTAAATGTCTGTTTCGTGTACCTCCCCTTTTCATCTTTAATTTAGGCTCCGTAATACAATGTATTAAACAATCCAACATCACGTTAGCTGCGTGTTATCCTTTTAGCCTTATAAATTTAAAGCTGACAGGTTATTACAAAATATAGCGTGGCTTATTTATTTTATTTTTTTTAACATATTCCATTGGTGCACACCCACATAAATGTAGAGTGCACTCAAATGTGTTGTGTGTTTTTGTAGATGGGGCAGTAGAACGTTACAAGCCTTCTTGGTTGATCCAAAAGCTACTGTATTGTTAGAACAATTGCGGTGTTTGGGTTTTTTTTTTTTCCTTTTGGCATTAACGCTTGTGTTTTATCAAAATAGAAAGGCACATGCTTGGTATTCACCACAGAAATGTGACAAGATAAGGTTCTGGGAAGGTAAAAAGGTGGTGTCTGTTCAAAAAATAATGATCACATGTGCTTTTATTTACTTTAGAACTTGTGCTTGTATTCTGTTAAAGATGCTGGCTTCTGTTGTAAAGCAAAAATGGCACACTAGTTATTTCACTGGTCAGCAATGGTCAGTGTGCATCCAGCTTTAAACATTGGATACTGAATAGGCTCATTATATCCATCAAAATAACACCTTGAACATCAGTGATCACAAGCTAGATTAAACCACAAAGCCAGAGATGGGTGGAAAACCACTGCATACAACAGTGTGTGTACTGGGTCAACAAAAAGTAAGCAATCTATACACTAATAAAGGGGACGGGGATTGGGAAAAGGTTGTCTATCATAGGGTACAGAAATGGGAAAACTCTTGAGGGGAAAACAAAAAGGGTTGGAAGGTTTTGGCTGAATGTCGTGTTTGTTTAGTGTCTTTCAAATGGTAACATTTCCAATTGTGATAGTATAAAGTAATATAGAGCGAAAACCAGGTTTATGAGGGTCCAGAGAACGAGTAGTGGCCTGGGGTATGGGGAGACTGGAGCCAGGCTTCACAAGGTTAAGCTCAGTGGTTCATTTACAGTTCCGAGGAGGAGCAGAAAGCTTGGTAGTGACTGGACCTGCTTCCAAAAGGAACTTACAATTGGGGACAAACTCCAAACACACAGATTTGCCTCCAAATACACTGCATTTCCAACATATCACCCTATGATCTCCTCTGAAACTGGCTAGGGGTGCAGGATCCCTATACCACTTGGAGAGCAATATTATTTATTTGCTGCTTTGGGGCATGCAATCCCCCCCCCCCCCCATCGCATCTCATCCAGATGAAGCCAAAGGTTCCCAGGAGAGGAGGTGATGGGTTTGTGGACAAGGACTTTTAATTTGTCAAGGCATTTAGATGTGTGGAAAGTCTGAAAGAAGAAAGGAGTGGGGATGGTGGTGTAGTGGAATTCTTGGGTTTGTCTGTGTCCGCTGTGTCGTCCCTGTGGCGAAGGTATTCGTAGAGGCTGCATTGGAAGCAAAGGTGATGGGAAAGGGACAATAAGTGTAAGTTTGGATCGGCTCCACCATAGCATCAATTGCAATAGTACTGGAAACCTGGGAAGGGAGCCATGGTTTGGCAGCCAAGGCATTGTGGCCTGTTCCAGAAGAATCCAGTTTGTAGGCCGGTGATATCATCTGTTTAATGTTAATTTAGTTGACAGATGATTTTCAACAAAGACTTGGTTGCCTATAATTTTTTCGGTGGTGAAAATAGATTACGTTCTGACTAAAACGATGACAGATAAATCTATTGACGTTTTCGTCAACTAATAAAAAAAATCGAGGAAAATGTCGAGTGCTAATTCTTTCTAATTTTTGTTTTAGTCTTAGTCCTTTTGAGTAAAATATTTAGCTTTTAATCATATTTTCGTCAACGGAATTAACACTGCGCCCATTCTACCTACTGCAGAAGATTGACAGCTTTAGAAGTGCATGTGTGGTCACGCCATACTGCCATTGTGTTTAGGTGCGGTGAGTAAAGCATACTTCAGTCTGAGGAGTTAGTGTACCTTCAAAAAGGCAGTGACTTCCCTTTAAAATCTTTTTATCTGTAATATTTGTTGCTGTCTTTTTTAGAAGTAATTCACCAGACTTTACAATGACAAGTCCAAAACCACACAGTACACTATACTGCTAAATATTAACTATCTCTCTATTGTACACATTCTACCTATAATACCAGAACCCTCTGCGACATGTACGAAGAATGGAGTTTCTTAGAATAAAAATGCTCAGTGTCTGCTTGGTCAATCACAAAAGGAAACCTGTTAACTTTTTGTATGATCTCTGTTGCAAATCCGCAAAACTTATTATTCACAATTTGCTAATACTGCGCATGAGCAATGCCAATATAGCTATGTTCCACTTCCTCTAATCCCTCATCTAGACCCCCCCCCTTAATGTGACACCTAAATAAGACCTCTTTACTAGATCCACTTTATAAAAGTTCTCACTCTTTTTGGATAATTGACATGGTTACGTGATGTGTTGTGTGTTTTTTTTATTTATTTTTATTTTTTTTATTTTATTTCTGTCTGGAAATAGACGTATTTTATAATCCTGTGAAATTTTACATTGTTTGTGCCTAGGTCTATTCTCTTTTTGGTTTTCCTACCATCTGTCCCAGTACCTGTGACAAAAATGGATATAGAAGTAACTTTTTTGTACCAAACTTCAGTAGGTTTATGCTGACTGTTTATTGAAATCGGCACCATTTTAAGATTTGATCATCACTATTCAGCTTTCAAGCAACTTAAAAAGATATACACCAGATAAATGGCATTCTTCAGTTCCTTTGCCTCAAGACTTGCCATTTTATCTTTTATAGGTTTCTAGTGTGTGCATATTTAGTCTAATAATGTCTCTAGGTTAACAGACTGTCTCCCCCTAGTGTCTGAGCTCCTCTACGTTCTTTAAAGCCCACAATTTGACATCGGAGTCAGTAGTGGATGCTGAAGGTCTACAAAGCTTCTGCCCCACCATCCTGCAGCAACTTGAAACCGGGGTTTGTCGTGGGGGTGCAGTCTCTAAAAATGAGACTGCTGTTGACGGGAAACCTAGCCCGGGAGAAGGTAAGACTAAACAAGCTTTCTAATTTTTGACAAGCTTCCTATTAACTACCTGACTTGTGTATTTTGAAATGGATCATTCTAGTGATGCTCATTACATTGTTTCAGTTGCTGGCAAGGTTTAAGCTTCTGTCGTTTGCCAGACTGTCTAATTTCTAATCTAAAATAAAAGGGTATTTATTCATTCATTTTTGCCATGGCCATACCTCTTCTTTTGCAGCGGTTCCCCATCTATTTTTTTTTTTCTGGATTTTGTCTTCACTCCTTTTTTTGTGTTCTTCCATCCATGAGTTTCATCAGGATCCCCTCACATACATGTTCTGACACCAATTAAAAGCCTGAACTCTTTGTGGATGTTCCCAGTCTGTGCCCCAAGGTCTGCACTGTGGTTTATATAAGGGGGTTCACGTTACTCAGGCATATTGGCTGGCCCTTTGGCCCTGGTTTGTTAGTAGCATAATGCAGTTATGTCAGTGTGGCCTTTTAGACATACAGGGTTATTCAGAGAGATGAAAAGCAGGAGAATGACTGGAGAATGGAAAAATCTAGGTCAAAATAGCCAAACCAGAAAAATTCTCCCATTTATCTCACTTTCCAAATCGGTTATTTTGACCTAGAATTTTAATTTTTCCAGTCATTCTCCTGCTTTTCGCCTCTGAATAACCCTAATCGAGTATATGGTGACGAGCAAAGTCCCCCTCGCTCTTTTTTTGGGGCATTTCAGTTGAGGAGCTGGACTTGAGTACATGGGAACGGCCTAATCTTACACCTGTCTGCATGTGGCTGAGATGGGCAAAGTCAAACCTTTAATTTACCACATTTATATTAAAATGACTTTCACCAGCATGTGAGGGTACAGTCCATGTTCATTGCTTTGTATTGTCTACTTTTAGTTAACTTACTGTTAACACTGCTGGCATATGTCATGTTTGTGCTTTATATTAACATAGTGTTGTGTTCTTCACTTTCTAATTTCTCTGCCACACTTTTTTTGCCATTTCCATTCTTTCACGTCATGCTTCCTCATATTGTGCTCTCGTCCCACAGTCTGGGGTTTTGGGGTCCTGGCCGTCACCCTGATCAACCTGGCCTCTCTCCTGGGCATTTTCTTTGCCCCCTGCGTAGGGAGGCCATTCTTCCGCCGGCTTCTTGCATTTTTCATCGCCCTGTCCATCGGTACCCTGCTGTCTAACGCAGTCCTGCAGTTGATCCCTGAGGTGCAGTACTCGGTCACACTACTACATTTCCTAACCACATACTTGGTTCTGAGGTGATAGAACTGATACATAGTAGTGTAGTCCTTTTCTTAATCTCTCCATTCACTAGAGGTGATACCTTTTTTGAGGATTGGGTTGGTAACCTATTGCAATGAAATGGTGCTCTCACTATCCCTCACACTGAGCAATCCACTACAATGGACCTCCATCACTTTTTATGGTATTATTGGTGTCGGCCTTTAATCTCCCTCCCTCTGTCTCTCTGATTTTTATTTTTTTTACTATGTCTTTCATTCTCTCACTGGATTGAGTCGGTTAAACCGGTTTGGTTTAATTCTATTTGTGGGTGCCTCCTCGTTTTGGACGTCCTGCAGTATATAGCTATATTGGGCGTGATGTCACTTAAACGCTTCTGTATATTCTGCAGGCTGTGCCCTACAGGGGACTTGTTGACTTTACAGCATTTAATTTTCCATATTAATTCAGGTTTAATGTTTTCAGAATATAATTAAAGGCTGCGGTGTTCATCTGCAGATGATTGGGATTGTGGTGGGTGGTATGGGTAAGGGCTATTTGAGACATCTGCAGCTGAATAAGCGGCCTCCTTTCCTGTATCATCTTGTACATGGATTTGGGATGGCGTTAAATATTATTTTTAAAATGTTCTCTTTTAATTATCTCCATGTTGTTACCCTGCACCTGTGCCTTTTGCCACTGATGCTTAAGATTCAGGAACAGGGGAAGATTAAAGGGTCAGTGTGCACTGAAACTGTGTTCTTCTAATTCTCCTCCAGTGGAGACCAATCATATGAAAATAGGTGACCTCTTAGCACAGCATCCCGTTTGTGGAGTCCTATGGTAGCATAATATGTCTTGCAGTATTTATTTCTCTTGCACACAATCATTACTTTGTTACAGAAACTTAAAATTTGTTATTGAGCAATTTAGGTTTTAATTATGTCTCACATGTGACACAACACTTTTTTGTCTAACCTTTTTTTGAAAAAAATTCTAAACTTATTGCAATATCTGAGCAAAAATTCTGTTAATCTTTTAGTTATGACACTTTTTTTTGAAGCTCAAAAGTTGTGTTTTTTTTTTGTTTTTTTAAGCACCTATTTGGGTCACTTCCACAGCCAATCCTGTATCCTAGACTAGTCTTTTCAGAATATTCCTTTTGTACTGGTTTATGAGCTCTCACCAGTTATTGGACACTGGTTGCGCTGGAAGAGCTATTACAAACGTGGATTGTGGGCCCATGTAGTCAAGTAATGGGCATGGAAATCTGCAGATCCATTCCCAGTTTCACTTTTGCCATGACTGGCTTCAGCAGCTAATTAAATGCTGTGCTAATGGTCAGATTTCACGAGTACTCAGTTTCTGTGCACCACAGACTCCTCCTTCTTGCTTAATCTATTGAAATGATCAAATGGATATCTAATGGGATTAAATCACTAATGTTGTCTTTTTTTCCTCTCTCTTGGTACGGTTGTCTTTCCCTGTTTGTGAATCATCATTCTACCATTGCAATACTTCTCTACATAACTGATCTTTCTTTCATATCCGTATTTCTGCCATCTATTTTATTTACTTTTGTCTTGTCACCTTACTCTCACTACCTGTGCTATTTTCCCCCCCCCCTGTGTTCCATTGTTGATGGTTGCCCCCCATCTAAATTCTTTTTTTTTGTAATGGCAACCTTTTTTTTTTCTATTCCTTTTTTAATTCTGTCCTGGCTTTCCTGATCTTCCCCCCCCAACCAACTTCTTCCCTTCACTGTATCATATTCTTGAATATTTTGTTTCGTGGTAATTCTTTTCACATACCATCCTTGATCTTATTCCTTCCCCTTCCTGTCCTCCTTGTTCCCCTTTTGTATCACTTATGTGTAAATATTTTATTTTTTGTTCTTTCTATTCCTTGGTGTTTCTTCCCTTTTATTGTGACTGACCACATTCCTCCTATTGTACTCCCACCCCTTTTATGGTTACGTTCTCATTTTATGTTTGTGAACCCCCTTTTCCCGTGTCTGTCCTATCTGTGACTACCTCAGTGTGGGGCTATGGATTCCTAAGTGTCACAGTCATCTCTCTGTGCTCCCTCCTCGGGGCCGGCGTGGTCCCCTTCATGAAGAAAGCCTGTTACAAGCGTCTACTCCTGTTCTTCATTGCTCTCGCCATTGGGACCCTCTATTCCAACGCTCTCTTTCAGCTCATCCCCGAGGTATGGGGACACATACAGTAGGAACCACAGGAATGATTATGCTGCATGGATGTACTTGGGTTGAAATATGCTGTGTGTGCTTCTTGGTTCTTATGTTGAAATACATATTGTTAAAAACATAGCCTGTATGTGAATACGCCTACAATAAGTAATATAAGAATGAGTGGCTGTAGTGATGTTTGTTGCATTCATTTTGTAATGTGTGCATGAATACCATAACTAGAACACCTAGCAGGGACCTTCCACCTTTACCACATATTTCTGTATCAGTTAATTACATTTCATTGGGAATCCTATTGTAAAAAAATGTTTCACATGTTGTATCATTTAACTCGTTTACCACAGGCTTTTGGGTTCAACCCACTGAAGGATTCCTATGTTTCCACATCAGCTGTTGTTTTTGGAGGTTTCTACCTCTTCTTCTTCACGGAGAAGGTTTTGAAGATGCTCCTGAAACAGAAGCACAAGGTATGCTTTCAGGTTCACTTTAAATTTCAAGTCTTGGAATTATCGAGCCCAGCACAAGTTTTTCAAGAACACTGTATATAGGGAATATTTGGGTTATTCCCATTAAAAAAAAAAAAAAAACTTCCTCCCCTCCAGTGGCATGCTGTCGGAGCGAATGATAGCTGTGAGTGGAATAGCTAGTTTACAGGACAGCCCGCCACTTACTCCAGGCGATTGCCAACCTGTTGACTAATGGCTCTCAGTTGGCGACGCTCACAGGCGAGGAACCTGTTGGTGCCTGGTGCTGGAATTGGCAAGAGTAGCATTCTGCAATATCTCATGGGAAAATTTAGTTAACGCATTGATCTTTGTAATTAATGCGATAACCTTCACTTAATGACACCTTTCACATTTAATGTGAACCGGTCATTGATAGGTTCACTTTCCCTGCAGAGTGGCCAAAAATCATTCTGACTGGAGTTAGCAGTTTATTATGGTTCGGTGGAATAAATTGTCAGTCTGTTTAGTCAGAGGTAAGACATTCAGGTTAAAATGACCTCAAAACATTAAAAGTAATTTTCCCATTTGAATAGCCCATTTAAATCTAAACATATTGTCTCAATCGCAGGGTTGGGCTCTCTACTGTAGCTACATTTTTGATGCATGAGATCACAATCTACAACTTCTATGTAAGAAACACTCTACACACGCTTGGTGTCTGACCTTTTTAGTACGACAAATGCAAGGAAATGTGATAGAGCTAGAAACTTAAGGGCGTTGTTCCTGTTACCCAACAACAATGCAGATTATCGCATATATAGTCCCAAGTGAAGCACCTTCGGTATGAAGTATTTTGGTTTCACCTACAGTGGGGCAAAAAAGTAGTCAGCCACCAATTGTGCAGGTTCTCCCACTGAAAAAGATGAGAGAGGCTTGTAATTGTCATCATAGGTACACTTCAACTATGAGACAAAATGAGAAAAAAAAATATCCAGAAAATCACATTGTGTGATTTTTTTTTTTTAAATTTTTTTTAAGAATTTATTTGCAAATTATGGTGGAAAAGAAGTATTTGGTCACGTACAGTACAGTACAAACAAGCAAGATTTCTGGCTCTCACAGACCTGTAACGTCTTGTTTAAGAGGCTCCTCTGTCCTCCACTCGTTACCTGTATGAATGGCACCTGTTTGAACTTGTTATCAGTATAAAAGACACCTGTCCACAACCTCAAACAGACACACTCCAAACTCCACTATGGTCAAGACCAAAGAGCTGTCGAAGGACACCAGAAACAAAATTGTAGACCTGCACCAGGCTGGGAAGACTGAATCTGCAATAGGCAAGCAGCTTGGTGTGAAGAAATCAACTGTGGGAGCAATCATTAGAAAATGGAAGACCTACAAGACCACTGATAATCTCCATCGATCTGGGGCTCCACGCAAGATCTCACCCCGTGGGGTCAAAATGATCACAAGAACGGTGAGCAAAAATCCCAGAACCACACGGGGGACCTAGTGAATGACCTGCAGAGAGCTGGAACCTAAGTAACAAAGGCTACCATCAGTAACACACTACGCCGCCATGGACTCAAATCCTGCAGTGCCAGACGTGTCCCCCTGCTTAAGCCATTGCATGTCCGGGCCCGTCTGAAGTTTGCTAGAGAGCATTTGGATGATCCAGAAGAGGATTGGGAGAATGTCATATGGTCAGATGAAACCAAAGTAGAACTTTTTTGGTAAAAACCTCAATTCGTCGTTTTTTGGAGGAGAGCGAATGCTGAGTTGCATCCAAAGCACACCATACCCACTGTGAAGCATGGTGGCGGAAACATCATGCTTTGGGGCTGTTTTTCTGCAAAGGGACCAGGACGACTGATCCGTGTAAAGGGAAGAATGAATGGGGCCATGTATCGTGAGATTTTGAGTGAAAACCTCCTTCCATCAGCCAGGGCATTGAAGATGAAACGTGGCTGGGTCTTTCAGCAGGACAATGAACCCAAACGCACCGCCCGGTCAACGAATGAGTGGCTTCGGAAGAAGCATAACAAGGTCCTGGAGTGGCCTAGCCAGTCTCCAGATCTCGACCCCCATAGAAAACCTTTGGAGGGAGTTGAAGGTCTGTGTTGCCCAGCAACAGCCCCAAAACATCACTGCTCTAGAGATCTGCATGGAGGAATGGGCATAAATACCAGCAAAAGTGTGTGAAAACCTTGTGAAGACTTACAGAAAACGTTTGACCTCTGTCAATTGCCAACAAAGGATATATAACAAAGTATTGAGATGGACTTTTGATATTGACCAAATACTTATTTTCCACCATAATTTGCAAATAAATTCTTTAAAAATCAGACCATGTGATTTTTCTTTCTCCTTTTGTCTCTCATAGTTGAAGTGTACCTAGGATGACAATTACAGGCCTCTTATCTTTTTAAGTGGGAGAACCTGCACAATTGGTGGCTGAAAATACTTTTTTGCCCCACTGTATATAGGCTGCGTCACAGATGTCCACAGCCTATATAGATTCCCTCAAATAGAAAAAAAAAAGAGACTATCTTGGTGTAGATGGTCTGATGCATTCATATACAGAGATCACTTAAGAATGGTTGCACTCACATTTCAAAGAGCCTGCCCATCTCTAAATTGTGCGCTTCTGGGTTGTTTGTGACCACCCAACAGCCCTATGGATCTTAAAGAAAAAAAGAACTGTCAGGGAGAGGAGGATGGACTCTGACACCATGGACGTTTCATAAGAAATCCTGCACTGATATTGAAGATCCATAGGGCTGTTGGGTGGCCACAAACAACCCAGAGGGAAACCATTTAGAATGGGGCAGGCTCTTTGAAATATGAGAGCAACCAATCAAGCGATATCTATCAGACCATCTACAATAAGATGTTCTCATTTTTTTTTTTTCTTTGCCCTATTGCATCCCTCAAATAGGAAAATCAGGTAAAACTGTCACCCCCCACAGTTTTCATATATGCGTCCTACTTCATAGATCAAAACTAAGGCTACCTTTTTAAACTTTAAGAATGGTCCTCAGGTTACTGACTTACTGTAGCCCTAGCATTCACCCAATCAGGTGACTATCGGTGCACTATGTAGTCCTGGTCAGAACTTTGGAAGGCTGTCCCTGTGCAAACTCTTGGGCTGTGAAAAGCACTCACGTATAGGTATAGTCACGGTGTGAGACATGGCTCACCATGACCAGAGCAGAATGTCCCTTTACACTTTGCTTTGCTAGAATACAATATATTGTCTTTCCCATTTAAGCCTTTAATGTTTACATCTCCTCACAGCATGGCCATAGTCATTACACCACAGAAACCGGTAAACGTGATGCAGAAGAAGGGGTGACGGAAAAGCTACAGAATGGTGATATGGATCATATAATCCCACCACCTGTAGGCAGTGAATCTGATCTGCGCTCACACCACGGGGATGAGAAAGCTGTGGGGTCCCTGGCTGTACAGGTGAGATCAGAAGAGCTTTAGAGTGGTAAGAATTTACCTTTTTGGAGTTGCCAAACGTTATGGTATTGGTGTTGCTAGAACGAGAAGTCAGAATAAAATCGGAGTATTTGTCTTAATTTTGTAATTATGTCAACTCAGATCAATTCTAAGCAATTTATAATACATCAAATGACTGTACTAGCCATGTGAAACTGTCCCCAAACCACGGTAATGCTGTCCAAAAGCCACCAGAATTAAATGGGCTTTTTTAAGGTGTCCTCATAATTGACTGGTCTATCCTTTTGCCATCTTCACAGGATCTTCCCGGACAGCAGAGCTCCTGCTACTGGCTGAAAGGAATCCGTTATTCCAATATTGGCACCCTGGCCTGGATGATATCCCTAAGTGATGGACTACACAACTTTATAGATGGATTGGCGATAGGCGCCTCGTTTACAGTATCTGTCTTCCAAGGCGTTAGCACCTCTATTGCCATCCTGTGTGAAGAATTCCCACATGAGCTTGGTATGACTTTGACTTTTTTCCCTTTCAAGCTTGTATATGTGGTTGTCCATACGCTGCCTATCCACTTTGGGAGTTTGGAGGCAGCAGTGAGACTTGCATCATGAGCACTGGCAAAAAAAACACCTTACAGCTTTCGTGGGATGAAGTTTTGTATAAATATATAAATTCAAAAGTTTTGGCATCACAGGCTTCTGACCTATTGTTTCCGTAGCTCATAAAGATTCTCGCGTGTGTAAAACTGGAATTTGTTACAAAAAGTATGCCTCTGCATATATTCCCCCCCCCCCCCCACACACCGATTTTTTTTTGGATCTCTAGTATGACAGTACATTAACAGCTGAACATCATGAAAGGCCTTATTTTCAGCGATAGAACTGTTACGTTTCTTGTATACAGCGTGCATTATCCCATCAGTTCACCAGATGTTTGTTTGTGCTTTTCTACTGTTCCAGGTGATTTTGTTATTCTTCTAAATGCCGGGATGAATATTCCCCAGGCTCTGTTCTTTAACTTCCTCTCTGCGTGCTGCTGTTATCTGGGTCTGGCCTTCGGTATCCTGGCAGGCAGTCATTTTTCCTCTAACTGGATATTTGGCTTGGCAGGCGGCATGTTCCTGTACATAGCACTTGCTGACATGGTGAGTGTTTCAACCCCCCCCCCCCTTTTAATTCTAATAATGTGAAATATAACTTCTGTTTCATCATAATCTTTCCCTGTGTGTCGGGTAATCTTCTTAAAAGGGTTTTGTTGTTTGAACATTTTCCTTCCTTCCTGTAGAAGTTATTCTAGTTTTTGGATTTCTCTCTTGATGTAAAAGCGTGAGCTTTACTTCCAGTTGATTTTTGCAGTGCAATGCAAGAGTCGATGCAGGGATTTAGCTGGTAAGTTACGGTAAGTGGTTGCATTCAGTCCAGGAGGGAGAAGTCCAGTGACTTGACTTTTGGGAGTTATTCCTAAAAGCAAAGACAACATAAATTTGAAACCTGCTTGTTTTAATATGGTGAATTAAAGCACTAGAATTCATCTTTAGCTATGTTTTGAGATCTTTTATTCTGTTCCTTGTTGCTTCTATATTGGCATCCTATAATCCAGCGTTTCACAAACCTGTCGTCAGGACCCTCCACCTCTCCAGGTTTGCCAGATATCTGAAGCACTGCACAGGTGATATGATTTGCTGCTCAATGATTGCAGGATTCAGTCTGCTTTTCCCCAACGGTGGAGTAGAGGTAACATCACTGCTCTGCGTGGAAAGAGACCGTGGAGACATGGGTTCAATCCCGACGAGCAACCTGTCCAGTAAGTGTCCTTGGACAAGACACCTAACGGTACATACTCGCCACCCAGGACATACTTGAAAACGAGAGAAATCTCAATGTATCCTTCCTGGTAAAATCCTTTCCAAAAAAAAAAGAAAAAAAAGTGATCTGCAAAATCTGGCCTGTTAGGGGGTCCTGAGGACAGGTTTGGGAAACCCTGCGGTATAATCCTACACAATAAAGCAGCTAAGGAGCAGTGGTGTATTTAGGTTTTGTGCTGCCCTAGGCCTGACTAAACTAGTGTACCCCCCCTAAATTAAATTGGACACACTCCTTCCTTTCTGGTTTTAACAGGAAGTGCAGCCTTGAAAGTGTCTGGCTGTTTAAAAGATGGCTGTTGCTATAATGCAGTGGCCATCATCCACTTAGTGCAGTACAGGCTGCATGGAGAGGCCTGACAACTAGTCTAGGAAACTTTTGGATCCCCTCCAAATTTACAGATGACTTCTGTATTATGCATAATAATACACAGAGAGGACACAATACAGGTAGTCTGGGATTTATCAATATTTTTGTTTTGAGAACGTCTTTTACCAGGAAGGATACTTTGAGATTTCTCTCGTTTTCAAGTATGTCCTGGGTGGTTAGTATGTACCGTTGGGTGTCTTGCCCAAGGACACTTACTGCATTACACACAGAGGACACAATACAAGGAGTCTGGGATTCACTTTCGTCTGTGTTACACATATTAAGTAAAACCGCAAAAAAACTAGAATAGTAAAAGATACGATCGCATAACTCATTGGCAGAGAAACGCACACACCTACAGTGGCAAGAAAAAGTATGTGAACCCTTTGGGATTAAGTGGAGTTTTGCATGAATTGGTCATAAAATGTGCGCTGATCTTCATCGAACTCACAACAATTTGAAAATCTATTAATTTGAAAAACAGTCTGCTTTTTCATTGAACAGAACATGTAACCATTCACAGTGCAGGGTGGAAAAGTATGTGAACCTTTGGACTTAATAACTGGTTGACCCTCCTTTGGCAGCAATAACCTCAACCAAATGTTTCCTGTAGTTGCAGATCAGACCTGCACGACGATCTGGAGTAATTTTGGACCACTCCTCTTCACAAAACTGTTTCAGTGTAGCAATATTCTTGGGATGTCTGGTGTGAATCGCTCTCTTAAGGTCATGCCACAGCATTTCAATGGGGTTGAGGTCAGGACTCTGACTGGGCCACCCCAGAAGGCGTATTTTGTTTTGTTGAAGCCATTCTTTTGTTGAATTACTTGTATGCTTTGGGTCATTGTCCTGTTGCATCACCCATGCTCTGCGGAGCTTCAGTTGGCAGACAGATGGTCTTACGTTTTCCTGCAAAATGTCTTGATAAACTCTGGAATTCATTTTTCCATCAATGACAACAATCCGTCCAGGCCCTGAGGCATCAAAGCAGCCCCAAACCATGATGCTCCCTCCGCCATGTTTTACAGTGGGGATGAGGTTTTGATGTTGGTGTGCTGTGGTTTTTCCAAACCACTCAATTTTGGTTTCATCTGTCCACAGAATATTTTGCCAGTAGTGCTGTGGAACATCCAGGTGCTCTTTTGCAAACTTCAAACGTGCTGCAATATTCTTTTGGACAGCAATGGCTTCCTTCGTGGTGTCCTCCCATGTACTCCATTCTTGTTTAATGTTTTCCTTATTGTAGATGTGTCAACAAAAATGTTAGCATGTGCCAGAGATTTCTGTAAGTCTTTAGCTGACACTCTAGGATTCTTCTTTACCTCATTAAGCATTCTGCGCTGTGCTCTTGCAGTCATCTTTACAGGACGACCACGCCTAGGGAGAGTAGCAACAGTGCTGAACGTTCTCCATTTGTAGCCAGTCTTTTACCATGGACACATGAACATCAAGGCTTTTGGAGATACTTTTGTAACCCTTTCCAGCTTCATGCAAGTCAACAATTCTTGATCGTAGGTCTTCTGGGAGCGCTTTTCTGCGAGGCATGGTTCACATCAGGCAGTGCTTCTTGAAACCAGTAAACCCAAAACTGGTGTGTGTTTTTAAAGGGCAGGACAGCTTTCAGCAACACCAATAATATCACACTGATTGGACTCCAAGGTTGGCTCACTCCTGGCTCCAATTAGCTCTTGGAGAAGTCATTAGGCTAGGGGTTCACATACTTTTTCCACCCTGCACTGAATGTTTACATGTTCTGTTCAATGAACACATGAAAACCTATAATTTTGTGTTGTATTATTTTAAGCAGACGGTGTTTTTCAAATTGTTGTGACTTAGATGAAGATCAGAGCACATTTTATGACCAATTCATGCAAAACTCCATGTAATCCCAAAGGGTTCACATACTTTTTCTTGCCACTGTATGGAGGAGCCCCTATAAACCTCTACATACCCCGACCTATGGAGAAGGGTCTAAAGACATCCAGAAACAACCTACAGAGGATTCCTTAAAGACCACCCAAACCCAGTATATGGAGGAGCCCCTAAAAAAGATTAGGGCAAAACAAGGACAGAGATTTGCTGCCAAAATTGGGGCTGCCCTTAGTATATAGGATACATAAAGTTTAACTAAAACTAAATAACAAGCACCACACTATCGCCAAAATCGTTATATTTTAATTTTAGTTGAAAAATAAAAAGGAATGATTAAATCAGGACTACATGACATGTATTGTAGGCAGTATGGTGACAGTATATATGGACGGAAGCCGTATGGTGACCGTATATATGGAGGGTGTGTGATGTGTGTTAGTCACTCACCACACTTAGAAGAAATTCCCTCAGCTCAAACATTAAAGGAGGCACCTCGCCAGATCAGGATGCTTCAGAATGCCTGTCAGGTGGCATCATCTGGTGGTAGTGTAATAGATGGGGTGTAATAGATGGGCCATAGGGGCTGGCTGGGCATGCTGGGAGGGGCTGGAGGCCAGCAGTATCTCTGGGGTCCCTGCTTCCCGAGTCCACAGCCTGTCATTGCTGCGAGCGGGCAGTCGGCTCCTCCCTGGCTGATGTCAGCTGACAGGGGCGTGGTGTCAGGCAGTGATTGCTGCTCATCGAAGCCAGCCTGCCCTCACTGAGACCTGGCACCGCTGCAGGGCCAGTGAGAAGCTTTGTCTCTCCCCTAGCAGCTTTTCAATCGTTGGGCAAGTAGTGCAGTATGAAGAAATTAAGTATCTGGCGCCCCCCCAATGGATAAAACTGAACAGTGCAGCTAGTACGTCATATACCAGAAGTCCATTACACATTTAAGTCGCAGTTCAACAGTCAGCAGCAAAATAATCACACACAGATGGTTCACCTCCAACCACCAAATAGTAAACAGCAGAAGAATGTGGAGATAGTCTGCGCTTCCCTCTTTGATAATGGATGGTCTTGAGTGGGAGATTTTCTTGTTAAATTGCAGAGTCACTTTTCTCATGCAGTCATCAACCCTCAGAATAGAAGGGGATAAATGGCAAACAGTGTAATTTGTTTTAACTCATCTGAGCCCCCCAAGAAAGTGTGCAAAGGTTCAACTCACATGTAAAGGTGTCATAAATCAGACACTAGATATACTGCACCACCGATATTTTAAGGATATATCGGACTCCCCTTTTTCACCTCCGTTTGACGATATTCCTCCAAGGAAAAATAAGGTTGCAGGATCTTTGATAAAAGTATTAAAGATTATTTATTTCTTAAAACAAATAAAACAAATTTAAAAAACGCCGATACGCGTTTCGCGATCAAATCGCTTCCTCAGTCGGCAGAAAATGACACCTTTTACATTATTATTATTATTATTCTTTTATAAAGCGCCAGCATATTCCACAGCGCTGTACAATAAGCACAGTATAGACAGGGTTACAATACATTGAACAACATTTGACAAACAGTACAGGAGGAGATGAGGGCCCTATTCCCGTAGGAACTCACAATCTAGGAGGGTTGGGGTTGGAAACAGGAGGAGAAGACTGTAAGGTGAGAGTGATTGATGGTTGCGTCAGTGAGTTGGGTGGTAGGCTTCCCTAAATAGGAACGTTTTAAGGGAGCGTTTGAAGGAAGAGAAGTTAGGGGAAAGTCTGACAGCACGAGGGAGAGCGTTCCAGAGAGTGGGGGCTGCGCGTGAGAAATCCTGCAGTCTATCATGGGAAGAGGTGATGCAGGGAGAAGCTAGGCGCAGGTCACTGTTTGACCTTAGGGAGCGGGCTGGGGTGTATTTGGTGATTAGTGAGGACAGGTAGTGGGGCGCTGAGTTAGTGAGGGTTTTGTAGGTAAGGATAAGGATTTTGAACTTAATTCTGCAGTGGATGGGGAGCCAGTGAAGGGACTCGCAGAGACAGAGCGGCGGGTGAGGTGAATTAGCCTGGCGGAGGCGTTCAGGATGGATTGTAGGGAGAGGCGGGACGGAGGCCAGATAAGAGATTATTGCAAAAGTCGAGTCGGGAGATTACCAGGGCGTGTATGAGTTGTTTTGTGGTGACAGCGGTAAGAAATGGCCGAATTCTGGAAATATTACGCAGTTGGTATCGGCAGGAGGAGGAAAGAGACTGGATGTGGGGGATGAAGGAAAGAGCAGAGTCAAGTGTAACTCCAAGACAGCGAACTTGGTTTGATGGGGAGATGGTGATACCCTCCACCATGATAGAGAAGTCAGGAGGTGGGGAGGCATTGGAGGGAGGAATAAGTAGGAGTTCAATCTTTGACAGGTTGATCTTTAGGTGGTGGGAGGCCATCCTGGAGGAGATGCCAGATAAACAGTCCCTGACTTTTGAAAGGACAGGGGGAGAGAGATCAGGGGTAGAGAGGTAGATCTGAGTGTCATCAGCGTAGAGGTGGTAATTAAAGCCAAAGCTGTTGATGATTTTGCCCAGGGAGGAGGTGTAGATGGAAAAGAGCAGAGGACCAAGGACAGAGCCTTGAGGTACACCAACAGATAGAGGCGAGGAGGAGTTACCAGCCAAGGACACACAGAAGGACCTGTTGGATAAATAGGAGTTGAACCTTTGCACACTTTCTTGGGGGGCTCAGATGAGTTAAAACAAATTACACTATGTTTGCCATTTATCCCCTTCTATTCCGAGGGTTGATGACTGCATGAGAAAAGTGACTCTGCAATTTAACAAGAAAATCTCCCACTCGAGACCATCCATCTCCACATTCTTCTGCTGTTTACCAAGTAGTGCAGTATGCCAGCAGCCAGTGAAGGCCTGGCTGCTGCTTGCTTTTATAGCGGAGGCGTAACTGGAGGGGCCCCCCCTCCATGCGAGAGCATTTTTTATTTTTACTAAAAACGTTTTGCAAAAATACTTATTTTTTTTATTTTTTTTATACGGGTCTCCTGCACTATTGCCTAGTATCCCTATTCTTATATATCTATTAGCTGTGGAATTTAATGCTATCGTAATCTTAACATACTAGGTGATCGGTTATAGTATTATTAGGTTTTGAAACAAGCAATTTTTGGATAGTGCAGGAGACCTGTATACAGCTATTTTTTGCACTCTTAAAATGGCCATACAATTTGGAAGTATTTTTAAAGAACGGGTTATGGATCCTCATATATAGATTTCTCTTGTGTTATGTTGCCTCATCTAGTGTGTCACTCCTCTCCTCTTAGATTGTAAGCTCAAGCAGGGTCCTTCCTCCTTCTGTTCAGTGTGTTTAACAAATATACATATACATGTTATTCTGTCTCTCCCATTGTACAGCGCTAAGGAATTTGTTGGCATTTTATAAATTCTTGTAACTGTTATAAGGTGGAGTATTAATTTGAGATCTAGTTTAATAGTTCTTTTATAACCCTTTTTTAAAGTTTTTTTTCATTAATGGAGTTTTAAGAAAATGTTTAAGATTGAAAAACGCTCTCCATTTAACTAAATGGGTTAATAAGCTGACCAGACCCGGCAATGAGACACCAGGGTGTCAGACTCATTATGGATAGCCAGACAAAAGATAATAAGGCCTCTGCTGCCTATTAACCCTTAAGGAGGAATGACAGAACTGTTCCTTCATAAATGCATTGACTTTAAAGACCCTAGGTCCTTAAAGGGTTAACAATCCACTGCTGAATTCCTCTGCGCCAGCCAGACTGACACAGTAGCTGCAATTTTTGCCGCCTCACTGGAAACTGCCGCCCTAGGCCTAGGCCTAGGCCAAGATACAGCACTGCTAAGGAGCATGCCTACATTGCCATAGCTGTGTTATTTTTTTCTATAAAAATGATATCCTGGTTTGATGCAGTATTTCAGTGTGTTGTACTACAGAGTCGATTTTACAAAGCTTTTGGCGCTTCAATTTCACCAAAAATACTGTGAATTCAATGTTTAGCGAATGGTCACCGTATTTTGCCAAAATTGGAGTCCCCGAAGCAGTTACTGAACATCAGCGAACAGCACCGATAACTGCTGAATTGGTATTGGCGAATTCCACTGAACCGCAAGAATGGGAAACTCTTTATACTCCGAATAGGAGTAAAAATTAATAAAACTTGTCCAAATAATAAATCAGGTCATTTTTTAAAAAAGAATAAAGCGGTCTGTTACAAAATATAAAACAAAAGGTGTTCTAAAAATTAAGTATATTTGCAAAAAAAATGTATACTATATTGCCAAAAGTATTCGCTCACCCATCCAAAAATCAGAATCGGGTGTGCCAATCCCTTCCATGGCCACAGGTATATGAAATCAAGCACCTAGGCATGCAGACTGTTTTTACAAACATTTGTGAAAGGATGGGTCGCTCTCAGGAGCTCAGTGAATTCCAGCGTGGAACTGTGATAGGATGCCACCTGTGCAACAAATCCAGTCGTGAAATTTCCTCGCTCCTAAATATTCCAGTCAGCTGTATTATAAGAACGTGGAAGTGTTTGGGAACGACAGCAACTCAGCCACGTAAACTGACGGAGCGGGGTCAGCGGATGCTGAGGCGCATAGTGCGAAGAGGTCGCCAACTTTCTGCAATCGCTACAGACCTCCAAACTTCATGTGGCCTTCAGATTAGCTCAAGAACAGTGCGCAGACAGCTTCATGGAATGGGTTTCCATGGTCAAGCAGCTGCATCCAAGCCATACATCACAAAGTGCAATGCAAAACGTTGGATGCAGTGGTGTAAAGCATGCCGCCACTGGACTATAGAGCAGTGGAGACGCGTTCTCTGGAGTGACGAATCGTGCTTCTCCATCTGGCAATATGATGGACGAGTCTGGGTTTGGCGGTTGCCAGGAGAACGGTACTTGTCTGACTGCATTGTGCAAAGTGTAAAGTTTGGAGGGGGGGATTATGGTGTGGGGTTGTTTTTCAGGAGCTGGGCTTGGCCCCTTAGTTCCAGTGAAAGGAACTCTGAATGCTTCAGCATACCAAGACATTTTGGACAATTCCATGCTCCCAACTTTGTGGGAACAGTTTGGAGCTGGCCCCTTCCTCTTCCAACATGACTGTTCACCAGTGCACAAAGCAAGGTCCATAAAGACATGGATGACAGCGTCTGTGTGGTGAACTTGACTGGCCTGCAGAGTCCTGACCTCAACCCGATAGAACACCTTTGGGATGAATTAGACGGAGTCTGAGAACCAGGCCTTCTCGTCCAACATCCGTGTGTGACCTCACAAATGCGATACTGGAAGAATGGTCAAAAATTCCCATAAACACTCCTAAACCTTGTGGACAGCCTTCCCAGAAGAGTTGAAGCTGTTATAGCTGCAAAGGGTGGACAAACGTCATCTTGAACCCTATGGATTAGGAATGGGATGTCACTTAAATTCATATGCGACTCAAGGCAGGTGAGCGAATACTTTTGGCAATATAGTGTGTATATATATATATATCTCCTATGGAATTAGTCTGTTTAACCCCCTTCGCTGCGGCAGATGCGCTCAGTCCTCCCATTGCAGCCGGGATTCTGGCCGATCTCTGCGGTCACCCGGTGCGGGTCCGCTGGGCGCGATGACGTTTATACCAGGCACTCCTGCCACCCGCCTATGAGGGGGGGGGTCCTTTGGACCTCTCTCCCTCCCTATCGGTAAGGGGCAGCAAAAAAAGGCAGGCACCGCTTTGAAGGGCACAGCCTACCCTTCCAAGCGGTGGCTGCCTTTTTAACCCCTTGGGGGCTGGATCACGATTCGTCACCAACAGGCGCCGGATCGCAGTCCCCTCCTGGAGCTGGCCAACATTTTGGATGTCGGTCAAGCTTCCTGGGTCTCCCCCCTGCCTACAGTTCAGGAGTTAACCCCTAGCTGCCACCTATGGTGGAGATGGGGTCAAATGTCCCCCTCCCGATCCGTGGCAGCTAGGGGTTAATGTTTGGTATCATTGAAACGGCCAAAGCGTGGCCTTTCCAATTGTATCAAACATGACCATGTTAAATTTAAAGAAACAAATTAATAATTTTTATATTTTTTTAAACTTTTTATTAATGCAGCAATATTGTTCACATTTCAATTATGTGAACAATGATGCTGCGCTATGGCCGGGCATTTGCTAAAAATCCCCCCCAAAAAAATGTATGTATGTCATACCTACCGCACCCAATATAAAATTATAACCGCAAAGGTTCGGATGATAAAAGTAAAGAGAAAAAAAAAACTTTTACACGCTGTAGATGATTTGAAAATTCTAATTTTATTGCATTATTTGTTATATTCAGGCAGGACATGATGTATACATATGATATATTATGAATCTGCCGAGTCTGCTGGAAAGTACGATGTATAATAAAATGTGACTTTAAATCGCGTTTAAACATGATGAGCGAAACCGGTAAAAATGAGCTCAGCAGTAAAGGGGTTAAAAAAACCTGTTGAAGTGAAACACTGAAAGTCGGGGCATTTCGATGGCATTTCAGTGCAATTCAGCATTCTGTGACTAGAATACACAATAGTCTAAGGGGCAATTCCCGCACCGCCGATTCGTATCGTATTTGCTATCAATTTTCCAGTATTAGGTGAATTGTAAGCTTGGTTGAATAGACGAATTGGCCCAAAATTGCATCAATGATGCAATTCAGAGTTTGGTGAATAACTGCTTATGTGGTACATATAGCCACTGTTTTGTAATGATGCAAAAATGGAGGTGTAGGGAAGTTGCACTACACTGAATCCAGTTTTAATTTTCTAAAGCTTTCACGGTCCTGGTTCTTCAGGCAGGAGAACCCAAACCGTTTAGCCTTCATGGTTGCCCATTCTTGCTTCTAAAACTGTCTCTTCATGTTTAGTTTCCAGAGATGAATGAAGTCAGCAAAGAAGATGAGGAAGGAGGTCGTCCTCTCACTGCTTTCCTGATACAGAATGCTGGCCTACTCGCTGGCTTTTCCATTATGTTGTTGCTGACAACGTTTTCTGGACAGATTCAGCTAGGATGAAAGAAGGAACCAGATCAAATACCATGCCATCCAGTTACTTTTTTTTTTTTTTTCTTCTAGCCCCGTAATAATTGTCCCCATTCTAATGGACCAAAGGGGTAATCTAGTGAAATGTTTTTATCACCTGCTCTACTATATAGAGGGAGGGCTGGAGATATGCAGAGTGCTGCTACCTGTCCGACGAACAAACCAATACAAACTCCATTGCTGCAAACTGTCCATAGGTGGCTTCAAAGATTGATAATAGGCAGCTGGAGGAAGGCAAACACACTATGGGGTCGATTGACATTCCTATGCCAGTCCTCTTGAAGTTTCACCCTGATCTTACATCAATCTTACATTATGTGGACTTGGAATAGTACAATTGAGCCATCCGACATCTCTAGAGGAGAAAGCAGTGACTGCTCCTGGACGCTTTATCATATTGATAAGTGACTATGACTTCTATTCTCCTTCCAAAGGACCAAACCCTGTGTGGATAGGAGCTCTGCTGTGTCCACTGCTTATTAAACTGCCCCCCCCACATATATTGTAGCAGTGATATTTTGTAGTGTCCCATTCCATTGTGGTAGCAATATTATTCCGTTATTCACTTTCCTTCCCTCATTTATAAACTGACATGTGGACCTTGCCTTTCAATCTGCACTGACCATGCAAACTATGTGTTCTGCTGCTGCTCCCATCGTGTCCCAAGTGTCTTCTGTGTTTTTGTGCGTTATTGAACTAGAGGATCGGACAAAACAAGAAAAAAATATTTTTATATAGCTGCATCTGTTACAGGATAACATGTGCAAAAGTGTTATAAGAAGCTGTTGTGTAACATTTCTGAATGAGAGCAATGTGTACATAGCTATGGTATAACCTACAGCTACTCTGCTATTAAAAGGCATTTTTCTACATCACACATTGGGTTCCCTGCCAGGTAGTTAATGCGTCATTTCCATTGATGGCAAAGTTAGAATGTGTAAAAACACTCCTTTTTATCCCCAACTTTGGGTGAGTTTCGTCTACTTTGCTATGAGTGGGATAAAGAATACATGCCTTACCTTGTTACATGGCCATGTTTTACAAATTTTAGATTGTAATAAAAAGCATGACCCCCCCCCCAGCAAAATCCCTGTAGTTCGTAGGGCTCTTCTAATATTGCAGAAATTGCAATAATGAACAGTGTGTTGTAATGAAAAACACACAGCGCTCAAGGTAAACTGTGCAATGCCAGTATGAACACATGTCCTCTGCATACTGACGTTGTACACAATTGTCATCATTTGAGACACCTGATTTGAGCAAGGCCTTGGGTGACCACCTGTTTTGCCTAATTATAGGGCCAGCTCTGACAGGATCCCACTAAAAATTAACTTGGCCCAAAAAACCTTTTAATATTCTTTTCATTCAGATAAGGTGTAAAGAACTTAAATAGTATCAATATTAAAAATGCTGGCCAGATTTTGGTACTTATCTATTTGTAATTATGACCCAGGCTCTGAGATCAGAGATTAGTTTTTCTATAGCAAATGTGGTAAACCATTAACTGTCTAAAATACTGAAATATTTAATATTCAAAGTACAAAAAATACTTTTAATTTCTGCATGGATAGTTTTGGGTTTTACTATTTGTAATGGTCAAGTAACCGTCCCTTTCCTCTTAGTTTACTACCCCCCCCCCCAAACATTTCCCTTCTTTCACAACACTGGGTGTATGGCTTGAATAACAAACAGTATTTAATTATGTGAACAAGCAACCATCAGGTTCTACACTGAATTGTGATTAAATGACAAGAGTATTGCAGATCTTAATTTCTTCTAAAATATTCAATTTGCTTGTCAATTTTTTTCCACTAAATTCAGTTTATTTATTTTTCTTCTGGAAGAAACCCTTCATTCCCAGGCTTGTGCTGGTATTTACTTTGGATCAGCACTGGAATAACAGGAGTTGTAAGACTTGGTTTTTGCAATGACACCTCATAAATATAAGCGTTACAAGGCTGTATTTTTGGTTTTTTTTTCCACACGATGCTTCCATCTCCAGATCTGACATTAAAAGCATTGTTTGGATGCGGCCTAGTCATTTTTCTTTCATTCTTTTGATGTGGGTGGGTGATGTGGTGGAAATGGAAACACTTGCAGTCGTTCTGTGTAATAGAAGATAAATTCTCATTTCTTGTTATTGCCGTCTACAAGAAAATCTCAATTGGTGACTACTGTATCTCTAAACCTATACAATCTCCAATCCCTAATCTCAACCAGCATTTGACAGAAGAGACTACATTCTGGGGTTGGCTGCCTATTTTTTAACCGTAGATCAGACTTTAATTGGGTTAAAATATTTTTAAAAATTTTTCTTTTGGCAAGGACACATGCAAGTGTTGGTATGAAGATAACATTTCGTTAATTATTCCTATTTGAAATAAGAGTCTGTACCCATGTCCCTTCTGACCTTAATGCATGTGCTTTACTTCGCAGCTGCGTCTGTGTCCTGATGTCTGGTCACTGCTTTGACTCATAGCAGTCTTTGGGGTAAATAGCAGAGCATGGGTAAAGCAGCTGCGTTTTAGTTCAGAAGGGAGAAAACTGAAGAATCTTCTAAAAGAATGAAGTAATGGATGTATGATTGAAAAATGTTGCCTTTTAACATACTGAATTTAATTGGACAAAGGAAAATAAATGTATGGGGCCCTGCCAAACATGGCACTTAGCTGCCACTGGGCCCACGTCATGTTCTGACCAGGATAACCTGGTGCTGGTGAGGAAAGCTGAGATCTCTGTTCCTGCATTGGCTGAGTGCAGACTGCTTGAAGCAACTAGTTCCCATCCCATAGAAGGATTTAGGACTGGAAATAAGCCACTATTTGGGATTTAGTACATGTGACCAGGTCTCTCTCCCGCCGCAGAGGATATCGCCAACCTCCATGCAGTAAAGGTAAGCCAGAGAAGGGGGTCATTTTATTAAAATAATAATTGTACAATGCGTAAACCTTACCTGTCTTGCACATACTACGCAGACTCATTGTACACCTTCTATACAGCCACCGTATGGTGCTTATTCACAAAACACTGTAGTTTACTGTTGTTGCAACTTTTGATAAACTTGGGCATTTTCCAAAAAAGTAGATACAGTGGCAGGAGGTGAATTATTTTATGAATTTTCTGTAGCTGCTGGTTTGAATTCCTTCTCTGGTTTGCTGAATTTTGTTGTCATTGCAACAGTAAACAAAAAAAATATATATATTTTTTTTTTTTTACCTTGGGCACCATGTTGTATAATGTGGTGGACACAATCTGAGGTAGAATTTCAAGTAACTCCTCGTATGAACCATCTGGTTGTGTAGTTTGTCATATACTTTGTCATATTTTAACTTTTTGTTTCTGTAGTCATTGTAAAAATTGTAATGATATGAGTAGCTAGGCGGACACGCAGGTCCAGCAATACCACGTCCAAACAGTGAAAGGGGGGGCACGCAGGTCAAACAGTAAGGTGTGGGTTGTGCAGCCTCCCGGGCATATTTAACTCTTTGCACTTCAATAAAAATTACACAATACTTGTTTAAGTTGTGCAAGGTGCACCTTGGGCTCCTAAATCTATCTAAAGTGACTGTCCAATCGCAGGAGATACTATTTATCTCAAGGCATCTAGACCAATGTAATGTTGGTCTCTGAGTAAATTTGGAGATTTAAAACCATACCTTCCCCAGTCTGAAAATTACCAATTTATGTTAAAAAAAATAAGTTATAAAATAAGGCTGCCTGTACTTACTAACACCCCTTTTGGTTTTCTAATTTTTGTGTACTTTTTTTAAAAAAAAATTGCAATTCCATGTAGTGTTGTATACATACTAATTTTATTCATGACCTATAGTGTGCTAAAATGAGACTTTTTTTTATTATTACTGCATTTTCCTATCTTTTTGTAAGGATGACCCATAAAATATTTAAGATTTGGATAATAAAATGTGGAAAAATAACTTTACATGCTGTAAATGACTGAAATCCGAACAGAAGTTTAGATTAGACCAGGGCCGGCCCAACCATGGTGCACAGTGGAGCGATTGCTCCAGGCGTGGAATTCCAGCAGAGTGGCGTTTTTTTGCCGCTGGTGCACACTTTTTTTAATGAGCTCACAGCGGCCTCTGTGTCCAGGACCAATGGCTGATGAGATAAATCCGGGTCTGGCAGAGACTGGCCACGCCTCCTGTACACGAGATATCAGCCAGGGCTGGAGGAGGGAGCAGCCTGCTTGAGAGTGCAGGGCGGGTGAGGGAATACCATGAGCTCCATGTGGTGCGCTGCAGGAGGGGGGGGCTGAATATGGACAGGGGCAGCAATCCTGATGATGCTAAAACCAGAGGGATTCCCTGCTGCAGGCAAGTATGTAATGTGTATTATCAATTGTATGGATAAACCTGCCATACATCCAGCCAGGGCATGCTCTGTACACAGGAGAAGGAGGTTTCATCTAGAATCTGAGAGCTGTATTGCTGCCATTTATAGATCTGATCTGTGTACAGTGAATGTGACATACATGATCACACTCACTAATAGCAATCATTCATAATCATGGTCCTTTTACTGTACATAGCTCTATTCTAATGAAAGAAGTGATCACTTTATATCACCACCTGCTTATTACTGCAATTCATATACATATCCCCCCATTTACTATAGATCAGTGTGTCATTCATATACAGCGCTATACTGTAGATCACTGTATTCTACATTGCTGTCTGTATTTCATATATATACCCCCACTGTGTATTGTAGATCACTTTTTGCTATTCCTTATAATACCCAGTGGCGGGGTGTATATAGTATATATATATATATATCAGACAGCAATGTATAATACAGCGATATGTATGGATATACAGGGTGAGCCAGTCAAACCTGCATTTTTGAAATGACTGTAAAAAATAAACGGATGGATATTTCAAAATTTTATTGTTACTATCTTAATGTACATTAAAAAGCATTTACGAAACAACATTCACTGTTTAAAAATAACTCCAGTAAGATGGTGTCCTTCCCGATTGAGACATTCTTGTAGGCGATTTCTGAAACAGCCCAACAACAAGAAAAAATCGCACACTGTGAGGTCAGGCGATCGGGGAGGCCAAGAAATTGCTCCATTTCGGGATATCACCCGATTTGGAAAAACATTGTTGAGAACATTCATGCTCACACGGGCTGTATGACTTGTGGCACCGTCTTGCTGGAATAAGGTTTCATTGTTCATTCCATGTTGACGAAGCTGAGGAATGAAGAACGAATGCAACATTTCCGAATAGCGTTGTGCATTCACAGTAACTGCTTGCTCCCTGTCATTTTCAAAAAAATACGGGCCTATGATTCCCAATGAGGACATTGCACACCAAACTGTTACCTTGCTTGAAATGGAGTGGTGTTTGATGGAGTTGTTGCGGGTTTTCATCGCTCCAATATCGGAAATTTTGTTTATTCACAAAACCGGAGAGATGGAAATGTGCCTCATCGCTCATCCACAGGTTGTGAACAAGGTCCTCGTTTTCATCAAACATGTCCAACAACGTTTGACAAAAATGCCGTCGAGCTGCAAAATCGTTTTCATTCATAGCCTGAACAACCTGAATTTTGTATGGGTGATGGTGTAAATCTAACCAAGTTTCTTCGGACGCTCGTGTTTGCCATGCCAAGCGCAGCACTCTGTCGACGCGCCGATCTCCGAGGGCTTCTTTCCACAGCAACTCTCACGCGGTCAATATTCGTGGGAGTTCGCCCTGATCTTGCACTGCCACCCCTTCTGCTTCTCGTTTCACCAATTGCTTCAAAGTTTGTCACCCACAATTTGATTGAATTAACAGACGGCACTGGCTTATTTCGATTAATTTGAAAATTCTTCCGGAAACGACGCTGAGCGGCTGCATAACTACCACTTTGGTAAAACGCTTTCACAGCGAATGAACGTTGTTGTTTAGACCACTGCTCCATGACGACTGAAATGCTTAGTTGTGGGGGACACAATGGTAACCTTGCTGTGGCCAGTGTCTGGCAGAGGTTTTTTTTCTTTTTTTTGCTGTGGAGCTCTGTGATACACTCATGCACATCGCACATTAATGTGCGTTTATTGCTCTGACGCTTTGTGATAAACACATGCGGTGTGTATGAGTTTTTTTTGGGGGGGGCGGCGGCAGCACAATGGCTTGGGCCGGCCCTGGATTAATCTATTCCGAATCTGAACATTCCTGCAGCTCGGGGCCAATCTGGCAAAGTTTTAAAAAAAAAAAAAATTATGTATTTTATTAGACAATGCCATGGCTTTAGTATAATGTATATTTGTCCCACATGAAATGAGCAATACCACTGCCATTACTCACTTTCTCATTTCCCATGCTGTTAGCGAGTCCAGTGTTTTATAAATGGTCCATATTATTCATAAGAATACAACCCTCCAAAATACAATCAAAATGTGTTTTTTCAGGTTTTGTTAAAGAGTAATATTTTCTTTATAAATGGGAACCTGTTGCTGCATTAACAGTAGCCCATAGAATGTATAACCAAAGGTCTGGATGATGTCAAATTATTTTACACACTGAAAAGGTTTGAAATCTGAATGGGCATTTACATTATATTATACATTTTATAATCATGCTGACGGGACATGAAGTATACACACAATGATATATTTTGAATCTCCTAAGTTCACAAAACCTATATAATTTGTCTGGGTTGTATAATAAAACATGACTTCCAAAACCGAGGCTGAAGTTTTCTTCTTTGGTTGCTTATTCAGATAAATGGTTCATACATACATACAATTGTGTGTGTATGTATGTATGTTTTTTGAATGGCCCTCTGGCATAGATCCCTTTTTATTTCGACATGGATCTAGTTGGATGCCTGGGGAGGGAGGGAGAAGACCACGACAAAAAAACACTTTTATATTCGTTCGTTTACTTACAGAACAGGTAAACGTGTTTATTCCATGAGCTTTAGAAGAACAAGTTGTCCTCTTGCATTTACAGACAGATGGTCAGTTGCAACAATAAATATTAAATGTAGCAAAAATGGACATGACTGGCTTCTGTGGACCGTTGGGGTGCGTGTGTGTGTTTTATATATAATCTCTCAATGGGAAACCGGGGAGTTTATATACAGTTGTTTAAAATTATTCAACCCCCAATGCTGTAAAGGGTTTTAGGGAATTTAGTGTACATTTGTAATTGTATTCAGAATGAAATCCTACAAGGACTTTTTAAAGAACCATATGCAACTAAAATGACATCAATTGGTTTTGTAATACAGTAGTAAATGTTTCTTTTGTGAATTCTTCATTGACACAATTATTCAACCCCTTAAAGACTACCACTCTGAAGAACAGAGGTTCATTCAAGTGTTTTCAATCAGGTATTGAAAACACCTGTGGATGTCACGGAGCAGCAATAAAGCATAATAAGCACCAATTAGGCAGCTTTAAAATGACTGTGATACTCGGCTCCTTCTAGACATTTACTGGTGTGGTTACAAACATGGTGAAGTCAAGAGAATGGTCCAGGAAGACAAGAGAAGAGGTGATTACTCTTCACAGGAAGGGCAATGGCTACAAGAAGATTGCAAAGATGTTAAACATACCAAGAGAGACCATAGGAAGCATCATTCGCAAATTCAAGGCAAAGGGCACTGTGGAAACGCTACCTGGTCGTGGCAGAAAGAAGATGCTGACTTCGAGTGCTGTGCGCTACCTGAAGCGTAGAGTGGAGAAAAGTCCCCGTGTGACTGCTGAGGAACTGAGAAAAGATGTCAGATGTGGGTACTGAAGTTTCAGCTCAGACAATACGGCGCACACTGCGTAATGAAGGCCTCCATGCCAGAACTCCCAGACGCACCCCCTTGCTGTCTCCAAAGAATAAGAAGAGTCGACTGCAGTATGCCAAAAGTCATGTGGACAAACCACAGAAGTTTTGGGATAGTGTTCTGTGGACTGATGAAACAAAATTAGAACTGTTTGGGCCCATGGATCAACGCTATGTTTGGAGGAGGAAGAACAAGGCCTATGAAGAAAAGAACACCTTGCCTACTGTGAAGCATGGCGGGGGGTCAATCATGCTTTGGGGCTGTTTTGCTTCTGCAGGTACAGGGAAGCTTCAGCGTGTGCAAGGTACCATGAATTCTCTTCAGTACCAGGAGATATTGGATGACAATGTGATGCAGTCCGTCACAAACCTGAGGCTTGGGAGATGTTGACCTTTCAACAGGACAATGATCCCAAGCATACCTCCAAGTCCACTAGAGCATGGTTGCAGATTAAAGGCTGGAACATTTTGGAGTGGCCATCGCACTTAAATCTGATTGAGAGCCTCTGGTGGGACTTAAAGAAAGCAGTTGCAGTGCGCAAGCCTAAGAATGTGACTGAACTGGAGGCTTTTGCCCATGACGAATGGGCGAAGATACCCGTAGATCGCTGCAAGACACTTGTGTCAAGCTATGCTTCCCGTTTAAAAGCTGTTCTAACTGTAAAAGGATGTTGTACTAAGATTGAATGCCACTTGGGGGTTGAATAAAACTGATAATGATGTGAGCACAGAAAAGACATTTGTGGTTATTTCATTATAAATGTTCTGTTATATTTGTCTGACCTACACGTGCCTCTTTGATCAAAATCAATGTCAAACTGGCCAAAACACTCAATTTCAGTGGGGTTGAATAATTTTGAACACAACTGTAGCTCTTCTGGAAGCTCATATTGGAGATCTGGAAGGGCAAATCGTAACGCTGAGGCAGATTGTCAATCTTGAGAGGGGTCAGCGTCTCACGGAGCAAAGTATATTTGAGGAATCTAGTGGTGTGGGAGGAGTGGAGTTAACTGGGGAGCAGGTTGGTAGCTGGGTGTCAGTGACATGTGGTAGCAGGGGGGAAGGGAAGAGGAAAAGGTTGGCTAGTCCTGATCTTGCACACCCAAGCAGATTTGCCCCATTGAGCAAAGATGTTGGGTGCATCGGCTCAGGTGTAGCTGTATTGGGGGAGGCTGTTACCTCTAACAGCAGGGGGATCAGCCCACCAAGTAAGGGAGGGATAAAGAGGGCAAGTAAGCCTAGACAGGTTGTGGTGGTAGGGGACTTAAGTGAGTAGACCGAGTAATCTGTCGCTCTAACCGGACATTTTGCTGTCTGTCGGGTGCCCATATTAGGCATGTGACTGACAGAGTGGATGGATAATTGGGGGGGGGAGGGGCTGGAGATGACACAGCTGTCATGGTCTATAGTGGTACCAATGACAAAGTAAGAGGAAGATGGAAGGACCTGAAGAATGAGTTCAGAGAACTAGGACGTAAACTGAAGAGGTCCTCCAAGGTAGTATTTTCTTAGATACCTGTGCCACGCGCTACAGTAGAAAGGCAGCTGGAGATCAGGGAGGTCAATGCGTGGCTTAAGTCTTGGTACAGGAAGGAGGGCTTTGGGTTTTTAGAGCACTGGGCTCATTTTGCATTGCGGTACAATCTGTATAGTCGTGATGGATTGCACCTGAATGGAAGCGGGTCAGCTGTGCTGGGGACAAGATGGGTAAAAGGTTAGAGGAGACTTTAAACTAGTGGAAGGGGGAGGGATACAGAAGCCTACAAATTGGAGACAGTCTGTGCTGAAACCCATCCACTAAGGGGGATGGAGACGGGATGGGTAGAGACAATATTAAATGTATGATTGCTAATGCAAGGAGCCTCAATAACCAGATGGAACTAGAGACAATAGCATTTACTAAGCAATACAACATAAAGGGTATAACAGAAACGTGGTGGGATGAAACACATGACTGGGCAGTAAACTTACATGGTTATACATTGTTTAAGAGGGATAGAAAACAAAGTGGGGGGGATATGTTTGTATGTCAATCATGATTTAAAGCCGAATAGTACACACCTGTTAAGCGACGAGGTAAATGTGGAATCCTTATGGGTAAATATTTCTTTGGAGAATAAACAGGGAAGTCAACTATTGGCATATGCTATAAACCACCTAATATAAATAATGATTAGGAATAACAACTGTTAGAGCAAATCAGGACGGCTGCACATCGGGGTAGCACTTTAATTACCCGGACATGAATTGGGATAGTGGGACTAGTAATTTGGCAAAGGGAATCCGGTTTCTGAACCTGTTATGACACAATGATACCTTCATGACACAACTGGTAGAAATACCAACTAGAGAGGATAACTGTCTGGATCTGGTTATAACAAACAATGCGGATCTTTTGTCAAATATTCATGTAAGGGAGCAGTTGGGAAACAGTGACCATAATATGGTGTCTTTTGAAATAAACTTGAAAAAATACATTCATAGGGGGCATGCTAAAACAATTGTTTAAAGGCCAACTTCTTTAAAATAAAGGAAGCGCTCCATGTCATTGACTGACAACTCTTTCATGGGAAAAAACAGAGGATAAGTGAAATATCTTTAAACTAACACTAGAAAAGTACACGTCACAATACATTCCACTGGGTAATAAATATAAAAGAAAGCGACTGAAACCAATGTGGCTCAGTAGGAAGGTAACCAAGGAAATGAAAAATAAAAAAGCAGGCATTTAAAGCTTTGAAATCTGAAAAATGTGAGGCATCCTATTAGGGATGCACTGATACTGTTATTGATAAAAGTAGTACCAGGCCCGTCTTTAATATTGATTGGACCCTGGGCAAACAATTTCTTGGGGCCCCCTGAAAGCCTGTCCACTGCATAATTTTGCTCTCCACCCCCAACATCCTAAAAAACCCACAAAAACAACATGGACTTGTCTCAAAACTCACAGCAATGTGCGGTGTGTATGAGCGTATCACAAAGCTCCACAGCAATAAAACTCAGTAATGTGCAGTGCGTATGATCGTATCAGAGCTCCACAGCAATAAAACTCAGTAATGTGCGGTGTGTATGAGCGTATCACAGCTCACACACCCAATAATAGAGCTAATTATTATTATACTTTATTTATATAGCGCCAGCATATTCCGCAGCGCTGATTAAAGAACATATCTGGCGGCACACATTAGATAGAAAAGAATGACAATGCTTTGTAAAAATGGTGATTAATTCAATGTAACAGTTTTTTGTTTGTCTTAATGTTGGTCTGCAGAACAAGATTAGCCATGCAACAAGGGTTTACTTAGAAGTGACTTTGTTCATTTGTAATGGCTGAATAATAATATGAGATATATTATACTGGGCATTCAATAAGTGTTTATATATATATGTATTGGGCCAATTAACCCAGCACATTAGGGTTGAGCTGCCTGTCACACAGGGATCGGTCAGCAGGGTCCCTCAATGATACAGCTGGGGGGGGGGGGGTCTGATCTGCCAAAACACAGAGAGGGGGGGGGGTGAAGCATTAGAGTGCTGCACCCCCCCCCAGTCCCTGTGTTTTGGCAGATCAGACCACCCCCCCAGCTGTATCATTGAAGGACCCTGCTGACCGATCCCTGTGGCCACATAGATTAAGTACAGGCAGGCCAATGACAGTGAGAAGATCTCCTCCCCACCCCTCTGATATCTGATACCTCCAGGGGCTTGTGTGGTTGGAGACCCACAGGAGCTGGTGGAGCAGCGGCCACATGTCCCCCAGTGAGAGGGGGGGGGGGTTCCAGGCAGGGAAGGAGGAAGCAGGAGCTCCTGCTTTGACGATCTGCAAAGGCCCTGCCCTACACCCCCCCCAGGAATTAGATAGCAGCGGGGGTGGAAAGAGGGGAGCAGATAGCAGTCAGAGGCGGCAGGGATCTCTACAGCAACAGGCAAACCATGGAGGGGCACACAGATGAAGTACCTGGCTTCTGCAGCAGGATACTGACTGGGCAGGCAACAGACAGTGCAGGCTGAGTGGATTCATCCACACGCCTGTGTACTGTCTACTTTCCTTCCCCCGCAATTTTATGTAAAGAAGCTTGGCTGGCCCAGCACGTGCAGGGGAGGCACTTGACTTGTTGAAAGCCTCGCTGTGGCTCAGTCAGTCACTCACTCACTCTCGGTCTCCAGTCACTCTGCGAGTGTGCACGCACTGACCTGGCTGCCGATGCCGAGTGAAGCCTCCTGCTCCTTCCCACCCATGTGACAAGTAGTGTGGCGCCGGCGCACTGAGTCACCACCGTCACATGACTAATTATTCTGCTTCCGGATTCGCGCGGCTGGTAGATCGGCACGAGCAGCTGGAAAATAAATTTGTGCCCCATAGAAAATAGACTGGCGGCGGCATCCACGCTTCACGCGGGCCCAAGGGGCAGCTGCTTTGGGCCCCTCAACAATGACTGGGCCCGGGGCAACTGCCCCGAGTAGTACTAGTAATATAAACATCTCAATAACAACCAGCTGGGTGGAGTAGATGTAACATCACTGCTCTGTGTGGAGCGAGCCTGTGGTGACATGAGTTCGATTCCAGCAAGAGCACCTCTCCAGTAAGTGTCCTTGGGCAAGACCCCTAACGGTACATACTCGCCACCCAGTAGGCTTGTGCACCGATTTTTTTTTTTTTTTTTTTTTTTTTTTTCGGTTCGATTTGTTCGGATGTTTAAACTTTTTGATTCGGCTCGTTTCGACCGATTTCTGTTTCGATTCGGTTTGTTTTTCGTGTACATTTTTTTTTCGGAATTTTTCGGATCACTTTGCTCGTTTTTTGTATCGACTTTTCGGAAATTTTTGTTTTTTCGGAACTTCTGTTCTCGTTTCAAAGTGTCTACGATAATTCTGGCGATTCTATAGTGTTTTTTTTTTCTTATGAATAATTGAATATACATTTCACAACTTTATTTAATCATATTAAAATGGTATGAAAGCCAAGGAACAAAAAAAATGAAGAAAACGATTTAAAAAACGCTAAACTGACCCGAATGCCACAAGAAACAAGTGATACGCATTTACAAATACAAAATTTACAGAATCAGCGATATAACCGATAATAGTTAAATATACTATTTCCAGAATTACTGAAATGGAACCGAAATCACGAATGGAACCGAAATCATGAATAGAGCAAAAATAAATTTCGATTTGACACATTTCAAGTCCATTCGAAAAATCCGTAAATTTTTCGTTTCGGCTCGGAAAACTTTTCGGATCTATCGGTTTTCGGGTCCGATCCGATTCGGAAATTCGAACGAATCCGAAGACACGAATCGGAAAATTTCGTGAAAATTCCGAAACCTGAAACGCACATCCCTACCACCCAGGACATACTTGAAAACGAGAGAAATCTCAATGTATCCTTCCTGGTAAAATACTTTATATAATCATTTTACACTGGGCAGGTGGTGCCCAGTGGGAGGGCTTTCTAGTATGCCCCACGAGCCGGCTCCTTTTGGCCTATCCATGCAGAGACGGGGGTCATTGGCTGTAGGGATGACCTGGACCAGGCTGTCCCACAGCAGTGAAATGATGTGTGCCAGCTAGTGGGTGGGGCTGGAGGAGGCCCACTGAAGTCAGCAGGGTGTACTATGCAGCACTGCGATGTCAGGGCCCACCTGCTACAGGGACAGCATAGTACGCCCTGCGGCGGGAAAGGGTTAGCACACAGACATCCTGTATGGTGAATGACAGGCACAGGGTGAATTGGACATTTAGACAATAGAGTGAGAATATGAGGAGTCAGTCCCACACCTCCCAGAAGAAATCTTGGGTCTGGGTACCCCCCCGTTAAAAGTGGTGTAACGCTGGCATTATCAACCACAAGACCATGGGTGCCATAACTTGGCAAGGAAGTGGACTCAAAGCACTGCTGCCTTCCTGCCTGTGCTCTGCACGCTAGGCTCACCTTCCTCACCTGGGGTTACCACTCTACCTGTTGAGAGTTACCCCCACCAGCCCAAATAGCTTCACCCTTAGAAATCCTAAAAAAGGGGACAAGATACCCCTGATGGTTCCCCAAAACACTGGGTAGAAATGGTAATCCCAATCACGATTCAACCAACACCAGAAAGCTATTAAATGGGCGTTTAAAGTAGGGATGCACCGAAACGAAAATTTCCGGCCGATACCGTAACTTTGGGATCTGTTTGGCTAAAAACCGATACCGAAAATCAGACATGAGAACCTGGGCCTGGAGGCCAGGGACTTGCCTGATCCTGAAGGCCGGCCGAGCAAGCTTCTTGGCCGGCCTCCAGGCTCAGGCGAGCCCCCAGCCGGTCGCTCGCCTGATCCTGAAGGCCGGCCGAGCAGCTTGCTCAACCGGGCCTCCAGGCCCAGGTTCGCATGGCTGATTGTAGGTGAGTAAGGTGCAACCATCCTCCCCGGCCGAGCAGCCTGCGACAGCTGGAAGACTGTCACTGCTGGATCTCAGGACCGAAGTAGGAGGATGTAGGTGAGTATGTCGCCTACACATACTCCCCTATATCCTCCTTCGGCCATGAGCTCCAGCGGTGACCATCCTCTGGCTGTCGCAGGCTGCTCGGCTGTCCTCCAGGCTCAGGCGAGCCCTCGGCTCGGCCTTCAAGGCCCAGCCGAGCCAGGGGGGCTCGCCTGAGCCTGGAGGATGGCCGAGCAGCCTGCGACAGCCGGAGGACGGTCACCGCTGGAGCTCAGTGCCGAAGTAGGAGGTTGCCTACAATCGGCCCTGAGCTACTCCAGCGATGGCAGTCCTGCATCCAGTGCCCGCTCTCTGTGTCGGTCACCGGGATGATGTCACGAAAGCCTTTGACCCAGGGTCAAAGGCTTCCGTGACGTCATACCGGCGACCAATGGAGAGAGGACACTGGATGCAGGACTGCCATCACTGTAGGAGTTCAGGGCCGATGTAGGTGAGTGTGTGCAACCGGTGGAGGACTTGAGGCCGCTGTAGGTGAGTGTGCTCTCCACCCCCCCCCCCAACAAAATCCGTTACCTGGGCCTGGAGGCCCGCCCGAGCCACCTGCTCAGCCGGCCTTCAGATTCAGGCGAGCCCCCTGCTCGGTTGGCCCTCTGGCCGAGCCGGGGACTCACATGACCCTGGAGGACGGCCAAGCAGGCAACTCGGCCGGCCTCCAAGCTCAGGCGAGCCCCAGGCACGGCTGGGCCTCTAGGCCCAGGCCAAGCTGGGGGCTCGCCTGAGCCTGGATGCCGGCCGAGCAAGTAGGCTCAGGCAAGCCCCCAGCTCGGCCGGGAAATGAAAATTTTCGGCTGAATTTCCATTTCGGCCGAAACCGTAAAAACAACATTTTCAGCCGATAATTTCCTGTGGCCGAAATTTCGGTGCATCCCTAGTTTAAATACATAAAATGTCAAAAATGGTATAAAATGGTACAGATACATAAAAGGGAAATAACCACACAGCTAGCTAACTCACAGTCCCTGCATCTGACTGAGAAGTGGAGCACAATCTCTGGGTTCATGTCATGCCCCACGCCGCGGCCTGCTCCCTGCCTGGACCGCCATTCTGGGGCACACACACACCATACGTACCGGGAGGTCCCTCGTGGCACGCCGCTCGAGTCCCAACATGGAGACAGCTTGCAGTACCTCCCACGCCGCCGCCAGGATCTGAATGCTGGGAGACAAAGCGCGCACGCGCGATCGCATGCCTTCCTAAGAAACAAAGAACTTTGTACTCTGGCGCCCTCTGCTGGTAGTTCGTCATCAGCACAAATTGTATGAAAGAAAAAAGCACCTTTGAGATATCCTCCATAGAATTCCTGGGATACATCCTATCACCAGGACATGTTGAAATGGATAAAGCCAAGGTTAAGGCGATTCCAGACTGGCCGACACCCAAAGACAAAAAAATGGTTCAACAGTTCATGGAATTCGCCAATTTTTATCGTCGTTTCATCCGGTCCTTTTCTCATCTCAGCGCACCCATCACATCCTTGACCAAGAAATATGTGTATTTTCGCTGGACCGAAGAAGCTCAACGGGCGTTCAACAAACTGAAAGAAAGTTTTACCCAAGCCCTGATTCTGAAAAAAACAGATATCAACCTGCCGTACTAGCTGGAGACAGACGCCTCTGATATCACCTTAGGAGCGATTCTCACAGAAATCTAGAACCAAGAATCTTATGTATCCAGTGGCCTTTTATTCCAGACGTCTTACCCCAGCCGAAAAGAACTACAGCATAGGTGAAAAAGAACTCCTGGCAATCAAGAGCACTCTCGAAGAATGGAGGCACCTCCTCGAAGGGGCAAAATATCCTGTAGTCGTGTTCACAGACCACCGCAACCTGGAATATCTCTGCACAGCCAAAAGGCTACGACCTCGACAAGCTAGATGGGCGTTCTTCTTCGCCCGCTTTCTGTTGCTCCAGGTCTGTAGGTGATGTGTAAGAAATGGTAAGGCGGATACTCTTTCCCGTCGGTATGACTCCGACACCTCTCCATCCACCACTCAAAATGACTCCATTCTGCCTAGCGACTTCTTCTGTGTCTCACAAGGAGCCCTAATGGAGAATATAAAGAGGCACAGTCTCCAACCACTGACTGACGTCCAGGGACTCGTATCCAACGACGGACTCCTATCATGATGAATAGATATGTTCCTCCTGAGGTCCGTCTACAGGTACTACAACACTCTCACGATATCCCGGCTGCAGGGCACGGTGGCATCAAGAAAACCATAGATGCTTTTCAGCGATACTTCTGGTGGCCATCCACTTCTGGTGGACATCACCGTCTTTGTACTCTCTTGTCCTGTCTGTGCACGCAACAAACAACCTCGCACCCGTCCTGCTGGTCTTCAACCTCTGGTTCCTCCGCTGCATCCGTGGAGAGACATCTCTATGGACTTCATAGTGGACCTTCCCATCGATACACCACTATCCTGGTGGTGGTGGACCGCTGTACCAAGATGGCCCATTTTATACCAGCATTAGGCCTACCCACGGCAGCCGAAACAGCCACCTTGTTCATCAAGGAGATATTCCGACTCCATGGTACTCCTCGTTCCATTGTTACAGAGGGTCCCAATTTACGTCTCGCTTCTGGTCCCAGATGTGTCCTAGCCTACGGATTACCAGGTGTCTTTCTTCAGCTTTCCATCCAGAGAGCAATGGCCAGACTGAGAGGACAAATCAGACACTGGAACAGTACCTTCGTTGTTTCACCACGCACTTCCAAGACGACTGGCTGGACGTCATACCGACCGCCGAATTTGCGTACAACAATCAGGTACACACATCAACTTTCACTTTTCTTTGCCAACTATGGTTACCATCCTAGCACTCTTCCAGAGATGCCACTTGAAAAGGTTTATGGTAATTATACTGGAAATATAGAATTTATCAAGTTTCTTCTTTATATAATCAAAACTGAAGTAAGGCGCTGCGCGACTCTGATCAGAGGAGACGATAGAAAACAACCACACCGAGATATGGCAGATTATCATCTGATCAGCTCGTGGTCTGTCAGATCCGTTTATTATTTCAACATCCAATAGAAATGTTCGTTATAGAAAAGAGCTTCCTGATTTCGCGGGCATTTCTATCACCTCGCTGACTAGCCTCGAGAGGAAACGAAACTGAACAGTCACCGTACTGAAACAAGGAAGGGGGGGGGAATTCACACCAAAATATCAAACTACCTATCATATTAAAATACCTTTCACCACTCAACACTCCTGTTCCGGAGGTGTCAACCCGTCTGAGAGCCCTACGCGGTCAACTATGAACGCTACGCCACCAGTTGCGACTAGCCCAACAGAACCAAAAGAAGTTTGCTGATCGTGGTAGACGAGAAGCTCCGGTGTATGGACCTGGGGATAAGGTGTTACTATCCACTGCTCATCTTCGTTTGGATTGTCCTTCGAAGAAACTGGGTCCTCGCTACATAGGCCCGTTCCCGGTCCTTAAAATGATTAACTTCGTGACCGCCCATTTAACCCTTCCTACAGAATCCATCCGGTCTTCCATGTGTCTCTTGAAACCCTGGCATGAGAATCCTTTTCCTGGTAGGAATACTGAACCACCTGCTCCTGTGTCCTTATCCGGAGTATGAAGTCTCCCGAATCCTGGACTCTCACCTTCGCTATGACAGATTAGAGTATCTGTCAGGCACGCTCACGTACCTAAGTGAAAACAGGAGCCTCGAGTACGTAGAAGAGAAACCAGTCCTTGTAGTGGCTGGGTTAACACAAATAATGAGGGCTGCCCTGCCTTCAGGCCAACACCAACCAAGGGTACGTAACGGCAGTGCCGGTAAAGCAAGATAGAGTCACAATGCGGTACCAGTCCTTATAGTGGCTGGGTTTCGCACAAAAACAGGAGGTGAACCTATAAGGCAGGGACACAAGGAGGACAGGAACCAGTCCTTAGAGTGGCTGGTGTAAACGCTGGTAAGCCAGGAACGTATATCAGAAAGCCAAAGGGTATAGGCGAAAACAGAGTCGAGT
Source organism: Leptobrachium leishanense (assembly GCA_009667805.1). Taxonomy (NCBI): domain Eukaryota; kingdom Metazoa; phylum Chordata; class Amphibia; order Anura; family Megophryidae; genus Leptobrachium; species Leptobrachium leishanense. The sequence goes on from CM019065.1 coordinate 159,938,400, forward strand.
AACAAGCCGGGTCAAGGGGTATAGAGGTACACAAGTCGAGAGAGATAGCCAGGTCATACACAGTAAGTCAAATAGTGAAATAAACGAGCACTTAAGGGTCAGACAGGCAAAACCACGAAAGGGCACTGAGGAATGGGAAAAGCAGGTTTAAATCTGGCGCCTTGCCTGCTGATTGGTCCGTCGTGGTCACATGGGGATAGGTGACGTCGCGCCGCCGGGAGGGCTAAATCTGGAACCGCCGGCGGCGCGCTCGCATACAGCGCACGCACAGGATGCGAAGAGGACGCCGACCCCGGAGCCGGGAAGGAGGACGCCGGGTCGGCGGCCTGGCGGGACGCCGGGTCGGCGGCGCCCGCTGAGCCCTGACAGCACCCCCGCCTCGAGGAACGCCCACCAGGCGGCTAGGAGCCGGGCGATCAGGAAAACGACGATGAAAGGCGGAGACCAATCGAGGAGCATGAACGTCACGTGACGAAACCCATGTGCGATCCGCGGGCCATAGCCAGTCCAATGAACCAAATACTGCAACCGATTGCGGACATAACGGGAATCCAAAATGGACTCAATTTCATACTCGGGGTCCCATCAACCACCACAGGGGGAGGAGGAGAGTCAGGGCGAGTAAAACGGTTGCAGGAGAGCGGCTTCAATAAAGAGACATGAAAGGAGTTCGGAATACGCAAAGAGACGGGCAATTGCAGTGCGTATACTACGGGATTGATACATCGGAGTATTCTATACGGACCGATAAAACGAGGCGCGAATTTCATAGACGGAACCTTCAGACGAATGTGGCGTGTGCTGAGCCAAACCCTGTCACCCACATGGTACACTGGTGGAGGTCTGCGCCTCCGATCAGCCGCCCGCTTCTGGCTCAAGGAAGCGGATTCTAGATTCAACCTGGTCTTCTCCCAAATAACCCGGAGCTTATCTAGGTGTTCCTCCAGGGCAGGAATGTTCTGGGGGAGAACGAGGATGGAAAAATAGTGGGATGCATACCCGTGACTATTTCGAAAGGAGAAAATTTTGTCGACTGTGATGTGGCGTTGTTATACGCAAATTCTGCCCATGGTAACAGAGTAACCCAATCATCCTGTGCGTCAGAAATAAAACACCTTAAATAAGTCTCAAGCGTTTGGTTGGTTCTTTCGGCTAAACCGTTCGTTTGCGGGTGATACGCGGACGAAAAGGACAGTTTAACGCCCAACTGGTGACAGAAGCCTCTCCAGAACTTAGAGATAAACTGAGAACCCCGATCCGAGACGAGAACATTAGGAACACCATGTAGTCTGAATATTTCTTTGGTGAAAATCTGTACTAGCTCGCTGGAGGAGGGGAGCTTCTTTAACGGAATAAAATGTGCCATTTTAGAGAAGCGATCGACAACCACAAAAATCACAGTATGACCAAGTGAAGGGGTTAGTTCCACTAGGAAGTCCATAGCTAAATGAGACCAAGGGCGCTCAGGGATCGGTAGGGGTTGGAGGAGGCCAGCAGGACAAAGGCGGGAGGATTTGGAACGGGTACAAACAAAACAGGTGGTTACGTAATCTTTTACATCCTTAGTAAGTGTCGGCCACCAAAGGTGTCGTTTAATCAAGTCAAGAGTTTTATTTACCCCAAAATGTCCAGCGAATTTGGATTCGTGAAAGAGCTGTAAAGCAGTGGGTACCTCTACAGCAGGAACGAATAGCTTATTCTGTGGTTTAGACGGGGGAGCCAGAGCCTGTTTAGAGAGTAAGAGGTTCCAGAAAGGAGACTCGACTCGTGTACTCAGAGAGGCTAAAATTTTCCTTTCGGGAACTATGGACACAGGTACAGACACTGGAGTTGCTAGGGGTTCATATTGTCTGGAGAGTGCGTCGGCCTTAACATTTTTAGACCCGGGTCTGTACGTAATGAGGAAGTCAAATCTGGTGAGAAAAAGGGCCATCGTGCTTGTCTAGGGTTCAACCTTTTAGCCTCGGACAGGTAAATCAAATTTTTGTGGTCAGTGAGAATGGAAAACGGACAGGTGGAGCCCTCCAAGAGATGGCGCCATTCTTTTAAGGCCAAAATAATGGCTAACAATTCCCTGTCCCCAATGTCATAACGGGCCTCGGTAGGGGACAATTTCCTAGAATAAAAAACCACAGGGTTGCATAGGCTTGTCATCGGCTGGACGTTGTGACAAGACGGCTCCTACCCCGGTTTCTGATGCGTCAACCTCTAAAACGAAGGGTCTATTGGGATCAGGGTGGTGTAGAATGGGAGCAGTGGAAAAGGCCTCCTTTAACCGTTCGAAAGCCTCCAGGGCACTGGAGGACCAATTCTGAGTGTCACCTCCCTTTCTCGTCAATGCTGTAATGGGTGCAATAATGGACGAAAAGCCCTTGATAAACCGTCTATAGTAATTAGAGAAGCCAATAAACCTTTGAATGGCCTTGAGGCCCTTGGGAAGAGGCCAGTGACTGATGGCCTCCAGTTTTTTGGGATCCATCATGAAACCAGAGGAGGATATAACATAACCCAAAAACTGTACCTGTTGGACATCGAATAGGCATTTTTCTAGCTTGCAGTAGAGGCCGTTGGCCAAGAGCTTAGATAAGACGAGTCGTACATGTACGTGGTGGGTGTTCAGATCAGGGGAATGTATTAACACATCATCAAGGTAAACCACGACAAAACAAGGGGTGTACTCTCGTAACACATCATTAATAAACGCCTGAAACACTGCTGGAGCGTTACATAAACCGAAGGGCATAACCAAGTACTCGTAATGCCCTAACCTGGTATTAAACGCAGTCTTCCACTCATCCCCGTGTTTGATTCTTATTAAATTGTACGCTCCTCTGAGATCCAGTTTCGAAAAGATTTTGGAATGTTTCAGGCGGTCAAACAGCTCGGGGATGAGTGGAATGGGGTAGGCATTTTTAACGGTGATCTTGTTCAACCCTCGAAAATCGATACAGGGTCTAAGATCACCCTCCTTTTTCTGCACAAAGAAAAACCCTGCCCCAGCGGGTGAGGAGGAAGGACGAATAAACCCTTTTTTAAGGGAATCTTTAATGTACTCCTCCAAAACCTTATGTTCTTTCACGGACAAAGGATAGACAGCCCCTTTGGGAGGCATGGTACCAGGAAGAAGGTCGATGGCACAATCGTAAGAACGATGGGGGGGGTAATCTATCGGCCTCTCTTTTGTCAAACACAGGTGCCAAGTCCGAGTAGGGGACAGGAATGGAAGTCGTCAGAGGAGGGGCCGTGGGCAAATTCAAGACATTAATGGATAGTGGAATCTCAATACAAGAAGCCATACAATCATTATCCCACTTCGCGATCTGACGAGCTCGCCAGTCAATAACAGGGTTATGGCGGGTTAACCAGGGGTAACCCAGTACGATAGGATAGGAAGGGGACGAAATAGCATGGAAGAACATACTTTCCTTATGACACAGTCCTATCCCAACAGTAATATTGCGAGATTCAAACAAAACAAAAGGGGTTTCGAGAGGTCTGCCATCGATGGCCTGTACAAGTAATGGGGTTTCTTTTTCAACCAGGGGTATGGCATGTTTGCGCGCAAAATTTATGTCAATAAAGTTATCGGCAGCACCAGAGTCTACTAAGGCATAGAGTTGTTACGGGAACTCTCCCAGGATAGAGTAACCGGAACCCGGAGTCTATTTTCCAGTTTGGGGGACGAAGGAAAAGCGCCTAAGAGCTGTCCCCTAGAGGCACTTAGGCATGAGAGTTTCCCGCTGGACCCTGGGGGCGTTTGGAACAGCCCTTAAGGAAATGACCCCCCCCAAACCACAGTACAGGCATAAACCCTCACGTCGTCTGCGTTGTTTTTCACTATCAGGGATCTTGGTGCTATCTAATTGCATGGGTTCGGGGGGTGAATGAGACTCGGGAAGCAAAGGTACAGAAAACCGGGGAGGCTGCCTAACCGGTGGTCTTTTAGACCTCTCCTTAGTAAGTCGACGATGGCGAAGGCGTTCATCGATAAAGGACAGGTAAGTAATCAAGTCTTCCAGGTCCCCTGGGAGATCTCTGGCCGCTATCTCATCTTGCAACTCATCGTTCAGACCCTCAGAAAACACGGCTATCAAAGCCTCATTGTTCCAGTTCAATTCAGAAGCCAATGATCTAAACTCCAGAGCATATTCACCCAGTGATCTCGCACCCTGGCGCAAGCGTAACAAGGATTTTGCGGCATTGGTTTTACGCCCGGGAGGGTCAAACACCCTACGAAAGGCCGACATAAAGTCACGATAATTATAGACAATCGGTTTATCGGTATCCCAAAGAGGGTTAGCCCAACTCAACGCTTTGTCGGTAAGATGGTTGATGACAAAAGCGATTTTGGCACGATCTGTAGGGTAAGACCACGGTGTTAATTCGAAATGAATGGAAATCTGGTTCAGAAAACCTCGACAGGCGGTAGGATCGCCCCCATAACGTACTGGAGGTAGCAAGTTAGGGTATGAGGTGGACACAGAGAACGGTTCGGAAGGGAGAGGATTCACGGGAGGGGAAACCTCTACCTGGGTAGGGGCGGTACGGGTGAGCAGCGTTTGGAGGGCCTGGGCGAACTGATCAAGACGGTGATCTTGCTCCTCCAAACGGCTTTCTAGACCAGAGAATTGCTGAGCAGTCCCTGCAAGGTCCATGGCCCTTTCGTGATGTCAGGCACGCTCACGTACCTGAGGGTGGACGAACGGTAGCCCTAAGTGAAAACAGGAGCCTCGAGTACGTAGAAGAGAAACCAGTCCTTGTAGTGGCTGGGTTAACACAAATAATGAGGGCTGCCCTGTCTTCAGGCCAACACCAACCAAGGGTACGTAACGGCAGTGCCGGTAAAGCAAGATAGAGTCACAATGCGGTACCAGTCCTTATAGTGGCTGGGTTTCGCACAAACAGGAGGTGAACCTATAAGGCAGGGACACAAGGAGGACAGGAACCAGTCCTTAGAGTGGCTGGTGTAAACGCTGGTAAGCCAGGAACGTATATCAGAAAGCCAAAGGGTATAGGCGAAAACAGAGTCGAGTAACAAGCCGGGTCAAGGGGTATAGAGGTACACAAGTCGAGAGAGATAGCCAGGTCATACACAGTAAGTCAAATAGTGAAATAAACGAGCACTTAAGGGTCAGACAGGCAAAACCACGAAAGGGCACTGAGGAATGGGAAAAGCAGGTTTAAATCTGGCGCCTTGCCTGCGGATTGGTCCGTCGCGGTCACATGGGGATAGGTGACGTCGCGCCGCCGGGAGGGCTAAATCCGGAACCGCCGGCGGCGCGCTCGCATACAGCGCACGCACAGGATGCGAAGAGGACGCCGACCCCGGAGCCGGGAAGGAGGACGCCGGGTCGGCGGCCTGGCGGGACGCCGGGTCGGCGGCGCCCGCTGAGCCCTGACAGTATCTAGTCCAATGGAAAGGGTACGGTCCCGAAGAACGGTCCTGGGAACCTGTCGCCAACATCCACGCTACTACAAAGGTTCGTGCCTCTCATCTCTGTTATCCTTCCAAGCCGTCGATTGGGCTTACCCAGGGGTCGCGCTTTGGGGGGGGTCCTGTCATGCCCCACTCCCTGCCCGGACCGCCATGCTGGGGCACACACCATACGTACCTGAGGTCCCTCGTGGCGCACCGCTTGCGTCCCAACATGGAGACAGCTTGCAGTACCTCCCATGCTGCCGCCAGGATCCGAATGCCGGGAGACAAAGCGCGCACGCACGATCACATGCCTTCCTAAGAAACTAAGAACTTGGTACTCTGGCTAGTTTATGGGTACTGCATGACACCTGCACTGGAGATCCTTGTATGCCCCCAATTATCCTATCAAGTACTCAGTTATCCCAGCTCCACCTACGAGTCCCAGGTGAATGGTGTTCTTATGATTCTCTGAACCCTATTTAAACCGGACGCCTTTCTCCGTTCATTAACCAGGTTATACTGTGGTTCACCGCTTCAGTTATCCAGTGTTCCCTCTTCGTTCCTGTTCCAAATGAATCCTGAGCTCCAGACCCTGCATCCGGTCTTGCCTCCACGGTACCGGCTCCAGACCCTGCATCCAGGCTTGCTTCCACGGTACCAGCTCCTATCTCCAAGCTTGCTTCCACGTCCACGGTACCAGTACCAGCTCCTATCTCAAGCTTGCTTCTACCTCCACGGTATCAACACCAGATCCATCTCCAGGCTTGCTTCCACGGTACCAGATCCATCTTACTCGTAATTCCCTGTTCTGGACTTTCCACCAAACAAAAGGATACCTTTTGAGTTATAGTCTTTTGTCCTGGACTTTGTTTGATATCAGTAAAAACTCAATTGCTTACTTATACATCTCCTGGTTTCCTTCTTCGACAGCTTGCCATTGGGTTCCATACGCACAACACTATACAGGGGTCACAGCCTCTGCCCTTACAGTTCAGTTCATATGCTCTGATATCTTAAGTGACGTGGTCCCACCAACTGAACTCTCTCACTAGGCAGACTTGTCTTTTCAACTCCTCCCCCTGTCTAAAACCGCAACCCCAGGGACGTCCAGCCCAGAGCATTGTCCACAATTTATTTATTTATAAAGGATTTTACCAGGAAGGATACATTGAGATTTCTCTCGTTTTCAAGTATGTCCTGGGTTCAAGAACATTGAAATGTTACAGTTACAGAAATACAAAGTAATACAATGCAAGATATTAAAAAAAACAACACAAATATACAGATTAACAGAAAATAAATATGTAGGAAATATAGACTCTATGTTACATGTTTACAGGTGCATTCTGTATTGAAGTATGTTAGTAAGGAGTTCTTGAGTGACTTAAGACTGGGGGAAGATTTGATGGTGTCTGGAAGGTTATTCCATAAATGCGGTGCTCTGTAGGAAAATGAGGATCGAGCCACTTTTTTTTTGTATTGTGGTATTGCAAGTAAGGTGCTGGTCCTGGATCGGAGGTTGAGGGATGAGGGAGCTGCTGGGGGAAGCAGTCTATTCAGGTAGGGTGGCAGCTTCCCAGAAATGCTCTTAAACACCAGGCTGGAAATGTGAAGGGTGCGTTTAGACTCCAGCGATGGCCAGTTTAGCTCTTTTAACATGTCACAATGGTGGGTCCTGTAGTTACATTGTATAACTCATTCCGCCGCTTTGCATTACAATGTAGTAAGTTTCTGAAGGTGTGTTTGCGGGGCCGCTGCATACACTACATCTCCGTAATCAATAGCCGGCATAAGCATTTGTTGTACAATCTGCTTTCTTACCATGGGGCTCAGGCAGGATTTGTTTCTGTACAGGGCACCTAGTTTGGGGTAAAGTTTAGATGAGAGTTTTTCGATGTGGGGGCCAAAGGATAGATTAGGGTCCAACCACATACCTAGATATTTCAGAGAAGTGACTGTGGTCAGCGTGCCATTTGATTTTGTCCCAACACATAGATGGGGTTTTTACAATTTGTGTAGTTTAGGTGCTGTTCCAAAGAGCATTACACATTCTGACCCAGTCCCATCCAGATAGCACCGACCCACCCCCAGGGCAAAAGCCACTCATCTGTGACTACCACAACACAAATTTATTAATTTATTTTAAATTTATAAAAGATTTTACCAGGAAGGATACATTGAGATTTCTCTCATTTTCAAGTATGTCCTGGGTTCAATAACATTGAATTGTTACAGAAATACAAAGTTACAGTTACAAGTACTTATACAGAGCCACCAGATTCAGTAGCGCTTTACAACGGGGAAACACAAACAGCAGACTTACATGAAACAAGAGGAAATACAACCCTGGTCGTAGGATAACTGTCCAGGTAATACATCACTTTAAACCAAGAGCTCAGGCAGACATCCCACGAGCTTACACTCTAAGTGACTAGGGTAACTGAAACAAATGGGAGCAGAGGGAAGGTGAAACTAGTCGCCAGTAGAATATCATAGGGATTGCATGAAAAAGACCAGATGTTTGGGCTTAGTAAGGGTAATTAGTGACTGAAGTGGAAACAGCTGGAAAGGGGAGTTGAATTTAGGGACCGGCCCTGGGTGGGTTGGGCCAGCAGAGGGAAGCTATGGAAATAGAATGAGGTTTGTGACAATGCACAGATAGCCCCTATTAAACATGTGGGGGGAGGAGAAGGGAAAAGCTGATTTTTTTTTTTCTATCTTAAATGGAGGGAGATTCAAAATACTTAAAGACTAGTCAGAATAATAAACGCAGACATAAAAATTGCAAGATTATGGCAGCCTGGGGTATAATGTTGGACGTCATCTTGAATGGTGGATACCTTGAATGCTTGGTTCAGAGCAGCAGAGGGAAGCGATGGAGGGGATTCTGTGAGTATGCTTGTTCAGGGCAGCAGAGGGAAGCGATGGAGGCGATTCTGTGAGTATGCTTGGTTCAGGGCAGCAGAGGGAAGCGATGGAGGCGATTCTGTGAGTATGCTTGGTTCAGGGCAGCAGAGGGAAGCGATGGAGGCGATTCTGTGAGTATGCTTGGTTCAGGGCAGCAGAGGGAAGCGATGGAGGCGATTCTGTGAGTATGCTTGGTTCAGGGCAGCAGAGGGAAGCTATGGAGGCGATTCTGTGAGTATGCTTGGTTCAGGGCAGCAGAGGGAAGCAATGGAGGGGATTCTGTGCCGAGTATGCTGTGGAAATGAATTGGGAATACCGGAAAGAAACCGTGCTTGAGTGCTGGGGAAGGGGGAGTACACACGTGACTGTGCTGGCCACACCATTTGGCTATACCTAGGTCTCCAGGTTGTTTTGGAGGTCGTTGGATCTGATTAGAGAGTATTGGTGTGTTAGCCAGCCACTGTCTTGTCTCTATCTTGAATTCAGAGATATTGTTCTAGCGCAGTTTGTGTGTTGTAGTTGTTATTAGTTCCTGCCTGGGAGACCATCCATCGCTACGGATGCCCAGACAGGTGGAGGCACTGCCGAAGTTATGTATCCCTACTCCCGTACAGTGGAGGCTCAGGATCACCAGGTTAAGCAGGAAGATTTAACCGAGCCTTAGGGGACCCCGGGGCAAACAAGCGGCACACACACACAAAGACCTACACAGAAACCGCAAACAGAACAAATATAATTAAAAAATATCCTATATCAGTAACCCGTTCAAAACCATAGAAAAACAATACAATGCAAAAGCTATTTATACAGTTTTAGGGTGGTTTATTTCATAGCGAATCCAACGCTATGGCCACTGAATTCAAAATGGGTACTTTCCTGTTATCCGGACCACATCAAGTTTTTATAGTTTCATAGTTTATTCTGTCTTAGTGAATTGTCATGGTTTTATCTTCATAGCTAATGAACTGAATAAACAGGAAGACAAACCATGAGAACATGTGACAATTAATAAACTAACATGACTTGACTTCTAATTGAGATACTGGTGGCCAGAAAGTTAGGGTAACCCTAACCCCCTAACCCTAATTTTCTGGCCACCAGTATCTCAATTACAAGTCAAGTCATGTTGTCTATGTGACAATTAATAAACTAACATTTCTCATATGTTTGTCTTCCTGTTTATTCAGTTCATTAGCTATAAAAATAAAACTATGACAATTGACTCAGTTTATTCTGTCGATGAAACTATAAAAACTTGATGTGGTCCGGAGAACAGCAAAGTACCTCAAAATGCATTTACAATGGCAAATATTCCTTTAAAAACGTTATTCAGATTAATAGTTCATAAAAATAAGAAGCCAACTTCTGCCTCGAACTTCACAACACATGAGCTCATGTATAAGGTGTGGTTAGACAAAACAAATGGTTTAAAATAATAAGAATCTAAAGATATGCCTGTCATTTGTGCATCACCAAAGGAAGAAACTGTCACTTCGTGATGAAATCCTATACGCTGCTCTGGTTCCAAATAACAGCATTTCTATTGAGCGGTTCAGACCCCCTGCATCTCGTGGAAGGACCAATGTCTCCTCGGTGCAGGCTGAGGTCTGCTCACTGGCCCCGCCTCCAGTGACATTCCCTGATGCATGTGTCCCATTCTGACCATGTGACACGGGGTAAGCCTGTCAGTCTCTCTGTAGGGGCAGGGGTTATGCCCGCCCTTTGCCTGCCGTACTAGCATCACACCCCCAGGTTTCTGAATCAGGGTGACTGAAAATGATCAAATGCGTCTTCTATCCCACATGCCTGTCCCGTGACTGCAAGGAGCTTCCTCCTTCCTTTCGCGCAGCGGTGTAGTGCACCACGGGATTTGTAGTCCGTGTGCCGCCTTGGTAACAAAGTGAGAGGCGTGTCTATTGAGCGCGCGGCCGAGACCGGCAGGTGGGCGGGAGCGCGCGGCCGAGCCAGAGAGACAGCTGAGGATAGAAAGAGAGGCAGGCATAGACAGCTCAGAGAGAGGGAGCCACAGCCGCCCGTGCCGGAGAGGTGGGGTGCTGATCATAGAGAGGACCGGTGCGTGAGAGAGACAGGCCGCGAGAAAGGTCCCTTAGGCTGAGCTGTGTGTGCGGGGGAAGATCCCGCTCAGGGCTGGGGGGGAAGAGAGAGGCAGGCCCAGAGGAGCAGCTGGCAGAGTGACAGAGGATGACATCGAGTCACAATATGCTGTGTGTGTCAGACGGGCACTGAAAGAGACTGTCCGTGTTGGCCAGGTGGGGCCATCCCGAGAGCACTTGTCGCCGTCTTTCAAGGGGGGGCACTGGCCATAGGGGGCACCGGCCTGCAACTGGGGCACTGGCCTACTAGAGGAGACCCTGGCCAAAGGTAGACACCGGCCATAGAGATTACCTTGCAGTGGCCTGTGGGGGAACATACTGGGCATAGTGGGCACCGGCCAGCGAGGGGAGACGCTGTAATCTCTGCTTTTGTAATTGGGGATTTTGGGGTAACTGAAGCAAGAAGTGTCATGGAGCGCAAGTGACAGAGGACAACCGACCACCTCAACATCCATCTGCCCAGTCGCCTAACTACACCACGACGGCCAGAGGGCACCATGTCGACTCCCAAGATCCAAAACCGGCTCTCCAGCACTGAACGTGCAGTCAGAGGTACCAGCATGTGTTTTGCCTTGACCACCAGATCCCTCACTGTCCATGATGGCACCAACACTCAGTTCCTCAAACAGGTCCTGGCGCTGGTGGCTATGCTACCTTGTGTATGAATGTTGCAACCCTAACTGCTGTCGCCTGGTATCTTCCCACCATCACCGGTGGCTGACAGCCCTCAGGTGACATGTCAATACCTGGACATTGCCAGTTACCCAGCCTTTTACAATCGCCGCATCCAGCATTGTCGGCCAGGGCGCGTGCTCCTCCCGTTATCATGCGTGACATCTGTTTGCTCCATGTAAAAAGGGTGTATGGTATCTGAGTAATATTTGCTATATGGCAGCAGCGCTTCCACCTGCACCTATCTGCCACCTATACGGGATACCAGGGATAGCTGGTCAAAGTTTAGTATTGTTTGTCCTTTTGGAGCTCCATTGTGTCCCATTTGTATGCGGTGCTTGCGCTTCTCATGGCATTGTGCACCTCATACCATTCCGCTACATGGCACAGAAAACGTGAATGTGTGTACCTGGGCATCCACCCACACTGTCCCCTTTATCCAGAGCTGGCAGGTTCTCCTTATTCTTGAAGATGGGCGGTGTCTTTGGGAATGACTCCTTGAGCGTTGAGGTTTTTTTTTCCGTTGATTCTTGTCGCTGAATGTGCTCCTGCCCATTGAGGGTTAGGGGCGTTTGACTTCCTGTCACTTAGATTGACACCTTTTGTGTCAATTATTAGTATTAATCTTTTATATAGCGCCGGCATATTCGGCAGCGCAGTACAATGGGCACAGTATAGATAAGGTTACATTACATTGAACAACATTTGACAAACAGTACAGGAGGAGACGAGGGCCCTATTCCCGTGGGAACTCACAATCTAGAAGGTTGACTTTGATATATGCATAGGAACCCTGACCAAGAGATTGTCACCATTCTCTCACTATTTGGCCACGTCCTGGTAAATCCATGCAGTTTCATAGGGGTCTGTAGCAGGTGGCCTTCCCATCGCCTTATACCAGTGACTGCTCTCTGAACAGTAAGATTTTGAGGGGTGATCAGTGAAATACAGTATAGTCGTTTTCTCAGTAGGGTGACCAGATGGGTCATCAATTTGTTCCAGGCAGAATTTAAGTCTTCAGTTTGAAAGCAACAACCTGGAACTATATTTTCTTACGCTGTGGTCTCCCGGACGGAAGTATGTCTCGGACACGCCATCTGGCCCTCCTTCCTCAAGGTGACATGGCAAAGTCTGTCTGTGCCACTCAAACAGATCAAGGGATGAAAGCTTTGTCCTATTGTGACACTGGACGTGGGAATGTATATGTTTGGGCGCTCATCACTCTCATCGCATGTGATGGCAACAATGTCTCCCTTGGGCTCAAGTGTTGCCACCTGTCATCCCCAGTCCAGGGGAATGGGGTGCTTTATGCACAGAGAGATCATTTATTTATTATATATATATATATCTGCTGTGCAGGCCTCGACACTCCAGAATCAGAACACATTGGAATATGTGTGATTTTGGACATTTCCAATAATAACCATTCTATATTCGGATGTCTGACCGGGCTTGCTTGTGGAGTCCTCCATGCGTCACTTTGTACCGCTTTCACATTGATAACCGTCCTCTTCTCATTGTAGGATAGATATGTGTGTGCAATTGATCCCTGCTGTCTGGGCAGTGTAAGGTGTAATCGTGTTCCAGATCATTGACCACGTGTCTTGGCAATGTAAAGGAATGTTCTATGCAGGATAAGTGATCATCTCTCTGCCCCGATCAGGGGAATCTCCCTCCCTCCTCCTCCTGACACACTAATAGGATTTCCTGGCCCCCTCCCCCACACATTGGCTTTGCTCACAGGGATGTGTGCGCGCCCATGGAATTAGAGCGCCTCTGACCCCATCTAATCCTCCTCCTGGTGGGACGGATGCAGCATGGGGACAGGTAACACTGACCATCCCATGACAGGGACATCCCCACGGGGGGGGGGGGAGCCGACAAATAGAAGCATTACTATAGAACAGCATGGATATGATCCGATTTAGATGGTGGGAGGTAGATATGGAGGTGTTATGACCAGCACCCATTATGTTCACGTTATTGGTGGCGATGCCTTAAAGGGCCGTGTTCTGATGGCTTTGTTAATCCTGCCGTGGTCGTGACTGTGCACTGGTTGTGAGGATGCTGGTGCCTTCAGTATGTTCTGTTCTCGTTTCTCGCACCTCTGTATGTTAATGATCGTTATCATTATAGGATCAGCGGCATTGGCTGATCGTGTTGGTGCCAGCGCCACATGCTGCCAGGGGGCTGGATACTTTTGCAGGGCATACATTGTCATTTTGGTGGTTACTGAGGAATACAGCTTGACACCTTGATACATCTGTCATGGAACGTAACCTCCCCATGATGGCTATCCATTTTTTTTATTTTTTTAAGCATTCAATCACCGTGATACTAAATATAGAGTGCAGCAGGTCACCTTTTATAATTGAATATCCTTTCATAGCGCTAGATTGTAAACTCGATGAGCAGGGTCCTACATGCATTTTGAAGGAATTAGGCTCAGGTCAGACAAACGCAGTGATCACGTCCGTGTTGCCGCACATTTTAACGTCCGTTGTAGCATAAAATTATGATCAATAGAGACCTGCACAGAAGTGCGGACGCACGTGGCACTGGACACAATTAAGACAAGAACGTCAAACCGCTAGGACGGACACACAGAGTGTGCCACGTCGCGTAGCTTTGTGTGTGAGTGATGGAACGTAGTCAGACATCCAGCATTTTTGACGTCCAGCATTTTTGACAGACAAAATGTTTTTTCATATCATGTATCAATATTTTTCATTTTACATATTTTATTTCCCATCTACATTAGTCAAATTCTGTCAAAACGGACCGTGTGGTGTGTACAGTATCATCAGTCAGAAAGTACGTCAGTTGTGCACGGACGCACAGTGTGCTCAGAATGCGTTCATCTGACATTAGCCTTAATTCCTCACTCGGTGTTGTAAAGCATTGCAGAACGTGATAAATATCTGATTGCTCAGCAGAGTAAATTTGTGCCCGACTATTGCAGTATAAGTGACACATAAGATGTGCTTGACGTGTTGGGGATCTGTGCTTTAGTATTGCACATAGAGGCGTTTGATCGCAGGCTTTGGCAATGCAAGATACACTGATACACATGTCCCATGTCCTCCTCAAGTGGCCTGTCTGTAGAAACGGCATTCACAATACTTTTCAGTAGATGTGCATACTGGTTGTTGTACTGTTTTCTAAGACAGGGACTCGAGTCAGACTCAAGGGTGAATAAGAGAACCTATGGGCCAGCTACAGATGTGTAGGCCCTGGGGGAAAAGTTTAGGAGCCAGTGGCTCCTGGATTCTTGACGCCTGGGTCTAACATTTTCCACGCTGTTTATTCGTTATAATTTTGGCACACTTACAGTAGTTTTAGTTTAGAATAAGGCATGATGGAGAACTCTTAAGACCTCATAAAAAATGTTGACATGGGGAAATTTCTGGTTTTGTAGGGGTGCTTGAAGATAAACACATTTTCAAGTCTTTTCCCAGGGAAGACTGTAAGCCCCCATGTTTTACAAGGTGACACTTGGTGTATGACCCAGCACCAAAAGGACCGTTTTTAATCCCATGTCAGGCCATTTGAGGTCAATGGTTAAAAGTAGGGTTGCACCGATACCGGGTACTGCAGGAGTACTCGTGCAGTACCCCCGATACCGGAAGCCGGCATTGAGCCGGCATCCGAGGGGCTTGGGCGGCTGTTCAAATGCTCTATCGGCATTCGGACAGCCGCCCCTGGAGCTCTCCGCGGCATTCTTACCTTCCTGAGCGATGCCGGGAAAGTTTCCGCGCTTCCGCATGTTGAAGGACCCCAGCCGTGATCGCGGCTGGGGTCCTTCAACGAGCACACACGCAAAGACTTTGTCGGCATCGCTCGGGAAGGTAAGTATGCCGGAGAGCTCCAGGGGCGGCTGTCCGAATGCCGATAGAGCATTCAAACAGCCGCCCCATTAGCTGGGGAATATATCCATGAGAGCTTGGGGGCAAATATCCGTGAGCTGGGGGGCATTATCCGTGAGCTGGGGCAGTATCCATGAGCTGGGGGCAATATCCATGAGAGCTGGGGGTCATTATGTGTGTATGTATGTATCTATCAGGGGGGATATATACCTGTGAGCTGGGGGCATTTTTATGAGGTCTGTTCTTATTGGAAAGTGGTCACACGACATAAAAGTATCGGTGAGTACTTGAAAAGAGTATCGGTACTCGGTCTTAAAAAAGTGGTATCGGTGCATCCCTAGTTAAAAGTCAGTCTCAGTGTTTTTATTTTTACTGTGATGCTTTTGGCGCTGAGACTTCCAGACTCTTCACGTTGGGCTCGACAAATGGCATCTGTATTATGGCCAATGAATAGGATCAAAACTAGGGATAGACTGATATATCGGTTTTGCCGATTCATCGGCTGCCGATATTCAGAAAATTACTGATTATTTGCCTATAATTGGACAAGTTGGCTCACTGTAGCTGCGACACACAAGATCCCACAGAACTGTGTGAATCCCGGGGCTTCTCCCACATCAGGCTGTAAGCCCTCACTGCAGAACGACTCCTGCTCACTGACCGTATTGCGCATGAGCGTGATGGCAACAGAAATGGGGCTTCCATCCCAGCTGGTAGGGAATTCCCTATACAGGAGATGCAGGGGGTCACCAACCTGGGATCTCCAGCTGTTTTGGAACTGCATTTCCCATGAGGCTCCAAGAACCTAATGAGAAGCTGAGCATCATGACCGATGTAATTCCAAAACATGTGGGGCAATATTACGAAGTCACTGCTAACTTAACCAGAGCTGTTGTAAACTTACCAGAGCCATTATAGTCTATGCTGTTGTTAAGTTTACAACCGCTCTGGTTAAGTTGGCACCAACTTTGTAATATAACCCTTGGAGGGCCAAGGTTGCTGAACCCCTTTCATACGGGATCATATGAGGGATCTTTTAAGAAAGCCAAAGACACGGTCTTCTTGTTTTGTAAAAATAAAAGCTTAATTAAAAAAGAAAATCTTATTAAATTGAATAAATGAAGTGGACGTGGTGCAATGTTAAACACATTGAGTTCATGGCATTATTCTCAGATTTGTGCTTTTTTTTTTTCACAACTTCTTTAAATATACAGAATATCGGCACCAAATATCGGCTATCGGCCAGAAAAGCTGCCGATCATCGGTATCGGTCTATCCCTAATCAAAACCATTGAATTTGTAACACAAGGCAAGTGTTCTCAGGTTGGACCGCTCCTAAAGGAGCCTGGGTAGGCTCCAGGAGGAACCGGTCTTGGAGGTTATACGAGGAAACCCGGGATATGACCTAGCCTGAAGAAGGACTTGAGGGGAGTTTTTGCTGCGGTATGTCAGTAATTACTAGCCAGCATGAGCAATGCTGTGCCCATCTATTGATCATACTCTAAATCAGGGATGTGAAACTCCTGCACCCCTGATGTCTCTCGACTAAAACTCCCATGATGCTCTGGCCATCAATTGCATTCAAAGAATTTTGTGAACAGTAGGTCTTAGGCTGGTGTCAGGCAAGTGTGCTAGGTGTGCCCGTACTGACGTGCCTACCGGCGTTGTGACGCTGCGAATTGCGTGTGCAACAGCGGCCGTGCTGCGTCTGTGCAGCAAGCCTCCCAGTCAAAGTGCTAGGATCGAGCCTTGCAGCGCTGAGCACACTAAATGCACTCAGCGAAGCGGCCAGATTGGCGTCGAGCGGAAGGAATGTCCTCTCTAACGGGACAGGTTTGAGAAACAATGCTCTAAACCATGAATTACATTGAATCTACATTTGGGGGCTGTTGCTGATCTAGTTTGTGGGGACAGATATCAGAGGGCATGGGTTCCTTTTGGCGTGTCTGCTTGTTGGCACAGTGGCCAACTAATATCAGCATATAAATCCTCCATTTGCATAACTTTTAAATGCAAGGTCCAGGAATGCGCCCAGGAAAGTAACACTGTTCTGTCTCCTGTCACACTATATTACTGTACAGAAGCTCCCTATCTAAAAGCTCAACAAATGTTACTGCTGTATTAAAACAGCCAGGGAGTGGGCAGAATACAGGGAGAGCTCTGGGACTACGCACTGCTGTACAAGGATTCAGGAAGGTTATAATTCAGGAGATTAGATTTGCAGTAAATCCCTGTACAGTACAGATTCAAGGTGTTACTGTAACTTTCAGGCATTATTTTATTTATAAAGTATTTTACCAGGAAGAATACATTGTGATTTCTCATCGGTCAAGCAATTTTTTTTTTTTTTTATATACTCTATTGGTATTATTTTGGAAGCTACTAATCTCACTATGATCACTACAATTCCCCATATTATTTAGGGACACCATCTAGAGTTTAGCACCTTTCCTCCATGCAATATTTCTGTAAAGGACAAAGGGAACACATGAACTATAAAAAAAAAATGCATAAACTTACATCTGTATCAATTGATAAAATTGCTATTTTACCCTAAATTGTTTCAATGGCTCGTCCCAGGTCTAACATTTTTATGATCTGCCACCTGCTCTCATTGCAAGCAGAAGGATATTGAGAACAAATAGTTCCTACTATCCTTCTGTTTGCCCTGCAAACTTGCATTGCTGCAATCTCTCATGGAAGGCTACCAGTTGCAGCAATGCCAGTGTTAGTAGCGCCCATATATTACAGCTCAAGCCACTGCTGTATAACCGCCGGCATTACATTTGTACACTAGGGGCTCCCCTGTACAGGCTCAGCCAGGCTAGGGCTTGTTAATGGCTTTGGTAAGCTTAGCAGAGCTCTGCTTTGGAGTCTAGCCCTTGGTCTGCCAACCCTGGAAGAATAAATGCACGACACCGGAATATCTTGTCCTTATGGCAGCCTTGCCTTTATTGGTTATACTAGCATGGGGCAGACGTCTCTGCTGTGCAGCGGGAGATTTATTATGTGTGAGCTGTGCCAGACTATATGAATTTTTCTTCACTAGGGAGTCTTTGGATACAAAGTTTATATCTTCTGACTTTTTTATTGTATGACCTTGAATCCATTATGCTGGTTCTTGCATGTTGATTTGAATTTGTTTTGTGGATTTCATGACTGCTGAGCATTCACCTTGGTTTTGACAATCGCATGCACTGTACTATTTGTCTCCCTGCACGATGATGCTTAAGATTCTGTGGTAAAAATTCTGTGAGTGACCTGTGGCTCACACTTTAGCAGTGTATATGGTAACATAAATTACCACATGCAAAGTCCTGCCACTGACGTGTTCCAAAAGTCCTTTTTAGGCCGGCGTCAGACGAACGCAGTGATCACGTCCGTGTTGCCGCACAGTTTAACGTCCGTCGTAGCATAGAATCATGAGCAATAGAGACCCACACATGAAGTACGTGCGCACGCACAACGCACGTGGCAAACGGACGCAAGTTAGGCAAGAACGTAAAACCGCTAAGACGGACGCATCGAGTGCGCCACGTCCACGTAGCGGCCTGTGTGCGTTATGGTGCGACATCTTGCGCACCGCATTTGCAATGTCCATCACGTTGATGCTCAGGTGTTTTTATGGTCTGGCTGACTGTACCTGTATTTTATTTATAATGAATTTTGATTCCCATATTTTCCTTTTTTGTTCTACATCCGTTGAGGAAAAAAAACATGGACTGTGTGGTGTCTACAGTATCTTCCGTCAGAACGTCCATCCGTTGTGCACGCACGCAGAGTGCGCTCAGACTGCGTTTGTCTGACATTAGCCTTAAAGTGCACCTATCCTGCCCAACGACAGTTGTGCTCGTTTGTCAAGGAATCTTTCTATGTGATGGGTCAGTTTGATTATGTCGCCGCTAAGGGCCAATTGCGCAGCAGTGCCCATGAAGCAAAAACAAGAGCCAGATAGACACAACCTCTGATCGTTTTTGTCTCTTAACTTTCTGAATTCTTCAAACGCCTATATACCAAACCGTGCCTGCCTCCTACAAATATGTAGATAGCTTCTATGCTTTTTATACATGGGTCAAACCCTGCAATATGAAAAATGTGTGCGTAGTTGTGTTTCTTGAGTTTAGGGAATGGCGTGTGTTGGTTGTATAATTTCTGTGTCTGTGTCTCTTGTTTTTATAACACATGTATGTTTCTGCGTGTTGTGTCCATGTTGTGTGAGCTCGCGGCCCCTGATCCCTCAGGAAGGGATCTGTGTGTGAGCATCACAGGACCTCTGGCCAGGCCTGAAATCCGCTCACCGGTGAGAACAGACATGGCCTAATTACTGGGATCAGAGTCTCAGGGAGAGTGGATAGTGCAACTCTGTATCAAACGGCCTGAGCTGGCAGCTTCCTCTGGATGTCATCCGATGTATAAACCCATATGCTGAGGTTAGGGATATTTCCTCAAAAACATACTTTTTGGCCGTTTACTGTGTTTTTTTTTTTTCTCTACTAAATCTGTAAGCGAAAGTTTTGGCCCCTGAACAATTGTAGATTTCTTCTAAGTTGTATATAATGTACATTTACCAAGCATGTGGCAAGACATGTTGTGAAAAATTTCCATGACTTACTAGCTCCCTATTTTATGAGCAACAAGATTTAATTTTTCACATGGATGAGGCAAATCGAGTGGATATATACATGTTAAATTATTTGTATCATACATATTCTTTACTTTTTTTTTTTTTTTTTTTTTTTTTTACTTTGCCCCGATAATAAACAGAAATCACCTCAGTGCGTTGATTTTAAAGTGACACCATCCTGCCCATGTTACTTCTTGTAAGTTTTATAGGCCTGTGTATTGTAGGTCTAAAACAACTATTCGATAATGAAAATAGTTGTCAACTATTTTCATATCGACTAATCGATTTTTGTGTACAGCAGACACTGTTTGGAGTCAGAGTTAACCTCCCTAGTGGTTTTTCCAGTGTGTGGCTCGGGGTTAAATTTCACTGCTGAAAGCGGTAACCTCGAGCCACACTTGGGCTGGATACATACCTGTGCCTGCGCTCACTTGCTGTCACCTCCAGCCGATCGCGGTGTCCTGCTCTCTGGTTCCATTCTTGCAAATTGTGGAACCATATAATGTACCCCATCTTGGTAACTAAGGGAATCAAGTCGCCAAGAGATGACCACAATTGGTGACTGCTGGTTATACATAGGTGTATAATTCTCACTCAAGGGACCGCTAGATCTCCAGTCTTGGCCTCCACGTGATGTTTAGCCACCTGATTTGTAGTATCACCACACATGCAAATCGATTTCTTTAGTTAGACATAAGTTGTGACTGATACCGCCTATGGGTCGATATTTAGAGTCTGACTGATATCTGTTGATCTCCTTGTACTGGGGACCATATATTCCACCCCTTACTTCATGTACTGTTACCAAGAAAATCCAGACCACCAATCCGGTCTTAAAACAGATCAATTGGTAAAGATCAAAATGCCATTACAGCCATTCTATAATTCCAATGACCACCGAATACAACCCTGAGGGGTAACCATTATCTGAGAGTATAGCTCGAGTCGGGGTGTTGCATAAAAAGCGCTCAATGCGTGTCTCGCTGTAGGGATATTACAGCTTCATCAGGAGCCGTGGAGTTGCCCCCTTCTCTCCTCACTTTCGTGCTGACATCATGTCTGTCTAAGCGCTTGTAGCAGCTTTCATTTGGGGAGAAAGCAGACATGAGCTTAAGCTGCGTATGCAGCATCAATCCATCACTCTGACCAGGTGCTAATGTACCTTTTTGTTTGAAAAGTATTCAATTTGCATATTTACATACAAAAGGTAATATACACCATGCAAATTGCTTATGGAAAAAGGGGGACAGGGTGTATGTGTGTGTGTGTGTGTGTATATATATGTATGTATATATATATATATATATTAGTTGCATCCTTAGTGTATTGTCTAATCAGCAGGACACAAAGCCGATTTTGTAAAAGCAAATGATTAGCTTTATTGACTGTGTGTATATTACTCTTTAAGTATTGGGAAATTGCATAAGAAACGCAAAGATATCCCTTTAAGCCAGTGTTTCAACTCTGTTGCTCAGGACCCACTAGCAGGCCAGATTTTGCAGATCTCCTTGAGGCAATGCACAGAATATTGCTATCACTGAGCAGCAAATGATATCACCTGTGCTGTCCTTCAGATATCTGGCAAACCCAGCCTGTTAGTGGGTCCTGAGGACCAAAGTTGAGAAACCCGTCTTTAAGCCATCTCTACAGGAATTCTACGTATGGAACTCAAACCTCACATACAGTTGCAAGACAAAGTATGTGAACCCTTTGGGATTACGTGGAGTTTTGCATGAATTGGACATAAAATGTGCTCTGATCTTCATCTAAGTCACAACAATTTGAAAAACACAGTCTGCTTAAAATAATACAACACAAACATTCTATGTTTTCATGTGGTTATTGAACAGAACATGTAAACATTCACAGTGCAGGGTGGAAAAAGTATGTAAACCTTTGGACTTAATAACTGGTTGACCCTCCTTTGGCAGCAATAACCTCAACCAAATGTTTCCTGTAGTTGCAGATCAGACCTGCACAACGATCTGGAGTTATTTTGGACTACTCCTCTTCACAAAACTGTTTCCGTGTAGCAATATTCTTGATGTCTGGTGTGAATCGCTCTCTTAAGGTCATGCCACAGCATTTCAATCGGGTTGAGGTCCGGACTCTGACTGGGCCACTCCAGAAGGCGTATTTTGTTTTGTTGAAGCCATTCTTTTGTTGAATTACTTGTATGCTTTGGGTCATTGTCCTGTTGAATCACCCATCCTCTGCGGAGCTTCAGTTGGCAGACAGATGGTCTTACATTTTCCTGCAAAATGTCTTGATAAACTCTGTTGTCATTGATGGAAAAATGAATTCCAATCTGTCCAGGCCCTGAGGCAGCAAAGCAGCCCCAAACCATGATGCTCCCTCCGCCATGTTTTACAGTGGGGATGAGGTTTTGATCTTGGTGTTCTGTGCCTTTTTTTTCTTCACACATAGTGTTGTGTGTTTTTTCCAAACAACTCAATTTTGGTTTCATCTGTCCACAGAATATTTTGCCAGTAGTGCTGTGGAACATCCAGGTGCTCTTTTGCAAACTTCAAACGTGCTGCAATATTCTTTTTGGACAGCAATGGCTTCCTCCGTGGTGTCCTCCCATGTACTCCATTCTTGTTTAATGTTTTCCTTATTGTAGATGTGTCAACAAAAATGTTAGCATGTGCCAGAGATTTCTGTAAGTCTTTAGCTGACACTCTAGGATTCTTCTTTACCTCATTAAGCATTCTGCGCTGTGCTATTGCAGTCATCTTTACAGGATATCCACGCCTGGGGAGAGTATCAACAGTGCTGAGCTTTCTCCATTTGTAGACAGTCTGTTTTACCGTGGACACCTGAACATCAAGGCTTTTGGAGATACTTTTGTAACCCTTTCCAGCTTCTTGCAAGTCAACAATTCTTGATCGTAGGTCTTCTGAGAGCTCTTTTCTGCGAGGCATGGTTCACATCAGGCAGTGCTTCTTGAAACCAGTAAACCCAAAACTGGTGTGTGTTTTTAAAGGGCAGGACAGCTTTCAGCAACACCTCCAATAATATCACACTGATTGGACTCCAAGGTTGGCTCACTCCTGGCTCCAATTAGCTCTTGGAGAAGTCATTAGGCTAGGGGTTCACATACTTTTCCCACCCTGCACTGTGAATGTTTACATGTTCTGTTCAATAAAAACATGAAAACATATAATGTTTGTGTTGTATTATTTTAAGCAGACTGTGTTTTTCAAATTGTTGTGACTTAGATGAAGATCAGAGCACATTTTTATGACCAATTCATGCAAAACGCCACGTAATCCCAAAGGGTTCACATACTTTTTCTTGCAACTGTATGTCTGTTAAAGCCTCCCTGTAAGATATCACAGCATCAAAACAGGAAAAATTACACGTGGCACTCAAACATCACATGTTAATCAAAGCCTCACTGTAGGAAATCATCTATTCTTTGAGCTTCAAATGTAAATCGTGTCAGCTTCTGGTTAGTATCAATAATAGCATAAAGCTAGATGGCATTAGACTCTGGTTAGTAATGCTAACATAAGTGTAAATTCTAATGGATACTAGTTTATGATAAGAAACTTAAATGATCTTAGATTCTGATTAATGGCAATGATGACACAAAACATGTATAATATTAGAATCTGGTTAGTATTTCTTATGGCTTAAAATCAAGCCTCAGTTGGCAAAACAAACCTGAGACGTGCGTCCACTCTCGGGTATGAGACTTCTCCCTGTATTCAGGCAGAGGTAAGTAAGGGAGCATCACTTTTAATGGGACACATCATCTCATACAATATTTTGGCTCCAGTCTGGAGCCTCTCAAGTCCTCTTTAGAGCTGAAACATGCAAGATGTTGTGTCTTAACAGTCAAGCTCCCGGTTTATCGCAGTGCCCATGCTTTTGCCTGTTGATAACCTGAGTGACATAGACCTTATGACCGTCCTTCTTAGCACTGGTTACCTATTCTGATCAGCTAAATGTCGTATGTGCTGATTTATTTTCTCTTACAGTTTCCCACTGCTTGTATTGGTAATGCATTACCTGTTCTTTTTATGGTTTTGTTCCTCCAGTTTTAGCACTGTGCGTTTATGGCAGTTTCCCAAGCTACGTCCTAAAGTACCTCGACAGGCCATGTTTTTTTTTTTTTTTTTTTTTGTTTTCTAAGGCTAGGGTCAGACTAACGCATTTTTCGCGTTGTCCGTGAAAAAGTGCGTTCGAACAAATGGACGTATTTTTTTCACGGAATACGCGATAGCGGTCATACGATGCGCATTTTCGTCCGTGATTTTGTACGGATCATCAATAAAACACTTTTTGCGTCTGGACGTGATGTTGGCCGGACATTAGCAGCGTCTGACCTCTCCTAATCACGCACACATGCCGCTAGCAGACGCAGCGCGCTCTGTACGTCAGTACTAGCGGTTTGACGTTCTCGAAAAAAAATGCGTTCGTTTGCCACTTGCGTTGTGCGGCCGCACTTTCGTGCGGCCGTTCTTCGTATGCTGCCCGGCATTGGACGTCATTTGCTGCTAGCACGGCCGTGATTAAGTGCGGCTAAACGCACGTTAATACTGCGCTCGTCTGACCCTAGCCTAAAATGTCATAACAAAGAAATGAAGTATATATACTTTACATATGTAAGCAGTCCATAAACTGAAGACGGTAAGGGGGAAGG
Organism: Leptobrachium leishanense; assembly: GCA_009667805.1. Classification (NCBI taxonomy): domain Eukaryota; kingdom Metazoa; phylum Chordata; class Amphibia; order Anura; family Megophryidae; genus Leptobrachium; species Leptobrachium leishanense. The sequence goes on from CM019065.1 coordinate 159,962,653, forward strand.
GTTGCCCAGACCCAATGAAATGGAGCAAAAGAGAGGAGAGAAGAAAAGCAGTAGGGTTGCAACTAACGATTATTCTTATAATCGATTCATCGGATAAAAAAATAGAATTTTTTTTTTAACTTAAAAGGAATTTTATGTAAAGAAATAACCACAACCCCCTCCCTTTTTCCATAATCAATTTGCGTAGTGTACGTAGCTTTCGTGCGTACTTTTCGCCCAAGGTATGCGAGTGCTTGGTCAGAGGGATGGGTTGATGCGGCATGCGCAGCTTAAGCCTATGTTTGCTTTCTCAAATGAAAGCGGCTACAAGCACTTGGTTATCGATGTCCGCATGAAATCGGGGTTAATAAGCTAAAGTGGTCAGGGTGCGTAGTGTGTCCAATTTAAATAATTTTGTGAACACTGGGTGAGAGGAGGGACTGGAGGTGGAAGGGAGGGACTTTGCTCAAGTGACATGTCCTGAGTGTCAGAGGGAGTGGGTATGGACAAAAGACTGGATCTGAGTGTGGAAGTGCATTTGGGGAAAAGGACCAGACCAAAGAGTGTGTGGCAGGGAGGGTGGGGTGGTGGCACAGGACTCCAGCTTCAAGTAAGGATAAAACACAGGCATATACAGCTACTTCACCCAGTGGCAGTATCCTATTGTTTGCGTTCTAGTTCTGCTACTGTTGTCAATGGAATAAAAACAAACTGTGTCTGACGTAACCCTAGAACTAAATCATACCGAGTAAAGCAGTTTCTCAAATCGGCTCTGAAGCTGAGGTTATTTACGTTTAACTCAGTCTGACTCTAAACAGTGTGTGCTGTACACAGGACGATTTAATCGATAATGGAAATGGTTGACAACTATTTTAATCCTCGATTAGTTGTCGATTAATCGATTAGTTGTTTCAGCCCTATAAAGAAAAGAGAGGAAAAAGTGATCATCAGCGGACAATATATTACGATATCACAGGCCCGATTTTTAAGGATCACCTTGGGGAAATACAGACTGAATCCGGCAATCATTGAGCAGCAAATCATATCACCTGTGCTGTGCTTCAGATCTCTGAAAAACCTGACCTGTTAGGCTAGGGTCAGACGAACGCATTTTTCACGTCGTCCGTGAAAAAGTTCGGTCGAACGAACGTACGTATTTTCCCCCGGAATACGCGATAGCGGTCATACGATGCGCCTTTTCGTCCGTGATTTTGTACGGATCATCAATAAAACACTTTTTGAGTCTGGACGTTATGTTGGCCGGACATTAGCAGCGTCTGACGTCTCCTAATCACGCACACACGCCGCTATGCGGCCGCAGCGCACTCTGTACGTCAGTAGTAGCGGTTTGACGTTCTCGAAAAAATGCGTTCGTTGGCCACTTGCGTTGCGCGGACGAACTTTCGTGCGGCCGTTCGTCGTATGTTCCCCGGCATTGGACGTCATTTGCTGCTAGTACGGCCGTGATTTCGTGCGGCTAAACGCACGTTAAAACTGCGCTAGTCTGACCCTAGCCTTAGGGGTATTTGAGGGCCAAGGTGTAAAAGTCCTATGCACTAAAGGTGACACTCAGGAGAACTGGTAGAGAACAATCCAGACCAAATAGATGATTTGGAAAGTGAGATAAATCGGAGAATTGGCAGAGGTGAAAATTCTAGGTCAAAATAGCCAAACCAGAAAAATTCTCCAGAGTTTCACCTTTCTTTTGAATAGACCTGTAAGAATCATTGTTTTATGGCGTTGATGCATTGTTACCTGCATGGCATCCAGTTATCTTTTTGCACTTTTGTACTTTGTGATTGTCAGTTTATTACTTTTTTTTTTGGTACAGATTTTATGATCTAAGATACACGGTGGATCTTGTGAAAATGTAAAGGCAATTTATAGTAGCACTGCAAGTGATCTGCTCATATTGATTGTTATGTGGTAGGGATATACCGATACTAGTATCGGTATCGGGGCCAATATTGCCGTTTGCACGAGTACTTGTTACTCGTGCAAACGGCCCGATACATCCCGCCGATACCGGAAGCCGGCGCTGGGCCGGCTTGCCGGTATCCGCGGGGCTGGGGAAGCTGGCCGCGTGCATGAAAAGCACGCGGCCAGCGTTCCCCTTCGGCGCGCCAAATACTCACCCTTCCTGAAGTTCCGGTCTCTGCGCAGTGATGCGGTCACGTGGCCGCCGGGCGCTCCTGTGACGCGGCCTCTCGGCTGGAGGCAGCGTCACAGATGCGCCCGGCGGCCACGTGACCGCATCACTGCCCAGAGACCGGAACTTCAGGAAGGGTGAGTATTTGGCGCGCCGAAGGGGAACGCTGGCCGCGTGCTTTACATGCACACGGCCAGCTTCCCCAGCGTTCGAGCTGGGGGCCAATCCATGAGAGCTGCGGGGCCAATCCATGAGAGCTGCGGGGCCAATCCATGAGAGCTGCGGGGCCAATCCATGAGAGCTGCGGGGCCAATCCATGAGAGCTGCGGGGCCAATCCATGAGAGCTGCGGGGCCAATCCATGAGAGCTGCGGGGCCAATCCATGAGAGCTGCGGGGCCAATCCATGAGAGCTGCGGGGCAATCCCATGAGACCTGGGGGCCAATCCCATGAGACCTGGGGGCCAATCCCATGAGACCTGGGGGCCAATCCCATGAGACCTGGGGGCCAATCCCATGAGACCTGGGGGCCAATCCCATGAGACCTGGGGGCCAATCCCATGAGACCTGGGGGCCAATCCCATGAGACCTGGGGGCCAATCCCATGAGACCTGGGGGCCAATCCATGAGACCTGGGGGCCAATCCCATGAGACCTGGGGGCCAATCCCATGAGACCTGGGGGCCAATCCCATGAGACCTGCGGGGCCAATCCCATGAGAGCTGCGGGGCCAATCCCATGAGAGCTGCGGGGCCAATCCATGAGAGCTGCGGGGCCAATCCATGAGAGCTGCGGGGCCAATCCATGAGAGCTGCGGGGCCAATCCATGAGAGCTGCGGGGCCAAGCCATGAGAGCTGCGGGGCCAATCCATGAGAGCTGCGGGGCCAATCCATGAGAGCTGCGGGGCCAATCCATGAGAGCTGCGGGGCCAATCCATGAGAGCTGCGGGGCCAATCCATGAGAGCTGCGGGGCCAATCCCATGAGACCTGCGGGGCCAATCCCATGAGACCTGCGGGGCCAATCCCATGAGACCTGGGGGCCAATCCCATGAGACCTGGGGGCCAATCCCATGAGACCTGGGGGCCAATCCCATGAGACCTGGGGGCCAACCCATATAAATTTTTATGAGGTCTGTTCCTATTGGAAAGCGTCACATGACATTAAATAAAAGTATCGGTACTCGGTATCGGTGAGTACTTTTAAAAAGTATCGGTACTCGTACTCGGTCTTAAAGTGGCATCGGTGCATCCCTATTATGTGGAAATACCACTACACGGCAAGGGTTTGCAGGGATAATAATAAACCCCTGTATTTTCCCATATTTTCTTTGCCAATGGTGTTCCTTTTTTGATATTTTAGAATTTTTATTTTTCTTACACCTCCCAAGGTGTTTTACAGATCCAATTTGCTGTAAATGATCTTCCAGTGCATATCTCCCCTCACACGTCCTATTACTGTGCTGCCACATTCTCCTGGAGGATTAAGATGGCCGCTCCCGGAAGATGCATAACATGGCCCTTGTCAAGTACATGGATTTCTTCAGGGCGTTTTATAATTAATAAAGCTACTTAATTTCTTTCCAATAATTTCCATTTTGTTTGCCTTTTTAGATGTCTGTACACTTCTTTTTTTTTTTTTTTTTTATATATATTTTTTTTTCCCTCGCAGTGCCCAAATGACTGGAAATTGCACGTTGACGCCCTATGTGAATTTTACACACAGGATTGAGATTCATGTGTTACAAAATGATATGTCCTATCAATATAAAATGTTTGTTCTGGCACTAGATAATCGCTTTAACCTCCTCCGTAACGAAGCAAATGTTTATTATGAAATGGTTATAAACATTTCACAGGATTCAGATTGAGCATATAATCCGGAGAATGACATCTGCTGCACAAAATACTAAGTGTTATTTTTGTAAAAAAAAAAATAATTCTTTTAACTGATACAAAAATGTGTTTTGTTTTTTTTGTCCCAAGAGTTCTAGAATCAATCAAACCTACGTGTCACATGTCTTCATTAAAACAAAATTTGTGGGATGCATTGCTGCAGCACAGTGTGTAGCTGATGGGCGAAGCACCCTGCCATGCCTGTGATGTGACTGTTTGCATAAGGTGTTTGACATGTGTGCCAGAGATTTATGTATGGATTTAAATAGGAAGGAATGTTGACATTTTAAATGGTCTGATATGACCTCATTTGTTTAGTGTATTCTTACCAGTGCAGAATTATTTGCATGGATATGCTCTGTATGTAACAGAGTGCACGATGGAGGAGCTCACCGAGCATCCGCCGCTATGGAGGAGCCGTGCCAAAGCTAATGAAGGCTCAATTCGATTTTACAATTCATAGAATTGTCTTGATCCACGTATAGGGCCACACCAGTGACTGCGTGCCCTTTGGATTCACTGGAAGGTGTTGCAGTCACCCTAGCACACGCACATGAGACTGACGTAGTCAAAGGGTCAGCAGGTCTGGTCACAACAGTTCAGACACATGCACTAAATATTGTTTATTTACCGGCCGTTGAGTGAAGAGTCACGCTGCAATCACGTGATGCAACCAGGGGCAGGGTGTGGCATGATGATGCGGCACCTGTGAGGTTTAAAACCAGTCAGCTGAAACCTGCTTGTTGCCCTGACGTGGTTTTACCTCCTCTCGGTTCTCATTCGTATTTTCTATATTGCATCACGGTGTATGACAATTGCTTGTCCGACTACCCTTCTGGCAATTATCCCCTTGGCTTCCCTTTTGATTACCCACTCTGGTTAGCGACTCTGGCATACAGCTGACACACTACCCTGGCGATACAATCCTTGGCCTTCGGTGATATATTATGATATTAACCCCCTGCTGAATATTTGAGGTTATTTACCCTGTAGATTATCCTCCCTCAGGTGTGTGTGTCCGCCCGTCCGTCTGTCCTCCTCTGGGTTTTGGTAATGGGTAGCTGTGCCGACCAGCTCAAGGATCGAAAGTGTAGGATAGTCGTTCTGCGTACAGGGACTAGTTTATTCGTTGTCGGGGAGCAACATGACCGTTGGAGGAAGTGCTTATCTGGTTCACTTCTTTGCGCAAGAAGGATATTAAAAATGAACATTTTCTGCAATGATAGACAATGGCGTAGCCAAACTGCACCAAACATTGTTTCACATGTACAGAGTTTACCCCGCAGCGTTCCTCAGGCGCCAAGTTCCTTAGAGTCATCTTTGAGGTGTTTTGGCAGGTTTGAGATCTGTAAAATTTTAAGATATTTGTTTCGTGCCCCCCCCCCCTCGACATCGTTTATATTCATCTCCGTCCTCCAACTTTCAATTTGCTCTTCTTGATGGAATCTGAGTACTCTTAACAGCCGGTATGAGGTGTACAATGGAAGCTGATTGTGGACCAGGAGATGTAGACTCGGCTACTACTTTTGCACTGTTTATGCATTCAGTGCAAAGTAAGGCTAGGGTCAGACGAACGCATTTTCGCGTTGTCTGTGAAAAAGTGCGTTCGAACGAATGGACGCTTTTTTTCACGGAGTAGGCAATAGCGGTCATACGATGCGCATTTGCGTTCGTGATTTTGTACGGATCATCAATAAAACACTTTTTGCATCTGGACGTTATGTTGGCCGGACATTAGCAGTGTCTGACATCTCCAAATCACGCACACACGCCGCTAGCGGACGCAGCGCACTCTGTACAACCGTACTAGCGGTTTGACGTTCTCGACAAAATGAGTTCGTTTGCCACTTACGTTGCGCAGCCGGACTTTCGTGCGACCGTACTTCGTATATTGGCCATCATTGCCCGTCATTTGCTGCTAGTGCGGCCGTAATTAAGTGCGCCAGAACGCACGTTTAAAGTGCGCTAGTCTGACCCTAGCCTAAAGGTGGGACATACTCTGAATAAAATGTAGAGAATATGGTGTAGTTTGTGCTGGCTGCAAATGGCGGGGGGGGGGGGGGTGCGTGTTTTTTGGCGGTTGGCTGTTGACAGTTGGTCATCCCATTTTGTCTTCCAGTTGAGGGCTGACTAGCGACACAGCCAGTTGCTGTTATAGGAAACCTGTATGCTTAGTTGTTAAAAAAAGCCTATTAATGAAAACCCAAGGCGTCTCGTATTATCCAGAACATTAAAGAGAACAAATATAGTTTTATGAGAGCGAACGTGTATGCCAGTGGCTTGTCCTACAATGACTCAGTGTTGTAGTCTGCTGATGCCATTTTAGAAAGTGATCATCTATACAGTCAGGTCCAGAAATATTGGGACATCGACTCAATTCTAACATCTTTGGCTCTATACACCACCACAATGGAGATGGAATGAAACAAACACAATGTGCTTTAACTGCAGACTGTCAGCTTTTAATTTGAGGGTATGTACATCCAACTCAGGTGAACGGTGTAGGACTTACAGCAGTTTGCAGATGTGCCTCCCACTTGTTAAGGGACCAAAGGTAATGGGACAATTGGCTTCTCAGCTGTTCCATGGCCAGGTGTGTGATATTCCCTCATTACCCCAATTACAATGTGCAGATAAAAGGCCCAGAGTTCATTTCAAGTGTGCTATTTGCATATGGAATCTGTTGCTGTCAACTCTCAAGAGATCAAAAGAGCTGTCACTATCAGTGAAGCAAGCCATCATTAGGCTGAAGAAACAAAACAAACCCATCAGAGATAGCAAGAACATTAGGTGTGGCCAAAACAACGGTTTGGAACATTCTCAAAAAGGAGAGCACCGGTGAGCTCAGCAACACCAAAAGACCCGGGAGACCACGGAAAACTGTGGTGGATGACCGAAGACTTCTTTCCCTGGTGAAGAAAACACCCTTCACAACAGATGGCCAGATCAAGAACACTCTCCAGGAGGTAGGTGTATGTGTGTCAAAGTCAACAATCAAGAGAAGACTTCACCAGAGTGAATAGAGGGTTCACCACAAGATGTAAACCATTGGTGAGCCTCAAACACAGGCCAGATTAGAGTTTGCCAAACAACACCTAACAAAGCCTTCACAGTTCTGGAACAAGATCCTATGGACAGATGAGACCAAGATCAACTTGTACCAGAGTGACGGGAAGAGAAGAGTATGGAGAAGGAAAGGAACTGCTCATGATCCTAAGCATACCACCTCATCCGTGAAGCATGGTGGTGGTAGTGTCATGGCGTGGGCATGTATGGCTGCCAATGGAACTGGTTCTCTTGTATTTATTGATGATGTGACTGCTGACAAAAGCAGCAGGATGAATTCTGAAGTGTTTCAGGCAATATTATCTGCTCACATTCAGCCAAATGCTGCAGAACTCATTGGACGGCGCTTCACAGTGCAGATGGACAATGACCCAAAGCATACTGCAAAAGCAACCAAAGAGTTTTTGAAGGGACAGAAGTGGAAGTTATGCAAAGGCCAAGTCAATCACCTGACCTGAATCCCATTGAGCATGCATTTCACTTGAAGACAAAACTGAAGGGAAAATGCCCCAAGAACAAGCAGGAACTGAAGACAGTTGCAGTAGAGGCCTGGCAGAGCATCACCAGGGATGAAACCCAGCGTCTGGTGATGTCTATGCGTTCCAGACTTCAGGCTGTGATTGACTGCAAAGGATTTGCAACCAAGTATTAAGAAGGGAAAGTTTGATTTATGATTATTATTCTGTCCCATTAATTTTGGTCCCTTAACAAGTGGGAGGCACAGCAGTTTGCAGATGTGCCTCCCACTTGTTAAGTCCTACACCGTTCACCTACACCTACACCAAAAGAGTTGGATGTACATACCCTCAAATTAAAGCTGACAGTCTGCAGTTAAAGCACATTGTGTTTGTTTCATTCCAGCTCCATTGTGGTGGTGTATAGAGCCAAAGATGTTAGAATTGTGTTGATGTTCCAATCTTTCTGGACCTGACTGTAAATTGGTTTGCTCTCCTAAATCCATTTTGGGTCTTTGAGGCTAGATCCAGTCATGGACCTCTTGCACAAGGTTGCACAGGAGTATCGCAGACCTGCCAACTTAGGCAGGTATGAGTTAGGAAATGGGTGGGGCTGCAAGAAGGGTGTGGTCATGATGCAATGGGTGTATCGAAGGTCACCTCCACAGGGCGTAATGTCATCAGGCGTGCATGCACGGCAATATTACATTTAGATTTTGTCATGCTCATCGCCGCCGGCGTAATAAAAAGCCTAAACCCAGTGCTGGCTCATAGTAGTGAGACTTTCACATGCAGTACCACTAGTCACCTCTGACTGTGTAATGCTCAGGTGTTGCCCAGATCACCATCTACTCCTGCATAAAACCAGGCCACACCTGAGACCCAGGACTTCCACATTGCCCTTGGAAATATCCAAGCTGTTAGGAGCTACCTGCGATTCCTCCAAGAAACCTATGACCCATACTCTACTGGATCCTACCCTCTCAAGACTACCACTGTTACAGTTCCCCCCTGGACTTATTGTTTACAAACCTTCTGGACCACCTGTTTACTACAGACCTCTGGACTTGGCATCTTCCTGGATCTCCCAAGTTTTCCTTACCTGGATCACAAGGACTTGCCCACATCTCTAGTACTGATATATTCATATATATAACCTTGAGTATACTGTTTGTTTTCCCATTTTGTTATCTGTAGTTCCCTCTAGCCCTGTAAGCTGTATATGCTCTGCTCTAGTTCCCTCTAGCCCTGTAAGCTGTATATGCTCTGCTCTAGTTCCCTCTAGCCCTGTAAGCTGTATATGCTCTGCTCTAGTTCCCTCTAGCCCTGTAACCTGTATATGCTCTGCTCTAGTTCCCTCTAGCCCTGTAACCTGTATATGCTCTGCTCTAGTTCCCTCTAGCCCTGTAACCTGTGTATGCTCTGCTCTAGTTCCCTCTAGCCCTGTAACCTGTGTATGCTCTGCTCTAGTTCCCTCTAGCCCTGTAACCTGTGTATGCTCTGCTCTAGTTCCCTCTAGCCCTGTAACCTGTGTATGCTCTGCTCTAGTTCCCTCTAGCCCTGTTACCTGTGTATATACATATATATACAATCTCTCCTCCCCTATTCCTTAGCTTTCTCCCACTTCTCTCGTTTTCCCCTCCTAGATTCTGTTGTTGCCTCCGGCCAATCCCTTTTTGTTCCTTTTCTCAATAAATCCTTATACAGTTGTGTTCAAAATTATTCAACCCCCAATGCTGTAAAGGGTTTTAGGGAATTTAGTGTACATTTGTAATTGTATTCAGAATGAAATCCTACAAGGACTTTTTAAAGAACCATATGCAACTAAAATGACATCAATTGGTTTTGTAATACAGTAGTAAATGTTTCTTTTGTGAATTCTTCATTGACACAATTATTCAACCCCTTAAAGACTACCACTCTGAAGAACAGGGTTCATTCAAGTGTTTTCAATCAGGTATTGAAAACACCTGTGGATGTCACAGAGCAGCAATAAAGCATAATAAGCACCAATTAGGCAGCTTTAAAATGACTGTGATACTCAGCTCCTTCTAGACATTTACTGGTGTGGTTACAAACATGGTGAAGTCAAGAGAATGGTCCAGGAAGACAAGAGAAGAGGTGACTACTCTTCACAGGAAGGACAATGGCTATAAGAAGATTGCAAAGATGTTAAACTTACCAAGAGAGACCATAGGAAGCATCATTCGCAAATTCAAGGCAAAGGGCACTGTTGAAACGCTACCTGGTCGTGGCAGAAAGAAGATGCTGACTTCGACTGCTGTGCGCTACCTGAAGTGGAGAAAAGTCCCCGTGTGACTGCTGAGGAACTGAGAAAAGATTTGTCAGATGTGGGTACTGAAGTTTCAGCTCAGACAATACGGCACACACTGTCTCCAAAGAATAAGAAGAGTCGACTGCAGTATGCCAAAAGTCATGTGGACAAACCACAGAAGTGTTGGGATAGTGTTCTGTGGACTGATGAAACAAAATTAGAACTGTTTGGGCCCATGGATCAATGCTATGTTTGGAGGAGGAAGAACAAGGCCTATGAAGAAAAGAACACCTTGCCTACTGTGAAGCATGGCGGGAGGTCAATCATGCTTTGGGGCTGTTTTGCTTCTGCAGATACAGGGAAGCTTCAGCGTGTGCAAGGTACCATGAATTCTCTTCAGTACCAGGATATATTGGATGACAATGTGATGCAGTCTGTCACAAACCTGAGGCTTGGGAGACGTTGGACCTTTCAACAGGACAATGATCCCAAGCATACCTCCAAGTCCACTAGAGCATGGTTGCAGAATAAAGGCTGGAACATTTTGGAGTGGCCATCGCAGTCGCCTGACTTAAATCCGATTGAGAACCTCTGGTGGGACTTAAAGAAAGCAGTTGCAGTGCGCAAGCCTAAGAATGTGACTGAACTGGAGGCTTTTGCCCATGACAAATGGGCGAAGATACCCGTAGATCGCTGCAAGACACTCGTGTCAAGGTATGCTTCACGTTTAAAAGCTGTTAGTACGGGGGGCGTGGCCTGGAGCGAGATGAGAGCAGACGTGTAGGCTGATCTCTCCGTCCTGACGAGCAAAGAACCCAATTTTTATCGGAGCAGATCTTCTCCACGCTGACCCACATCACCACCGAGTCCCTTGTGATGTCTCCCGCAAAGGTTTCCCGGACGAAGGGGACCCCAGGTACGCTGGTAGCCCCGATCTTCCGTCCCCTGCCCGCTGGGCCTGCTTCTCAAGATGGCGGCCGGCACTCTCCATCGGCCTCCTCCGCGTGCTCCAGTCCCGGAGGGCCTCCGGAGGCGGCTACCAAAGGGGATATTCAACAGATCCTCGGCCGGCTGGTCGAGGTACAACAATTTATCGCAGGGGAGCTGGACAAATCGGCACGCGCCATCCGCACGGAGATACATGCGGTTGGCGCCAGAACTTCCGCTCTGGAGGAGGCTGTGACTACGCTCTCGAGGGGCCACAACGCAGCAATCGACAGATCAAACGTGTTGGTGGAGCGCATTCAACAACTGGAGCAGCAGGTGGAGGACCTTTCTAACAGGTCCAGACGCAACAATTTACGGCTCCGGGGGCTCCCGGAGTCGGTGGCATCGAACGCCTTGGGAGAGACGGTATTGACTATGTTAATGACCCTGTTACCCGATTACACCGCGGACCAATTGCTACTTGACCGGGTGCACCGAGCCCTGAGAGCGAGGGCGGCCCCTCCGGCAGGCCCCAGGGATGTGATCTTTCGTTTCCACTACTTCACTTCCAGGGTGGCAGTGCTGCGAGCTTTACGTCATTCCCCACTTGTCTATAAAGACGCAGAGCTACAGATCTACCAGGACCTAGCCCCCAGCACGCTGGCCCGACGCCGTCCCTGGAAACCCATTGCGGATCACCTGAGGGGCCACGGGGTTCGTTTCGCTTGGGGCTTCCCCCTGAAGATGATGGCTTTCCAGAATGGCTCCACGTCCATTTGTACATCGTTGGCGGGGGCTCCCGCCTTCTTAGCCCAGCTTGGCCTGCCGGCCTTGGAGCTCCAAATTCCGGAGGCCTCCCTACAGCCTCTGGAGCCGGTGGAGGTGGAGTGGGAGTGTATCCCCGCGTCGGGCTCTCCTCGCCCTCCGCCATGAAGGGGACATTGGGACACACTGTCGCTTTGGTTCCTATTCCTTGGATTGACCTCGCCCTATTGATTACCAACGTTTATGTGCGCCTTGGGTGGTGCTGGGAGAGGTGAGCCTGTGGTCACTTGGGTGGCAGTGCCCTGCTGGGGTGGAGGTGTCATGCCTCCCCCTCCCCACGGCACTTATGGGGCTTTGGCCCACTGTTTTACTCTGAGTTCTGTTTATTGAAGGATAATCTGTTTATATGGCCTGCGTTTATATTATCTTGCTATATCTTTTTATTTTTTGGGTTCTTTTTCAATTCATATATAAGCTGCTTCACGCGTCAACTAAGGAGGCGACATGTGTGGATAACATGTCCTCCTTATCCGTCCCCCCTTTCGAGGGATTACCCGAGACCTTGTTGAAATTGTCTCGGGATCTCCTTCTCTCCTTTTATGTGTTCCCTCTTTTCTTCCCTTATGTTATTTCCTTTCTGTGTCGTGTTCTTAGGCGTTTCCCTTGTATACTTGTTGTCCTGTCCATGTTATATGTGAGTATGGCACTGATGTGGGTTGGGAGCGCTGGAGTACAACATCACCCCGTTCCTGGGAGTTACGATGCAACCTAATACGGTGATGGCCCTCTCACTTAATGTGAAGGGCTTAAATTCCCCCAGAAGCGGAGAGTGTTATTTCGCGATCTTAGACGCAAACATGTAGATATAGCGTTCCTCCAGGAAACCAGAATACCCCGGCAGGACTCACACAGATTACGTGATCCTCGTTTCTCCCAGGTGTTTTCCTCCTGCGCTCTCAACAAACAAAACGGAGTTGCTATCCTTATCCACAGAAATTGCCTCTTTACAAAACATGATGTTCATACTGATATAGCCGGACGTTATGTTATTCTATCTGGCACCCTGGGTACACGATCTGTCACCTTAGTAAATGTATACGCCCCGAATACACCGGAGAAACACTTCTGGGATGTCCTCCAGGCCGACCTGGACCGTCATGCCTCGGGGGAGATTCTAATGTGCGGGGACTTTAACGCGGTCCCCTGCCCCGCAGTGGACAGATCACGCCCTTCCGCCACCCAGACCCCAACTATGGGCACTAGACAGGACGTCTTGTTTGGCTCCTTCCTAAATCAGAGGGCCTTGATAGACGTATGGCGGGTCTCCCATCCCTCTACTAAAGACTTTACATTCTATTCTAACCCCCACGGGTCTTACTCCAGAATCGATAACATCCTTATCTCTCCCTCCCTCCTCCCATGGGTAACAGCGGCCTCTATTGGGGTGATTAGTTGGTCGGACCACGCGAATGTGGTCATGGAACTTAGCCTCCCTGACTGCTCCCCGGCGTGGAACTGGCGGCTTGGTTCCCATACACTGCAGGATGCGGGGTTGGTTAGGGAACTAGAGGGGGAGTTGGAGGCATACTTCCGAGATAATGTCACGGGGGACATCTCCTTCTCCACCGTTTGGGCAGCGCATAAAGCTGTAATAAGAGGAGAAATTATTAAAAAAGTTTCCTACCGCAAGCGCCTTAAGTTACAGCGCGTATTAGAATTGCAGCATACGTTACGGGTACAGGAATTAGAACATAAAACGACACCCTCTCAGGAAGGTTTTGACCGCTTACAAGGCACCCGACATGCCCTAAACAGGTTATTGCTCGATGATGTAGCAAAAGCAATGACATGGTCTAAGCGTAGATTCTACGAATCTGCAAACAAGATGGACACTCTGTTGGCACGACAGATACGACCGCGTCCTCCGGTGACCCGTATTACCTCCCTCAAAGACTCGGCAGGTAGATCGATCAAATCCCCACAAAATATTAAACGAACCTTTACGGACTACTACTCCTCTCTTTACAATCATTCCCCACTACACTCGCCTCCCACGGCCTCCCACCTAACTGACATTAACTCCTTCCTTTCTAGTGTTGATTTGCCCAGCCTCTCACCCAGTCAGGGATTAGCGCTTGCGAAAGATTTTACTCTCGAGGAGATATCCGAAGCTATCGTCTCACTCAAACCTAATAAAGCCCCTGGACCTGACGGCTACACAGCCCGTTATTATAAAACATTCTTTCCAATCCTTGGCCCCCATTTAGTCACTTTGTTCAATGCGGTTAAGGCGGGCAACCCTTTCCCGTCCGACTCCCTACTGGCGTCCCTAGTAGTTCTTCCTAAGCCGGGCAAAAACCTCTCCGACCCATCAGGATACCGCCCCATATCCCTGTTGAATCTGGACGTCAAGATTTATGCCAAGGTGTTGGCTGCCAGACTCAACCCACTGTTACCATCAATAATACATCCTGACCAGGTGGGATTCATTCAGGGACGTCAGGCATACGAAAACACACGCAGAGCGGCGGGCGCAATATGGCACCTAGAGAAGGAGGGTCGGCCTTCCTTGTTGCTATCACTCGACGCAGAGAAGGCGTTCGATCGTATCGAATGGCCTTTTCTATTTACTCTACTGGAACATATGTCCTTCCCCCCTGAATTTTGCTCCGCGGTTCGGGCCCTATATCATAATCCCAGGGCTGATGTCTCTATACCCGGCTCACAGGCGGCCCCTTTTTCAATACATAACGGCACCCGCCAGGGCTGTCCCCTCTCCCCCCTTCTTTTCGCTCTCACCCTAGAGCCCCTGCTGACACATATACGCTCCTCCCCTGATATCAAAGGCATGACGGTCCAGGGCAGCTCCTTTAAGGTATCCGCTTATGCGGACGACGTCCTGCTCACCCTGACTTCCCCAGAATCTTCACTGACGGCCACTACTGCATTACTGTCTCGTTTTTCAGCTGTTTCGGGGTTTAGGGTTAACCTTGACAAGTCTGTTATTTTGCCGTTCCACCTCTCCAGACATCAGACGCAGGCCCTCACTGCGGTATTCGGGTTTAAGATAGCTTCTACTACAATCCCTTATCTGGGTATACACTTACCGAATAAGCATGATGATATATACAGGGTTAATTATCCTCCTCTATATGCTAAACTTCGAGGGGAGATGGAGGTGTGGAATAAGGAGTGTATTTCCTGGCTCGGACGTGTACATTGCATTAAAATGAATCTATTACCTCGCTTGTTATACTTGTTCCAGGCGCTTCCATCTCCCATCGACCCAAGTGACCTCCGGTTTTTACAATCTCATATTGATGCATTTGTGTGGAGGGGAGGGAGGCGCCGGGTGGCACGTTCTACTCTTTACCGCCCAAGGGAGCTGGGTGGTCTCGGACTTCCTAACATACAATGTTATTTCCAGGCGGCGCAACTGTCCCAAGTGGTAACGCTACACTCCCTGCCTAACACCCATCGCTGGGTAGACTTTGAATCAGCATGCATATTTCCGGAGAGTCCTAAATACTGGATGTGGCTCCCAAAAAATGTACGTCCCAAAGTACCGATACTGTGCCCTCCGCTCAGTCACTCCATCGCATTGTGGGATTCTCTCGCCTCCTCCAAAAAGCTACGCCAAGCATCGTCATCCATGCTCCCACTATGGAGAAATCCGCTGTTCCCTCCAGGGCAAGTTCCGGACCAGTTCTCCAGATTTGTCGAGGGGGGCATCCTCAGGATCAGAGACTTACAGGATCGTGCCGGATTATACTCCTTCGACTCCCTATCAGCCCGCTCCGGACTATACCCGCAAGATTTTTTCCGCTACATGCAGCTCCATCATTTTGCTTCTACTACGGAAAACAAAACAGCGGGCTCCTCTCCGCTTACTTTCTTCGAACGTTTGTGCCTGTCCGGAGACCCACCCCGAGGCCTTATTTCGAGACTATATGCCCACATGGTAAGCACACCCTCCTTGCCTAGCATTACATACATGGCCGCATGGGAAAGAGACCTGGGATCGACTCTCGAGGGGGATGAGTGGTTGGACATATGGGAGGCAGCGCGAAAGGTTTCCATTTGCACGACATTACAGGAGCAGGGGCTGAAGACTATGATGAGGTGGTACACCACACCAGTGCTCCTCCATAAAACCAACTCGGCTGTCCCTGATGATTGCTGGAGGGGATGCGGGGAAAGGGGCACTCAGGCCCATATGTGGTGGTCGTGTCCTGCAATATCGAAGTACTGGGACTCGGTGCAGGCCCTGTTAGAACAGGTCTTTGGAACCAGGGTGCCAAAAGATCCATGGACATACCTGTTTGCTAATCCGGTCCCGGACTTTACCATGCACCACAACCGCCTCCTTTCCAAAATCTTACTTGCAGCACGGAAAGCAGTAGCTGAATCCTGGAGGTCCCCGAGGCTTCCTCCACAGAGACGTCTATTACAGATCATGGACCATATCCAGTTGATGGATGAACTCTCGGCAAAAGTACATCATACAATGCCGGCGTACCGGAAAGTCTGGGATGCTTGGGAATCTTTGGAAATGTAACGGAATAGTGGGTTTACCTGGGTTGCGGGAAATATATGATCGAACCCCGGCATGTTCTCGACTCCTTTAGTGCCTTTGTTTGTCACGTTTGTCATTGTCTCGTGTTGTCCGGTAGTTGGTTCCCTGTCCCCCCCCCCTCTTCCTCTGTGTGCTTCCCTTTTCTCTGCCTCCAGCAGTGTATTTTGCTATTGTAATACTGACGAGTTGGGTCCGGACCGGACTACCATTCAATCAACATGTGTACTGCTGTATCGTTGAACTGTTCTGACTTCCATAAATAAAGTCTTTAAAAAAAAAAAGCTGTTAGTACAACATCCTTTTACAGTTATAAGTACGAAGATTGAATGTCACTTGGGGGTTGAATAAAACTGATAATGATGTGAGCACAGAAAAGACATTTGTGGTTATTTCATTATAAATGTTATGTTATATTTGTCTGACCTACACGTGCCTCTTTGATTTAATTGTAAGCAAGATGACTGAATGATCAAAATCAATGTCAAACTGGCCAAAACACTCAATTTCAGTGGGGGTTGAATAATTTTGAACACAACTGTATATAAATATATCTGGTTACTAGTATTCATTGCATATTGGCTCGCACCTACCGCCCCGGAATCAGCGCATGACAGATTTTTAATTGTTTTATTGATATAGTGTACTTTGAGGTATATATAATGCTGGGTGTTTGGGTACTTGACACTCCTGATGAAGTCCATATAGAGACGAAACGCATTGATCTGTACATTCCAGTAACCTGTCCGTGCTATGGATCTGTCTTTTTTACATTGTAAGCGCAATAAATACAGTTTTTATGTCTATTCTGACAGTCTGTATTTTGCCTTCTATTTCCTTTGAAGGCATCCATTGGAGGACTTTTGCAAGACCTATAAGATGTGCCTTCTATCAAACATCTTTTTATGGGTGGCTAATTGGCTTTTGCTACATATGTGTTGTTTTGGGGGTATTACCCTGTATGTTCTAAAAAATTTTCTTTTAAAAAAAATGTATTTTTAGATCACTGGCAGTATTACAGCCTGCTTGGCTAAACGGCCTGTCACGGTTACCCATAGAGGAGTGCTTCTTTAGCGACTGTGTATGGTAGTTCCATGCCGGAATTTAACTGTTTCAGCACCATGAGTACCCTTAAACAGGTGCTTGTGGTGTATGTCACCAATCCATTCAGGTAAGGGCGTGGGGCTGTAGGTGATCTAGAGCAGTGGTTCCCAAACGCGGTCCTCAAGTACCCCTAACAGGTCATGTTTTCCAGATGTGTGAAGCACAGGTAATATGATTTGCTGTTCAGTGATTGCAGGATTCAGTCTGCGTTTCCCCAAGGTGATCCTCAAAACCTGGCCTATTAGGGGTACTTGAGGACCGCGGTTGGGAACCACTGATCTAGAGGATGGAAGGAAAACTGTTCCTCATGGTCAATTTTTCAGGTCTGTAATCTGCTACACCTCTTTCCCGAGGCCTAGGGCCATATCGATTTGCTGTATCTCCGGTGCAAAGAGAAATTCCTTTGCCATCAACCAAGGGTGCCCAGAATTGAAATACAGTCTAGTTTGCATATAGTGTAGTCTTCTTTGTAATGGTAACAATTTGCTATTATGGAATTTTAAAATAAACCTGGGGGGAGCCACAGCCCCTTCTGTGTCCTCCTAAGCCCATTTTTGTTCTGTCTAGCAATATCATTTACAGGTTAGCAGTGTAGTGTGTTACGATCTTTCTAGTGTTGCTATTTTGCCCTAGTAGCAGTTACTACTAGACTCTGGGTGTACAATGCCTTATCTGGCATAAAATGCCTCCTTATTACCCTTCACCAGGTTCATGTTTTTATGTGACCTGTTAATGCCCGGCCCTGCTTTTTTATTTATTTTTTTATGATTTGATTCTCCGTGCGTATTTTCGTCAGCGTTTGCTTCTCTTCCGTGTCACACGTACAGGTAGCGTGGCTTTCTGTGTGATTTCCTTCTCCTAACACATTTATCCCATGTCCCGTCCCGTGTGATATGTCGCAGTGATAAATGAATATATTTCTACGCAGTGTGCTGCAGGGAATAGATTTCAGAGTGCTTTATGCCGTTGCTGTCTGGCTGCACACTCCTCTATCCCACACAAATACGCTTATTCCGTGCAGGCGGCCATGTCTTGTGTGGGTTGATTCCCTCCCTGCCATGTAATTAGCACCCTGCTCCTCACACACTGACAGCCACTTGGCATTGCCACAGAAACTGCACAGACATACCCTATATTTGGGAATAGTGTGTGCTTTGGCATCAACTACAATGTGCAGCTTTGTGTTTCGTTTCTGATGTGTTGTTTCTGTACATGTATTCCAGCTGCTGCTTCATACTGGTACGTGTGTATATTATACATACATGTCCTCAGGCAAGCTATATGTTTCAAGAACCCTATACATTAAGGCTGCATGCTCGGACTTCACAAAGACCTGGAATGTCAGCGTATAAAGAGGTTTTGCAATCCATTTTTTTTTTCTGTAGTCTCATTAATTTTTTAGACATTGGTATAAACACGAAAAAAAAAAAACCCTCTTGTAATTATGAATCTTGGTTTAACGCACCCCCTCATGTTCCAGAGAACAGCCTCCTGGTGTTTGAGAGAAGGTTTTATTTTTTTTAAAAAATTTTTTTTATTACAAATCTCCTCCTTTTGCCTGCTTGTGGTAAAAATAAATGGGCCATTTATTTTTGTGGTTCCTGAAAATTTAATATATGTGCATAAGCAGTGACTGCAAAGCATGAAATTTTAAAGTGTTTTTCTAGTGAATTCTTTTTTAATTCTATTTTAATAAAGCATGTCATTAATACCTGCAAACAGCTTGAAATGCACACTCTGGTAGGGCCGGATTAACATAGGGGCTATTGGAGCACAGAAAGAAGTATGTCTTGATGGGCATTTGGCTCTGACTCCATAGCAGCTACAGGGTGATGTGAGGTATCACTGAAAAGGCCAGAATATGACCATTCCAATGATACCAAACACAAGGTTTTATGTAACAACAATAAAAATTTATTTTTTTCTTTTATAATAGATATACAGTGGCAAGATAAAGTATGTGAACCCTTTGGGATTACGTGGAGTTTTGCATGAATTGGCCATAAAATGTGCTCTGATCTTCATCTAAGTCACAACAATTTGAAATCAGTGTCTGCTTAACCCCTTAACGCCGCAGGACGTACATTTACGCCCTGCATTAGGCGGGCTTTGCCGCCGCAGGACGTAAATGTACGTCCTCGGCGTTTAGAGCCCCCCCGGGAGATACTCACCTTCTCCGGTCGCTCCCACGCTGGATCTGACTCCCGCGGAGTCAGATCAGTGTGATCCCTCCTCCGGCGTTGTGACGTCATCGCGCCGGTGGCGCGATGACGTCAGTTTCAGGCGTCCCCCCCCGCCGGAGCAGGGGAAGCGCCTGGAGGGGAGGGATCCTTTGGATCCCTCTATCTCCCGATCGCCTGGTCCCCAGCGGCTGTGGCCAGCATCGCTGGAAGGGTCACAGCCTGACCTTTCCAGCGATGTATGGGGGGTTAACCCCTTAGTTGCCAGGTCGCGACCGGGCACTAATTTGTGCCCGATCGCGGCCTATTTCCGGTGGGGGCCGCCATCTTGGATGGCAGCCCCCACCTCTGGGTCACCACCCCGGTCAACTGACTCATCGCGCCATGCGCGATGATGTCAGTTAACCGGGAACCCCCTAGCTGCAAAGGGATTTCCCATGGAAATCCCTTGCAGGAGATAGGGGGGTTCTTTGAACCCCTTTATCTCCTGATCGGTGGCAGCTAGGGGGTCATGGTTGATATTGCTGGAAAGGCCAGAGCATGGCCTTTCCAATGATATCAAACATGACCATGTTATATGTAAAATAAAAGTGTAAAAAAAGTAAAAATAAAAATAATAAAAAAATAATAAATTAAATAATAAAAAAATAATAAATATAATAATAAAAAATTTTTTTGTTTTTTTTAATACAGCACTATTGTTCACATTTCAATTATAATGTGAACAATGATGCTTCACTAATGATTTTTTTTTTTTTTTGGGGGGTTTAGCTAAAATCACGCAATTTCTCCCCAAAAAAAAAATGGGTTCCCCGTCCTAATTTTTTTAACAAATCTACCCAATAGAATATGACCGCAGAGCCTCGGATAATAAAATTAAAAAAAAAAAACACTTTACACACTGTGGAAGATTGAAATTTTATTGAAAATTCACATTTTTTTACATTTTTTGTTATAGCATTTTGGCAGGGCATGACATATACATTTAATAATGATATATTATTAATCTGCCGAGTCTGACGGAAAGAACGATATATAATTTGTCTGGGTGGTATAAGAATACGTGACTTAAAAATGGTCAAAATGCGCTCAGCAAACTTCTACTTCCGAAACAGCGCCGAAGTTGTAAAATTACTCCCGTCCTTAAGGGGTTAAAATAATACAACACAAACATTTATAGGTTTTCATGTGGTTATTGAACAGAACATGTAAACATTCACAGTGCAGGGTGGAAAAAGTATGTAAACCTTTGGACTTAATAACTGGTTGACCCTCCTTTGGCAGCAATAACCTCAACCAAACGTTTCCTGTAGTTGCAGATCAGACCTGCACAACGATCTGGAGCAGGGGTTGGGAACCTGTGGCTCTTTTGATGGCTGCATCTGGCTCGCAGACAAGTATTTAATAAGAAAAATTTTAACGCAAAAAATATAAAATTGCGGGGGGTGGCTGGAGCCAATCACAGCTGTCCTCTTTGGATAATGCGTACACGGGTCGTTGTAAGGTCAGGAAGTAAACTTCCCTCCTGGGGGTTTCCGGGAGGCGGGCCAAGTGGATGGCCGCTTTTGCTTGAGCTCCGTACCGAGCCGTCGAACACCCCTGCAGCGGCTTCTTAGAGTGGGAGCTCATTCCGACCACTGCTCAGGGTCGATATTTGGACTGACCGAGTTAAGGTCCGCTCGCACGCGGTGCCACGTGTTGCGGCCATCTTGGAGATAGTGCAGCATCAGTACCTCCACGCGCTTCCCTCCTGTTTATTGCTTGGCTCTCCGCCTCGGACGATCACATCGGAGGGGATAAAGAATTCGCTGCACATCACCTGGATGAACTGATCTGACAGGGTGCACAATCAGATTTATACAGCATTGATTCACCGAAAGGAGAGTGGGAATACCTCCAGGAAACAAAAACATAAGCTAAGTACCCTGTACCATCTGTTGTTTGTGCACCCCGCGGCGTAGTATATAATCAGGCCTGTTTCACACTTCCCAGTGGAGTTTACATCTCTCTGCATTCAAATCTGCCCCATCAAGCACCTTCAGCCCCTTAACCAGGAGAGAATACAAGGCCACTCAGGGTAAAAAGCTCCTGCAACATAAAAATATTTTTACACCCCCCCCCTTTTTGTTTTTTTTTCTCCAGCTCTGCGCCCTCTAAATTAAAATTACACCTTTTTTGTAGTGACAATTTTTAGTCTGTTTCGGGTTCTGCTGACCCTACCAATTGTAATTTTTTTCGGTGGGTCCCCTGGGAGCCACTATCCCCTTAATAAATTTTTGGCTGTTCACTCCCTGTGATCTGCTTCTGCAATTTTTACGGTGGTCCCCTTGGGAGCCACTATCCCCTTAATAAATTTTTGACCGTTCACTCACTGTGATCTGCTTCTGCAATTTTTACGGTGGTCTCACACGGGCCCACCATACCTACACTGTAAACTTCCTTTTAATCAAGTAGTCAGCTAGCTAATTGCAGAAACCCTTTTATCGAAGAAGATGGCTAAAAGAAAAAAAGATGAGAAGTATCGTAGTTTTCAGCAGGAATGGACAGAGGAATTCGCCTCTGTGGAGAGAGCAGGTTATGCAGTATGTCTAATATGCAATGATAAAATTGCATCGATGACACGGTCAAATATAAAGCGGCACTTCGACAACTCCATACTACATTTGCATCGAAATATCCTGCGGGGGACAGCAGGAAGAAAGCATGTCAAGAGCTACTGTGCAGAGTGCAAGCTAGTCAGCAGCAACTCCGTGTTTGGACCCAACAAGGTGACTGGAATTCGGCTAGCTTTGCTGGTGCTTTAGCATTTGTGAGAAACGGAAAGCCATTCACAGATGGGGAGTATGCGAAAACATTCATGCTTGATGTTACCAATGAACTTTTTGACGACTTTTCGGATAAAGACAAAATAATCAAACTAATAAGACATGCCTCTGTCGGCAAGAACGGTTCACAATCGTACCTTCATGATGGCAAATAAAATTGAGGCAACACAAGTGAAGGACATAAATGCAGCACCATTCTTTTCTCTTGCTTTGGATGAGTCAACAGACGTAAGCCATTTATCCCAGTTCAGCGTGATTGCAAGGTATGCTGTCGTGACACACTACGTGAGGAAAGTCTTGCTGTTTTGCCTATGAAAGGGACAACAAGAGGGGAGGATTTGTGCAAGTCTTTCACTGAGTTCGCTAAAGAAAAAAATCTACCGATGGATAAACTTATTTCGGTGTGTACTGATGGTGCTCCGTGCATGGTGGGGAAAAACAAAGGATTCGTAGCGCTTCTTTGTGAACATGAAAAGAGACCCATCCTAAGTTTTCACTGCATCCTGCATCAGGAAGCGCTTTGTGCTCAGATGTGTGGCGAGCAGCTTGGTGAGGTGATGTCGCTGGTCATTCGGGTGGTCAACTTTATTGTTGCCCGAGCTTTAAATGATCGCCAGTTTAAAACACTGCTGGATGAAGTTGGGAATAATTATCCCGGTCTGCTTCTGCACAGCAATGTGCGTTGGTTGTCAAGAGGGAAGGTGCTCAGCCGTTTCGCAGCTTGTCTGAGCGAAATCCGGACTTTTCTTGAAATGAAAAACATCGAGCATCCTGAGTTAGCGAACACTGAGTGGCTTCTGAAGTTCTATCTCGTGGACATGACTGAACATCTGAACCAGCTCAATGTGAAAATGCAAGGCGTTGGAAATAAAGTCTTATCCCTTCAACAAGCAGTGTTTGCATTTTAAAACAAGCTAGAACTCTTCATCGCCGACATTGAAACAGGTCGTTTACGACACTTTGAAAAACTGGGAGAGTTTAAAGATGCATGCACAGCAAGTGACCCTGCTCAACATCTTGATCTTCAGCAGCTAGCGGGCTTCACATCTAATCTCCTGCAGTCATTTAAAGCGCGCTTTGGAGAATTTCGTGAGCGCACTCGTCTTTTTAAGTTCATCACCCATCCACACGAGTGTGCAGTGGACAGCGCCGACCTGAGTTACATCCCTGATGTCGCCGTCGGAGATTTTGAGCTACAAGCTGCTGACCTGAAGGCCTCAGACATGTGGGTGAATAAGTTCAAGTCACTGAAGATTTGGAAAGACTTGCACGACAGCCAGCAGAGTTGGCGAGCAAACACAAGTGGGGAGAAATGAAAAAAACTTCAACCCGCGGACCAGCTGATTGTCAAAACTTGGAACGCGCTTCCCGTCACATACCACACACTGCAGCGTGTGAGTATTGCTGTACTGACAATGTTTGGCTCTACGTATGCATGTGAGCAGTCTTTCTCACATCTAAAGAACATTTAAGACCAACCTACGATCACGTTTAACGGATGGAAGTCTCAACGCCTGCATGAAGCTTAACCTCACCACGTATCAACCAGACTACAAAGCCATCAGCAAAACCATGCAGCACCAGAAGTCGCATTAATGGTTAAGTACTTTATTCTTCATTGGTTAGCAACAGCAGAACAACGTTATTAAAAAGAATTCAGAGACTTATTGTACTTAAAGTGTTGGTCTTACATAAAATGCACACATTTACTTGTATTTAGTTTTAAACATATTGTATGGCTCTCACGGAATTAAATTTTAAAATATGTGCCGTTCATGGCTCTCTCAGCCAAAAAGGTTCCCTACCCCTGATCTGGAGTAATTTTGGACCACTCCTCTTCACAAAACTGTTTCAGTGTAGCAATATTCTTGATGTCTGGTGTGACTCGCTCTCTTAAGGTCATGCCACAGCATTTCAATGGGGTTGAGGTCAGGACTCTGACTGGGCCACTCCAGAAGGCGTATTTTGTTTTGTTGAAGCCATTCTTTTGTTGAATTACTTGTATGCTTTGGGTCATTGTCCTGTTGCATCACCCATCCTCTGCGGAGCTTCAGTTGGCGGACAGATGGTCTTACGTTTTCCTGCAAAATGTCTTAAACTCTGGAATTCATCCATCAATGACCACAATCCGTCCAGGCCCTGAGGCAGCAAAGCAGCCCCAAACCATGATGCTCCCTCCGCCATGTTTTACCGTGGGGATGAGGTTTTGATGTTGGTGTGCTGTGCCTTTTTTTTCTCCACACATAGTGTTGTGTGTTTGTTTTTTTTTTTCCAAACAACTCAATTTTGGTTTCATCTGTCCACAGAATATTTTGCCAGTAGTGCTGCGGAACATCCAGGTGCTCTTTTGCAAACTTCAAACGTGCTGCAATAATCTTTTTGGACAGCAATGGCTTCCTCCGTGGTGTCCTCTTTGTACTCCATTCTTGTTTAATGTTTTCCTTATTGTAGATGTGTCAACAAAAATGTTAGCATGTGCCAGGGATTTCTGTAAGTCTTTAGCTGACACTCTAGGATTCTTCTTTACCTCATTCAGCATTCTGCGCTGTGCTCTTGCAGTCATCTTTACAGGACGACCATGCCTGGGGAGAGTAGCAACAGTGCTGAACTTTCTCCATTTGTAGACAGTCTGTCTTACCGTGGACACATGAACATCAAGATTTTTGGAGATACTTTTGAAACCCTTTCCAGCTTCATGCAAGTCAACAATTCTTGATCGTAGGTCTTCTGAGAGCTCTTTTCTGCGAGGCATGGTTCACATCAGGCAGTGCTTCTTGAAACCAGTAAACCCAAAACTGGTGTGTGTTTTTAAAGGGCAGGACCGCTTTCAGCAACACATCCAATATCACACTGATTGGACTCAAGGTTGGCTCACTCCTGGCTCCAATTAGCTCTTGGAGAAGTCATTCGGCTAGGGGTTCACATACTTTTTCCACCCTGCACTGTGAATGTTTACATGTTATGTTCAATAAACACATGAAAACATATGTTTGTCGTAATTATTTTAAGCAGACGACTGTGTTTTTCAAATTGTTGTGACTTCGATGGAGATCAGAGCACATTTTATGACCAATTCATGCAAAACTCTGCGTAATCCCAAAGGGTTCACATACTTTTTCTTGCCACTGTATATATTATCTGTGGCACTTAACGATTAATCCATCAATTTAATCGTTAATTTTTTTGGTCGTTTTTTTTTTTTTTTTTTAAATATTTTAAATCGACCAGCGGCGCAAAGCACGTGGCGGCACCGCCACGTGCTTTGCGCCACGTGTTCGGCTCCCTGCGGGCATCCGGCGGCATGGAGCTTTGGGCGCTCGCCTGGGGAACCACGTGAACGGATGCTTTCTCGCGATATCGTGGCTCGTCACGTGTTTCCCCCAGGCGAGCACCCAAGCTCCATGCCGCCGGACGCTCACAAGGACCCGAACATGCGGCGCCAGGAGGTGAGCTGGGGCAGTATATTCATGTATGCTGGGGGCAAAGCAATATATCCGGGTGAGCTGGGGAGATTAGAGATTAGAGATATATATCTCTATCTCTATCTCGTTGGCACCCCAGACATTTATCCAGAAAATCAAGTAACACATGTTTTGCTATACACATGTTTATTCCCTTTGTGTGTATTGGAACAAAACAAAAAGAGGGAAAAAAAGCTAATTGGACATAATGTCACACAAAACTCCAAAAATGGGCTGGACAAAATTCTTGGCACCATTTCAAAATTGTGGATAAATAAGATTGTTTGTTTCAAGCAAGTGATGCTCCTGTAAACTCACCTGGGGCAAGTAACAGGTGTGGGCAATATAAAAATCACACCTGAAAGCCGATTAAAAGGAGAAGTTCACTTAGTCTGTGTGTGCCACACTAAGCATGGACAACAGAAAGAGAAGAGCACTGTCTGAGGACTTGAGAACCAAAATTGTGGAAAAATATCAACAATCTCAAGGTTACTAGTCCGTCTCCAGATATCTAGATTTGCCTTTTTCCACAGTGCGCAACATTATCAAGACGTTTGCAACCCATGGCACTGTAGCTAATCTCTCTGTGGGTGGACGGAAGAGAAAAATTGAAAGGTTGCAACGCAGGATAGTCCGGATGGTGGATAAGCAGCCCCAAACAAGTTCCAAAGAAATTCAAGCTGTCCTGCAGGCTCAGGGAGCATCAGTGTCAGCGCGAACTGTCAACATTTAAATAAAATGAAACCCTATAGGAGACGACCCAGGAGGACTGGGAAAAGAACACAGTACCTACAGTGAAATATGGTTGAGGTTCAATGATGTTATGGGGTTGTTTTGCTGCCTCTGACACTGGGTGCCTTGAATGTGTGCAAGGCATCATGAAATCTGAGGATTACCAAAGGATTTTGGGTCGCACAATAGAGCCCAGTGTCAGAAAGCTGGGTTTGCGTCCAAGATCTTATGTCTTCCAGCAGGACAATGACCTTAAACATACGTCAAAAAGCACCCAGAAATGGATGGCAACAAATCGCTGGAGAGTTCTGAAGTGGCCAGCAATGAGTCCAGATCTAAATCCCATTGAACACCTGTGGAGAGATCTTAAAATTGCTGTTGGGAAAAGGCGCCCTTACAATAAGAGACCTGGAGCAGTTTGCAAAGAAAGAGTGGTCCAAAATTCCAGGTGAGAGGTGTAAGAAGCTTATTGATGGTTATAGGAAGCAACTGATTTCAATTATTTTTTCCAAAGGGTGTGCAACCAAATATTAAGGGTGCCAAGAATTTTGTCCAGCCCATTTTTGGAGTTTTGTGTGACATTATGTCCAATTTGCTTTTTTTCCTCCCTTTTTTTTGTTTTGTTCCAATACACACAAAGGGAATAAACATGTGTTACTGCAATACTTTTCTGTGAGAAATACTTGCTTTTCTGGAAAAATGTCTGGGGTGCCAACAATTTTCGGCCATGACTGTATATCAGTGAGTTTTTATTTCTGTGGATTCTGTGATACGCTCATACACACCGCACATTGCTGTGAGTTTTATTACTGTGGAGCGATGTTATGTTTTTCTTTTCTGATCTGTATGTGCGTTTATAATTAATAGCTTATTTTTTTTTATTTTAATTTATCGAACAGAAAAATTTTAATCAATACCAGTCCTAATATACACTGCTCAAATATAGGGAACACAAAAATAAGACATCCTAGATCTGAATGAATGAAATATTCTTATTAAATACTGTGGTCATTACATAGTTGAATGTGCTGACAACAAAATAACACAAACATTATCAATGGAAATCAAATTGAGCAAAGCAACCCATGGAGGTCTGGATTTGAAGTTGCACTCAAAATTAAAGTGGAAAACAACACTACACTACAGTGAACACTACACTATCCAACTTTGATATAATGTCCTTAAAAGAAGTCAAAATGAGGCTCAGTAGTGTGTGTGGCCTCCACGTGCCTGTATGACCTCCCTACAATGCCTGGGCATGCTCCTGATGACGAGGTGGCGGATGGTCTCCTGAGGGATCCCCTCACACACCTGGACTAAAGCATCAGCCAACTCCTGGACAGTCTGTGGTGCAATGTGGCATTGGTGGATGGAGCGAGACATGATGTCACAGATGTGCTCAATTGGATTCAGGTCTGGGGAACGGGCGGGCCAGTCCATAGCATCAATGCCTTCATCTTGCAGGAACTGCTGACACACACTAGCCACATGAGGTCTAGCATTGTCTTGCCTTAGGAGGAACCCAGGGCCAACCTCACCTGCATATTGTCTCACAAGGGGTCTGAGGATCTCCTCTCGGTACCTAATGGCAGTCAGGCTACCTCTGGCGAGCACATGGAGGGCTGTGCAGCCCCCTAAAGAATTGCCACCCCCACACAATTACTGACCCACTGCCAAACCGGTCATGCTGGAGGATGTTGCAGGCAGCAGAACGTTCTCCATGGCTTCTCCAGACCGTCACATGTGCTCAGTGTGAACCCTTTCATCTGTGAAGAGCACAGGGCGCCAGTGGCAAAGCTGACAATCTTGGTGTTCTCTGGCAAATGCCAAACGTCCTGCACGGTGTTGGGCTGTAAACCCAACCCCCACCTGTGGACGTCGGGCCCTGATACCACCCTCATGGAGTCTGTTTATGACAGTTTGAGCAGCCACATGCACATTTGTGGCCCACTGGAGGTCATTTTGCAGGGCTCTGGCAGTGCTCTTTCTGTCCCTCCTTGCACAAAGGCGGAGGTAGTGGTCCTGCTGCTGGGTTGTTTCCCTCCTACAGCCTCCTCCACGTCTCCTGATGTACTGGCTGGTCTCCTGGTAACGCCTCCATGCTCTGGACACTACGCTGACAGACACCGCAAACCTTCTTGCCACAGCTCGCATTGATGTGCCATCCTGGATGAGCTTCACTACCTGAGCCACTTGTGTGGGTTGTAGACTCCGTCTCATGCTGCCACTAGAGTGACAGCACCGCCAGCATTCAAAAGTGACCAAACCATCAGCCAGAAAGCATAGGAACTGAGAAGTGGTCTTTGGTCACCACCTGCAGAACCACTCCTTTTATTGGGGATGTCTTGCTACTAGGGATAGACCGATATCACTTTTTAGGTGCCGATACCGATAATCGGCTACCTTTCAGGACGATAACCGATATATCGGGTGCCGATATTCTGTACATTAAAAATTTTCGAAAGGGGGGGGGGGAATCACAATTTCTACATAAATCTGGTGTCAAAATTGTAAACGTAACATCTGAGAGAAATAAAGTGCTTGGAAAAAAGTGTGGTGGGTTAAGAAATCGCAACCACCCCATTTTTCTTTCTTTCAGAAGCTCCAGCTTTTAATTTTCTTTTTTGGTACAACAAAGCAACCTGCAATGCAAATAGATTTCCCGTGAGGAACATGGAAAGCTTTATATTACAGTTTGTGGGCAGATAAAGGGACTATTTGAGGCATTTATTTATTTTGTTTCCCCGCTCCTTGGTGTACTGCGCTGCGGAACCTGCTGGTGCTATAGAAGTGATGATCTGTAAAATGCTGGTCCCAGCCGCTCGGCTCACAGGAGTTTACAATATAGAGGAGCAGAGGGACCAGCTCACAGGACCTTACAATTCATTTAAGGGGTTTATTCACTAAACCGTTCTTCCTGTTGGCTGTCCTTGCTGCTATGCGGTTCATAAATTTCAGGTTTATTGTATGCAAAGCATGCCTGGCCTGGCTCCTAGGTATTGCCTCGACTCTGTCAGGCTCAGCTATGGTGGCTGCAGAGGTGTTTGCAGCAGGAGTCAGATGTTTGCAGGATTTGTGCACGGGGCATATTCTGCACTTATTGGGGCACAGTAAACAGAATCTCTAGAATCCACTGCTGGGAAGGGGGGGGGGTTCAGAGACCCAGGAAGATGCAAATCAGTTCCCCCTCCTTTGTGAAAAGTGCAGCACTACTTTATAGCAAACTTTTATGCAAGGGGCCGTGACACACAAGCTGGCAGTCGGGTAGCCCAGGACCACTAAAACCCTAACTGTGGCTTCTATCATTACTAAAAACAAAATCTGCAAACTCCAGTTCCTTGTCCCCAGGTGGCTCCCTAGAACGCTGATTGTAAGCTCCTGGGGTCAGAAATCGAATTTTCCCTAATGTAAACTCAAATCCCTGCACCTGCCAAGACAAATCTAAATGGCTGGCAGATAAAGGGTGCCGTGAACTATTTGAGGCATTTATTTATTTATTTAATCTCGGTGTCAGGGCAGTAGAGTTGAGCAGCCAGTCTGAAGTGGGATGGGGAGCTTTACAGACTGGCAGGTAGCACAGCGTGAAGGAGCAGACAGGGAGAGTGAGAGCAGGGGAGGAGCACAACAGCGCGGAATGGACCCTCCGTAAATCAGTCCGACCATCCTGTTTGTTTGTTTTTATTACAATTAGATGTGCTTCCTCCCCCTGTTTCTTAATGTGTTCGAGCCAGTGGAAGGGGGAGACCTCGAGGTGACCTCATCATTGCCGGCCAGAGTGCGGAAGTGCCGGGATCTGACGCATGCTCAGAGATCGCAGCTTCTCAGAGTTATCGGCAGTGAAACAGCCCGATGCCGATAACCTGGAAATCACTGAATATCGGCCCCAAATATCGGTGGTACCGATAATCGGTTGACCCCTACTTGCTACATATGCTTCCCACCTCTTGTCTATTCCATGTGCACAACAGCATGTGGACTTGATTGTCGATCAGTGTTGCTACCTAAGTGGACAGTTTGATTTCACAGACGTGTGATTGACTTGGAGTTACATTGTGTTGTTTAAGTGTTCCCTTTTATTATTTTGAGCAGTGTGTGTGTGTGTGTGTGTGTGTGTGTAATATATAAAAAAACACACATTATATATATATATATATATAACGTTCACTTTTCAATTCTAAAGTGAACATTGATGCTGCACTAGCTCACCATCTCATTTCACTAACAAGTGTAGAGGCGTTGCACAATATATTATTACGTATTGCTCCATCAAAAGCCTAAACCACCGCACTGCAATGAAGAGCACGGGGGGGGGGGGGGGGGGGCGGACTTTGGAACCTTTTTATTTATTTTTAACCCCTTTAGGGACCGCTGACGTACTATGTACGTCCTGCCCACAGATCTCCCTTACACCTGCGGACGTACATAATGTCAGCGGATCCTAACCTCCCTCCCACCCAATACTTACCTCCCTCGCAGATTTGGCAGGGAGGAAGCCTGCTCCCGTGATTTTACAGGGGCCAGAGACCTCGATGACGTCACCACGCTGCGTGGTGACGTCATCAGCAGGCACCCCCATTGAAATCGAGGGGAGGGGGGGCTCATTCAGAGCCCTCTATCCCCAACCATTGAAGGGAGAGCAATGCAAGGTGCACAGCTGGAAAGGGGGAAAGGGGAGTCTCCCCTTTTCAGCGGTGTGCAGCATTAAGCATTTCGTTGCCGGATCGCGATTCGGCGCAAATATGCGCCAAATCGCAATTCGAACCTGGAGGGGGCTGACATCGTGGATGTCAGCCAAGCCTCCAGGTCACCCCCCCCCCCACCCACTGATATCTCCACCATAAGTGGATTTTGTTTCTGGGGGAGCATAAATAAAGGCCCACCAGTCTACCTCATGTCTGACAAGCAGCATGAGCAGGTATGGTTTGCTATACAGCAGCCTGTGGCTTCATTTTTGGATAGGACTCTCCCTCATTAGAGGTGCCTTGACGCTGACGGGCGAGCTTAGTCTTATAATGGCCATTAATAAGAAACCAAACCTCCTAATTGTGTTTTAGTTTCACACTGTATAATGGGAATAAGCGCAGATGACATATTTTTCTTTGTTTCACACATGTTGTTGGGCTGGATGCATTTGGTGGTTGCAGCCGCCCCATCGGGGAATTGGCGTGACCCCACCTCTCCTGTACTATATGTGGGAGTATGTCAGTCGGCCAGTTAATCCTAGCTGCCAAGGGGAGATAGGGGGATCCTTTGGATCCCGTTATCTCCCGATCTGTGGCAGCTAGAGGATCATGTTGTACACCATTGGAAAGGCCTGATCATGGCCTTTCCACTAATACCAAACATGACTTCAGTGTATAAAACTGCTAAAAATAAAGTTAAAAAAAAAAAATTGGGTTACCCCTTTCACTGCTGAGGACGTGTGGGACACTTCCTCATTGACGCAAGTTACATGCTGAGGACGTGCCCCACGTGTCATAAGCTGTGCGGTACCCCCGGCGGAGATATTTGCCTCTCTGTCCGGGGTCCCGCTGCGTTCTGACTTCAGCGTCCTCAGACCCTGAAGTCAAGCTCCTCCCGACGTAAACGACGTCATCGCGCCATAGCACAGTGGTGAAGCAGTATGGCAGCTATGTTCTCCGTGGGTCTTTCCCAAAAAACCCAAAAACAGTAGAGATAGCAAAAAAAGGAATGAGAACAGCGCCTATACAACACCTCACTTCTGTGGGAGGTTGGGTAAGAACCAGAATGAAGGGGAAGGGTGAATACCCAATTGGATCCCAGTTGAAAGGGGCAATAAATGGCAAATAATACAATTTATCCTGTAGGTTCTTATATTCAATGTGGATAGGTGAAGATCACGGTACATGAAAGAAAAATGAAGAGACCCATATATGGCACAGTATGTCTGTACAAAAATATCAAGTAGGTGCGTGGAGGAAAAACACTCACATATGGTGGAGCCTATGTAATAAAGGCTCAATATAAACACAGTGGGTCTCTTCAGGGATGACCCCGTCCCGTCTTCATATAATTCCAGGAATTACTTGCATGGACCGTACATAGAATAAAACCGACACAGACCATGGTACAGCATTACAGCATTGTAAGCCACAATTATATAGGCCAAGTGATCGCAACACTTACGTGGCAATGAGCCTGTGCGGATTCACTGGCTCTGTATATGCGCCTGGGTGTAAATAGGAATACACCAATCCCCTTTAGTTTGTTGAAAAGACTGATACACTTTTTTACTTTATGGTGGAGAGTCTATTTAATATACAGATAAAAACAAATAGATAATAAATCAAAACGTGTTTCACGGCTTGCGCAGCTTCATCAGTTGGTGTCAAAAAGAAAATGATTGGATGCAGGAGGACTGCCACCGGTGGAGGACTCAGGCCCGATGTAGGAGAGTATGTGTAGACAACATACTCGCCTACATCTTCCTACTTCGGCCCTGAGCTCCAGTGGTGAGAGTATTCCGGCTGTTGCAGGCTGCTCGGCCAGCCTCCAGGAGCTCAGGGCTGAAGTAGGAAGATGTAGGGGAGTATGTTGCCTACATCCTACGAGGATGTAGGAGTATATCGGGTGCAACCAATCAGCCATGCGAACCTGGGCCTGGTTCTTGAAGGCCGAACTGGGGGGCTTGTCTGAGCCTGGAGGCTTGCCTTCGAGATCAGGCGAGTCCCCGGCTCGGCCTCCAGGCCCAGGTTCTCGTGTCTGATTTTCGGGCATCGGTTTTCGTCCTAACCGATCCCGAATTTTCGGTATCGGCCGGAAATTTCCGTTTCGGTACATCCCTAGTCTTTATCAAGGTCTCCTCGTTTATATGACATTTGGTTTCTAGTCTGGGCCACAATGCCGTATTTACCACCTCCTATCTCCATGTATAATATGGATCCAGTGTACAGTCATGGCCGAAATTGTTGACACCCCAGACATGTTTTGCTATACACATGTTTATTCCCTTTTGTGTGTATTGGAACAAAACAAAAAAAGGGAGGAAAAAAGCAAATTGGACATAATGTCACACAAAACTCCAAAAATGGGCTGGACAAAATTATTGGCACCCTTAACTTAATATTTGGTTGCACACCCTTTGGAAAAAATAACTGAAATCAGTCGCTTCCTATAACCATCAATAAGCTTCTTACACCTCTCACCTGGAATTTTGGACCACTCTTTCTTTGCAAACTGCTCCAGGTCTCTCTTATTGGAAGGGCGCCTTTTCCCAACAGCAATTTTAAGATCTCTCCACAGGTGTTCAATGGGATTTAGATCTGGACTCATTGCTTGCCACTTCAGAACTCTCCAGTGCTTTGTTGTCATCCATTTCTGGGTGCTTTTTGACGTATGTTTGGGGTCATTGTCCTGCTGGAAGACCCAAGATCTCGGATGCAAACCCAGCTTTCTGACACTGGGCTCTACAGTGCGACCCAAAATCCTTTGGTAATCCTCAGATTTCATGATGTTTTGCACACATTCAAGGCACCCAGTGTCAGAGGCAGCAAAACAACCCCATAACATCATTGAACCTCCACCATATTTCACTGTAGGTACTGTGTTCTTTTCTTTGTAGGCCTCATTCCATTTTCGGTAAACAGTAGAATGATGTGCTTTGCCAAAAAACTCTATCTCTCTCATCTGTCCACAAGACGTTTTCCCAGAAGGATTTTGGCTTACTCAAGTACATTTTGGCAAACTGTCGTCTTGCTTTTTTATGTCTCTGTCAGCAGTGGGGTCCTCCTGGGTCTCCTGCCATAGCGTTTCATTTCATTTACATGTCGACGGATAGTTCGCGCTGACACTGATGCTCCCGGAGCCTGCAGGACAGCTTGAATTTCTTTGGAACTTGTTTGGGGGGTGCTTATCCACCATCCGGACTATCCTGCATCACTTTTTCTCTTCCGTCCACCCACAGAGAGATTAGCTATAGTGCCATGGGTTGCAAACTTCTTGATAATGTTGCGCACTGTGGACAAAGGAAAATCTAGATCTCTGGCGATGGACTTGTAACCTTGAGATTGTTGATATTTTACCACAATTTTGGTTCTCAAGTCCTCAGACAGTTCTCTTCACCTCTTTCTGTTGTCCATGCTTAGTGTGGCACACACAGACACACAATGCAAAGACTAA
Source organism: Leptobrachium leishanense (assembly GCA_009667805.1). NCBI lineage: Eukaryota > Metazoa > Chordata > Amphibia > Anura > Megophryidae > Leptobrachium > Leptobrachium leishanense. The sequence continues at coordinate 159,997,174 of CM019065.1, forward strand.
GTGAACTTCTCTCCTTTTTATCTGCTTTCAGGTGTGATTTTTATTAGGGTTTGCACCGATACCGATACTAGTATCGATATCGGTGCCGATACCGGGTACTGCAGGAGTACTTGGTACTCGTGCAGTACCCCCGATATTTTTTTCCGATACCGGAAGCCGGCATTGAGCCGGCATCCTAGGGGCTGGGGCGGCTGTCCGAATGCTCTATCGGCATTCGGACAGGCCCTGCAGCTGCTCTCCGCTCATACTTACCTTCCTGAGCGACGCCGGGAAAGTTTCCGCGCGTGTGCTCGTTGGAAGGACCCCAGCCGCGATCACATGGTCCCACGTGGTCGCGGCTGGGGACCTTCCAAGGAGCGCGCGGCGAAGACTTTCCCGGCGTCGCTAAAGGAAGGGAAGCATGAGCGGAGGGGGGCAAATCCATGTGCTGGGGGGCAAATCCATGTGCTGGGGGGCATTATCCACGAGCTGGGGGGCCATAATCCACGCTGGGGCCATAATCCACGCTGGGGCCATAATCCATGAGCCTGGGGGGCATTATCCATGAGCCTGGGGGGCAATATCCATGAGACCTGGGGGCAATATCCATGAGACCTGGGGGCAATATCCATGAGACCTGGGGGCTTTATATGAGGTCTGTTTTTATTGGAAAGCGTCACGTGACATAAAATAAAAGTGAGTACTTGAACAAAAGTATCGGTACTCGGTCTTAAAAAAGTGGTATCGGTGCATCCCTAATTTTTATATTGCCCACACCTGTTACTTGCCCCTGGTGAGTTTACAGGAGCATCACATGCTTGAAACAATCTTATTTATGCACAATTTTGAAAGGGTGCCAATAATTTTGTCCAGACCATTTTTGGAGTTTTGTGTGACATTATGTCCAATTTGCTTTTTTTCCTCCCTTTTTTGTTTTGTTCCAATACACACAAAGGGAATAAACATGTGTATAGCAAAACATGTGTTACTGCATTACTTTTCTGTGAGAAATACTTGATTTTCTGGAAAAATTTCTGGGGTGCCAACAATTTCGGCCATGACTGTATATCCCATTTATACAATAGGGCTTTTCTCTCCTTATAGGATGGATGCAGTGTGCATTGCAATTAGAATATTCTCCTCTCTGTATCTGTGTATAAGCTGACGCTGTAGTTGGGTTTGAACCATAGATGACTCGGTGGGTTGTCTTGAGTCATCATTCATTAATGTTTATACCTGAACAATCATTTATTGCACGTCATCGGCATGTGTTCATAGTTCATTGTGGTTGGTACAACGTGGGATCAGATTTTGTTTATAGTAACTGTAGAATTAGGTATGCTGTGCTTCCCACATATTGGTAAATTATGGGCTGTTCTGTTGAGTTGGCAAAATTTAACAAAATATGGTTCACTTATTAAAGGGTACATTTCATAATTCTTTTCATCTGGCTTTCGCCATTTTTTTTTTCTCTCTGTAAAAAAGGTATTTGTTTTGCGGTTCTCAAAATAAATGGTTCCTGTATCTTCAGCGTTTTATACACCTGTCTTAGTCTGAATGAAAAAGAACTTGCTATCGCTCAATGCACAATGTGTGCTTTTCTTCCCGAGTTCTGAAACCACAAACACATGTACAGGTTTGAAGCATGAGGGACAGGGTGAATAGTGCCTATTCACAGGGCAACCTCTTTTTGTCTAGGCATGTGTTCTGCTAGGTTCTCCTGGCACAGTAAGGAGTATAAACTAATAAACATCGGTTTTTGGCTTTTAGGTAATTCAATGATGCTTACGCTGTGACTTTTTAGGTGTTCGACAAAGCTTCATTCAATGTTCTCTTTCATTGGTTGGACATGCTAGCTTTTTGTTTTCTTTCTTGGTCACGAATGTTGGTCATTCCCATGAGCACCGCATTAAAAAACGAGCACGAGCTAAGTCTGCATCAGCTTCTCACTAGTTGAACTGCTTAAATGTGTAGAAAATAGATTTAGTCTCTACTTGGCCAGTTATATTTTATGGGGTATGAAAACCAGTCTTACGCCATAAAATTTATATTCTAATATGTAATTTAATCATCGGTGGTGTTTTGTCCATTAGGGTAATGGAAGCAGTACCCCATCACATTATTCTGGAGTAAAAAACAAAATCTAAAGAAATTTAAATTTGTAACCCCCCCCCCCCTCAGGTGAGGGTTTGGTTTATTAAATACAATTAAAAAGATATGAGGCTCTGTTTCTTTTCACCAAGAATGGTGGCAGAGTATACTAGCAGTATAAGCAACTGCATGTCAAGAAGATAAGATCGGAGCGTTCAGTATCGGGTCAGCAACCTTGGCTACGTGACTACGTGAGTCAACATAATGCGTGTCTGAGCATCACAAGCGATGTAGTTCTAAAACCTCATCTATGTTCCTTGTGTAAATTTGCCCTGCCTCTGATTTTACACATGCTCTGTCTACCACTTTATGGGATTTCAGGTTCCCACATTCACATGCAGTTCATGGTCTGAGCACGGACGACCTGTACACAATCCACTGACTCACAGCATCGGGCGGTGGTGCTTCCTTAGAGTGTGCTCTAGTTCCCTGCTACTGTCATAGTGTGCAGGTGTTTGTGGAGGTGAGAGACCTGGACATGAGCAGGGCAGGAATTGACGCATGGAGGAATTTATTTTTTTTAAAGACTTTATGTATCTCACTTTCTTCCAAATAAAGTCCCACTAGTGGGCCGAACCAGCCCCACATCAGATCGCAGGCTGCATCTTACACTTTCCAGGTTTTTCAGTTTGACCTTTCTCTATTCATAGTTAAACGAAAAAGCGAGAGGGGTAAGGGAAAAAGAAGGGGGGAGGGGATGTACGGGATGTCCGAACAGCAGCACATCATAGACACGGTAACCACATAACATTAAAATTTAGAACGGCCGTATAAACCAGCCAGCTATACTGGGAGTCCCATGCGTCCCATATTCTAAGGTGCGAGGGCATGGTGTGATGGATCCTAGCTGACAGCTCGTCCATAAGCTGCACATGATCCATGATCTGGAGGATGCGTCTCTGTGGCAGGGACTGGGATCTCCACCGTTCCACAATCGCTTTCCGAGCCGCCAGTAAGAACTTAGCCAACAGGTGGTTTTTGATGATGTGTGAGTTCCAGAACAGGCTTGGCAAACAAGTAGGTCCATGAATTCCTTGGTACCAATAGGCAGAAGACCTGCTCCACCAAAGCCTGCACTCTGTCCCAACATGACCACCACATGTGTGCTTGAGTACTTCGAAGGCTGCAATTCTTCCAACAGATGTCCAGTATGGAGGCGTTAGCCTTATGTAGGAAGACAGTGGTAGTGGACCAACGCATAAGCGTTTTGATCGACTGTTCCCGTAGAGTCGCGCAAATAGATGCCATCTGTTGGGCCTCCAATATATCTTGCCATTCATCGTTATTCCGTGATGCACCGAGTTCCCTCTCCCACGCCAGCAAATATCCTAGCGAGGGCAGAGGAGAGCGGGTGGAGAGGTGATGATAAAAGGGTCTATATTAAGTCCTTGGGTGGGCAGCCCCTGAGGCGCACACACTTAAAAAATGTAGGGAGAGAGGCGGTTGCCTCCCGGAGCTCTGGCATCGCAGAGTAATGACGGAGCTGTATATAAAGAAAAAAAAAAATCCAAAGGGGTGCAGGTTACCACGTGCAGCAAGAGTATCATATGTGAGCATACGTTGTCACCCCCAGCAACATGAGCAGAGGCTGGTGGCATTTTATCAGCATAAATTAATGAGGAAAAATTTGAAGTATCTATCGCAGAGGAGATTAAATGTAATACATTTTTTTATGTAATTTGTTCCGTGTTCGTTACACATTAAATTGTAGCCCACTTCATCCTGTCTTCTTGTCCTGACACCCCCCCCCCCCCCATCCATAACCTGCCCCTTACATTCTTGGTGTGTGTCCTGATTATTTTGGCATTACTGTACCCTTCCATTTTCATGCCTTTTTTTTTCTTTCCCAGCTGTACCTTTTCCACCCACCCGCCGCCTGTCCATGAGTGAGGTATTCGTGGAAGGACGCCCTCAGTTGGAGACTCTAAAGAATCACCTTGCCAAGGAGGGACGGCTGGAAGAGGAAGTTGCCCTGCGCATTATTCGAGAAGGAGCTGCCATCCTGCGACATGAGAAGACTATGCTTGAAGTGGAGGCCCCCATTACAGGTCAAGCCAGTTATTCGGTTTTTCTTTTTTATCCTTTTACATTTAAAAAAAATGTTAATTATTAGCACTTTCTTTTTCACGACACTTTTATGGGACATGCATGCTTTGCTAGTGTGACTTTAAAACGTCTAATGCCTTTTGCATGAGTCCGTAGTCTTATTCGGCAGGCATAAAAAGCTAGTAAATTTATATATTTTTTCTTTTTTTGGCGTTTTCTATGCCCACCACAGGAGGCACTTGGACCTAACCAATCAGTATGTAAACTGTGGAATACATAAACACACTGAGCATGTGCGACTGAGTTGCTCTTCTTCCCTCCTGCACTGTGAGCTGAGGGGGAGGGCGGAGCTGAGTGCTATCCAATCAGTAACTCTTTCACTCCCAGATACTGCAGAGACTGGGAAGGAAAGAAATCAATACACACAGGGAGAGACAGAGGTACAGCAAAAAACACAGAAATGGCAAGAAAAAGCACAGCGAGGGAGCACGCACACAAGCGTGTGAGCATGAGTGACTGTGTGAGGGTGATTGAGTGAGACAGGGAGTATGTAAGCCATGAAAGACCGCAAGTGAGCAAGTCGGCGGGTGAGTGTGTGTCAGGGATTGAGCGAGTCTTGGTTTCACGGTTGCAGAGGTGCTAATATTCAATTCCTCAGTTTCCCCAGTCTGAGGTCCTGAGCGTGCACAGGTTGAGTTAGTTCATGTAAAGCTTTGATGGATGGGAATATTCAGGAAGTGGGAGCTTAAACACCCTAGCTAAGGGGCGTGGTCAGATGAAATGACAAGAAAATAAACCTTTTTACACATTCTTAAAATTTTTATTGGTTTATTCTAGCTTGTCTATTGGTATAAAAGTGTTTTATCAATTTATTTTTTTTCTTTCTAAAATAGCATGTTCCTTTTAATCGGCTATAACCATTACATCCACTGATTTTAGGAATAGTTCCCCCATGACACCTCCAGCTATTTATTGTCTTGTATTCACGTTTTTATTACTTTGTCTTATAGCAAAATGTAACAAAAGGTCAGAATCAAAAGTAAAAATAAACCGTTAAGACACCCGTTCTCTCATTAATGTTGTCTTACCTTTGTTATCAAATTTCCTTTAGGTCACTGTTGCTTATCCTGTCTCTGTTGTTTTCCCTTCACAGTTTGCGGTGACATTCATGGGCAGTTCTTTGACCTTATGAAGCTTTTTGAAGTTGGGGGCTCTCCCCACACCACTCGCTACCTCTTCCTGGGGGATTATGTGGACAGAGGATACTTCAGTATAGAGGTCAGTCTTTCATGCATTGAAACAACAAAATAATGTTTTTGCAATAGACGATATGAATGTAAAGGCATTACAACTTTTGTAAGTAAAGCAATTCATATGTGACACTCAATGTTAACAAAGCCTTGCATTGTAAATTTTATATTTAATTTTATACAGCACCTGTACTGGTCAGCACCTGTACTGTTAGCAGCAGTAACGCAAAGGTGCATGGATATCGCATTGATCTATGAGCGCAATGCGATAACTCATCCCTTGATAGGATATACCTGCTGATACACACCTCGATCCAGCACTGGGTACTGCCATATTTTGCACTCTGTGGGTGGTTCTATCTGGGGGCCAATGTGAAGCAATGCGTGATTTGGCGTTGAGTGTAGGACAGCTCTCTGATCAGAGTGACTACTCCCAAAAATATCATGCTGTAGGTTCGCAAAGAAAACTTTTGACAGAGAATAACTCCTTTTTTTCTCTTCACCTCATTAGTGTGTTCTGTATCTCTGGAGCCTGAAAATTATTCACCCCAAGACCCTGTTCCTTTTGCGAGGGAACCACGAATGCCGACACTTAACAGAGTACTTCACCTTCAAGCAAGAATGTGAGTCTGCTCCTACCTGTTTATATGCTGCCTGTTACAATGTGTTAAACGTTCATCGTACGCCTGTAAGTCTGTAGTTACACTTAGTATCTCCTACACAATTCATCCAGTCCATATCTGGTTTTCATGCGTTCTACGCCTAATTTACATATTCACCAGGACCACTCAGGACTGACTTGCAATAAATGGACCTGCGAACTTCAAAAGTTTTCTCAGGACCGGTCTCCTGCCATGATGCCTACAAAAAGATCTCTCTCTGATCTATATCGCTTTTCTCTCGCTTAGCTTACTTTTCTGCCCGATCTTCTGTATTGTTCTAAAAGAGGCACGGTCTACCACTTCTCGTCTATGAGTAATCATTAGCAGTCTGGTTCTCCAGTGACTTCTGCTGCCCCGTTTCTGACCTCACCTGTGATACTGTGCCCTTATGCTTCCTCACACTCGGTGTAATTATCTGAAGGTGTCCAGTGTACTCCTGCCGACAAGGGCACAGAGCTATTCATTAACTAGATCAATGTACACAACCATATAATCTAATAAATCAATAAAGAAAAGAAAATCTTTCACTTCTCTAAGCAGATTGCTGATTACACCAATATCACCTCAGGAACTGCTACCATAATGTTATATAGCAGTCAGATAAGCGCAGGACTGTTTAAGGTTCAGCCCTTGAATGATCCAGTGATTTGTTTACAAACTTATGCAGGTCATGGTCACCGTACGTGCTGTAAACCACGGTAAATATAGCCTCGCCTACAGCTAGTGTACCAAAGATCCTGTGCGATGCTCAGATCTGATGCGTTTCCACGATAAATGAAGACTATGGGAGTGTTGTACCATGGCTGGCTTATCTGGTTTGGGTTGCCTCCTAAAATGTAAGAAAAAGCAGTAACCTGCCCCCCCCCCCAAAAAAAAATAATTTGGTGCAAAAGAAAGCATTTTCGTGTGTTCTTTCCTCATTAACATAGAGGAAAAAATATTTTATAAAGCAGGAACATTTATCTGTAGTTTTACTGACAAATATCCACAATGCACTAGTATTTATGTTTTAGGAATAACCGGTTTATCTGCAGTATGAATTGCTAAAAAACCTCTTTGGGTCTCAGAACACTTCATTAATCCCTCCCCTAGAATTCTACTTGCTGCTCTGCATTTTCTGCTCCGCTTCTTGGTGTCTGGGACATAGTTAGACCAGGGACCGATGATGGGATTAATATTGCTTAATATTTGGCAAACAAGACAGAACAATTGCCATTCAAACCTTTAACAGATACAAACATATTCCAGATAGGTGGAATTGGAAAAGACTAAGGTGACCCACACCCTAATTCGAACAGATACACATAGACAATAACTATATCAACAAGAACAGTATTCATACATATCACAAATGACACACACACACTGTACCCATAATCCTAGGTACAGTGTGACTTACACATAGGAGGGTTAGGGAAATAATATAGAACATCAGTCCTGCATCCCCCCCAAATAAATCTCTAGGCCCATGTACCCAAAGTTGTGCCCTCCAGTACTAGACATGGGATGTTTAATCCATACACTGTGTTAATAGGTCTCCTATATATATTTTAATGCCATGAGAGTTGACATATGGATATAGGTGTTTGCGGGGTGGAGGGATGCTCATACTGCACAGGGCCTATTCTAGTTTTGGGCTCGTGTTAGATAAAATCTGGGATATGGGGGGGCATTTTAATACCAATTTCAGCAAATAACACTGGCATTAATAATGAAAATCTACTCCGTGCCTACTGTCTGCTTGGGAATGCATGTTGTCCATGTGGCTCTATAGTAAATGAGTGGCATAAGTAGCATAAGAGTGAGTATGTCATAAGCTGCACCACACACCCATTCCCAAATCTTCCTCTTCGTGCCCTCAATACATATTATGTTCCTATTTGTTTGTGGTTTGGTTTAATTCCTTAATATTTCTGATAAAGAATATCGGCCACCTCCATGCCCCCAACACCTATTAACGCGCTTCGTACACCCAATACCAAAAATCTCCTTCCATGCCAAAGGCCATTCCATTTTTCCAGATACAGTCTGAACCTGTCACTGCAACGCAACTTCATGCAGTGCGAGGACTCTGGCTGTGCTGTTTCCACACACACCGCACCTCAGTGCGGCAGATTTGATTTGTTGCTGGTCCCTTTAATTTCATTGGATAGTTGGTTCCAAACAGTCCAATGAAAAAAACACGAGGACCAATGTTGCTTTCTTAATGGTCATTTCTCATACGATATGTGAGATCCTCTGCTCCATCCAGTTTGTAACAGGTTGCGCAGAGGGGAGACTGCACTTGTATTAATTATACCAGATATGTAAAACATGGTCCAGGAGCATTAGGGGTGACAGGGCAGGATCTGCCTCCTTTTGAATGCACTTCTGAAGATGAAGCCTGAAGCAAAAACGGTGTCACTGCCTCTCCTCTCCTTCAGGTCTCTTACCCAGGGTCTGTTCATCTATGTATTTCTCCTATTCCTGGTTGTTTTCCTCAGGTAAAATTAAGTATTCCGAGCGAGTGTACGACTCGTGCATGGATGCCTTCGACTGCCTCCCCCTGGCTGCTCTTCTCAACCAGCAGTTTTTATGTGTACATGGGGGACTGTCACCGGAAATCACTTGCCTAGATGACATCAGAAAGGTGAGCATTTCCCAAAATAATGAATAGTGGTTACATGCTGCATGAGCACCATGTAGAGCTATACATTTATACACAGGATGAATGCTGGGAAACCATAAAGGCCTATTCAAATTATAGTCGTTCCTCACTGGTGCAGAAATTCAAATCTCTCTTTATTCCGTTTGCCTCCTCAGTTAGACAGATTTAAGGAGCCCCCTGCCTTTGGCCCCATGTGCGACTTGCTGTGGTCCGATCCAGCGGAGGATTATGGCAATGAAAAGACGCTGGAGCACTTTACCCACAACACCGTGCGTGGTTGCTCATATTTCTATAGGTAATGAGCGCTGCATCTCCTGCACGTACAGGGAAAGTGCATTTTGATCTGGGAGAAATTGAAAGAAAATTCTCATCCTCATTGAGGACAGAACTGAGAACATTCTTTGTGGCCACAACATGGCATTGGTTTTTCGTTTGTGTTTTTCTAACAAAGGTTTGGCGTAGTGATGCACCGAAATGGAAATTCTGGCCCCAAACTTAAAATCGAGGAGGCATTTGGCCAAAAAAATTATCACCCCCCCCCCCAATTATTTAAACTTTTTCGTATAATTGTAGCATCCTGCCTTTTTATATTACACTATATAAATCAATATTCCATGAAGTGATTACTTGGTAGAAATTAGTGAAAATTGCTATAAAGTCAGTAAGCCATTACACTTTGTATATTAATTAGTAATGGGTTAATTTAGGTCTGTATAATGATTAATAATTGTACCGGCTGGGTAGAGTAGAGGTAACACCACTGCGCTGTGTGGAGAGAGCCTGTGGAGACATGTGTTCGATCCCAGCAAGAGCACCTCTCCAGTAAGTGTCCTTGGGCAAGACACCTAACGGTACATACTCACCACCCAGGACATACTTAAAAACAAAAGAAATCTCAATGTATCCTTCCTGGTAAAATCCTTTCTCAAAAAATAAATAAAGCCCATGTAATAACTTGCTGAATCTGCAGAATGTAAAATATTACACTCTGTATACTAATGGGTCACTACACACACCCACACTCTGCAGAGTCTCTTGCCTCTCTCTCTGTCCTTCTGTCGCTCTTTCTTGTCCTTTCGCTCTTTCTTGTCCTCTCGCTCGCTCTTGTCCTCTCGCTCGCTCTTGTCCTCTCACTCGCTCTTGTCCTCTCGCTCGCTCTTGTCCTCTCGCTCGCTCTTGTCCTCTCGCTCGCTCTTGTCCTCTCGCTCGCTCTTGTCCTCTCTCTCGCTCTTGTCCTCTCTCTCGCTCTTGTCCTCTCTCTCGCTCTTGTCCTCTCTCTCGCTCTTGTCCTCTCTCTCGCTCTTGTCCTCTCGCTCGCTCTTGTCCTCTCGCTCGCTCTTGTCCTCTCGCTCGCTCTTGTCCTCTCGCTCGCTCTTGTCCTTTCGCTCGCTAGCTCTTGTCCTTTCTCTCGCTAGCTCTTGTCCTTTCTCTCGCTAGCTCTTGTCCTTTCTCTCGCTAGCTCTTGTCCTTTCTCTCGCTAGCTCTTGTCCTTTCTCTCGCTAGCTCTTGTCCTTTCTCTCGCTAGCTCTTGTCCTTTCTCTCGCTAGCTCTTGTCCTTTCTCTCGCTCGCTCTTGTCCTTTCTCTCGCTCGCTCTTGTCCTTTCTCTCGCTCGCTCTTGTCCTTTCGCTCGCTCGCTCTTGTCCTTTCGCTCGCTCGCTCTTGTCCTTTCGCTCGCTCGCTCTTGTCCTTTCGCTCGCTCGCTCTTGTCCTTTCTCTCGCTAGCTCTTGTCCTTTCTCTCGCTAGCTCTTGTCCTTTCTCTCGCTAGCTCTTGTCCTTTCTCTCGCTAGCTCTTGTCCTTTCTCTCGCTAGCTCTTGTCCTTTCGCTCGCTAGCTCTTGTCCTTTCGCTCGCTCGCTCTTGTCCTTTCGCTCGCTCGCTCTTGTCCTTTCGCTCGCTCGCTCTTGTCCTTTCGCTCGCTCGCTCTTGCCCTTTCGCTCGCTCGCTCTTGCCCGTTCGCTCGCTCGCTCTTGCCCGTTCGCTCGCCCTTGTCCTTTCGCTCGCTCGCTCTTGCCCTTTCTTTTTCACCGTTTCTCTGGTAACTGGAGGTGAAATTGCTCTGGTTTCGGCACTCGGCGCCCTCACCTCGGCAGCATAGAGTGTACCCTCTCTGATCTCTGGAGGGTGAGCGCACAGATCTGACAGACACACATTTCCCTCGAAGTCTCCACAGGAGGGAGAATAAACACACTTACAAATTGTTCGCTCCAGATTTAACCACTTGAAAGTGAAGGACATACATGGAGCGTCCTTCTGTTTCACTCCCGTGAGTGGAGGACACTCCATGCACGTCCTTCGCATCGCCTCAGCTTGGCACCGATCTGGGGCTTCAACCACAGCCGGCTGACATCTTGCATGCCAGCCCTCACTGTGGGACCGGCCACAGACATCATCACGCATGCACGGGAGGACGTCATGAAGAGGGAGTCCCCCTCTCCCGGCAAGGGAATCCCAATACAAAAGATGCAGGGGTCTTTGGACACCTGTATCTCTTGAACCGTGTAACATAGGAAGTCCGTTCAGGTGTCCTTGGAAAGGTCAGGTCATGATGCCAAACGTGACCAGGTAATCTGTAAAACTAAAAACAAAATAAATGTAGATTTCTTTTTATATTCCAAAAGTGGCAGTATTGTACACTTTTCAATAATAAAGTGAATAATATTGCTGCATTGCCTCACCTCCTTTTCCACAGCAGCAACACGTGTAGAGGGGATGGAGCAATGCGTTATTATGCATTGTTTCATCTAAAACACAATGCATCAGACCGCTGCAAGGAGAGGCCGGTTTCATGTGGACCCCGGATAGACATTCTTTACACCCCACTTGGTCAAGTGTCATTGTCAGCATCTGGCCTTTCCAATGATACCAAACATGACCATATAAAATATTGCTGTCTACTGTTGATAGACTCTGCCTGTTTGCCAATGTTCCTTTACATATTTATGAGCGTTGATTTGCTGGCCCTACGCAGCCGCTTATTGCTCTGACAGCTTTGACTTTCCAAACTTATAAATAATTACAAAAAGGAAAATGGAAAAAACAAAGAGGGGGAATTTTTATTGAAAAAATTTTTAGGCTGTGACCTTGTCCATTTTTCACAATTAGTAATACCACTGCCAATTCCCACGTCGGGAGCAAGTTCATTGTTTATTTAATTTTTTTTACAGTTTTGGATAAAAATGCTTTTTTGGTGGAGGGGGTTAATAGTCTTTATGAAAGAAAAAAAAAAATCATAAATGGAGAACCGAACCACAAAGGGTTGGACTATAAAATGTGGAAAAATAAATTTACACACTGCAAGTCATTGAAATCCAAATGGAAATGTACACTTCTTTGACATTTTCTGTTCTATCATTTCTGTTTGTATATGTCATGCACCATCAGAATGCTATATTTTGAATCTCCTGAGTACCTTGACAAAAAGGTATGTTTTTTTTGTAGAACCTAAACAAATTATATAACTAAAAATTATGAAAATTAGCTCAGCACCAAGGGGTGAAATGGCTCTGCAGTGAAGGGCTTAATCTCTGGCTGCCATGACAAAGTAAAAAACATGGAGCACAATCCTTTTCTTCCTCGATGCAGTGCCAGCTCAGGTACTGTCACAGCGCCGCCTCGTGGCTCCAGCCATCATTGCAGGCTGTGTTTTTGGTTTTTATCTTCGGCCTGTTTTTTCCTTTCTGCCGAAAGTCGGGAATACCATTTTCGGCCAAATGTTCGGTGCATCCCTAGGCACTTACGGTTTACATTAAAATTGGGTGCTGTTAACTACCTGTTATTGACTGGGCCGCTTTAAAATCTATGCGATGAAAGATGGAAATGGTGGGCCTTACTCTCTGATCAGTAACTTTTAAAATATCCTGCTTTTAGACTACATGACCATAAACGCTGTGTCCCCTTTCCTGTTTTATTTTTTTCCAGCTATCCTGCTGTCTGTGAGTTTCTACAAAGCAACAACCTCCTGTCTGTTATCAGGGCCCATGAAGCACAAGATGCTGGGTAAATCTCTCTTTATCTCCAGATGTAGTCGTCAGCAATACAATTTACCACTTACTTCATTGTGGCACCAGAAAATAGGAAGGAACAAAGTGTTTTTGGTAGCTGGTATATCAAAGTTGGCTCTGTTGAGCTATGATGACGTTATTCAAATGACCATCTGTTAGAAGCCTACATATCCACAACACTCTGCCCATGATGTCCTGACTAAAGTGCCTTCATTTCGGCAAGACTGGCCTTAACACAATCCTTAACTTTGGCAATTTTGGTAGCCAGAGATGCCTCCATTAACTAGGCAAATGTACGGTGATACTGGTGGAATCTTGTGTGATGATTTTTTTTTTTTTTCTTATGTGGTTTTGTTTATTATGCCCAAACACCATGCTATGCTCTGACACTTCTCTTCATGTGTAGGTACCGCATGTATCGCAAGAGTCAGACTACTGGTTTCCCCTCTCTCATCACCATCTTCTCTGCACCGAATTACCTTGATGTGTACAACAACAAAGGTGAGATAAGGAAGGTTGCGCTCCATGTCCTATATGTGCGTTCTTTGTTGTGTTTCTGTTTGCAATATTAGGCCGGGGCCACATGAGTGCACAAAGTGCGTCCGAAGTGACCCACCCTCCCAACGGCCATCGTAGTGTTATGACAGCTCGACTGGAAGGGTCACACGATGTATCGTGCATGCTAGTATCGCACATTACAAAGGGCGTGCGTTTTTTTTTCTCCCCCCTCGAGCCATTAAAACGAACGGCACATGGGTCTACAAAGAATGGTCCTCCATAGGAAGCTTGCACTTTGTAGGGATGAGCGAAAAGAACGTCCATTCTCACGGACGTTCCTTCTAATCTCGTGTGGCCGGGGCCTTTAATGGGCAGAATTTTCATACTGCTGCTCTTTCTTTCAGTGTATATAAAAAGTAAGGGCTGCATTGCTCTCCTGCCAAGTTTACATAAAAGGGCTGGGGGCATTGGCTCTGTCTGCTGGGTCAGCAAAGCGAAGGTGGCATAGCGCTGTATTCAGTTTTAGTAAGTAGAATCTCGATTTCTGTATCTCGAGTGGAGTGACCTGCCACTGATTTAATCAGTTTACCAACGTTTTCGTGTTTATTAACCTATAATAAACCGTGGGATACATGGCAAAGTGCCTCTTGCACTGGCAAAACTGTTTTTCCCCATTTGACAGGGTATCCGCACTTTATTTTGAATTTTTTTTTTTTCTCTGACCTATATCATAGAAAAAATGGAGAGATTATGATTTTTAAAGATTTTGTCTCCTATTAAATACCGGTTAAAATGGCAATTTTGCATAGATTGTCATTCTGAAATTGTTGCTTAAATCGTTTGGTTTTAGTTTTTAAATTATTTTACAGGAATGCTAGTGGGATAAAATATTCTGCCCTCTAGATGGTGGATATTTATTTATCCTGCAAAATTTTAGCATACAGGTAGAAATTAACTTTGTATCAAATCCAATAAAAGTGCTTAAGATAATAAAATGGTCAGATCACCTGCTTATGGGGATTTGCAGTGATCATAATGAGATTATTAGCAATGTAGCTTCCAAAAATAACAACATACAAATATCTATATGTAGCATAATGCATATATATGGAAAGTACCGTAACACCTTGTATCTACTGTACAGGGATTTTCAGCCATTATAACCCTGAGGCTGGGGTCAGATGAGCGCACTAGGTACGCCTGTACTGACGTGCCTCCCAGCGTCTGTCGCAGCATTGTGACGTTTCGACTGGGCCAGTCACACGCTGTAGCATGCGAAATTCAGCAAGCGGATGTACAGAAAGCCTCCCCATCAAAATGCTAGACGCACATTGGACGGGGCTGCAAAGTGTGATCCTTCATAGGGGGATTGAGCCTTGCAGCGCTGATTGCACTAACTGCACTCAGCGATGGGCGTCAGAGTGGAATGAACGTCCACTCTCATGGACGTTCCTTCCGCTCTCAAAGACGCTCGTCTGACCTCGGTGTGAAACTCATCCCTGTACAGCAGTGAGTGACCCTGGAGCTATCTCTGTGTATTCTGCCCTATCTCTGTGTATTCTGCCCTATCTCTGTGTATTCTGCCCTATCTCTGTGTATTCTGCCCTATCTCTGTGTATTCTGCCCTATCTCTGTGTATTCTGCCCTATCTCTGTGTATTCTGCCCTATCTCTGTGTATTCTGCCCTATCTCTGTGTATTCTGCCCTATCTCTGTGTATTCTGCCCTCTATCTCTGTGTATTCTGCCCTCTATCTCTGTGTATTCTGCCCTATCTCTGTGTATTCTGCCCTCTATCTCTGTGTATTCTGCCCTCTATCTCTGTGTATTCTGCCCTCTATCTCTGTGTATTCTGCCCTCTATCTCTGTGTATTCTGCCCTCTATCTCTGTGTATTCTGCCCTCTATCTCTGTGTATTCTGCCCTCTATCTCTGTGTATTCTGCCCTCTATCTCTGTGTATTCTTGCCCTCTATCTCTGTGTATTCTGCCCTCTATCTCTGTGTATTCTGCCCTCTATCTCTGTGTATTCTGCCCTCTATCTCTGTGTATTCTGCCCTCTATCTCTGTGTATTCTGCCCTCTATCTCTGTGTATTCTGCCCTCTATCTCTGTGTATTCTGCCCTCTATCTCTGTGTATTCTGCCCTCTATCTCTGTGTATTCTGCCCTCTATCTCTGTGTATTCTGCCCTCTATCTCTGTGTATTCTGCCCTCTATCTCTGTGTATTCTGCCCTCTATCTCTGTGTATTCTGCCCTCTATCTCTGTGTATTCCGCCCTCTATCTCTGTGTATTCCGCCCTCTATCTCTGTGTATTCCGCCCTCTATCTCTGTGTATTCCGCCCTCTATCTCTGTGTATTCCGCCCTCTATCTCTGTGTATTCCGCCCTCTCTGTGTATTCCGCCCTCTATCTCTGGGTATTCCGCCCTCTATCTCTGGGTATTCCGCCCTCTATCTCTGGGTATTCCGCCCTCTATCTCTGGGTATTCCGCCCTCTATCTCTCTGGGTATTCCGCCTCTATCTCTGGGTATTCTGCCCTCTATCTCTGGGTATTCCGCCCTCTATCTCTGGGTATTCCGCCCTCTATCTCTGGGTATTCCGCCCTCTATCTCTGGGTATTCCGCCCTCTATCTCTGGGTATTCTGCCCTCTATCTCTGGGTATTCCGCCCTCTATCTCTGGGTATTCCGCCCTCTATCTCTGGGTATTCCGCCCTCTATCTCTGGGTATTCCGCCCTCTATCTCTGGGTATTCCGCCCTCTATCTCTGGGTATTCCGCCCTCTATCTCTGGGTATTCCGCCCTCTATCTCTGGGTATTCCGCCCTCTATCTCTGGGTATTCCGCCCTCTATCTCTGGGTATTCCGCCCTCTATCTCTGGGTATTCCGCCCTCTATCTCTGGGTATTCCGCCCTCTATCTCTGGGTATTCCGCCCTCTATCTCTGGGTATTCCGCCCTCTCTCCGGCTGATGTAATGCAGCAGTACAGTTTGAGCTTTTTGTTACACGTGAAGGTGGCTGCTGCTCCATGTAGCTTCTAAATACAAAGTGATGGAGAGATGGCAGATTTTCGTTTCTCCCTGGGGCACATTAACCTTGCATTAAAAAATATGCAAATTGTGCATTCTATATAGATTGTTTTTTTGTTGTCGTATTACAATGCAAAATTAGAGTTTACACGGTTTGGTAGTGAAAGGATTGGTGTGACCGCTCCTTTTGTGTGTTGTGTGTACAGTGAAATGTCTGGATTGCTGCTTTCTTTGTCCTGGTAATGTATGGTTAAATTGGCCATGGAAGGAATGCTAACACTAATAAATATGACGAGAGTCTGCGTCTGCTGTATGAAAGGGAAGACTGCATATTGCAGTGTAAATAGTGTGTAAGGGGGATAAAAAGGTGAGTATGGCACACTGCGGTGTGTACTTCCAGGGTGGCGCCCTGCTCTATGGCTGCAATGGAGGCAGGCACTACATACAGATGATGCATTTTGTTGCAAAATTAAATCTCTCATTGCAGCTGCAGTGTTGAAATACGAAAACAATGTAATGAACATTCGTCAGTTTAACTGCTCTCCGCACCCTTACTGGCTGCCAAACTTCATGGATGTCTTCACATGGTCCTTACCCTTTGTAGGGGAGAAAGGTAAACCCCTTAAAACTGCAGAATCACATGCTGATGGCCCATATAATCCGACCCCTGCAGAGTTACTCTCTGTGCATACAGATATTAGATTATATTTGCATACAGCCCCAGGCAAACAGATCTCTGCATGACAGACTGTGTTATACGAAAAGTCTGAGATGGCAAATGATGAGGTTGCACGCAAAACTTTTTTATATTATGTGGAAAGGAGAATGGAGTACAACATAGAAATGGAGAAAAAAATGTGCAGATGATAAATTTGTGCATAAATATAAAGATATACAGGGTTATTCAGAGACTAGTGAAAACCAGGAGAATGACTGGAGAAGTGGAAATTCTAGGTCAAAATAGCCAAACCAGAAACATTCTCCCCTTTATCTCCCTTTCCAAATCGGCTATTTGGTCTAGATTGTTCATTCTCCTGCTAATTTTCCTTCTTTTCACTTCTCTGAATAACCCTGATAGTGTCAAGACCGTAAACAAAGGGCAAGAAACAGGAGGATAAAGGATGAAAGGGTCATGTTTTTAGGTGATGGGCAGTGGGGGCCAGAACTCCAATTAGGCTCGGGTCAGACGAGCGCAGTGTTCACGTCCGTGTTGCCGCACATTAGTACGCCCGTGGTAGCATACAATTATGATCAATAGAGACCCACACACGAAGTATGTCCGCACAGAAGTGCAGACGCACAACGGACGAGGCAAACTGACGCAAGTTAGGCAAGAACGTAAAACCGCTAGAACGGACGTGCCGAGTGCGCCACGTCTGCATAGCTTTTGTGTGTGAGTGATGGAACGTAGTCAGACGTCCAGCATTTTTGACGGACAAAATGGTTTTTCATATTTTATTTCCCATCTACATCAGTGGAAAAAAAAAAAAACAACCTCAGTCACAAAAACGGACTGTGTGGCCACTACCTTGTCGTCAGTCAGAAAGTACGTCCGTTGTGCACGGACGCAGTCCGCACAGAATGCGTTCGTCTGACCCTAGCCTTACTCGGACGTCAGAAGGTATACTGTGTGGCTTGTATTGTGCTACAAGATCGGTTTGAAGAAGGATGGTGACTGTTAAAATATCTTTCACTTGACATTTCCAGATTTTCAGATCTGGTGGACACCCAAGGCAATGACCTCTGCCCATAGCAAAACAATTTTTTTTTTGTCACTATTAGTCAGAAAACTAGGAGGCATTAAAGCTTTTGGTCTAATGAATGTCTGTTAGGGTCAGCTGTCTGCATAGCTTCCTTCAAGAATCAAGATTTGGGTAACTTCTGGTTCTTGTGAATAGTTGGATGAGAAGAAGGCCCACTCACTGTGGTGGCTGGGGGGGGGCAAGTTTACAGCACAAAAGAGCACACAGTGGACGCACCCAGTGACACACATAGAGTAAAATATTTTTCTAACTTTACATACAACAGTAAAACATAGCACATGTAAGATATCCGCAACATATATAAACACAATAAGGACGTTTCATCTTTTTGGTGGTAGTCTCCCTTTAAATGTGAATACCAGTACTTTGCTTGGGTGGGGGGGGGGATTAAACCTTCACTTGTAGTCCTTCTCCACGCCAGCCTTATATTGTCCCTCCTTCACACTTTTTTTATTGAGCTTGATCAGCCCGTTTATGGTCACGTGACACAATTATTAGTAAACCATGCATTATTATGCCTACATGTTTGAGTTCCGAGGTCTTGTAAATCTGCAAGGCGGTGTTTTTTGTTGTTGATCCATTTCGGTCCTCTCCTCTCAGTTACAGAAATGCTGATGAACATCCTAAGTATTTGTTCAGATGACGAACTGATCTCTGACGGGGAAGACCCCCTGGAGAGTAAGTCGTTTCCACTCTTCTGTGACTTTGCACTGTTTTTTTGTTCATATTTTCTGTGCCTTTTGTCTTTTTCCTGCCCTGTTGTTCTCGCATACGTTTTCTATATATATTTTTTTCCTTTTTATTTAAGCCGGTGTAGCATAATACTTGTCCCGGTTTCTTCTTTGTTCTCACTCATGTCTCCGCCAGCTGTGACTTGGGCTACATGTTTTCATTATGACTAGCATCTTTTGAAAAAGGCTCTGTAACGTCTCTCTAGGTATCCATTCACTTTCATTTATTCGCATCTCCAGGTGGTGCTTCTGTGCGTAAAGAGATCATAAGAAACAAGATCCGAGCGATCGGGAAGATGGCACGTGTTTTCTCTGTGCTCAGGTATTGTCTAATTTTCTTCTCCCCATGACTGGTACCCTAGTAATGGTTTTGCCACCCCTTACCCCCTCCCAAAATCTTTATCATCTGAAGGGTTCTTTAGGCAGATCTGTTGATACAGACACCTAAAATAGAATAAAAATGTATGATCGCATGGATAGATTTCTTCATCTAGGGCTACAGAGCTTTAATCAAATTTCAAGTAAACCAGATACAGAATATAGGTACCTTTTACTTAGCAAGTAATTACCGGCAGCAAATATATGCATCTAAAGGTTATGCTAATTACGCATAATGATATTCTCATGCTTTAATTTCATGGTAAATGCTCAGCCTTACATTCCCACTTAGAGGCATGAAGCTCTTCTTAAAAGACAAAACCATTCAAGGAGATTTTTTTTATCATTTTTGTAGAGCCTTTCCTTGTGAATTCAAGATTACACCTGGTTATGCTTTTTCAGAAGACCATTGCACAATTTGAATTAAAAAATGGTGACCAAGATGTATACTAATTTGAATTTATCTCCGCATTGGCAAACTTGCTTCACTGCTCCTAAGATCTCAAAAAATAAAAGGTCTTGTGTATGGGCATCGACAAGCTCTATTCCTCTCCCCATGTAATTAATTTTGTAGCTAATAAACTTAAAATACAAGAGAACATGATAACCAATGCTTGCTTAAAATATGATTCACTTCAAATGTTCAAGGAGTACAGCTTCTGCAGCACAATCCCTCAAACCAAGTTGTGAACCATACCTGATCATCTTGTTTTTTAATGTGTGCTGCGCACATTCCATCTTTTTGTTGTTGTGGTTTATGACATAAATTGTTTAGGACTTTGGGAAACAGACCCCTTCTATAGCAATCAAGTGACACCTGCACAGCAGCCAACATCAGTTTATCTGACACTGTAGAAGAAAACTCCAACACGTGGACTTATTTAGACTTGACAAAGACCTGTTTGGGTCAAAGATTGTATTTTATTCTTTTGTTTTGTTCTTTTGACAGTGAATGGAGAATATATATTTTAGTTTATTATTGCAGAGGTCATTTACACATCCCAGCAATTCAAAGAACTGCATCACAGAGCTCGTGTACTACATTCGGTGTGAAAACAGACTCAGGATGCAAAAATGAGACATAACAGATTTCCTTTGCATATCTTACCCAGAGTTCTGTGCCGCATATGGGGAATGTAGCACATGAGCTCCTCTGTGATGCAATTCTTTGAATTGCTGAGATATGTAAATGACCTCTGCAATAATAAACTTTATTTGCAGTGTTTAGGCTTTTAATCAAATTTTTTACCCCTCACCACAACTTTGTGTGTGTTTTTATATCAGTGCTTTTTTTTCTGGGAAAAATACGTGTGGGTACTCTCACGTCCAGGGAAAAACCGTGATTATTATGACTATTTTTCATTTCCTAATAAATACTCCTTTATTAACCCTTTAAGGACAGAAGCAATTTTACAAGTCATTCTTTGTGCAGTGCAGGCAGCAGATAATGTGGCGATTCTAGGAGCAATACCAGCCTTTAGGGTGCAGGGCTAGGGGGCAACGCCGGACTGCGACAAGGACACAGATGCAGACTTTTACACACAGCAGCCTGTTTAAAGACAAATACATGCATTTATAAAAAACTCACAGTAATATGCAGTGTGTGTGTGTGTGAGCATATCAGAATCCACAGCAATAAAACCCCCAGCAAACTGCAGTGTGTGTGAGCATATCAGAATCCACAGCAATAAAACCCCCAGCAAACTGCAGTGTGTGTGAGCATATCAGAATCCACAGCAATAAAACCCCCAGCACACCAATTTCATTAACCCCCCCCCAGGTCAAATTCATTAACCCCCCCCCCCCCCCCAGCACAAATTCATTAACCCGCCACCCACTCATCTCATTAAAGCACCCCCACCCACTCTTCATTTCATTAACCCCCACCTCTCACGTTCGATTCACCTACGGTGAACCTGGGGGCTGTGTCCTCCTCGTGGCTCCCCGGTCCTCCGCGCAGCACCTCTCCCCTCCGCACAGTATCTGCATGTGTGGTGGAGCGCTGGGAGGAAGTGACGTTCTAGGATCACTTCCTCGCAGCGCACCGTAGTAGGCTGCAGGATGGAGGCCCTCGAGGCAGCACTCGGCAGCCACAATCACAGTGAGCGGCGGGGCGGCCGCCCCCTGGAAAGTGCTGCGGACCCAGCCGGTAGGTGCTGGTACGGAGTACCGGCACGTACTGGCTGAAAAAACGTGTGTATCTGTTATGTTATAATGTTGCACAAATGCTGAATCCATTGCAGTGGGGACCTTGTTTTTATTTCCCCCTCCAAGTATTTACAGACTGCTCTATTCATAGTATATCTTTCACGTTTGGCCCCGTTCACACTGTGATTTGAAAATCCAACTATTTTCATATTCGCGACAGAAAGATTTTGCAAAGCTCCACCAATGCAAATCGCAAAAAAAGGGTCATGTACCACCGACATGCGATGTCGCGCGGCAAGATTTGAACAGCTCCATTGAAATGCATTGGAGAAGCTACATAGCGCGGATTTTGCTGCAACGTCGCGGCAAAATCCACACGATAAAATCACACAGTGTGAACAGGGCCTAAAGCTGTGCCCATAACTTTGTATCTTCTGAATTTCTTTTTATTTTTTGTAGGGAGGAGAGTGAGAGTGTCTTAACACTGAAAGGACTGACACCTACAGGTACACTGCCTCAGGGTGTGCTGTCAGGAGGGAGGCAGACTCTTCAAAGCGGTGAGTGTCAACACATGGAATAGCTAAATTTGCATTACGGTATTGCGATATTTACTTGTAGATGGTTTTGGTGCTTCCAATTTTATGCTCTTTTTGTTTACCTCTTTCAGTGCTGAACAGTGTCACACCATCAGATCCAAGTTGTATGTAGTCATCATGTTCAGCTGTTTTTCTTACACATCTACTCAAATGCTACTGTTTTTATATATATTTTTAAGCAGGCTACTCTTTTTAGGCATTTAAAAAAAAATCTTAGAATTGCCTACATATATGGAGAAATGTCCCCATATTATAGGCAAAAAATGCCTTTGCGCCAATAAGTACTTAAAATGTTTAATTATTCCATGTTTTATTTTCTTTCCTCATGAAATCACTTTACTAAAAATATAATAGATTTCTATGAAAACCGACCATTAATATGAATACTTTTATTTCATTCTGAAATGGCTTGGTTCTTCAATCCATGAAACCTAATTGGATTTGCATTTATTTAGGGCTCTATCTACTTCGCGCAAACGTTAACGTGTGCGCAAAAACGCGAGGGGGAAAAACCCTTTGCGCAGAACGTCGTATTACAATATCCACGCAAAAAATGCACGTTAATGTCTACCGCGGGTGAACCTGCGTGAACCCTTTGTGAGCGTAATGTACGTTGCGCGTCCTATACTTAACATTGTGAGCGCAATTGCTTTTGTTATACCATCTGCGTACCAGCGCACAATCTATGCGCAAATTTTAACGGACAACATTTGCGCGCATAATTAACTTCTTTTAAAAGCTGGTGTTAATGGCAAATCTGAACGTCCTGGCCGAACCCAAATACACCAGCCCAGAAATAAAAATACAGCAGCTACGTATAGTTACATTCTATGCATACCCAAACAATAAAATTGAGAGGTTGTGCATATTTTTTATTATTGCTGCAGCATATATACGCAGATTGATTTTTGACAGGCGCAAAAACTGATTCTTCTTAATTCTGATTGGCTGAATCGTGTGAAAAATCAGCCCGCACACTGGTTTTCGCGAACAGCGTTAATTCGCGTGTCTTCTTTACATGCGTTATTTTTTGACGGATGGAAAAATGCGCTCGGATTGTAATACCAGCGTTATTTTCCACGCGTTAACGTTTAACGCTACGCGCAAAAAAATAGCGCTGCTTTTGCGCGATGAATTTAATAGAGCCCTTAATCATTTAACAAATGTGGTTTAAATTAAACTCCTCGTCATCACTCATTTAAAAAAAAAAAAATGGATTTAGTGTCCATTATTGTTTGAAAAAATCTTAATTGCTCATTTTGAGTTTTCAAAATTGCAAAAGTCTTCTCTTCAATAGGGGAGGTGGGTCTTTTTAACACTGTGTTTGTGCTATGTCTGTCCAAAGAAACGCAGATTTAAAAAAATTCCTGGATAGAATACGATCTGGTTTTACATTTTACCCATTTACACAACATATTTTGGGATGTGCAATTATTTTGTCATAGAAAATCTGGGACCCAACAACAAAAAAATAGTTGGGCCGTAATGACATAATTATGGGCACAACCGAGGGAATGCCCAGTAACCGGCTTTTACATTTTGCTCCATATATTGCTAATGACAGTCCGTTAAAGCAGCATTCGGTGTCATTCAGTTACCTAAGCATGTGACCTCTCTATAGGAAGAGTGGAGATTGTCCTCTTTGCCGAGTCTGAAATGATTTTGTGTGCAGAAAAAATTAATCCCAATACAGCTCTTCACTTCCTATGATGCTCTTCAGCAGACTAGAGCTGGTCATTTAAAATAGGATATTCTCTTCTTTCAAAGAAGTGTGATCACCTTTCCACTGGGGGGGTTAAAAATATGACAACAGGCACAGTGCTTTTTATCAGAATTTTGAATATTTTCCGTATCCTAGAACAGCTGTCAAACTCCAGCCCCCCGGATGATCAGCTCCCTCGATTCCCTGGCCATCTATTTCTTTCAAAGAATTTGGGGAATTGTAGTCAACACCTGGCCGGCCGGGAGTTTGACAGCCCTGTCCTAAATCATGAGTATGTCTAAGACTAGTGGTTTAGGAGAATGTCATTTCTGGTTGGAAGACGTTTGAAACGTAGATGGGATCTTTTGTGCATTAGTTGTGGAACTGTAAGGATTCTCTGGATTGAGGAAACTTAAATTAAAAAAAAAAAACAACCAAAAACTTAAAATAGAGATGTTATTCAAGCAGCAGTTCAGGCCCTTCAACTTAAACATTTAAAGCAGTGTTTCTCAACTCCTGTCCTCAGGACCCCTTAACAGGCCAGGTTTGCAGGATATGTGAAGCCCAGCACAGGTGATATGATTTGCTGCTCAGTGATTGCAGGATTCAGTCTGCATTTCCCTAAGGTGATCTGCAAAATCTGGCCTGTAGTGGGTCCCGAGGACTAGAGTTGAGAAACCCTGTTTTAAAGAATATTGGTTACTTTCAATGAACGTGTAAAAGACAGGACACCTCTAGCAGTACTGAAAAATCAAAGGGATTCTCTAGGGCAGGGGTCAGCAACCTTGGCTCCCTGATGTTTTGGGAACTACATTTCCCTTGTGGTTCAGTCCGTCTAATGGGTGACTGAGCATCTTGGGAGATGTAGTTCCCAAAGCATCAGGGAGCCAAGGTTGCTGACTCCTGCTCTAGGGTCAAGGTGGGGGGAATGAAGTCACTCGCCATCATTTCAGTGTTGCGCTCCTCTGGATGTGGCAAACTGTAGCTGTCATGACTGCAGAGATTGCAAAAGGTTCATGAAAGCCATTGCAATTAAATTCCAGAAGGATTTGTAGTGATGATCTAGGCATATAGAATTCCACCCCCCTACAAGATGCTCTTTAACTATAACTGCCATGATTCTTTGGATTCAAACAATTCTGGGAATTGTAGTAAATTGACACATGGGGGTTGGACTTAGAGTCCCATGTTGTAAAGGACTCTATGTGATCGCTAACACACCATTTCTTGGTTTTTCACATCCAGCCACAGAAGAAGCGGTTGTCTCACAGGAAGGTGAGCTTTTGTTTCGTACAGGTTTCATGTGTACACCCTATTCTTGCTTCTCTAAATTCCTTTCTCAACAGAAACTTCACTAATATACACACCCCCCAACTAGCAAGTGCTCAGCCCCATTTCATGCTTAAAACCTACAAAAATGTAATTTGCATGTTGACTCCCATGGATATAGGAGAATCAAAGTGTAGATGACAATTTTTATTGTATATTTTATGCATGAAGTGGGGTTAAATACTGAATGTTTACTCTGACACCCAGGCTTAGTGAGGTTAGAACACGGAATAGAGTTTTATGTTTTTTTTTTTTTACCCTTCAGTATTTTGCTGCCATCCCCAACACCTATTCAGGTTTGCCTTGACGTTGGCAGACGGGTTTAATGTTCCTTTTATATGTTGTATGGTATGCAAAGCACAGATAACTGTTCGTATCATATTTTATATTCTAAATGCCAAATCCATTTCCTCATGTGTCAGTTTAAAAATGTAACTCCTGACCCCGGAAGCAGATGAAAGTATCATACCAATTGTAACAAGTGAATGTGAATTGTGGGCAAAGGCAGTGGTGTCCAACTTTGGCCCTATAGATGTTTCGAAACTACACCTCCCATAATGCTCAACCACTTATTAGGTCAACAGCATCATGGGAGATGTAGTTCCTAAACATCTGGAGGGTTAAGGTTGGACACCACTGCCTTTTGCCCCCCACTGGGTATAAACCCAAATTTATCTACCTCCTATCAGCTGCCTACAGCTAAAACTGGGACGCTAAGGGGAAAAAATTTGCGTTTGCTAATCCCTTAGCGTCCCCGTTTTTTACCTGTAGATTACGGGGCAGGCGCTGAGCCCGGCAGACTGCACCGTAGCAGCCGCTAGGCTGCAGGATGCTCAGAGTAGCACTAAAGCGCTGTCGCGAGCATTCCCTCCATAGAGTACATAGAACTCCATGGAGGCTTTTCCTGCCAGGTCACATGACCCCTCGCAAGATCCTGCAGGTTGGTGGTGTGATCCTGAAGAGAGATTGGGGACTTTTTACCCTAGTCTCACTCTGCTCCTGGCAGCCAGAAGTACCTTTCTCGCCGCAGGATGATAGGTGAGCATGTGATTTTCTTTTTTGGGGGGAGGTGTTTACAGCTGCTGCTAACTGGTTCTGTAGAAGATTAGGGTGTCGTCAGCATAGAGCTGATATTGGAGCCCATAGGAAGAGATGTTACCCAGAGAGACAGTATAGATCGAGAAGAGTAGGGGACTCAGAACAGAGCCTCGAGGAACCAAGGGTGATGAGGCACCAGCAAAGGATACCCTGAAGGAGCAGAGAGCGAGAGATGGGAAGAGAACCAGGAGAGCGCTGTGTCACTGAGGCCAAGTTGACGCAGGTGAATAGCAAGAGAGGGTGTCAAATGCAGTGGAAAGGTCAAGAAGAATGAGGGAGAAGCTGCTAAAACCAAAAGTCACAACTAAATCATTAAACTTCTGGGAGCGAAAGCTGGACTGGTGCGGATTAGGGATGAGCCGAACACTCCCCGAGTTCGGTCCGAACCCGAACTTCCCATTTGTTCGGGACCGGACCCAAACCCCCATGCAAGTCAATGGGGCTGAAAATTCGGTTTTTTAGAGTGCCCTCCAAGAGGGCATATATGCTACATATTTGCCATAAAAGGTGTATGGGGGTCCGGGTAGTGCCCTGGGGGACAGGAAACAAGGACAAAAAGTAAAAAAAAACCCGTTTTTTTTAAAGGGTCAGTGAGTTTTCCGTGAAATAAGGGTTAAAAATAAAAACGAAAAATTCCTTCAAATATCGTGCCTAGGAGGTCCCCATAACCTGCCCGTGAAGTGGCGGATTTCTAGGATGTATAGAAATATGTAAGAAACCAAAAAATGACATTTCAAATGACGGTAAATGCTTTTCCTTTAATCTATCCATAAACAACTGCTTGGGGCGGTAGTCTGTATGAAAAGAGACATTTTTGGACACGCAGAAAAAGTTTACGGATTTTTTTTTGGCGGTGAAAAGCAGGAGAATGACTGGAGAATGGAAAATTCTAGACCAAATAGCCGATTTGGAAAGTGAGATAAATGGGAGAATTTTTCTGGTTTGGCTATTTTGACCTAGAATTTTCCATTCTCCAGTCATTCTCCTGAGTTTCACCTTTCTCTGAATAACCCTGTCAGGGTTATTCAGAGAGCGGTGAAGAGCAGGAGAATGACTGGAGAATGGAAAATTCTAGGTCAAAATAGCCAAACCAGAAAAATTCTCCCATTTAGGCTAGGGTCAGACTAGCGAATTTTTAACGTGCGTTTAGCGCACTTAATCACGGCCGCACTAGCAGCAAATGACGGGCAATGACGGCCAATATACGAAGTACGGTCACACGAAAGTCCGGCTGCGCAACGCAAGTGGAAAATGAACGCATTTTTTCGAGAACGCAGAACCGCTAGTACGGACGTACAGAGTGCGCTGCGTCCACTAGCGGCGTGTGTGCGTGATTTGGAGACGCCAGACCCTACTCATGTCCGGCCAACATAACGTCCAGACACCCAAAGTTTTCTGGTTTGGATCTGTAAAAAATCACGCACAAAAATGCGCATCGTATGACCGTTTTCGCGCAATCCGTGAAAAAGTACGGCAATGCGTTCGGACGCACTTTTTGACGGTCGCTGCGAAAAATGCGTTAGTCTGACCCTAGCCTTATCTCACTTTCCAAATCGGCTATTTGGTCCAGATTGTTCTCTTTTTCCTGCCATTCTCCTGGTTTTCACCTTTCTCTGAACAACCCCGAGAGAGGGGTGACAGCCAGGAGAACTGGCAGGAGAAGAGAACAATCTAGACCAAATAGCCAATTTGGAAAGTGCGTTAAATGGGAGAATTTTTCTGGTTTGGCTATTTTGACCTAGAATTTTCACTTCTCCCAGTTATTCTCCTGCTTTTCACCGCTCTCTGAATAACCCTGTGAATGTTTAATCCCGAGGTGAAAAATAACATTGCTTTAGATTTTTTTCAAATGCCAGTTAACCACTTGGCTGCTATGGACGCGCTCAGCGCGTCCAGCCAAGTGGTTCTCCTGTGCTATGGACGCGCTGACATCTTGGATGTCAGCCCAGCACTCCGGGACCCCGGCGGCGCAATTAGATGTCATCGCGGCGGCGCGATGACATCTAATGCAGGCACCCCCGCATGTGCGGAGGAAGCGCCTGAAAGGGAGGGGGGGAGGTCCTTCGGACCTCTCTCCCTCCCGATCGCCGGGGGCAGAGGGTTAATCCAGGCACCGTTTGGAAGGGCACAGCCTGCCCTTCCAAACGGTGGCTGTGATTAACCCCTGGGGAGCCGGATCACGAATCGGCGCTGAAAAGCGCTGGATAGTGATCCTCTCCTGGAGCTGGCCGACATCTTGGATGTCGGCCAAGCCTCCAGGAACTCCCCCTGAGGACTGGCATCATCATGCATAGCACGATGACGCCAGTCCTGGAGTTAACCCCTAGCTGCCACCAATGGTGGAGATAGGGGGTTCATTGGAACCCCCTATCTCCCGATCCGTGACAGCTAGGGGTTAATGTTTGATATCGTTGGATCGGCCAGAGCATGGCCTTTCCAAGGATACTAAACATGAGCATGAAAAATGTTTTTAAAAAAAATAAAAATAAATTCTAAAAAATAAATAAACAAGTTTTTTTGTTTTGTTAATGCAGCAATATTGTTCCCATTTCAATTATGTGAACAATAATGCTGCACTAACGATTTTTGTATGCGGTGCGTTTTTTTAAAAAAGCAAAATTTTCCCCCGAAAAAAATGTAACGAGACCCCATTTCTAATTTTTTTAACAAGCGCACCCCATACAAAATATAACCGCAATCGATCGCATGTGAAAAAAAAACACTTTTGCACATAATAAATTATTGAAAATTCTAATTTTATTGCATTTTTTGTTGTAATATACAGACATGACATAACGTATACATATAATAATGACATATTCTGAATCTGCCAAGTCTGCCGGAAAGAACGATCTATAATATGTCTGGGTCATATATCAAAATATGGCTACAAAACGCGGTTAAACATGATGAGCGAAAGCGGTAAAAATGACCTCAGCACAGAGGTGTGAAAAGCCTCAGCAGCGAAAGGGTTAAATGCAGCATATTAGGATGTTTTAGGGAAATTAATTCTCAAATCTCAATCAGAAGCAGACACCACCCCACCCCCTCACTATATTGTACAATGTATCAAATTGATTACCAGACTAAAAACACCTGGTGTTATGCCCGTTTGTGAACAGAGGTCATTTAGAGTTGATAATCTTTCCACGTACACATTAGTTTTTAATTCAATATCTAATAAACCGTTGCTTATATTCTGCAGTAAAGAGTCTCTTTATTTCTAGATTTTTTAGTATTTTTTTTAAGCATTTTCTATATACTTTTTTCAAAATTTCTTTATTTTAACTCAAACCGATCACGCCCAAAAAGTTCGAAATTCGCGAACTTTCGAACTGCCAAAGTTCGAGTCGAACTCCGAACCGTCCGAACCCGAACAGCTCATCCCTAGTGCGGATCAAGTAGAGAGTTGGCAGCGACGAAACCGGTGAGCTGGTTATAGGCCAGCCGTTCCAAGGTTTTGGGAGCAATGAGAAAGGACGGTGGGATCAAGTCAGATGGCTTCTTCAGAATAAGCGTTATCAGAGCAGATTTAAATGCAGACTGGAAGACTCTAGAAGAGAGGGAGAGGTTGAAAATGTGAGTTACAGGAGGTGCAATAACCAGTAGAACAGACCGAATAAGATGCAAGGATAGGATCGAGCGGACTGGTGGTCAGGTAGCAGGACATGAAGTGCCGAGACGATGTCCTCTGAGATTGGGGGGGGGGGGAGAGACCTAGTAGACGAGGCAGGGAATGAAGGAATGAGTGAGGTAGAAAGGTTGGAGGAGGGTAGTGAAGATCTTTCCAGTCTAAGTTTGTTACTCTTGTTGAAGTAGTCAGCAAAGCTGGCAGCAGTGTGGTCAGTGGAAGTGATGAAACAGACGTCTGGAATCATGAGAAAAGGTGGAGATAAGGGACATGAAATAAGTTTGTTCAGCGAGAGCTAAAGCGAGGCTTTAATAGAGCATTGCTCCATTACACACACGTTCTATCACGCTTTTTACGCCTCATGCTGCTCTTGCACAGCAGACCCAAAGTGGCCATATCACTGCTCTGTATGCTGAATAGAAGTTCCTGCAGTCTGCTGAGTCAACACTTGAGGGCGCTAGATAGCTTGAAATTTCCATAAACTCTGTCATATGCCTGACTGTATCAGTAATGTTCTCCCCAATCATGAAAATGCTATACGCTTTCACCCTTTTGTGTATTTCCACCTATGACTACCTCCTCACTGTGTATGTGTACTTTCCTGAAATCCGTCTCCTCTTTACTTTTCTGCTCTCCTTTACATTCCTCAGTTACTGCCTTTTTCCTTGTACCTTTTGTGCTCTTCTCTGGTTTGTGTCATAGTGACTTTAGAGTCAAGTACCAATATCTCCAAATCACTTGTTCTGTTCCTTCCCCCAGTGCGAGGATTCTCACCCCAGCACAAGATACGCAGCTTTGAAGAAGCCCGGGGGCTAGATCGCATTAATGAACGCGTGCCCCCACGACGTCCCTCTTCACCCCAGGACTCCAACATCATCTGCACTGACAAGAACAATACAAACAAGAACCCACAGTGACAGGCCCAGCAGTGACTGCTGTGGTGCTTGGCACAACTTTCTCCTACCACCTCCATGAAAACTGCGTGTCTGAGGGCAGGACTCTCAAAACAGACTGACGGAGTGCGCATGCGCACAAACATACACAAACACATACATAGGATTTACAGACAGGGGTATACTATATATGGAGTCAGATGTGCATACACGACAATAGGGTTATGTATTGTGTATACCCAGGCACCTGTAGATGCCTGGGTATATAGGTGGGAGATGCAGACACATACACGGCTTAATGAGGGAAGCTCTCACACATGGGTTACAGTGCGTGAAAGGCACAGATTGTTTCAGCTATCACAGTGAGGATGTAAACCACCACTCTTGGGTGGATATAAAAGGCACAGATTTGGCCACTCGAGTAAAGACTAGTACAGGCACAAGAGTGTATCTTCAGACACTGATAAATATACATTGTGAGCACACACATACATTGACACACACTCCTCACTCACGACGCTCTAAAATACACAGGGCTGGCGTGTCCTGCAGTTTGTATTCTTTGTAAATGTTATTTGCGTTCTATATATATATTTATACTTGTGTAATATAAAGACCCTGTTTTTTAATGTAGGGTTTGTCTAGCGGCCGCTGCTGCAGTATTTTACCATATTCAGGGGGACAACTCCTAGCCCTCCCACCCCCTGCTTCCCCCATACAACATCCAGACACCTGCACCGAAACGGTCAAACTATGAAATTCAAACAAATCGCTACTCTTCAGTATTTTACCCATAATCTATTAAGTGATGTTATTGCTAGAGTCTTAGATGGAATGGGGGGGGGGGGTTCTGTTCTTTCTTTCTCCTACAGAGCAGCCCGCGTGGCACACAGGTGTGCACCTATGTGTTTCTCTGCTCCCTTTCCCCTCTTGCATTCCTTGGCATAGACTGAGAGCGCCAGTGCATTATGCCGCAGCTCTAGCCACATGCCACCATCACTTTTTTTGCATTTAATATTCCAGAATACAACGCAGTGTGTACACCACAAGGATGCAGGATGAGTTACTCCCACATTATGTCCCTTTTATAGAGCAAGCAGGGTTGCCACTCCAACACTATCCTCTTTACACACAGATTGTACTGCACACAAAGGATTCAAATCTGCACTTTGATGTTCCTTTGCAGAGGTTAGATCTACACCCTAACAGCAGGTTGTATTGCCTTTTACATTGCCAGTCCAATTTACTAGTTCTGACACTGATTAAGGATCCTCTTCAAAAAAGGCCACTATTAATGTGTCACAAAGATCAAAACGTTGACTATTCCCATTCATCTAAGGAAAAATTAGATGTGACTCGGCTCACATCAAATAATGTGATTATAGTCTAAAGATGATATGTGTATGTTAGAAAATTACACGAGCACAACACATGTCAAAAAAACTACACGAGTATGGTAGAAAAATGGAGTTTAGCCCAAGTCAAACTGTTGATTGCGGGGGGGAGGGGGGAAATGTACTAGAAATATGAATTGCAAAAAAAAAGGCTCCATTACCAACCGGTTCTAATCCATTTATTTATTTTCTTAATGCAAGTAGCATTGTTAGATTTGGGGATATGTGTTTTTTCTCTAAAATACATTTTACAATTTTCCTTTTTCTAAAACCAGTATGGCAGAAAGAAATTAAGCGAAGTTGCGTCAACTTTCTATCTTTTTCCTTAAACCTCCAGGAATAGTCTACATTTTCATAGCGAGTGGTTTTTGGACACATCGCTGTGTTCTTATTTTTACCATGCATCATTCCATGTTACCTGCTTAACAGAAGTATCGAAGGATGAGCACGCAAGTTACAGCAGGTCCCAGGACCCCAAAATCTCCAAATGCAGGTTATAAAACCTAAAGGAAAGGTGAGTCACCCTGCCGGGAGTCCACAAAGGAGCCTTTTAATTGTACAAGTGAAATGTTTGAGCCTGTAGCAGAAGCCTTAAATGCTTTTGAAAGGTTCTTGCCGCTGAAACACTGCACATATCCAAATAAAAGGCACCCTTCTGGACTGCAGGCAGTGTGGCTGACCTTAGGATTCTCTCCAAATAGTATAGCAGACAGTCCACCCCACCAAACACCATGAAAGGAGTGGTACGTTTGTGTCCTTTTTCCCCATTAGTAAGTAAAATGGTCTTCTGTTTGAGGGAACGTGGCGGGAGTTGCAATATGATCCATCATCCTACTCCTGCATGTTTTCCCTTTGGGACCACCTTCTGTGTGAGGGAGGGCTTGTATTTTAGGGCTATCAATACACAAATCCAAATCCACAAGGGCTTGAGGTGACACAAAGTTGTAACTTCCTTATGGCACAGGTACTTAGTTACCAAAAGGTATTATCCACCCCATAACGGGTGATGGACTACTTAAGCCATGGCAATAAGGCACTCGGGAGCTGGGCTACCTTCTGACAATCTCATTATTTCACCATCTCCTGCTGGTCATCAAACGAGGTCTGACTGGAGATGGCTGATGGAAAGAAATCCTGTAGTGCCTTTCTCTAGAGAAATAGCACACGATTTAATCCCCTTTTCCACAATACCCCACTTCTTTCCGTTTCCGTTTTAACATTTGTTTATATCTCTAATGCTCCAGTCTGGGGGAGTTGGGAGACCTGCCCTGTTTCCTCTCCCCTTCTATTTTCCTTGGAATTTATTTGCTGAGTTGTCTTGTATTTAAAAAGGAAAAAAAAAAAAAAGAAACCATGTTTTTAAAAAAAGTATGCTAATTTTTTTTTTTCTTTTTCCCCCATTAATTATGGGAGAAAAGAATTGTTCCAATTAAATGGCAAACTAGTTAAATCATCTTGGTGTTCTACTTCTTTTGCGTGAAGTAATACTGATGTGAGTTATCTGTTGGTATGGTGGTTGGATGGAGAAGCCGGTGCCGTTAAAGCTAAGTAAATACAAGAGAGGTATTTGAATTGAGAGATTGGAGAGGTGACAGGAGATTATGTGCGTGTGTATCAGTGTTAATTTTAGTCGCATTTTAGTCATCTGAATTTTTTCCATTTTAGTCATGATATTTAGTTAACTAAAACTAAAGATTTTAGTTGACTAAAACTAAGTTTAGTCTAGTAAAATAAGAGTAGACTAAAAATAAAACAATTCAGATGACTAAAATGACAATTAAATGTCATTTTAGTCAAAAGACTACGACTAAAATTGATCAAAGTTTGCTGTCAAAATTAACACTGCATCACACTTTAACTAAACCCATTAGATTTTAATAGACTCAATTTACTGTAGTATTAGTCGACTAAAATCTTATGATAATTTAGTCAACTAAAACAAAAAAATCAGATGACTAAAATTAACACTGGTGTGTATTACATTGTTTGATATACTTGAATTGGTGCTTAGAGTGGGAGCTGGTGATGCTTATCCTGTGGTTTATATAAAGAGCTTTCTATATGAGCTTGGAAATTGGCTATTCCATGTGTTTATTGGTGGTACCTAGCTTGTATTAGGCACAGCTGGGTGAAACCCCAAACTCACTCTCCTGTGATTACACCTGAGGAACTGACTGAAGGAAAGGGGCATTGGTAACCAGGAAGCCAATAGATGTGCTGTATTTGTATAGGGCACAATTGAACACAATTGAACACATCAGCTGTGTATGTGTAAGGGTTTAGCAGTGTGACAGCATACAGGGGTCTATTCTCTAACACAGAGTTGACATAAAGTCCGCTGTAATAGCTTTTCAGAGTTTCACCTGCCGAGTAAGGTCAGACGAGCGTTTTTCAGAGTGGTAGGAACGTCCGTGAGAGTGGACGTTCCCTCCACTCTGACGTCGTCTGGCCACCTTGCTGAGCGCAGTTAGTGCACTCAGCGCTGCAAGGCTCGATAGAGTCTAGAGGATTGCGCTTTGCAGCCCCATGGAACGCGCGTTGTAGCACTTCGACGGGGAGGCTTTCAGCACGAACGCAGCACATTCGCTGTTGCACGCACAATTTGTGTGCAGGCCGGCCCCTTCAAAGCGTCACACTGCTGCGACACACGACGGGAGGCACGTCCGTACAGGCACACATAGTGCAGTCGTCTGACCACGGCCTGTTCGCATATGGAAACATTAGTTAATTCCAGACTATTTCACCTTTTAACATACACGCACGAGTACTAACTAATGGCAAACACAAATCTGTAGTGAGACACAAGATGTTTTAATGCATTTAAAGTGCACCTGTAGAGCCCACTGGGTGTTAGGCTCCTTTAATGACTAATTATTGCTGGCCATGTCTTATTTATTTTTTTTGGTAACACTTTAGGGTCTATTCACTAAGCACCGAAATTTCAGTGCTTTTCACTTTGATGGTCCCTGTACTGCACCGAAGTCTCATGAGAAAGTTTGAGATTGTCGCCGAATTGGCCTTAGTTAAAGCTATCGAACTGGAAAAAAAAAAGGAACTCTCTCCTATTCTGCCTAATAGGGGCTATATTACATAGTTGGTGCTAACTTAGCCAGAACTGTTGTAAACGTAAAACCTCCATAGGCTATAATGGCTCTGGGAAGTTTACAACCGCTCTGGTTAAGGCTGGGGTCAGACGAGCGTAGTGTTCACGTCCGTGATTGCGCCTAAAAGTACGTCCGTGATAGCATGACAGAAAGCCCATCGGAGCCTGACACACGAAGTACGTCCGCACTGAACTGCGGACACACAACGGCCGCGGCCCACGGACGCAAGGCAGGCAAGAACGTACAACCCCTAGAACGGCCGCACAAAGTGCGCTGCGTCCACAACATCCAGATAAAAATCTATTTTTTTTATTATTTTTTACGCATTGAAACCTATTTAAACTGTGGCGAACTGCACAGTATTTGGCGAATTAGTAGCTTAGAAAAACTGCTCCGAATGGTGAAATTCACTGTTTGGTGCAATTCAGTGGAAAGTTTGGTGTTTAGTGAATAACCTCTAATATATATTATAGGAAAAACTGAGTAAATCCTTACTGAAGATTTACTGTCACTCGCATCCATGACTGACAAGTCAGGGCAACAAACCTCACATCTAGCGCTGATTGCTCAGCACTGCACAAAGGCCCATTGCAAGGTCCTTCCATTCAAGGGAAAACCTGGTGCCCGCACTTTGAAACCAGGTAAGTACCAGCTGCTATATCTAGGGATATTAGGGGATGAGATCTTGCACTGATCAAGACCAATATGATATCCACCCACTGATGAGACCTAACTGAACATATGCCTGCACGAAAGGTGCATTTTAAATGTTTTAAGGTTATTTTCTACTTTCAATCAAAGCTTTCTAAATGTGTTTACATATTTTATTTAACACATGACTGTTAAGTTCAAGGATTTCAACTTTAAAAAAAATGCTAAGTTCATGATTGAGAATCTTCAGTAGAATGGAGTCTGGTTTTCTTTAAATATTTAGGGGATACTGCGAATGTATGAACCCACAACAAATCTACAAAATGCCACTGCATTATAATAAGGCCTCATGAAATGTTAAACAGTCTCATTGTCCAGAAATGATTATTGTAAGTAATGCAAGTAAAACACAATAGAAGCTTTATACAAGCCAGGCACACTAGTCCATTAGACAAATCGAAAGCAGAAGCCGTTTTGTCTCACGCCCAGAGCATTTGATGGAAGTTTTAGTCCTTTGCATGAGCAATGTGACATACTGGGACACACGTTTAATGGTTTAACCCCTTGATGACCAATGACAGAACTGTTACATCATAAACAAATTGACTTTAAAGACCCTTGGTTCTTAAGTGGTTAACCCCTTCACTGCTGACGACGTGTGGGACACGTCCTCAGTTACTACCGCTGTATGCTGAGGACGTGTCCCACATGTAATCAGCTTTGCGGGACCCCCGGCGGAGATACTCACCTCTGTCCGGGGTCCCGCGGCGGTCTGACTTCAGCGTCCTCAGACGCTGAAGTTAAGACCCGCCTGACGTCAATGCGACACAATGTCATTTCCAGGCGACCCCCCCCCGGCAATGCCGGGAGATCGCCTGGCAGGGAGGGGGGATCCATTCGGATCCCTCTCCCTCCCGATAGGGAGGTCCCACAAAGAAAAGCCAGGCACCGCTTAAAAGGGGAGAGTCTCCCCTTTTAAGAGGTGCCTGGCTTTAACCCCTTAGGCACCGGGTCGCACTTCGGCGCCGATGTGCGGCCTAGCTCCGGTGGGGGCCGCCATCTTGGATGGCAGCTCCACCCCCGGGTCCCCCCTCGCTGCCTGACGTCCTCACGCATAGCGTAATGACGTCAGATAGCCGGGGAACCCCTAGCTGCCCAGGGATTTCCCAAGGAAATCCCCTGGTGGAGATAGGGGGTTCGTTTGAGCCCCGATATATGTCCAGAACCGTGGCAGCTAGGGGGTCATGGATGGTGTCATTCAAATGGCATGAGCATGATGCCCAACATGACCAGGTATAAAGTAAAAAATAATAATATAAAAAAATAACATGTATGGTTTTTATTAATGCAGCAATATTGTTCACATTTCAATTATGTGAACAATGATGCTGCACTAATGATTTTTTTTCTATGGCGTGCGTTTGCTAAAAAAAACGTAATTCCCCCCAAAAAATTTAATTAGTCCCCATTTCTAATTTTTGTACAAGCGCACCCCATAGAAAATATAACCGCAAATGTTCATGTGATTAAAAGGTGAAAAAAAAAACACTTTACACGCTGCAGATGATTAAAAATTCTAATTTTATTGCATTTTTTTGTTATAATATACAGTCAGGACATGACGTATACATGTAAAAATGATCTATTATGAATCTGCCGAGTCTGCCGGAAAGAACGATATATAATATGTCTGGGTCGTATAATAAAATGTGGCTTCAAATCGCTTTTAAACAGGATGAGCAAAAGCTGTAAAAAATGAGCTCAGCACACAGCGTTGAAATGCCTCAGCAGTGAAAGGGTTAAAGGTGAAGTACTGACAGCAGATGTGCTGATTTGTATTTAAATTAAATCACACAGGGCTGTGTGATTTCACTCAGATCCATAAAGTAAAAAGTGGTTCTCAGTGCAGAGAGACTGCACTTGACAAATATTGGCAGGGCCGGATTAACAGTCAGGTCCAGAAATATTGGGACATCGACACAATTCTAACATCTTTGGCTCTATACAGCACCACAATGGAGTTGGAATGAAACAAACACAATGTGCTTTAACTGCAGACTGTCAGCTTTAATTTGAGGGTATGTACATCCAACTCAGGTGAACGGTGTAGGACTTACAGCAGTTTGCAGATGTGCCTCCCACTTGTTAAGGGACCAAAGGTAATGGGACAGAATAATAATCATAAATCAAACTTTCCCTTCTTAATACTTGGTTGCAAATCTTTTTCAGTCAATCACAGCCTAATGTCTGGAACGCATAGACATCACCAGACGCTGGGTTTCATCCCTGGTGATGCTCTGCCAGGCCTCTACTGCAACAGTCTTCAGTTCCTGCTTGTTCTTGGGGCATTTTCCCTTCAGTTTTGTCTTCAGCAAGTGAAATGCATGCTCAATGGGATTCGGGTCAGGTGATTGACTTGGCCATTGCATAACATTCCACTTCTGTCCCTTCAAAAACTCTTTGGTTGCTTTTGCAGTATGCTTTGGGTCATTGTCCATCTGCACCGTGAAACGCCGTCCAATGAGTTCTGCAGCATTTGGCTGAATGTGAGCAGATAATATTGCCCGAAACACTTCAGAATTCATCCTGCTGCTTTTGTCAGCAGTCACATCATCAATAAATACAAGAGAACCAGTTCCATTGGCAGCCATACATGCCCACGCCATGACACTACCACCACCACGCTTCACTGATGAGGTGGTATGCTTAGGATCATGAGCAGTTCCTTTCCTTCTCCATACTCTTCTCTTCCCATCACTCTGGTACAAGTTGATCTTGGTCTCATCTGTCCATAGGATCTTGTTCCAGAACTGTGAAGGCTTTGTTAGGTGTTGTTTGGCAAACTCTAATCTGGCCTGTGTTTGAGGCTCACCAATGGTTTACATCTTGTGGTGAACACTCTGTATTCACTCTGATGAAGTCTTCTCTTGATTGTTGACTTTGACACACATACACCTACCTCCTGGAGAGTGTTCTTGATCTGGCCAACTGTTGTGAAGGGTGTTTTCTTCACCAGGGAAAGAAGTCTTCGGTCATCCACCACAGTTTTCCGTGGTCTCCCGGGTCTTTTGGTGTTGCTGAGCTCACCGGTGCGCTCCTTTTTGAGAATGTTCCAAACAGTTGTTTTGGCCACACCTAATGTTCTTGCTATCTCTGATGGGTTGGTTTTGTTTCTTCAGCCTAATGATGGCTTGCTTCACTGATAGTGACAGCTCTTTTGACCTCCTCTTGAGAGTTGACAGCAACAGATTCCAAATGCAAATAGCACACTTGAAATGAACTCTGGGCCTTTTATCTGCACATTGTAATTGGGGTAATTATTCTTCGGTCATCCACCACAGTTGTTTTCCATGGTCTCCCGGGTCTTTAGGTGTTGCTGAGCTCACAGTGCGTTCCTTCTTTTTGAGAATGTTCCAAACAGTTGTTTTGGCCACTCCTAATGTTCTTGCTATCTCTCTGGGTTTGTTTTGTTTCTTCAGCCTAATGATGGCTTGCTTCACTGATAGTGACAGCTCTTTGGATCTCCTCTTGAGAGTTGACAGCAACAGATTCCAAATGCAAATAGCACACTTGAAATTTATCTGCACATTGTAATTGGGGTAATGCGGGAATATCACACACCTGGCCATGGAACAGCTGAGAAGCCAATTGTCCTATTACCTTTGGTCCCTTAACAAGTGGGAGGCACATCTGCAAATTGCTGTAAGTCCTACACCGTTCATCCGAGTTGTGGTGGTGTATAGAGCCAAAAATGTTAGAATTGTGTCGCTGTCCCAATATTTCTGGACCTGACTGTAGGGGTCATTGAAGCTGCAGCTCCAGGCCCATGTCCCATAATGGGCCCAGGGAAAGGATAACTATGACTGCATTGATAGTCGTTTGGACCCCTGTATCTTCTGGAACCATAGTAACTACAGGGTCCCATGAACTAACTCAACATCTCATTTCCCATGTCGCCACAAAGTGTTAAGGCTGGGACAGACGAACGCGTTTTTAACGTGCGTTTAGGCGCACTTAATCACGGCCGCAGTAGCAGCAAATGACGGGCAATATACGAAGTCCGGCCGCACGAAAGTCCGGCTGCGCAACGCAAGTGGAAAATGAACGCATTTTTTTGAGAACGCAGAACTGCTAGTACTGACGTACAGAGTGCGCTGCTGCGGCATAGCGGCGTTATTAGGAGACGTCAGACGCTGCTAATGTCCAACCGACATAACGCCCAGACGCAAAAAGTGTTTTATTGACGATCTGTAAAAAAAATCACGCACGAAAATGTGCGTCTGACCGTTTTCGCGCATTCCGTGAAAAAATCCGTCAATGCGTTCGGATGCACTTTTTGACGGTTGCTGCAAATAATGCGTTCGTTTGACCCTAGCCTAAAAGTCTAACGAACGGCACTGCAGTGAGGAGCGCTTGGGGCCCTTTTGAACCCTGCGTCTCTAATCTTTACTGCACAAGGTCGAGTGAGGTGTTATTGGGAAGGTCAGAGCCTGGCCGTGTAAAATATTTAAAAAAAATATTTTTCTATTTTGTTCCATAGCATTGTCAATTTGTCAGAAATAAAATTAGCAATACTACTGCCATTACTCCCCTAATTTCCCACACCACGAGCAAGGTCAGTGTTTTATACATAGTCATATTTTTCATAAAACAAAAATTTTGTTTTTTGGTTAGAATTGCATATTTTCTCAGAAAAATTAAGTAACCGGTTTACATTTTCTTGTTTTTCTCAAAGAATATCCCATCGAAATATATAACCACAAATGTTTATATGATGAAATGTGAATAATTTTACATACTGTAAATGAAATCTGAATGGAAAGTTAAACATTTTGGCATCTTTTTATTTTTCTATAGCATTCTGATGGGACATGACGTATACACATAAAAAAAATTATTTGAATCTGCTGAAAAAATGGATACATCATTTGATCGAATCCTATAATTATACAAGAATTCGAAGTGCGTTTAAACACAATGGACACTTCCTAATGTGGAAAACCTGCACCTAAAGGTTTACCTGTAGCAACCCCATTTTAGTGGGAGATTTGTGAGCAGGAGCTAATTCAGCACCTTGCCCCAGAACCATGTGCTACTCTCGGTGATTGTGCTGTCTATTACCTAGCATTGTATAGACTCCATCTGCTGGCCATTTGTTAGAATAGCAGTCCACCTTGCTATGAAGTAAACAGGAAGTGTTTGTTTGTTCACTTGTTAAGTTCAAACCAGTTCTAGCAGGATGCAAACAACCAGGTGGATGCATACAGAACAGAAGTTCTTATGCTCTCACCCCAATTGTACATATGCTTGTAAATTAATTACTTCACAAAGTTGTATTACATACAGTGGTGTGATTAAGCTATATATCATATGATTTATATGTGTATGTACCAGCTTTCTGTAAAGAAAAGCATATATACGACTTTTATTTGTAAAGTCTTATACACTCATTGTAATGCTAGCTTATCCTTCAGTTTTACAGAATTACCAGAAGTAAACTCCGTTTTTTAATTACTCAAAAGTAGCTTTGTGTTTATTTATCTGGCTGTCAGCTACTCTCACACCAGGAGTGATACTTGCGGCGGCGCGGAAGCGCTACCATGAGTATCACCTCCTGGAGTCCATAAGACTCCATGGAGGGTTCCGCTGCCAGGCCACGAGCCCTGCGCAATCTCGCAAGATCGTGCAGGTCTGCGGAGGGAGAGCGGGACTATTTGTCCCCAGTCTAACTCTACTCCCGGCGACCAAAGGTGAGGCTTTGATTTATTGGAGGGACAGGGTTAAGCTGTTGCAGAATCCTTTAGCACCAATCTGTTAATCCATTGGTGCAGTAATTGGCCTCCAAACGCTAATTACGGAGTGTGCTCCCCATGTCAAGCATAGGTGTAGCAAACTCGTGCAAGCTAGCACAGTCACCGATGTGCTGATTTTTTTTTATTTATTATTTTTTTTATAAACTTTTAACCACTTCGATGCGGAGGACGCGCTCAGCGCGTCCTCCGCATGGCTCCTGCTGTGCTGAGGACTCGCTGAGCGCGTCCTCCCTTTGGGGTCAGCGTTCGGCCGGGTTCCGGCCGATCGCTGGCCCCCCCCGGTGCGGGTTGACATCCTCGATGTCAACCCAGCATCCGGAACCGCCGCCGGTGAAATTAGGTGTCATTGCGGCGATGACACCTAATTCAGGCGCCCCCCCCCCCGCACGTGCGGAGGAGGCGCCTGAAAGGGAGGGGGGAGGTCCTTCGGACCTCTCTCCCTCCCGATCGGCGGCGTTGCGGGGGTTAACCCAGGCACCATTTGGAAGGGCACAGCCTGCCCTTCCAAATGGTACCTGGCATTAACCCCTGGGGAGTTGGATCACGAATCGGCGCTGAAAAGCGCCGGTTCGTGATCCTTTCCCGGAGCTGGCCGACATCTTGGATGTTGGCCAAGCCTCCGGGAACTCCCCCTGAGGACTGGCGTCATCGTGCATAGCACGATGACGCCAGTCCTGGAGTTAACCCCTAACTGCCACCAACGGTGGAGATAGGGAGTTCCAATGAACTCCCTATCTCCACCGTTGGTGGCAGCTAGGGGTTAACGTTTGGTACTGTTGGATCGGCCAGAGCATGGCCGTTCCAACGATACCAAACTCGAATGTGAAAAAAGTTTGTAAAAAAATAAATAAAAAAAAACACTTTTTTTTTCTTTTTTTTGGTTTGTTAATGCAGCAATATTGTTCCCATTTCAATTATAATGTGAACAATGATGCTGCACTAAAGATTTTTGTATGCGGTGCGTTTGTTAAAAATCGTGTAATTTCCCCCAAAAAAAAATGTAACGAGACCCCATCTCTAATTTTTTTAACAAGCGCACCCCATACAAAATATAACCGCGATTGCTCGCATGTTAAAATGTGGAAAAAAGACACTTTACACGCTGTAAATTATTGAAAATTCATATTTTATTGCATTTTTTGTTATAATATAAAGACAGGTCATGACGTATACATATAATAATGACATATTATTAATCTGCCGAGTCTGACGGAAAGAACGATTATATAATATGTCTGGGTCATATACTAAAATAAGCCTTCAAAACGCGTTTAAACATCATGAGCAAAACCGGTAAAAATGACCTCCGCACAGAGGCGGGAAAAGCCTCAGCAGCGAAAGGGTTAATGTTAGGAAGGTAATATGGGAGGCAATTGTTAAAGTCACTTATACTGATGTTAAAATTTACTCAACTGAACGCTACAGTTAGCGTTAACGAACAGGATTATTCAGAGAGCGGTGAAAACCAGGAGAATTGGCAGAAGCGAACAATCTAGACCAAATGGCAGATTTGGAAAGTGAGATTTTGGAAAAATTTTCTGGTTTGCCTATTTTGACCTAGAATTTTCACTTCTCCAGTCGTTCTCCTGAGTTTCACCTCTCTCTGAATAACCCTGTATATAATAGAGCCCGGTGAGTGCAAAACAGTCAAAATGAGCCCAGCACACAGGGGTGAAATGGCACAGCAGGGAAGGGCTGCGCTCCTATCTGCTGCTTACTCAAGGCCACGGCTTACTACTGTAGAGAGCTGCAGCTTTTAATTGATAATAGAAGATGATAAAATCCGTATGGATGCTGCACGTAAGAGCAGAGATAAGCAGCCCACGTGCTCTATCGGCCTCTGGGTTGTACTTGCCCCCTTGGCCAAAGGTTGCCAGTCAGTCCCTTGGTAATGTCACATTGGGAGGTGAGAAGAGGGCAGAGGGACACCCGACTCTTCTGCTCCAGGTCCATGACGGCAGTACCGCAGAATGGTCATAAAGATCAATGTGATAACTCATCCCTTGATGGAATATTGTAAACCGCAGTTACCCGGTTCCAGTGTCAGGTGCTGCTATGCTCCTTTTTTAGGGTTATCATGCAGTGATGCACGATTGTTACTCATCGTGATGTCAGTGCATGGAGGACTCAGAACGCATTTCTGCATGCAATCGGGGGCAAGGAGTGAGTAGAGGGCTGTCCTGTAAACCACTCTTCTGCTCAGCTGTCATGCCACTGGCATGTCTCCCGCCAGATGTGTGCGATAGTAAAGGTTTGATTAAGGAAATACATTTTTACTATGTATGTTTTTTTTAAAAAAAACAACACTAGGGAATGAGTCTCTATAAAATGAGCAACTACTATGTTGAGCATGCCGGGTCAAAAGTGCACTTTAAATGCACATTAAGAGCATCAAAAAACATCCAGGAAGCTGACAAAACAAGTAAATATATGCATGGACTATAAAGAGATGAACGTACCACTATTGTATGATGACTAGAGCTCAGTGGTTTATTTAGGTTTTGTGCTGCCCTAGGCCTGACTAAACTCGTGCACCCCCTAATTTAAATTTGAGGCACCCCTTCCTGTCAAGGCCACACCTCTTCCTGGTTAATCCCCACCCTTCCTCTTTAAGCGCCACCTTTTCCTCTTAGAGCTCCGCCTTTTCCTCTCTTTATATTAAAAGTGGATACCAAGTGCCTACTTGTATATTTTGTATACTATTTCAAATGTATCTATTGAGATAAATAAAATTATGAAATGTTTAAATTCAAGCATTTTTACAAAGAACAGCCACGCATGTTAAGTATACTGGATCACAGCCGCTCTAATTGGTTGAACAATAAAATCCACAGAAACGTGCACTGCATATGAGCGTATCACAGAGCTGCACAGCAATAAAACCCACAGAAATGTGCACTGTGTATGAGCATATCACAGAACTGCACAGCAATAAAACTCACAGTAATGTGCAGTGTGTATGAGTGTATCCCAGAGCTCCAAGGCAATAAAACTCACAGTACTATGCAGTGTGTATCACAGAATCCACAGCAATAAACCTCCCAGCAATGCAATGTGCAGTGTGTATGAGTGTATTAGAATCCACAGCAATAAAACTCCCAGCAATGCAATGTGTGGTGTGTATGCGTGCATCAGAATCCACTGCAATAAAACTCCCAGCAATGCAATGTGTGGTGTGTGTCAGCGTATCAGAATCCACGGCAATAAAAGTCCCAGGAATGCAATGTGTGGTGTGTATGAGTGCATCAGAATCCACTGCAATAAAACTCCCAGCAAACCGAGTGTATATGAGCACACAGCAATTATTTATTCTACATTTACCGGCCTCCGTC
Organism: Leptobrachium leishanense; assembly: GCA_009667805.1. Lineage (NCBI taxonomy): Eukaryota > Metazoa > Chordata > Amphibia > Anura > Megophryidae > Leptobrachium > Leptobrachium leishanense. The sequence continues at coordinate 160,041,997 of CM019065.1, forward strand.
CGCGGTAGGGCTGTGTGCAGAGTCAGCAGGGACTGTGTACAGACTCAGCAGGAGGTCCCTCCAGGCCATGTTAGGATCGCGGCTGTGCCTGTGCGTGGAGCCATCTTGTCAGCAGTGGGGTGCCACTGCCAGAGGGTGCACCGTGGCTTTGATTCCCTTCCTGGTGGGTGTTCAGTCCAGAATAGAGTGACAGTCCATGTTAACGAAAGGGTGGGCAGCTGCGTGCGTGTCACGTGGTTCAGCCAGTCAGGTGGTACTGAGACTCAGTACCACCTGACTGGCCAGACCGAGTGTGACCTGCACGCACGCAGCCTCACCAGGAGCCAGGCAGCTCAATGACAAATTTCTATCACTGCAGTGCTGGTTAAGGAAAGGTCCACTTTAAACAGCAGTAAGCAGACAGGGCTTCATATTCTGCTGATACCCCCCCTTTACCTGCCGTTTACTGTCATCTTCTCTCTGGACACAAATCACATCCCCCCTCCTAGAGCTGCTGCGGGGCAGGGGAGGAGCTATGGAGGGAGGAGAGGGGGATTTTTATTCTATTCGATTTTATTCCGTATGCAAACGCCATGCTCCGCTGCTCGTTTGAGAACACAGCTCAAAGCTGACACACAGTGACAGTGGCACCTCCTAGTACCCCCTAATGACACCCCAATAATCACTGGTACCTGGGGCGGCCCGCCCTCCGCCACTCCTCTAAGTACACCACTGCTCTGGTGATATGCTCACACACAAGTTTGGCGAACTGCCAGCAAGTACGGTGCTGTTTGAAGGCCGTGCAAATCCCCATAGAGAAGTAATGGTTAATCTATTCAGAGAACACCAAACAGCAGAGAAATGTCAGTGAAATACCCTGATGTTCGGTGGTTTCAATCAGCAGGTTCAGGTATTCAGGCGAACCCCATAGGTTTCAATGTTAAAAATATTCCCGTTTTTATGCAATATCTAATAAACCACTTATTATTTTAATCTGCAGTAAAAAGTCTTTATTTATTGATTTTTTTTTTTTTATTTTTTTGTACCCTTTAGTAATTTTTCAGAATTTTTTTGGCAAAATTCCCCCCCCCTTTTTTTTAATATCGGTTCTTCTTTTTCTGTAACAGAACTTTTTATTATCAATCATAGGATCTTATATGTAAATTCCAGACATTTTCGTTCAGTAGTTCTTTTGAAAACAGCAGGCCATGGGTTTGCGGTGGCAGCATACAGCGGCCGACTCCATGCACTTTTGGGACCCTGCGGTGAATGGTGAATTCACTGCAGGGTGGGGAAATTTTATTCCCCAAAATGCAGGGAACTACAGAACACCAAAATGTTGGCGTCATTTCGGTGCTCTGTGAGTAACCCAATTAGTGGTGAGGTTTTTTGTTGCCCCCTGGAAAGTGAAAGCCTAGGCGTTGCCTACCCAGGACATACTTGAAAATTAGTGACATCTCAATGTTTCCTTCCTGGTAAAATAGTTTGCAAAAGTAAAAAGAAAAAGAATAATTTTTTTTTAGGGGTGGGGCCACCCGGCGGGCTGCCGCCCCCTGGAGAGTGCCGCCCTAGGCCTTGTTGGCCTAGGCCAAAATATACCAGTGCTAGAGCTATTACACCCATTTAATGGTAAGGAAGTGGGGTTAATTAATGTAATTGTGTTAAATGTGCAGCTCTCTCCCATTCATGTGGGATGAATGCAAAGCTTATAAAGAAAAATGCATAATCCAGTATAAAGAAAAATACACTTTAGAGTTAACAAACACCATACAAGTTATGATTGATTTGTGAGGTGCAATTGTGCTGTGCGTAAGCGGCTATTCGGCTAATTACTGGGGCATTATCGTAGCAGTTGAGTGCTAATACTGTATTTTAACATCGGAACATTACAGGGCACATATACACTGTATTTTCTACACTAATGTGTGTCCATTGAATGTATTGTACATCCAGGATGTTATAAAGTGGATATTATTCAGCGAGGGATACACCTGTCAGTGCCTTCTTTACTTTATTTGTGCGTGCTAGGGTTACAAAGATTGACGATATGAAATGAAGCCTCCTGCAATTCAAGGAATGTAAATCTTTATACAGAAATGTGGAAAATCCAGTACGCAGCAAGAAAGGATTGTGTAAATCTGGTTTTTGAAGTACATCAAATTACAATGCAGATTCCAAGCTAAAATCCTACATAGAACATTCTTTCCAACACCTACAGGTACTGTGGGCAAATAATACCAGAAAAGAAAAAAAAAAAAGTACAAAATAAGAATTCAGCTTGTGCTGGAGTTCCGACTTCTCATTGAGCGAAAGTGGTTATTGGATACAGTTGTTCAAAATTATTCAACCCTCACTGAAATTGAGTGTTTTGGCCAGTTTGACATTGATTTTGATCAAAGAGGCACGTGTAGGTCAGACAAATATAACATAACATTTATAATGAAATAACCACAAATGTCTTTTCTGTGCTCACATCATTATCAGTTTTATTCAACCCCCAAGTGACATTCAATCTTAGTACTTAGTACAACATCCTTTTACAGTTATAACAGCTTTTAAACGTGAAGCATAGCTTGACACAAGTGTCTTGCAGCGATCTACGGGTATCTTCGCCCATTCGTCATGGGCAAAAGCCTCCAGTTCAGTCACATTCTTAGGCTTGCGCACTGCAACTGCTTTCTTTAAGTCCCACCAGAGGTTCTCAATCGGATTTAAGTCAGGTGACTGCGATGGCCACTCCAAAATGTTCCAGCCTTTAATCTGCAACCATGCTCTAGTGGACTTGGAGGTATGCTAGGGATCATTGTCCTGTTGAAAGGTCCAACGTCTCCCAAGCCTCAGGTTTGTGACGGACTGCATCACATTGTCATCCAATATCTCCTGGTACTGAAGAGAATTCATGGTACCTTGCACACGCTGAAGCTTCCCTGTACCTGCAGAAGCAAAACAGCCCCAAAGCATGATTGACCCCCCCCCCCCCCGTCATGCTTCACAGTAGGCAAGGTGTTCTTTTCTTCATAGGCCTTGTTCCTCCTCCAAACATAGCGTTGATCCATGGGTCCAAACCGTTCTAATTTTGTTTCATCAGTCCACAGAACACTATCCCAAAACTTCTGTGGTTTGTCCACATGACTTTTGGCATACTGCAGTCGACTCTTCTTATTCTTTGGAGACAGCAAGGGGGTGCGCCTGGGAGTTCTGGCATGGAGGCCTTCATTACGCAGTGTGCGCCATATTGTCTGAGCTGAAACTTCAGTACCCACATCTGACAAATCTTTTCTCAGTTCCTCAGCAGTCACACGGGGACTTTTCTCCACTCTACGCTTCAGGTAGCGCACAGCAGTCGAAGTCAGCATCTTCTTTCTGCCACGACCAGGTAGCGTTTCAACAGTGCCCTTTGCCTTGAATTTTCGAATGATGCTTCCTATGGTCTCTCTTGGTATGTTTAACATCTTTGCAATCTTCTTATAGCCATTGCCCTTCCTGTGAAGAGTAATCACCTCTTCTCTTGTCTTCCTGGACCATTCTCTTGACTTCACCATGTTTGTAACCACACCAGTAAATGTCTAGAAGGAGCTGAGTATCAGTCATTTTAAAGCTGCCTAATTGGTGCTTATTATGCTTTATTGCTGCTCCGTGACATCCACAGGTGTTTTCAATACCTGATTGAAAACACTTGAATGAACCTCTGTTCTTCAGAGTGGTAGTCTTTAAGGGGTTGAATAATTGTGTCAATGAAGAATTCACAAAAGAAACATTTACTACTGTATTACAAAACCAATTGATGTCATTTTAGTTGCATATGGTTCTTTAAAAAGTCCTTGTAGGATTTCATTCTGAATACAATTACAAATGTACACTAAATTCCCTAAAACCCTTTACAGCATTGGGGGTTGAATAATTTTGAACACCACTGTATGTGCCCTCAGAAACCGATCCCTTATTCATCAGGTGCACTCTTCTGTAAATGCATTTAAAGGGTTTCCAAGGTCCATGGTGATGGGCTACAAGAGACTAAAAATGGACATACTGAAATGTTGAATTGAATAAGGAGTGTTTAGGGGAGAATACCCAAGGACTGATAGGACAAAGGACTAGGGTAATGAGGGGAAGGAATAATTGAGATACTACCCAGGCACAAAACAAGGTAGTGGAACACTGAGAAGAACTCAGAGAATTGAAGACCACCCAAAGTACTGGAGCATTGAGGAGAAGGTCTACAAGTGAGTGCCCAGGGACATGCAAAAATAGAGGAATACTGATGGAACAAACGTTAGACGAGAGTATCCAGCGACAAACCAAATTTCTGGAGCACTGAGCGAAAGGACTACAAATGAGAGTGCCTAGAGACAAACCAAGCTACTTGAGCTCTGAGGTAAAAAGTCTCTTCAAGACCATATGCCCGGGCAAAGCAAGTTTTAGATCATCAATGTGAAAGAATCTATTACAAAGTACCTTGGGGCAAACCAAAGCATGAAATTATTTAGAACTGTCATGGTCATGGTATCAGGTGCAGGCAAAGCCAGGGGCAGGGGACACAAACCACAGGTTCTGCGGGGCACCGGAGGCCTGTGGAGCTGCTCGCCATGGTGCTGAATAGGTTTCAGCAACAGGAATAGCTGCTGTCCTTGGTACTGAATAGGTTTCAGCACTATAGATAGCCCCCGCAAAGAAAAAAAACGCCTTGTTTTAAAATAAATTACGAATCCAAAAACTTCACAAAAAATGCCTAAAAAAATAAACCGTCAAATATTTAATAAAAACTGAATATTTTTTTTTTTACATTGAAACCTAGGGGATTCACCTGTTTTAAAGCCGCTGAACGAACCACCGAAAATCAGGGCATTTTACTGACATTTCGGTGCTGTCCGACGTTCTCTGAATAGATTATTTATTAAGTGTCAACACATTCCGCAGCGCTGTGCAATGGGTAAAGACAGGACAATTCTACAATACATACAGGAGGCACGTCAGTATTCCTGCCAGCAGATACAGGAGGACATCGAGGGCCCTATTCCCATGGGAATTTACAATCTAGATGGGTGAGGGGATTAGAAACAGAAGGGGAGGACTGCAATGATGAGTTAATGCAGGGAGAGGTGAGGACCGTTTTTGGGTCAGTCCTGTTACGGAGTCGGGTGGTAGGCTTCCCTAAACAGAAGGGTCTTTAGGGAGCGTTTAAATGAAGCCAGATTTGGGGGCAGTCTGATATTGCGAGGAAGCGCATTCCATATGGTCCTGCAGTCTGGTATGTGAAGAGGTAATGGTGGAGGATGCCAAGAGCAGGTCATTGGATCTTGGCGGACGGGCTGTGGTGTATTTGGTGATTAGTGCGGACAGGTAGTGAGGAGCGGCGTTAGACAGATTAACCATTACTTCACCATGGGGAATTTCACTGCCGCCGAATCGCACCGAACGACACCATGATGATGTCCATTGCCTGTGGTGCTGAATACAACAGATTCAGCACCACAGCCAATGGACAGGACGCGGTGCCAAGTTTAAGTGAAACCGTAGAACGAATTGATCAATAGAAACAAAATCAATTAGTTTTATACAGTTTTGTTCCTGTCTGAATTGATACTTTTGCGTTACGTTTCGTATGGAACCGATTCTTATTTCGGAAGCACTTCCGAAATACTAATCTGGAAAAATTCCCCCTATTTTTTTTATTTGGAACGAAACGCACATCTCTATCATAAGCAAGCTCAGTTCTCTCAGCAAGTTATCTGGCCAGGGTTTATGGGTGTATATGGATACACAGATAAACCCTGGCCAGATAACATGCTGAGAGTATTGAGCAAGTGCCTGTGATATTAAAAGGGACAGTATGCAAAACCTGCAGGGGCAGCAGGACCATTTACTCTCCTGCCAGACACCTCTTCCTTGCTAAGCTGCACCTTCTCAAGGTCCCAGCCGACGAGCTCCAGGCCCCAGCAGTTATCACCGTCCGATCAGTAGCAGCAAGCCCAGCCAATCGGCTCCTGCAGGCCCTGATGGATTCGATAGGGTGACACAGGGTCCAGCTGAATGCCTACCAGAAGCCCTTGCCAATCAGCTGCTTCAGGCAAATCGACTATTCAAGCACTGCAGCCGCAGGTCACCAATGCATCGACTTCCACAAGCCACGGACGATTGGCAACCGCAGGCCCCTGCGGATCGGCTGTCTCAGGCTCCAGCAGATTAGCTGTCTAAGGCCCTGTCGAATCGTCAGCCTCAAGCTTATCCGCTTGGGCCTGAAGCAGCCCTGGACAATTAGCAGCCGTAGAGTCTGGATGATCTGTTGTCTTAGGCCCCAGCGGATCGACTGTCTTAGACTTCAGAGGAACAGCGGCTACAGACCCTAGACCAATGCCTATGTCAGTGTTTCCCAAACCTGTCCTCAGGACCCTCCGCCCTGCCAGGTTTTCCAGAGATCTGAAGCACAGCACAGGTGACATGATTTGCTGCTTAGTGATTGCAGGATTCAGCCTGCATTTCCCCCCAAGGTGATCTGCAAAATCTGGCCTGGTTGAGGCTGCCGTGGACAGGTTTGGGAAACACTGGCTTATCTCAAGCCTCTTACAATCTGCAGCCAGGACCCAGCTCAGGAGGGGGCACATGAGGAACATTCAGGGAAGGAGTTACTGGATGGTGGCACGTAAAGGGAGAGGGTTAATGGAAGGGGTGCATGCATGGACACATAGAGGGTGGGGAGAATGCAACGGGAATGGCATTCTCACCTCTCCTGTGGTGCAGCACTCTTGATTCAACGTCAATGCCCATTTCTGTGCTCTTGCTTTTGACTGTTAGCCAATGAGAGTGGCAGCCATGCTGGAGTGATGTTTTCCTCAAACATCCTAATGGCAGTTAAATGGCCTGGGGCAGACCATTGCTATTAAGACACATAGAATATGTGTTAAATGCCACCATGCAGGACAGAAGGAAAAAACACCCATATGTGATATTTGTGATGTTTGTGAGGGTCCTGCGAACGAGCAATGGCACTAGTGGCCTGCACTATGGTGGGGCCCGTTTTGTGTCTCACAAGGCTTATAGGGACAACAGCTCCATATGCATATCAGCCTGCAATCACCCAGAAAGGGTGGCCAGTACTGAATACCAAGGACATCATCCCTGCACGAGAAGTGCAGTAACCCCCGACGATCGGTTTGGCTTTGTTAGACCTCGTCAGGAGGGTATAGCCGACACCCCTTTAGGCACCTTGAGCAAGTGCTCCACGTCTGGATTACCCTGTAAACTTGGGGGGGGGTTGTGAGGGTCATGAGAACGAGCAACGGCACTAGTGGCCTGCTTTACGGTGGGGCCTGCTCTCACAAGGTTTTAACTCGATTGTGCCATTACAGGACAACTGCTCCATATGCAAATCAGACCGCTACACCCAGGGCCGCCATCAGGGCATTACGGCCCATGTTGCAGTAAAGGGCCCGGCCGACTGGGGAGGGCCTGTTGTTGGCAGCTTTGTTTACTTTAGGCTGCAGGCCTCAGGAGGAGGTACTGCAGCCTACTTGGGCCCGGCTGCTGTGCAAGCAGGGAATCAAAGGTGGCCGCCGGGCCCCCTCTGAGCAGGGGTGACACCCTCTTGGAGGGTGACACCACTCAGGGCCAGCCTTTGTGCCTGCTCCTGTCAGCAGCAGCACTGTCTTTCTGTGGGCAGAAATCTGCGTTGTGCACAGAGAAACTCAGCCCTGGCCGGCACAAGCCCCGCCCCTCCATGTGACAGCCGTGGGGCGGGGAGAGGAGGGGGAGCAGCCCTCCCACCATCATGGTGGTCTGGCTGCAGACGGAGCTCCACAGGAAGTGCAGGGTGGAACTCCACAGGAAACGTGACCTCCGCTCACCCATGTGACCTCCGCTCAAAGGATTTTTTTCTTCCAAATCAACTTTATTGTAACGAGCAATAAACAAAATAATGCTGATTCTGGACACTGGTTTCTGCTTGATTTTCATCTACCTTTGCCTTAATTAATATTATTCAATGATAATGCAGCTATTATTACTATAGAATTGTATTGTTATTAATAGTAGCATTATCATAATTATTAATGTTAATGATATTATGATAATGCTACTATTAATCACAATATAATACTATAATAATAATAATAATAGCTGCATTATCATTGTATAAAAATAATTAAGGCAGAGGTAGATGAAAATCAAGCAAAAAACAGTGTTCAGCATTATTGTATTTATTGTTCGTTATATTAAAGTTAATTTCAAAGAAAAAAAAACTTTTGAGTGAGCGGAGGTCACATGGGGAGTGAGGGTCACATGTTTCCTGTGGAACTCCACTTTCCAAAGTATGCAGCCAGACCCCTAGTCTGGGGAGCTTCCAGCACAATGCCTGCCCTGCCCCTTCCTCCCTTCCTCACACAGCACCACCACAAGCACGTGCCTGTGGATGGGAGGAGAGAAGCCAGTCGAGGAACTGCCCTGACACTCTGCACATGCTGGATTTGGACAGAGGCAGATAACAGGGGCTGCACTGAGAAGGGTAGAAGAGGGGGCTAGAGAGGTGACAGACTGTACACTGTGGGTTGGGGGGGGGGGTGATAGAGGACACAGAGTCATTCATCCATCCCTCCCTTCATCCCTGTCTGTCTATATATCCATTCATACCAGTTCGTCCATCCGACTGTCTATCCATCAACCCTCTTTTCATTCAGAGACTCCCCATTAGAGGTCTATTGCTGTGGATCCTGTGTACGTTCATACTCACTGCGTTTACTATGAGTGTTCTATTGCTGTGGTGCTCTGATATGCTAAACCAGTGGAATAACATACTTTTATGCTACATTGTTTGTACTAATACACATTTTATGTGATTTTAAGGTATTGGGAGCAACACTCTGTATTACAATCTAGATTCATATTTTTTAATCACAATTTGAATTTCATACTGTCTTAAGTTATTTGAACCAGATACTTTATGTTAAATGTGCTGTTGTGCGAGCAATATGTGTGATTTTAAGATATTGGGACTAACACTCTGTAATGTGACCACGATTCACATTAAAAATTGAATTCCTATGGGAAGAGGGGATAATGGGGGGCCCTATTCTGAGGGTCAGTAAGGGGCCCCAAAATTTCTGATTGCTGGCCTGGCTACACCCAGAAAGGGTGGCCAGTACTGAAATGCCAAGGACGTCATCCCTGCATGGAGGGGTGCAGAAACCCCCGACGATCGTTTCGACCTGGTCAGATAGGTGTGTGTATATATATATTTATATATTTGTATATGTATTTCCATGCGTACAAGGATTTTGCATATGCATGTATGTAATGTCAGAAGAAGACAAGTGTGAGAATATGGATACACGTGCATGTAGATTTAAGGGACTATGTTTATGTGCAAAATTTGTAGCGGACTGACTTTAGATGGGCAGATTTATATAGAATTTTGTTATATTCTACAACTTCTAACCTACAATAATTACAATGTATTGTATAACAGTGTGGGCCATATGGTCTGTTTCTGTGGCATCCTGCCCCATTTCTGGAGTGTAAAACCACCTTAGCAGTGCACTTCAATCACAGATAAAGAAGAAAGTTAAACCGCCACATATTTTGTAGTTCCTACGCAGATAGATGCTGGGCTTACTAGATGACTCATAGGGAAAAGTCCAGGAAAAAAAGGAAGTGGCTGATTATCCTCTTTATTGCCGCATTTTTAGATAGAATACGTAGCTAGTCTTTCACTAGGGCCTCCCCCCCCCCCATTACAAAGGCCTCTGACACCTAAATATAGGGATGCACCGATACCGAGTACCGATACTTTTATTTTATGTCATGTGACCACTTTCCAATAAGAACAGACCTCATAAAAATGCCCCCAGCTCACATTTATATATCCCCCCAAGATATATAAATATATACAGAATGCCCCAGCTCTCATGGATATACTGCCCCAGCTCATGGATATTGCCCCTAGCTCATGGATATACTGCCCCAGCTCATGGATATTGCCCCCAGCTCATGGATATACTGCCCCAGCTCATGGATATTGCCCCCCAGCTCATGCATATTGCCTCCCCAGCTCATGGATATTGCCTCCCCAGCTCATGGATATTTGCCCCCAAGCTCTCATGGATATTTGCCCCCAAGCTCTCATGGATATTTGCCCCCCCCCAGCTCGTGGATATTTGCCCCCCCAGCTCATGGATATTGCCTCCCCAGCTCATGGATATTTGCCCCCAAGCTCTCATGGATATTTGCCCCCCCCCCCAGCTCATGGATATTGCCTCCCCAGCTCATGGATATTTGCCCCCAAGCTCTCATGGATTTTTGCCTCCCCAGCTCGTGGATATTTGCCCCCCCAGCTCATGGATATTGCCTCCCCAGCTCATGGATATTTGCCCCCAAGCTCTCATGGATATTTGCCCCCCCAGCTCGTGGATATTTGCCCCCCCCCAGCTCATGGATATTGCCTCCCCAGCTCATGGATATTTGCCCCCCAAGCTCTCATGGATATTTGCTCCCCCAGCTCATGGATATTTGTCCCCCAAGCTCTCATGGATATTTGCTCCCCCAGCTCATGGATATTTGCCCCCAAGCTCTCATGGATATTGCCCCCCAGCTCAGACCCCAGACCAGACATGGGGCGGCTGTTCGAATGCTCTATCGGCATTCGGACAGCCGCCCCTGGAGCTCTCCGGCATACTTACCTTCCTGAGCGGCACCGACTAAGTCTTTGCGCGTGTGCTCGTTGAAGGAGACCAGCCGCGATCACGTGGGACTCCCACGTGATCGCGGCTGGGGTCCTTCAACGTGCTGAAGCGCGGAAACTTTCCCGGCGCCGCTCAGGAAGGTAAGTATGCCGGAGAGCTCCGGGGGCGGCTGTCCGAATGCCGATAGAGCATTCGAACAGCCGCCCAAGCCCCTCGGATGCCGGCAAGCCGGCTCAATGCCAGCTTCCGGTATCGGGGGAAAATATCGGGGGTACTGCAGGAGTACCAAGTACTCCTGCAGTACCCGGTATCGGCACCGATATCGATACTAGTATCGGTATCGGTGCAACCCTACCTAAATACTTACCTGAATTAATTTTTTTTCACACAGAAACACACAGCAAAAGTTTCATTTTCACACTGATCAGTCCCACCCAGGACCGGCCTCTAATTTCAGGCATCCTTTCCAGCTGTTTCCACTTTTCTCTAATTACTCTTACTAATCCAAGGCATCTGGTCTCTCCCATGCAAGCTCTGCAGTGGTTTTCTGGAAACCAGCTCCCCCTACCCCTGCTGGAATTGGAACTGCAAGGTCCACATACTGCTGCACAATGCTCTCCCCTCTTCTACTCTTTAACTCTGCATTCATCTTAAAATGGAACTCCTGCCTCTGTACCATCAACCCCTCCACTATTTTCATCTCTCCATCTCGTATAAGACATTCCCATACGGGGACGTCTGCCACCCAACTCACTAATACACATCACTGCCCCAACCAGTCCATCACTCTCACATTGCAGTTCTCTCCTCTTGTTTCCACCCCAACCCTTCTAGATTGTGAGTTCCCACGGGAATAGGGCCCTCGTTTCCTCATGTATCAGTTTATCAAATGTTGTTCAATGTATTGTAACCCTGTCTGTATCATACCCATTGTTCAGCGCTGCGGAATATGAAGGCGCTTTATAAAGTATAATAATATAATAAGAAGTGGTTCCATTCAAACCATACTTACTTCAGGGCTGTGAACCAGTAGTTTGACACCGGTAATGTGTGATGTTGGTGCATTCTTATGTGTCGGTAGGTGCATTCTTCAGCCTAGCCTCCCTTGATAATGCATACAGCATACTAAAAGCCCTAATAAATGTTATTTATATGAAGGTCTAGAATCATTTAACAGTGGAGACTAGCGCTCCCCTAATTAAAAACTTCACCATTCAGCAGTGATATAGAGAGAAAAGTCAGCCAGAATATAGATAGATTTATAGACAGACAAAAGAGCAGATGGATACAAGATAGGAGGATGGACAAATCCCGAGCGAGAGATGGTTGAATACAGGATATGTAGAATGAACAGCCTGAAGATAAAAAGACAGGTAAAGGGACAGCCAGAAGACAGACCGACAGGACAGACACATATTGAGAGAGATGGATGGATGGATGAATGGATAGACAGATATAATATATGTTGATAGGTGAGTAGACAGCCAGAACAGAGATAGATGAATAGACAGATATAGGACAGACTGTGGTTGGATTTACAGACAGAACGGGATATCTACTGCAGGTGAGGTAGACAGGGTGGTAGGCTCCACTTAGACATTTTCTAGTACCTCATACTACACATATTATACTTTCTTATACTTCTATATTTATTTTCCTCTATATTTCCCAAAAACACATAACATCTACATGCTAAAGGCAAGTATAGGATAGTGATTCCCTGCAGTAGGTATAATTCATGCTGCTGCTAATAGTTCTACATTAGCACTTAACTGCTGGAAAGACTAATAGCACTTTTACTTGTATGAAAATTAAGGAATCTGGATTTTTTTTTTTTAAATTGACAATGCATCCGTCCAGGCATCATTAGAGTTAAGGAGACAAGTTCTGACAGGTCCCTCCCTGTGATTTAGAGAGATACTCTAGGAACTGTGACCACCTCTCAATAAAATTTGAGCGGTCACAGTGATCAGAGTGCCCTCACCCCTCCAAAAGGTTTATCTCGCAGGGCTAATTCAACCCTATGAGCGCAGGAGATTAGCCCCGCCCAGAATCTGAGATCCATGAGCACTGATGTCAACCTTCTGAGGATCGGGACTTTCAGAACTCTCCAGTTATCCAAAGGCTGTCAATTCTCTGGCAGTGAGAGCCATTGGGTTGGTTGAATGGTCAAGAAAGGGAGTGCTGGATATAAGGTGAGATTTTAAACAATCTAAAGGTTCTAATATCTTCGGGGGTTATTTAACTCCACTGCACAGTGCTCTCCCATTTTAACACCAGGCACCAGCGTATTCCTTTTAAGCTTTTTTTGTTTGTTTTTTATTTTTTGTGTTCTCTCCTGTAATTGTCAGGAGTGGATTAACTGGAATATAACCAACACCTGTTTGGTTTGTTCCCTTGCATTGGGAACTCTCATTGTATTTTACTTTTCTCAATGCCTAAAGATTTATGTGATGAATCAGCAACACAGGCAGGTGCAAGAAAGGCAGTGAAGGTAAGTGACCAGAGGCTAGGTGGCTTTATTGCTATTATTAGAAATAAATCGTTTATTATTTACATTGAGTTTTCTGCATTCAAAAGTTACAATACATATTTCTGCTAAAAACAATAATGTTAAGAAATACTTTAGGTTCAATTTAATAAAACCCAAATGAAAGTTGGGGGTATAGCTCAGATGTAGGAGATAAGATGTAGGTGAAGATCTTTTCTTACCACTCTGATCTCACAATATTGTTCCTTATACAAATGTAGTTTAGAAGGAGGCCATTTACCTGGGGACTCATTGTTGGCTCCATTAGGTTAATACACATTCCTGGTAAAGATGTCACACAACCAGAGGTAGTCCTAAAAAAAATAAGTGTGTGGACTCCCCAAAATGTACTTAACCCACAGCCTCATGCTTAAATTTGATATTAATGCCCAAATACAATGATAAGATGGGTTTTCGGGAATCCTTATGATAGTTATAATAAATATCATATTTCTGGTGACTTAATAGGATTTAATCCTATGTTTCCTTAATAACAGGTTTTCCGTGTTTGGGGGCAAAAGGGAACTCTATTATTGCTCCTGAAAAAAAAATAGTGGAGCAACTGCGTTTCCAAGAGTTCCTGCTCAACTTGCCCCCTGCATAGAACCCTCAAAATACTGATAGCTCTTTAGTTAACTCAAATGTTAAGATTTTCACTACTATTCTGTTTTTCAAAGTCTCACAATATTTTATCCATCTAGACCAGGGGTCCTAAGCACCCTTGCTGGTAACATCTTACCGCTGGGCAGGTTGCGCGTCACATGTCATTGGCTGCAGGGGGATGGCCTGAGTTTAGGCCGCCCCCTAGCAACCAATGGCCCGTGCTGTGTGCAAACTCGTGGGTGGGACTGCAGAGGCCCATAGACACTAGTGGGGTGTGCTGTGCTGCCCCGTAATTAACATGTTGGTGAAGTAAGCCATTTAAAATATAACTTTTATTGGAATTCCTAAAATGTGTCTGAACACAACTATGACCCAAAATAGTTAAGACACTCACACATTGACTATTAGGGGAAATGGTATAAGAGGTACATTTCCGCTATACCATTTCCCCTAATAGTGAATTAGAGGTGAATCTATAATGTATATGTAATATCTCGCCAGGCCGGCGGGTAAATATATACTGAATACACTGCATTGATTAACTGCTTACATAACACCTACTCCAATAAGCCTTGCTGGACGAATAATACGGCTATTACTTAACTACTGAGGTTACAATCAATGTGTGAGTGTCTTTTAACTATTTTGGGTCATAGTTGTGTTCATTCAGACACGTTTTAGGAATTCCAATAAAAGTTATATTTTAAATGGCTTACTTCACCAACATGTTAATTATTTAAATCTGGGTTATCCCCATTAGGAGGTGAAGTAGCCTCCAAAATTGGGTCATTTCCATTTTTTCGTTTTGATTAAATACACCACGCAATATTTATGCTGTCCCGTTACTCCCGTAGCATTTAAGACCCACACGCCACAGGGTCTGATTGACAAGCGGAGGAGGTGTTTGCTGCTAAGAGGAGATCCGGTTCTCCCTAAAATTACTGGCTGTATGCATATCTGATGACTGATTGTGAGACACCACAAAATGTGAGTGAAATCCCTCTTTTTTTTTTTTTCCTCTGAAGATTTATTTGAATCTGCTACACTATGAGCATTTATTTTATTTGAGGGATACTGGTGAGAGGCTACCATAAGGTAATTACCACTTGGGACAAGGAGACGAAACAATACAGAAGACCCTCTCCAACCTTTATGTGAAAGAAGCCGGCGCTTCTACCCCGGGTGGTTGCATCTGCGCCCGGCGGTCTCTGTGGTCTCTTTCCCCCTGTAGACAAGCATTGACATCATCCATGATGGCTCGGAGACCTCCGCAGATGGGTTAGGACTAGGGCTGTGCACTATGGACAAAATAATCATATTGCGATTATTTTATTTTTTTTGAATGAATGAATATTGCGATTTTATTTGCGATTTAGGCAATTGTTTTTGCTTTTTCAAACATGCTACATACATTCTAAATGTATTCAGTATTCAGCACATGGATACTGCCGCAGCACATGGATACTGCCCCAGCTCACCTCTCTGCGCCGCGTGTTCGGCTCCCTGTGGGCTTCCGGCGGCATGGAGCTTGGGCGCTTGCCTGGGGGAACCACGTGACGAGCTGCGAGAACGAGGCTGGACACGTGGTTCCCCTGCGAGCGCCCAAAGCTCCATGCCGCCGGAAGCTTACAGGGAGCCGAACACGTTAATTTCTGCAGCCCTAAAATGAATAGATAAAATTGCAGCCTTATGCGGTTTCGAAATCGCATGTGCTTAACCACTTCTATGCGGAGGACGCGCTCAGCGCGTCCTCCGCATGGCTGCTGGTATGCGAGGATGCGCTGAGCGCGTCCTCCCTTTGGGGCCAGCGTTCGGCCGGGTTCCGGCGATCGCTGGCCCCCCCGGTGCGGGCTGACATCCTCGATGTCAGCCCAGCATCCGGAACCGCAGCCGCTGAAATTAGGTGTCATCGCGGCAGCGCGATGACACCTAATTCAGGCGCCCCCCCCCCGCATGTGCGGAGGAGGCGCCTGAAAGGAGGGGGGAGGTCCTTCGGACCTCTCTCCTCCCGATCGGCGGCGTTGCGGGGGTTAACCCAGGCACCATTTGGAAGGCACAGCCTGCCCTTCCAAATGGTGCCTGGCATTAACCCCTGGGGAGCTGGATCGCGAATCGGCGCTGAAAAGCGCCGGTTCGTGATCCTTTCCCGGAGCTGGCCGACATCTTGGATGTCGGCCAAGCCTCCGGGAACTCCCCCTGAGGACTGGCGTCATCGTGCATAGCACGATGACGCCAGTCCTAGAGTTAACCCCTAACTGCCACCAACGGTGGAGATAGGGAGTTCATTGGAACTCCCTATCTCCCGATCCGTGGCAGCTAGGGGTTAAAGTTTGGTATGGTTGGATCGGCCAGAGCATGGCCGTTCCAACGATACCAAAATCGAATGTGAAAAAAGTTTTTTAAAAAAAAAAAATAAATTAAAAATATATTTAAAAAAAATAAACATTTTATTTTTTATTTTTTTTGGTTCGTTAGTGTAGCAATATTGTTCCCATTTCAATTATAATGTGAACAATGATGCTGCACTAACGATTTTTGTATGCGGTGCGTTTGTTAAAAATCACGTAATTTTCCCCAAAAAAAAATGTAACGAGACCCCATCTCTAATTTTTTTAACAAGCGCACCCCATACAAAATATAACCGCAATTGCTCGCATGTTAAAATGTGAAAAAAATCACTTTACACATTGTAAATTATTGAAAATACATATTTTATTGCATTTTTTGTTATAATATACAGACATGACATAACGTATACATATAATAATGACATATTATGAATCTACCGAGTCTGACGGAAAGAACAATATATAATATGTCCGGGTAATATACTAAAATAAGCCTTCAAAACACGTTTAAACATGATGAGCAAAACCGGTAAAAATGACCTCAGCACAGAGGTGTGAAAAGCCTCAGCAGCGAAAGGGTTAAATCTATTTTTTTTTTTGCTATTGCGATTAATTGCACAGCCCTAGCTTAAATCGCGGTTTTTTTTGCGATTGCGATTAATTGCACAGCCCTAGCTTAAATCGCGGTTTTTTTTGCGATTGCGATTAATTGCACAGCCCTAGTTAGGACTGAAGAATCCCATCCTGATCCGCATCTCTTTTTGAAACCCCTTCTCTTCTACTGAGGCTTGGGACGAGGTTGACCTGGTGCGGTCATCCTCCATTAGGGCAGCGATGAGGGTGACTTTTGGTTTGTTGTTTGTTGCCAGTCCCCGAGCTTCTGCCAATTCTTTAAGTGTTATATGGTTCAGGCAAAGGTAGCTGCTCTCCATTCAGCATTTAAGGTGTCCATCAGATCCCTCCATTAGGACTGTTCCAGGCGGAAAGGGCAATACCACCACGGCCCCCAGTGTTTCGGATTCTAGTACCCAAACTCATACTTCCGTCCTGGCTGGTGCCCCTTGCGCTGTACTAGGAGGTGAGAGTATAGGTGATTGTAGCCCCACAGACTAGACAACACATAGCACTGTGACCAGAAAGTTGAAGCTGACCCTTGCAGGGGGAACACCAAACTCTGAATGCCTTTATTCTGAGTTTTCAGAATAGACATTCAAAAGTAGAAACAGCGTTTCCGTGCTGAAAAATCCTCCCAATAGCCCCCCTCCCCCCACACATGTGCCCTGGTCTACTAATAAAGGTTAGGGACAATGTCTGGGATAGCCAGTCCAAACCAGTTACTGGGCGTTTGGTGAAAGCCGAGAAAATGGTTAGATTGTAAGCTCTCGAGCAGGATCCTCTCCTTCTGTGTGTCTAACTCAGGGCTCAAAATTTCAAGTTCTGCGCTACTAACCAGGTCTTAAGAGTTACTCGCCACCAGTTGCCTACCTAACCCCTACCCTGCCCTTAACTCTGCTTCTAAAAGCACACAATCGTAAATTATCTTATGAAATGACACATTTATTTTTATAATTTTATTCTGAATAAAATATGTAACAACAACAACATTAATACCCAGACATCAGATCCCAGATACATGTATACCCTGACATCAGACCCTAGTGTGAGCAGAGCAAGGAGGCAGGAAAAACACCGTCGCCGGAATACGCAGCGCAGGCAGCACAAAATAATTTGTTGTGCTTCCTGCATGTACACTCGCCCTCACTTAATTTCCACTCACCAAATGCAAGCAGGCGAGTGTATGTATATTGTTATTCTGTCGATGATGGCGGCATGATGAACTTGCGTGATACGAAGCGGCGGCGGAGTTGCTGAACAGTTAAAGCGGAAAAAAAAAAAACATTTAGCACATAAGTCGGATAAGCGGAAATAACAAATAAAATCAGAAAATCAAACATCTGTACTTGTATAATTTCAACAGAGGTGACCTGAAGGTTAACCTAAAAACTTGCATAACTTCAAACCATCCGGAGGGGGGGGACCGGGGAACCTGGAGCTCCTGGTCCATGCCACAGGCCCTTATCCCTTGCTGGGGAGGGAAGGATAGTGATCCGTAGGGAAGCAATGCGGTCTCAGGTAGGATCTCTGCAAGGAGAGGCCAGGACCACAGACCAAGCAGAGCCATAGATGGAGGCAAGGAGAAGCCCGATTGAGCAGGAGCATTCAAGGCCCTCATAAGGCCAGGGACCGCCTGTGGGGATGTGCAGGAGTAGGCTTACCCTCCCTCACAGTAGTAAGGCAGAAAGGAAAGCACTAGGAATACCTCACTCCATGGGAGCGTAGATGATCCGTAAGCGGTTTCCATAGCCAGCATTTAGCCAAGGTGGTCGGGGATAAATCCTGGAAAGCTTGCAGGGCCGTGTTTTGAAAAAACAGCGGAGGTAGACCTGGAAGCCTTCACGATTTCCTCCTTTGTAACGTAGTAATAGAGGCGAAGCATCATATTTCGAGGTGTGTCTTGAGGTACCGCACAGGCCCTCGCCATCCTGTGAATCTGGTCTACGAGCAGACGCTCAGTAGTAAGGTGTGGTAGGAGTGCTTGCAGCAGCACCAGTACTGTGTCATAGAGGGCCTGAGGGGTAACTGTTCCTGGTACGCCCCTAATGCGAATGTTGTTACGCCGAGATCGATTTAGAAAGATCCTCATGGTGAGCTTCAAGACAGTCACTCCTGCCCAACAAAGCATTAAAGTGGTCCCCCCACTGCATTTTGAGATGTAATAAGCTCGTCCACCCTATGTTCTATGGTGTCAGTCCTCTCTTCCAATGCATGAATCTCCCGTTACCTCTGTCGTAGCATTTCATTTCAACCGATATGATATCCTGCATGCTGCCTGTCATTAAATCCAAGTCGCGGTGTGTGGCTGGAGAGGACACCTGGGCCTGCTCCTTTAGAGCCCTGGGAGTGCAGCACCTCATGGCCACGGCTATCTGGAAAATGCTCCTTGGCTCTGCTGAGCTGAAAAATCTGAACCACCGCAGAACCCCCCGGACCCGGAATCGTGGCGCTTCATCTGTATTTTCATGCCGCCAGTGTTCCCCTCCCTGATGTTAGTGGTAAGGTCAGGCCACAGTGCTTTGAGGACGCTGCTTTTAAAGTGACGCGGTTTCTGGAGCTCACGTGCTACATGTCCATTTGCATGGCCAGCCAAGCTCCACCACTATAGCTGCTCTTTTTAAGGCAAATTATTCCACAAATCTACATAGACTTAAACATGATCTAGTGAGATTATAAAAATATATTATTTCATGGGTGGGAAGAATTAATTTTATCAAACTGAATCTCTATTTCAAGCCTTTAATTATTGGAAAAGAAAAATGGTGGCACTCTTCCCATTTTTGTATAGTTCCACAACATATTTTTTTGTGTAGATGGGAACACTAATCTAGAACATTGAAAATCCTTTCAACCCAGTTTTGTCCCAAATTTTTGGCAGCCAAATCCAGAGCTGTTAAATTGGATTTAAGATTTACACATCTACCAAGCCTTATGAGAGTGCCATGCTGCAATCTCAGCAAGGTGTACCACTAAAAAAGAAGAAAACCTACTGGGAAGTGCCAAGCCACAAGCTGTAAAAGATTTGTATAACACACTTCTGGCAATACCATGACTCTTACCATTCCAAATAAATTTGTCAATTCATGACTGAAAAGGAAAGTTCTTTCAGTTTGGCCACAGAGACACCAGGGGACACAAAATGTTTTAGAATAGTTTATAATGAGAAATATTGTATTTCCCTTTTAAAACCACATTGTCTGTAAAAGAGCCTATGCTGAGAAAGCATGACCACTCAGAAATTGACTTGTAGTCACCACTCAGTTGGAGAAGTGTGGATTGCTGGCAGGAAGTGTTTTACGGAAGTACCGGAGTCGACTGGTAATGACAGTGAATTTAGGGTTTCAGTGAAGACCAGACTGACCTTGAGTTACATGTAGAATGAATACTCTCCTGAAGCTATGGTTTGGTGAATGATAGGAGCCTGGGAAAGAGCGATCTCCAATACAATCCATCACGGACATATTATTTGGCACAATTTAACAGATCTACTGGTAAGATAAGACTCCCCTAATATGGATCTGCTGATGTCTTCTGATGCTCAGAGACGAGAGACATGCTTTAATGCCACATCTACTTTATTATCATATTTATTAAATGAGTATAATAACTTGTAAATTATAACTGGTGTCTTAACTGGGTGGAAAAAAGATCAATTTAACCCCTTGATGATAAAAACAGATACTTATCTCTATCGGTATTGAAGGGGTTATCTCAGGCTTCAAAGGTACCATCTGGTGCCCCGATAGAGATCTCCGTATGCTGACCTACAGCCCAAAAGCAAACGAAATTTGGATGCCGCAAACAAATTTAATTTGCTTTTGAGCTGCAGAAGGTGCCCCCCAAAGAGCTAGAGCTTTAAAATCAGCTGCTCAAAGCTCTGAAATGTAAGGCTGTCAGAGGTTTGAGCAGCAGGTCTATTTTCTTCCTGCATAAGCTGCTAACTCAATTTGGCAGTACATGGCGCCATCTACTGGCCAAAAATAGGTTATTTACAGTAAGACATACAATGGGTATAAACTCAATTATTTTTTACTTTAAAATTAATTAACAATTTTACAAGAAAACACTGGTTTCTAACGATGTTTATTTGGAAAATCACTTGGTGGTGAAGGGGTTAAAGTTGTCATGTCCTGGCCTTTTAATCACTATGCCAATATGTCTTTGACAAAAATGTCTGTAGCTGCCAATGTTAAATAAGCATTAGATTCTGGTCCATTATGAATGAGACGAGGGAGCTTTCTACCTTTTCCCCGGCAGGTGGTAGATAGACAGGTTGTACATACAATGCCTGTGCCCTCCCTATACCTATCCTTTCTTGAACCCGTCTATATACAGACGGAAAAACAGACCAACAGAATTATTTTTCTAGGAAATAAGTGTACATTTGTAGCTCATTAGCACCCAGAGTGCCTTACCCAACCTGATACAAAAATATGTGAACATAAACAGGAAATAAAGACAAATACTCGTGACCTAGCAGGACTATTTGTTTATGCAAAAATCTAGATTAAAACAAAAGCAAAGAATCCAATTTACATCATGTGACTTCTCCATTTATTATAGTTTTGAGATTCATTGCTGGGAGTTAGATTTTTTTTCTCTGTGCAACTCTGAATTATGTCCCAGTTGTAACATCAGTCATTTGTGAATAATGGCCTCTGCCAGGGGTCAGTAAATTTGGCAATCTAGATGTTTTGGAAATACATTTCCCATGAGGCTCAGCCAACCTAATGAGTAGCTGAGCATGATGGGATTCTAAAAAATCCAAAGGGTCAAGGTTGCTGACCCCTGCCCTATGCATACTGTCTGTATATACAGGTCTGCAGTCAGAAATCATGGGGCCCCTTTTCGAACAACTGAAAGGGGCTCCTCCTAAAACCCTCCTACCCCCAACTGCCCTGGATGCCCTCTCTCCAATTACAGGTGCACAAATAGTTTTGTAAAAACGTGTTTTTTATTTTCAATGTACATACATAAATCCTTAGAACCCCCAGTGCCTCATAGCCAGCACATCCCCATAATATCCCAAGCCCCACCCCCTTAGTCCAGATCCCCACTCCTCATAACCCCCATTACCTTTTGCAGCCCCCGTTAGCCACCAGGTCCCCATAATGTCCCAAGTCCACATCCCCCATAGTTCAGGTTCCCATAACCCTCAGCCTTCCTTAACCACCAGGTCCCCCCATAACTACCCAGCCACAATGTATCCATTGCATATTAGCCTAGATCCCCATAACTCCCCCCCCCCATTAACTACCAGGTCCCTTATAATCCCCAGCCCCCCCCCTCCCGAACCATTATGTCCCATTAGCTACCAGATTCGTCATAATCCCACAGCCCCTTTAGCCGCAATGTCTCCATTGTCCCTTTAGCCCAGGTCCCCTCCTGAATCTCAGTTTATTACTTATTACAATGGCATTGTGCACTTTATAACTTGCTCTCCCAAGTTGGGAGGAAATGTGAAGGAGATGACGCAGTGCTAAAAATAAACAACTCTAAGGCTAGGGTCAGACGAACGCATTTTTCACGTGCGTTTAGCCGCACGAAATCACGGCCGTGCTAGCAGCAAATGACGTCCAATGCCGGGGAACATACGACGAACGGCCGCACGAAAGTTCGTCCGTGCAATGCAAGTGGCAAACGAACGCATTTTTTCGAGAACGTCAAACCGCTACTACTGACGTACAGAGTGCGCTGCGTCCGCATAGCGGCGTGTTTGCGTGATTGGGAGACGTCAGACGCTGCACACGTCCGGCCAACATAACGTCCAGACGCAAAAAGGGTTTTATTGATGATCCGTACAAAATAACAGATGAAAATGCGCATCGTATGACCGCTATCGCGTATTCCGTGAAAAAATAGGTCCATTCGTTCGAACGCACTTTTTCACGGACAACGTGAAAAATGCGTTCGTCTGACCCTAGCCTTAGAGTAACCTTAACCCTAAAACAAGCACAAATATTAACCCTAACTACACCTGTGAACTTAATATGCTAGATTTGGCAGAAATTAATAACATTCTAACCTATGATAATGTATACACCTATAAGCACACACACTGTGGGGAACAAGTATACATGTGTTGGCAAAGAAAGGCAGAGTCTAGGAGGACACGAGCAGGGCCGGATTTATAATTAGGCAGAGTAGGCATGTGCCTACAGGCGCCTGCCACAAGGGTGCGCCATGCTCTGTGTGTGTGTAAAAAAAAATCAAAAAAAAAAATCTGCAATTTGCAAAAATTTAGACCACTGTATCTCTGGAGCCCTAAGGGCTAGAGGGACATATGAGGTATCATTGGAAAGGCCAGCTTATAGCCTTCACAGTACTACTAAATATAACCAGGTGAGTATTATTAAAAATAAAATATCTATTAAAATAATATTTTTTTCTTCTAACACTGCACTATTATTCAGTTTACAATTATAAAGTCAACAGTGATGCTGCGCTAACTCACCTCATTTACCATACTGCTAGCAAGTGTGTATCTGATGAAGCAATGCATTGTTTAATTCACAACCTAGACTGTGGCGCTGCAGTGACGAGAGACAGGGACTTTGGAACCTACATCCCCGAATTGTACACCGCACAAGGTTAAGTGAGTGCCGGCTGGGTGGAGTAGGGGTAACCTCACTGCTCTGCATGGAGAGAGCCTGTGGAGTCATTGGTTCGATCCCGACGAGCACCTCTCCAGTAAGTGTCCTTGGGCAAGTCACCTAACAGTACATACTCGGCACCCAGGACATAGTTGAAAACGAGAGAAATCTCAATGTATCCTTCCTGGTAAAATCCTTTCTCAAAAAAAAAAGTGAGTGTCATTGGAAAGGTCAGAGTCTGCTCTAATGATACAAACGTGATCATGTAAAGTGAAAAAATTGAAAAAAGTAAATGCAAAATATTTTTTTTCTGTTATACAGCAGAGGCAATATATGCATTTACATATAAAAACAAACAATGCAGGGGTCTTCACTGCCCTCCTCCTTTAACCATTCTACCCCACTGACTCCCTGCCCCCTCTTCTACCATGTCTTCCTTTTCTCCAGTCTCGGAGGAGGATGTCTCAGTATTTCTCATGTCCTCCTGCCCAACCCCCTGTCCACTTGACCCCATCCCCTCACACCTTATACGGTCTGTCCTACCAGCTACTGTCCCTGCTTTGACTCATATTTTTAACCTCACCCTCTCCTCTGGAATCTTCCCCCCTGTATTCAAACGTGCTTTGATCACCCCCATACTAAAGAAGCATCTCTTGACCCCCACCTCCCTCTTGAACCACTGTCCCATCTCTCTGCTTCCTTTTGCCTCCAAAATCCTAAAACGTCTGGTCTATAACCAGCTCACCAGTTTTCTTGCTGCTAACTCTCTACTCCGATCCAGTCCAGCTTTCGCTCCCAACAATCTACTGAGACTGCTCTGACCAAGGTGACTAATGATTTAGTTGACGCTGAAACCAAAGGCCACTTTTCCTGCTTATTCTTCTTGATCTTTCCGCTGCATTCGACACTATTGATCACCCTCTCCTGCTCCTCACGCTGCGTCAGCCTGGCCTCAGTGACACCGCTCTCTCCTGGTCCTCTTCCTATCTCTCTTTTCGCTCCTTCAGTGTCTCCTTCGCTAATGTCTCTTCACCTCCAGTTCCTCTTTCAGTTGGGGGACCTCAAAGCTCTGTTTTGGGTCCCCTACTCTTCTCGATCTATACCGCCTCTCTGGGCAACCTCATCTCTTCCTATGAATTCCATTATCACCTCTATGCTGATGACACCCAAATCTACCTTTTCACCCCCGATCTCTCTCCTCCCGTGTTGGACCGTGTTACTGCCGGCCTATCAGCTGTCTCTGACTGTCTCTGACTCTGACTGGATGTCTTCCCGTTTCCTAAAGCTCAACCTCTCGAAAACTGACCTTCCCTCCCTCTAAAACCTCCATTCCTGCTCCCATTTCCTCTTCTGCTGAATGGTGCCACCATTACTTCTACCTCTCAGGCTCAATGCCTCTGGGTCCTCTTGGACACAATCTATCCTTTACTCCTCACATTCAGTCTCTAACAAAATCTTGCTACTTCCACCTAAAAACATTGCACGTGTCCATCCCTGTCTTACGCGATTTTCATATTCGTGACATGGTGCGATAATGTCGCGCGACATCACTGTTTTGTGCGATTTTTGCAAAGCACCACCAATACAAATTGCAGATCGCAAATCGCAAAAAAAGGGTCATGTACCTGTGACATGCTTCTGCGACGCGCGACATGCGACGTCGCGCGGCAAGATGTGAACAGCTCCATTGAAATGCATTGGAGAAGCTACACAGCGCGACGTCCCGCGGATTTTGCTGTGACGTCGCGGCAAAATCCGCGCGATAAATCGCACAGTGTGAACAGGGCCTTAGGCTAGGGTCAGTCTAACACATTCTGTGCGTCCGTGCACAACGGATGTACTTTCTGACTGATGACAAGGTAGTGGCCACACAGTCCATTTTTGTGACTGAGGTGTTTTTTGACTGATGTAGATGGGAAATAAAATTACTATGAAAAACCATTTTGTCTGTCAAAAATGCTGGACGTCAAAAATGCAGTCCGTCTGACTACGTTCCATCACTCACAAAGCTATGCGGTTGTTGCAGACGTGGGGCACTCCGCACGTCCTTTCTAGCGGTTTGACGTTCTTGCCTAACTTGCGTCCGTTTGCTGCATCCGTTGTGCGTCCGCACTTTGTGTGTGGGTCTCTATTGATCATAATTGTATGCTGCCATGGACGTTAAAATGTGCGGCAACACGGACGTGAACACTGCGCTCGTCTAACCCGAGCCTTAATCAGGACTCTGCTAAAATGCTTATCCAAGCTCTTATTATCTCCCGCCTTGACTATTGTAACCTCCTTCACTCTGGTCTTAAAAGATCCCAGATTCTGCCTCTGCAGTCTGTTATGAACGCCTGTGCCAGACTCCTACACCTCACCTCTCTGTCAATCTCTACACTGGCTCCTGTTTCCTTTAGAATCCAATTCATTATATTGGTCATGTACAAAACTCTCCGTAACCGCGCCACTGCCTACATCTCCTCCTTTATTTGCAAGTACATCCCGTCCCGGTCACGTCGCTCTGCCAATGATCTGATACTATCAGTTCCTCATACTGGCAACCCAAACTTTCAGCTTCAGGACTTCTCTTGAGCTGCACCCTTTCTATGGAACTCCCTCCCCCGCAACATCAGACTCGCCCCATTTCTCTAGTCCTTCAAGAAGTCTCTGAAAACACATTACTTTAGAGAAGCCTATCATCTCACTCCATAATCCCCCACTGCACATTTCTTGCTCTATCATCCCATTCAGCCCACGTGCACCCCAATACTTCACTTACCCTATTCGCCCTCACCTACTGTGTCACCCCTCTCCTCTTAGATTGCAAGCTCTTGAGCAGGGTCCTCCCACCTTCTGTTCCGCGTGTGTAATGTGTATGTATATTTGTTATTTCTCTCCCATTGTACAGCGCTAAGGAATTTGTTGGCGCTTTATAAATACTTGTAACTGTAACTAAGGCTGCTGTCAGACGAGCGTAGTGTTCACGTCCGTGATTACGCCTAAAAGTACGTCCGTGATAGCATGACAGAAAGCCCATCGGTGCCCGTTACACGAAGTACGTCCGCACTGAACTGCGGACGCACAACGGCCGCGGCCCACGGACGCAAGGCAGGCAAGAACGTACAACCCCTAGAACGGCCGCACAAAGTGCGCTGCGTCCGCAACGTCCGCATAGCTTTGTGTGTGAGTGATGGAACGTGGTCAGACGGACTGCATTTATACGTCCAGCATTTTTTTCACGGACAAAATGGTTTTGCTTTTTAATTTATTTTCCCTCCTACATCCGTCAAAATATTTGTCAGTGAAAAAAACGGACTGTGTGGCCACTACTGCGTCTTCCGTACTGACGTACGTCCGTGTGCACGGACGTACAGTCCGTAGAAATCACGCTCGTCTGACCCTAGCCTTATTCAACTAAGGTAACAGATTTTGCCTCCTTAGATTTAAGCGCTGAGAAAAAAAAAACCTTTTCAGTTTTTTAAAATGTATATTTTTTTTAGTTAACCTCAAAATGAAAATTTAAATAGTAATGTTGGCATGTTTCCTTTTTTTTTTGTGTTGGGGGGGGGGGTAGGGGCGCTCCACGTTTCTGTGCCTACAGGCTCCTGAGGTGCAAATCCGGCCCTGCACGAGAGACACACACTGGGGTAACATGAGGTAACTGTGGCTTTAATATTAGGAGGGCAGAGAGAGAGCAGTGCATTCAGTCAGTATTGGCACAGCCTGTGAATTACGACACAGTGACGTCACCGTGCCTGAAAGGTCATCTACAGCTATGGTTAGATGAGGAGGGTATTGTAGGGAATTAGGCATGATAATAGGTGAGGGGGTACAGGTTGTGATATAGGTGAGCTTGGTTAATAAGTACATGTGAGCTGTAACTCCCACCATTCTCAGCAGCCAGATGAAGCACATCTGTTGTTGAAGTTGGGAGTATTGTACAGGAAGCCCTGTACTCGGCACTCTGCCTCTTCTCTGCTGTTGGAGCCACGCAGGCTCACTCTCTCTCTGTGAGGTGCTCAGTCTGTGCACACTTCCCCAGTGTCCCTTTCTGTCCCCGGTGTATAGCTCCCCCCTCCTTCCCGGTGACATTACATTGTATCCTCCCTCCCTGCACATTGCATCTCCCACGCGTGTGTCTCACCCAGTGTCCCTCTCATTTCCTGCTCTCTCCCCTTCACACTCACTCTCTCCTGGCTTCCTCTGCCATCCCTCTCCTGGGGGGCGAGCACTTCTGTTAAACATTATGTGAGCTGTCAGGGCAGAGTTCAGAGGGTGGGTGTGGGTGTGGGTGCCACCAGTGGGGTGTGTATGCAGCCATGGAAAGAGCAGTGAGTGGAGAGGCAGGGCTGTGTATTAGCTGTGCACATTCAGGGTGTGTTCTAGCACTTAGAAGAATAGCCTCTTGTGTTGCTAAAAGTATGTAAATGTTGTCATTTTATGCCTGGAGATCCATCCTGTAATGAGGCGTACTGAGCCATTGTGTTAGTGGATGGGGTGCTAGGGGCTCCTGTGGCAGCTGGGAGACTCTTTAACTCCTGGGTTGGACCATTTGTAGGTTAGAATTTTAGTGAGAAGGAGCTGGATGTTTATGGGCAGTGACTTGGACCCCTTGACCTGCAAAGGTGAGACACAAGCTACCCTGAGTGTGCCCTTTGGCTGCTGAGCCAGGAGATGCTAACATACACATGTCATTTCATTCAGATGGAGCTAAACGGTCAAGACATGGACCTAGACTTCTCACTTGATGACTTCATCCCACGTCACTTGCAGAAGAATCTAAGTCCCAGACCAGTGCAAAGCTCCTTGGAAGATACGGTAAGTTTATTTTGGATGTGCCAGTACATGTGCCCCTCTGTGTACATTTCCCAGAGTGGACCAACTCCTGCCATGCCAGCCAGTTTAAGCTTTTAGTGATACTTGGCTGGCTGAGCATCATGAGAAACATAGTCCACAGTATCTGGTGTGCCATAGATTACCAAGCATTGCCCTCTGCCAAAGCCGCTCCAGCATTTGCACCATAGCAGTTTTAATGAGGAGACTATGTGGATCTCAGGCCGGCTGATGGTGATGCGTGTTGTAGTCATATAAAGGCTTTATAGTTGCATGTTGCCCAGTCCTATACCTCAGCATCTCCTGGTTTTAATACTGTATTCCCTGACTGTCCCTGCCTGTACCTGTCTCTGTGGCTGCTTGGCACATTGTAAGGGATCCACCAGCTGTACACACTGAGGACCTGCAGGTGTGCCTAATACACAGTGGAATTAACACTGAAATGTACATTTTAATATAGTTTCTAAACCTGTTGTACCCGTAGAGAAAACATATACAAATAAACGTGAAATGTATACAGACAGCTGTAGGAAAAAAAAAAACCAAGCAGCCGTCATCACCTCAATGTGTGGGAAAAAGTGCAGAAAGGTTTCTCCCACCTCATGTTTTACCTATCTCAGAGTTATACACACCTCACACACAAACAATAGTGTTGTTATACAGAATATCTGCTTTTCTCTGCTGGTAATTGAGAACGTGGTTTTATTCGCATTATGCTCTTGCATAACCAGTTGGTTAATTGTACGTACTGGAATGACCAAAAGGTAGAGACCCAACAGCCACAGAACTACAACTCTCACAATCCTCTGTCAGGTTTTTAAGTAGCTGGAATCTACATTTAGGACTCAAGCCAATTAGGAATTACACACATTTTATATGGTACACTAGAGAAGCGGCTCTAAGCATCCTTTTATGTGCCTAAATCCTGGTGCATGGGGGTCCTTCTGACCCTCAGTCTGGGTTTAGTGTTTTTCCTTTCAAGCTGTATTAACTCCCTGCACATAGATAAATACTATACACCTGCCCATCACAGACATCACGGGAGGAAGGTATGCTATGTATTCTTCGCTCCGAGCTATTTTCTTGTATGGTCTGGGCTTCCTCTTCTGCCATTACAATAACACAACACAAAGCGCGTGCTCATTATTGTGAATGGAGTTGTCTAACTGGAGTAGGACGTCATGGGATATACCCCTCCTTCAAAGATAAATGCAGCCTACTGATTGGCTGAGCCACTTCCTGATGGAACCTCACTTGCATTAAAATTAGGATGACATTCAGCCTGGGTGGTCCCTTTAATAATTACATTTAGGCCATTCCTGTATAAATGTTATAACTGTTCAATTTGTCCTATATTATTATCTTACATGACTTCCTTCTATGTACGCTGTCTCTCTTCCCTTCACTCTGATTTTTCATGACAGCAGCCGACAGCAGTGCACCACCAGTATTCTGCACAAAGCCTCCAATATAACAGCAACACCAATGAATCCCCTCCTGGAGAAGACATATTGCAGACACCAAAGCGGGAGAGGATCTGGATCCGATATGATGGCATTGGTCCTACAGATGAAGAGGGGATGCCCTATGCTTCAAGATCTGTGAGTCCATGCTAGTTACTGCATATGATGTCATGCACAGTGTTCCAGTAAATCGCAGTTTCGGTTTTTGGTGATTATCCTTTACAAGCTTTTAGTTTATGTTATGTTATTTATCTGTTATGTGATAAGGGAGAGGTGATGATGAGAACTAATGTTATGTTTTTCGCAGAGCGTTAACAAGCCTCGTGAGTGGTACAAGAGCATGTTCAAGGTCCTACATCGACTGTCAGGTCAGTTGTTCATAGTTTCCATTAGACCAGGGATGTCCAAACTCCGGCTCCCCAGATGTCCATGAACTACAACTCCCTTGCTTCTCCATCCATCTAATGCAGTCAGCGATTTCTGGGAGTTGAAGTTCAGGAACATTTGGGGGGGCCGGAGTTTGGACATCCCTGCATTAGACCAAACTGCTAGGAGACGTGTTGTTTCATTTGTACTACAGATGGCATCACTACAAATTGTAGCCTATGACATCATCGACCAATTTTCTGGTGCACCATTTTTGCCTAATAAATAGATGCTCAGAGGTTTAAAAGGTTTTATTGCACTAGTGAAAAAGCAAAACACAATAATTACCAAAGACTTTGTGGTTGTTACGGTTTGACTTGGAATTCCAAGTTGAATAGTAAAATGGTTGTAACATAAGACGGGTCAGTTACTGTACTCTAGCACATGTTTCGTATGGGACGTGTACAGTAGTTCTGGCTCTATAAATAACCAGCCGTTACCCACACAGAAATCGCAAAATTAGCAAAGTAGCGTTTACCTTATGTTAAGAAATGTTTCTTCTCAAAGCATGACATGAAAAGGAATAGTAGTTCCTGACACATGTTGAATTTCTGGTGCAAACTTTTAACTTTGGAAAAAGTGATCCAAGTATTGAGTCCTGGCATTGAGTGCTGTTGGAGGTTACCGCTTGTACAAATACTATATCACATGTATCAAGCCTATTCAAAATCTTCTCTTGGGTCATATTTCCCTGATTTCCTTGATAAACAGCAAGTGTAAATAGCTTTGATTTTTGTAGTCGGAAGGATGCCTGCGAACAAAATCTTATCACCT
The DNA here is from genome assembly GCA_009667805.1 of Leptobrachium leishanense. Classification (NCBI taxonomy): domain Eukaryota; kingdom Metazoa; phylum Chordata; class Amphibia; order Anura; family Megophryidae; genus Leptobrachium; species Leptobrachium leishanense. The sequence goes on from CM019065.1 coordinate 160,072,813, forward strand.
CCAGCCCAATATAATTTCTATGGCCCCAGACACTGGTAGCATAGCCAGACAGGCATTTGCCAGAAGAACAGACACGGCAAGGTGGCGAGGAACTTGATAACAGGCTGGACTATTTGGTTACCTAATGAGGATATGCTTTTTAGAGTATAAATGCAGAGCCTCCATACTGTAAACTTAGATCTCGCAAATCCATACATTAATATTTCCACAGTTACAGTAAAAACATGCATGTTCGGGATTTACAGTAAGGCACACATTTATGGGGTCTACAGTAAGACTCGTATTTCTGGGATTTAAGATTACAACGTGTAAATCTGAGATTTACATTAGACACTGAAACACATCTGCACAAACGTATTTACACTCTTTTTTTGGGCTTTTTATCAGCCTGATATTTCTTCTAAACAGGGACACTTTTTGAAATTCTGTTGAACTGAATTTTTTCAACTTAATCGGGCAATATTTCGAAAAACTATTATTCCCAAGCAACTGCTATTTAAAGATTGTCTGAGAGATAAATTGAGCCCTAAGTTTGCAGTGCTCTGCTGTTTGACTCGTCACAGGGACATGACTAATAAGTAAAACTCGTGTATAGGACAGAAGGGAGAAGTCCACAGACTCTTCTGTTAAATGGGAATAACTCGCTAACGGTAATAATGGTTGGAAATGAGTAAAATGCATTTTTAACACGCTGAAGTGATTCGGGTGAATGGAAAATTAATTGAATGTCCTTGTAAGAGTAAGAATATAGTTGTATGCTCGTTTTAAAACATTATATGGTAAGAAAAATGTTATGTCACAATAAATGCTGTTTCTTTAATATAAGCAAAGTTTTAACTAGATACCCAGGGCTCTATTATATTCTTTGCGCAAAAATGCACGGTAAATGCGTGAATTTTTTGCGCAAGCGTTAAACGTTAACGTGCGTAAATTAACGCTGGAATTACAATCCAAGCGCATTTTGTCATCCGTCAAAAAAATAACGCGCGTAAAAAAGACGCGCATTAACGCTGCACACAGAAATCGGTGTGCAATCAGAATTAAGAACCACAATTGTCTGTTCAGCTTTTGCGCCTGTCAAAATCAATCTGAGTATATATGCTGCAGCAATAATAAAAACACGCACAACGTCACAATTTTATTGTTTGGGTATGCGTAGAATGTGTAACTATACTTTGCTGTATTTGGTTTCGGCCAGGACGTTCAGATTTGCCATTAACACCATCTTTTAAAAGACGTTAAAATTATGCGCACAAATGTTGTCCGTTAAATTTTGCGCGTAGATTGTAATACCATCCGCGTACCAGCGCACAAACGCATTTGCGCTCACAATGTTAAGTATAGGACGCACAACTTACACTACGCTCGCGCAGGGTTCACGCAGGTTCACCTTACGTTCACGTTAACGCACATTTTTTGCACGGACATTGTAATACGACGTTCTGCGCAAGGGGTTTTGCCCCTCGCGTTAATGCATTTTTGCTCAAGCGTTAACATTTGCGCAAGGAATGTAATAGAGCCCCCAGTGTTTCATTAAACGAGCTTCACATATGCTTGCACCTTGCCTGTGCTCATCAATGGCTACCAGCTAATTAAGTTGTGGCATTTACCCCGTCACCGTCATCAAAAGATCCCGTTTTTATATTAACGCCTCATGTTCCGGTGATCTAATTTCAGATTCAGAAGACAGCGAGTCTGAAGATGAACATCTGAGGATACCAGACAACCAGAGGGAAGGCCTCACTACAAATATCAAGTCTACGTGAGTATCTTTAAGGAAATGGATCTCGAGCTCCACAAGTTCCACGGTCACAGTTTTACTTTGCAAGCTAGTTTTATTTCCCTGTGTTGTAGTTGTTATATCTGATGTGTCTTCCATACAGTCATGCAGTGAAGTGCTGTGTCTGTCATTTTTAACTTTGCCACGTTGATCATTACAACATAGCGGGTTCACATTCATTTTGCTCTGCAGCTTCCAAGATGATCTACAAGTGAAATCCTATAGAACGCAAGATGAGTCAGTCACAACCAGTCTAGCGCCCAGGGAATTACAGAGACCATTAAACTACACAACTGATTATCAGCAAAGAACTGTACAACTCAACTCTGCCCAACACCATAAGCTTCCAAATAATGTTTCAAAAGAACGGGATTCATTTACAAGCAATGTTTTCAACAAGATTCAACCCTACTCAAAATCTTCACCTCCATCAAACCAGTTACCAGAAGCCCAGCGAAGCGCTAGCCTGCCGCGTAATGTTCCAAACTCTGCTCCTCACTCATTCCATGGAGTTTCTCAGAAGTCCAATGCATTTTCGAAGGAAAGATCATTTGCACAAAACAGTGATAGTAGTGAACCACAGCGAAAGGTGGAACAAACCACTTATTTTGTCCAGACTTCATTAGAGAACAAGTTACCAAATACAAAGTCTGAGTTAACCTCAAAAAAATCTACACTTTTGCAAGATTTTTCATCTACAAGCCGACGCATTTCATCTGGAAGCAGCTCTGAAGACAAAAGCCCTTTAAGTCCTTCATCTATTGACCCTCGTCAGTATAGGAGATCTACTTCCCGGGTCTTGGTGAGTAACAGCTGATTATATGAATGCTCTTGTATGTTCTGGTCATTAATAATGAAAAGCAAAAAATTGGAGCTACACAGAGTTATATATGGTACAATACCATACAAAGAAAGATGCTCCAGGGACCAGTGGGATCAAACATGTGACTTGAACAGGCAGAACAAAAGAGGGTATCGAGCACTCCATATAATTTAGGTGGCTTTAACAAGAAGTTGCAATCTTTTGGACGACGTGGCGACCTTTTCTCAAGCTTGCTTCAGTCACCATTCTGACTGAAATGCTGCAACCTCTTGTTAAATAAAGGTACCAAAATTTCATGGAGTGCACAATACCCTCTTTATTCTGCCTGGTCATTAATAATGCCAAAAATTTGGAGTTGCAGTACTAGTCACCAGGGAGCTCTCCATATGTTTCACGCAGGCTAATCTAAGACAGCGGAATTGGCCACTGAATTGGACCAAACAATGAATTTCCCGATACGGTGCAATTTCATTACCAGATGGCTATTCAAAAAGCTGGCAAAATTGCCAAATATTGACGAATTGCCAGCGAAATACGTTGCTGTCCGATGGCAGTGAACTCCCCATAGAGAAGGAATTGTTAATCTATTCAGAGAATGCCTAACAGAAGGGAAAAGTTGTCGAAATGCCCAGATTTCCTGTGGTTTCCATGTTTAAGCAGGCGAATCCCATAGGTTTCAATGTTAAAAAAAAAGTTCCTCGTCTTCTTAAAAATTTATTCAACCACTTATTCTTTTCATAAATACGTAAAGGGAATCTACAACGTAGAGGGAAGGGAGTATATTTAAAAGGAAACAAAGTAGCAAAACAAGAGGACATAATCTTAGATTAGAGGGGCAAAGGTTTAAAAGTAACATCAGGAAGCATTATTTTACGGAGAGGGTGGTGGCTACATGGAATAGCCTTCCAGTAGAAGTGGTAGAGGCCAAAACAGTAATTGAATTTAAGCAGGCATGGGATAGGCATAAGGCTATCCTAAACAAAAGATAAATCCAGGTAAAGTATCCATGTAATTGGGCAGACTAGATGGGCCGAAAGGTTCTTATCTGCCAACATTTTCTATGTTTCTATTTGCAGCAAAAAGTCTCTTTATTTTTTAGGGTATTTTAGTGATTTTTTTTTCCCAGATTTGTTTGGCAAAATTTTTGATTATGATTTTTTTTAACCCCTTCCCGACCGCTGAAGTACCATGTACATCCTGCCCACGGGTCTCCCTTAGACCCACGGACGTACATAGTACGTCTGCGGGCTCCTAACCTCCCTCCCGCTGATACTCACCTACCTCGCTGGTTCCCACGACATCTATGACAAGCTTGAAGCTTGTCTTGGCGTTTCCTGGGGGCCGGCCGATCCGATGACGTCATCACGCTGTGTGATGACATCATCGGCTGGCAAGTTGTCAGAAATCAAGAAGGGGAGGTGGGGCTCCTTTGGAGCCCTCTATCTCCCCAACCGTTTAAGATACAGCGATGCAAGTTGTACCGCTGGAAAGGGGAGAGGCTCCCCTTTTCAGCGGTGTACATCATTAACGGTTTCGCTGCCGGATCGCGATTCGGCACCAAATCGAGATTCAAACCTGGAGGGGGCTGACATCTTGGATGTCAGCCAAGCCTCCAGGTAACCCCCCACCCACTGACATCCTCACCATATGTGTGAGTATGTCAGTGAGCCAGTTAACCTCCTAGCTGCCATGTGGAGATGAGGGGATCCAAAGGATCCCCCTATCTCCCGATCCATGGCAGCTAGAGGGTCATATTTGACATCATTAGAAAGGCCTGATCAGGTTTGGTGTAAAAATAAAATTTTAAAAAGTAAATAAACACGGAAAGTCTGCATGTTCTTTTTTAACTGTATTGGCAATGCTGGAGACTTGGAATCTCCTCCCATCCCTGGTGCTCATCTATGTGGCACCAAAACCTGGGAAATGCTCCTACTCCTGTCATTCCCTATGGGACTGACTGCCTTTGGAACTCCCCTAATATATTTTAACCCTCCTTTTGGGGACATCCCCTTACAAAGGACCTAAGCCAAGTTGTTTTTTTTATGGTTTTTTTTAACATAACATAATCAAGTTGGGAATCATTGGAAAGGTCAGATTCTGGCCTTTCCAATGACATCTGAAACGTCCATGTGGGGCACAGGGGTCTAGAGATACCATGGTCTCCCTGCAGCCCGGGGGCGGTCCCGCAGCAAGGGCTAACAACCAGGATGTCAGCCCCCTGTGGCTGCAACCACTGCTCCGAGACAGACAGATTGACACCGAGCAGGGACAGAACTGGATGGAACGTCCTCGCTGGGGAGGGAATCCCCTGACGATCGACGCACATCCCGGCACTGCTGGGGCAGCAAGGCAGACTGATGGGGCCACAATTGGGGCCCTCGGGCAGTGCCCAAATTCCTGATGGGTCAGTCTGCCCCTGCTGCAGACCCTGGAAGGCCTGCTTCTGACTTTGAGGACTCACCTTCTGACTCACCTGTTTGTATTCATAGGTTTATAGCACAGTTCATTCGGGATTCACCACCCTGTCAGCACCAGCATGGTCACTATACCATATGTGGAGGGGTCCCAGGAACTGTTTTGGAGTGCATATAATGTGTGTGTAATTGTGGTTAGCTTTCAGCATTAGTTGCTACCGCTCTATACTCTGAGCTCTCAAACTTTTTTGTCATTACGGCTGCTCTGTGTAGGTTGGTTGGTTTTAGGCCATTTTTAGCGTTTTTGTTAAGAATAAAATTTACGTTTTATCCACCGCTTTTTCGTTTACCCACAATCTTTGTACCCGTTAATGTTATTTTTGGGGTTACCCTCTTCCCCCGCTCAACTTAGGTCAAGGCTGTCTATATTTGAATTCTCTAATGGTTGTTATGATCTAATCACTAGTCCACTCCCCTGTACCCAACTCATTTACTTGGTGACATGGTATCATGGTTGTGCTCATCTTAATCCAAATTATCATACAATTAAATGCTGGTGACAAGTATACATGCAACAAACTCTCTCACTACACTGACAACATGTTTTTTGAAGTACCTTTCCTCTTAAAGCAATAAATAGCAATAAGATACACATCAAGTCACTGTACTGGGAGAAACATTCACGTGTGTGTATATCATTATCTATTTGTACCTGTTCCCATGGCTGTCAGTTAATGTATTACTACTTTCCTGTTGTAAAGCAGGTAAATAAAAGGGATTGGTTTGCGGTATGCAAATAAACTAATCATTTTTTCTTTTATTATCTACGATATGTATGTATGCATAAGGATGTAATGATATCTATGTACGTTTTATCTTACATGTGTCTTTATATACGTAAGAGTGAAATGTAAGGTGTCTGCAGACTTATTGCACAGCATTTAGAGTGCCAGCAACACTACTCTCCATGTTCCTTTTATGTTAACTGCAGACATGCACAGTTACTAGCGAAATGCATCAAAATCTATGTAGCCTACTGTAGTAGTATCATGTGCCTACAACTTAAATGGGGACGCTAAGGGGAAAAATTTGCACTCACAAATCTCCCCTTAGCGTCCCTGTTTACCAGTGAATTACGGGGCAGGCGCTGCGTCCAGCAGCCTGCCCCGTAGCAGCCTCTATGCTCCAGGATGCTCGGGGCAGTGCTAACGCACCGTTGCAAACACCGTCCATAGGATTCCATGGAGGCATCTGCAGCCGGGTCACATGACGTCAGGATCCTGCCTCTCGCGAGTTCCTGCAGGAAGGCAGAGTGATCGGAGGGAGACTGGGACTTTTTCCCCAGTCTCACTCTGCTCCTGGCAGCCAGAAGCAGTGGATCAGGCTACCATTCTTGCCGAGGGGGGTACTTGAGCTTTTTTTTCGGGGGGGGGGGGTTCCAGCTGCTGCTAAATGATTCCGCAGAAGCTCTAAGCTGTAGCAAACCTTTTTAGTTAGTGACAGCGGTGAGTAATTAGCGTTAGGTTCACAAAGTCCTAACACTAGAAACATAGAAAATGTCGGCAGATAAGAACCTTTCGGCCCATCTAGTCTGCCCAATTACATGGATACTTGACCTGGATTTATCTTTTGTTTAGGATAGCCTTATGCCTATCCCATGCTTGCTTAAATTCAATCACTGTTTTGGCCTCTACCACTTCTACTGGAAGGCTGTTCCATGTATCCACCACCCTCTCAGTAAAATAATGCTTCCTGATGTTACTTTTAAACCTTTGCCCCTCTAATCTAAGACTATGTCCTCTTGTTTTGCTACTTTGTTTCCTTTTAAATATACTCCCTTCCTCTACCTTGTGGATTCCCTTTACGTATTTAAATGTTTCTATCATATCTCCTCTGTCTCGTCTTTTTTCCAAGCTGTACATGTTAAGATCATTAAGCCTTTCCTGGTAACTTTTCTCCTTCAAGCCGTACACCATTTTAGTAGCCCTTCTCTGAACTCTCTCTAAGATGTCTATATCCTTCTGGAGATACGGTCTCCAGTACTGCACACCGTACTCCAAGTGAGGTCTCACCGATGCTCTGTACAGTGGCATGAGCACTTCCCTTTTCCTACTGCTAATACCTCTCCCTACACATCCAAGCATTCTGCCAGCATTTCCTGCTGCTCTATTACATTGACACTAATTACTGATTGCTTACTCTTTGCGCTTCCTATGCTTAACATGGGGAACGAAAAGTACAGTAAGCTCGCACTGGAAAGCGCTAATACTGATGCGTTAATGGATTTTTTTTAAACCTATTACAGCGTTCGGAAGGTGATCTTTGCGCACGCTACCACTTCATTTAACCTAGCGCTAACTCTCATTTATGTGAGCGTTAGCATTAAGGAGGTGACAGGGCACATAGGGTTTATCACATAGTGAGGGGCGAGGGCCTGGCATATTTATTATGGCTCTGTTTATTCAATCCTTAGAGCGTTGTGCATTCACCATAATATGTGCAGATAACACTCTGCGTCCGAGCTGTTGGTAGAGGTCCTGCTCATTTACTATGTGAGCTGCAACATTGTAGAATTCCATCATTCCAATTTGTCAATGCATTGTAGGCTACAGACATTAAGTTAAGATACGAACTATCAAGTTCCTGTGTGTTCTTTAAATTTCGAAGCATTTCAGCCCATTAGTCCACCGGCTGGGTGGAGTAGAGGTAACATCACTGCACTGCGTGGAGAGAGAGTCTGTGGAGACATGGGTTCGATCCTGGCAAGAGCACCTCTCCAGTAAGTGTCCTTGGGCAAGACACCTAACGGTACATACTCGCCACCCAGGACATACTTGAAAACAAGAGAAATCTCAATGTATCTTTTCTGGTAAAATACTTTCTCAAAAAAAATAATAATTAGGATTTAAAACGCTGTCCTGTAAGGGTTTAAGGGTTATGCAGTTCAGCACCTCCTTTAATCAGAAAAGAAGGATGAACTCTATGGGCAGCTGCTTGTACCAGGGGCACTATTCCAAACCTGGTGTCAAATTAACAGACACAGTTATCACAGTTGTCGGTAAAACATACTGTAAGTAAGAAAATCCTGCAGATTTTCTGTATCGTCTCCTTTTATCGTACCTATTCAGCGCCTAGCCCGGAATGTAGCACAGGGCAGCTCGATACTGGCAGTGGTGCCATGTGAATATTGGCTCCTGGAGTCTATAGGTCTCCATGGAGCCCTGCGCAGCCCGACCATGAGCTCTGTGTGAGCGCACTCTTAGGAGATCGCGCAAGAGTGGAATAACGATTACATAACTACAGGAGACGCTGAGCCTTATTCCATAGTTGTTGATAAGATAACTACAGGAGTTATGTGTAATGTCTCTTGTAATTATCTTATTGAAGGGAATTACTATTTCATTCTTGCCAAAAACTTGGCTTGCAGCTCAAATGTAGAGATTCTCTGCGTGAGCTTACTGTAATTTAACATCCCCTATACTTAACCGCAGGATCCCGTGCTTCATCGGGAGTGAGACCATTCCTTTGAGAACATGAGTTGTGCATTGAGGTCTTCTGCAGCATTGTAACAATCGGGACACTGAAAATATACGATATATGATATGTGGGGGTGGAGATTTATTACTTCTTAATGGGGGCGGTAGCTTCCCGTGCCTAGGGCACCTCTAACTTTAAATGTATATATGGCTTTGCTGTATTCACATTGCCAGAGACACACACTTGCAACCGCTGCTATCCTGTTGGCTATGCCAGCAATGGACTCCTTGGAGATTCTCCTGACTTTCTCTGCTAAGTTAACACTCTTCCTATTTCAGATTGGAGACGTGCAAGAAACATGTGTTTTTGTGCTTGGGGTGTCCCTTCCACTTGAAATCACGAAGTTTGTTCTAGAATCAAATAAATCAAATGTATTTTTCTTTTGAAACGTATTCGATGCAAGTTGATTATGTAAAGTTTAATTAAAACTATAATGCAGTAATTACTGTATTTGAATCTGCTTACAAGAGCAGTATTTCATACGTCATGGTATTCTGTCTGTGTGATCAGGTCTGGGAGCCGTTCTCTGGATGTTACAATTCTTCTTTTGGACTGTCTACATATGTTACAATAAATCATTATAGCACAGATATACATTGGGGTAACAAAGCAATGACATCTGTATCACACCGAAATAAAAAGTTCCTTTTATCCCACTAGATCAGCAGTCACACTGAACCCAGTGCCGCATGAACATATGTGCCTCACATCTATTTCTAGTATACAATGGTTTTCTGCTTAAACATGTGTAAACCATATGATACTGTGTGTAGTGTCCATAGAGATGCATAAATACATATGTAAATAATTACAGGATCAGCTAGAGGCAGAGCTGCGTGACTTCACGGAGGAGCTCGACAGGGACCAGCAAGTCCGTAAGGATATATCTGCGAATATACTGAACCAAAATGCGGTAAGTACATAACATCGTATTTACCAGTTGTGTGGTTTTATTGGCATGGGAAAAGTGCAATGTAGTCATGAAAAGAAAAAAAAAATCAGCATTATCAAGAGACATTAAGACAGCCCTAACCCACCACCACAAACCTACATCATCTTCTCGACGCACATACAATTATGGAGAAAGTTTCATCTGCTGGGACTGTTCCACCCAAAGCACAACAGGGGGCATCAGTGCTTAATACTGAAGAGTACTCCGGTTTGTACCGTATGATGGTACCATTACCACATACCCATTAGGAAAAAACCTCAAAAGACTGAACCTGTAGCATTATTTGTATATTGACAATTCTGAAATGTGCAAATAGAAATCAACAACAGTAGAATCGGTTACATGCAAAAATCCTATCACTCCTGGGCAGTACAATAAAGCTAGAACTACAGCCACATACAGGTCTATTCATTAAAGGTGAAACTCAGGAGAATTTGCAGAAATTAAAATTCTAGGTCAAAATAGCAAAACCAGAAAAATTCTCCTATTTATCTAACTTTCCAAATTGGCTATTTGGTCTAGATTGTTCTTTTCTCCTGCCAATTCTCCAGAGTTTCACCTTTTAGTGAATAAACCTCTACGTTTACAACAAGCACCTACAAAATCCTACAACAGCACAAAAAAAAGACTTTTTGGTCTACTTAAGTGGCCATTGACACAATAAGTCACCTGCCACGTCAATGCAAATCTCTTTTTGTAGGTTTATAGGATTTTGAGCTATACGTGATACATCTTCTGCTGGTTATGGGCAAAAAGAAAAACTGCATCTCGTGTAAATCCACGGATGTATGCGATAAAAAATTTAAAGCAAATTCTAAAAGTCAATTTAAATAAGAAATGAGCGGCAGGTGAGCTGAATGTGAATTGGAAATATATATACGTGCATTGTCCTTCAAATCCTATTATTCTGACGTTAATATTCTAATGTGGAAAGAGGCTCAGCTGCTGGGTTTTTGTGTCTCATCCCAAATTGGTAATATAGCATGACATGATAATCTATGCATGAGCCTAGTCTACCCTGGAGATCTGACAGATCACTGGGCCCTTAGGACCATGCAATAGTTACTGGGAATGGAGTGATGCTTAACTCTGTGCATTCCCTCCCAGACTCTGCACTCATCACCTGTCCATATAAACAGCCTTCAACGTACATCATACAAGCCAAAAACACATGCTTGCTGTTTGAACTGCATGTTTTATATTCTTATCATCATTTAATACTAGTGCCAATAGTATCCACACTGTTTTACAATAGGGATCAGAATTCTATGAATGCAATAGATGGCCAAAGATTCATGGGAGTTGCAGTTCAGAAACATCGGGGGGGGGGGCAGAGTTTGAGGTCCTTGCTTTACAATCTAGAGAAAGAAGGATGACCGTATTTTTGGGGGGTTTCTATGCTCACGGATAAAATATGATGTGACAGTAACTGCTTGTATGAAATGGAAACTTCAGTGAGAGCGTGTCATAAAACCGTGAAAAGGAGGGCTCAGAATGCATGAAAATGAACAGCATTCATTTGAGGTTTGCATCCACCAGGGCCATAAAAAAGAATCTTTCCTAAAGGAATTGGGTGTTTCTAAGGGATAGTAATGAATCCCATTCCTTTTCCTTCCCTTTAAATTTTTAGAATCCCCTCGGATGTACTAGAACATACAGTATTATGAGATCTGAATACAGGCACAGGTTGCAAATGACAAAACCTTCTGGATCACTGTTTATATTTTGGCCCTACAAATTAATTTATAAGTTTGTCTTAATGACCCACTCAATGATTACACCATCTAATAAGACTGTGATGACAAACAAGCATCACCACTGACATAAGGAATTTACATCTTTTAACAGTTCACATTGTTTATATACAATGATGTCATTGTGTATGGTATTATGTAAATAGGGCCATGGCATGTTTATACATAACCTCCCTCCTGTGGGTTGGGTGATTTTAAGAGGCCAAGTCGATAGCTTGATGGATATCTCATTGCTCCCCGTTATGTCAAAAATTTTGGAAAAATGCGTGTACACACAATTACGTGATTATTATCAATCTTCAAACTATTTAACCCCAGATCAATCTGGCTTTCGTCCAAATCACTCAACTACAACCGCCCTTTTAAAAGTTTGCAATGATACCCAAGCTGGCATGGAACAAGGAGACCTAACTGGAGCCATCTTTCTTGATTTTGCCAAGGCCTTTGACACAGTAGACCATGGCATCTTATTACAAAAACTTAAAAACTCTGGTATTGGTGATCACACGCTAACCTGGTTTGAATCATATGTATCCAACCGATCACAACATGTGTCCATCTCTGGCAGCTCCTCCCTCCCCCTCCCAGTCACATGCGGAGTACCCCAAGGCTCAATACTCGGCCCCCTGCTATTCACATTATTCATAAATGATCTGCCCAACGTCTGCAAAGCCTCAACTGTAGACATGTATGCAGATGACACCGTAATCTGTACCAGCAAACCAGATCTCCCACAGCTGGAGGCCGTACTGCAAGAACAATTCAGAGGTAGAAAAGTGGATTGCAGATAACAAACTTTTTCTACATACTGACAAAACTGTAACAATGCTCTTTGGATCAGCACCTAAACTACATAAACTGCAAAATCCCCATCTACATGTCAGGACAAAATCAAATGGCACGCTGACCAGTCACTTCTCTCAAATATCTAGGTATGTGGTTAGACCCTAATCTATCCTTTGGCCCCCACATAGAAAAACTCTCATCTAAACTTTACCCCAAACTAGGTGCCCTGTACAGAAACAAATCCTGCCTGAGCCCCGCGGTAAGAAAGCAGATTGTACAACAACTGCTTATGCCGGCTATTGAATACGGAGATGTAGTGTATGCAGCTGCCCCTCAAACACACCTCCAGAAACTTACTACATTGTATAACTCATTCTGTCGCTTTGTGGTACAATGTAACTACATGACCCACCATTGTGACATGTTAAAAGAACTAAACTGGCCGTCGCTGGAATCTAGACGCACCCTTCACCTTTCCAGCCTGGTGTTTAAGAGCTTCTCTGGGAAGCTGCCACCCAACCTGAATAGACTGCTTCCCCTAGCAGTTCCCTCATCCTATAACCTCCGATCCAGGACCAGCACCTTACTTGCAATACCACAATACAAAAAGAAAGTGGCCTGGTCCTCATTTTCCTACAGAGCACCGCATTTATGGAATAACCTTCCAGACACCATCAAATCTTCCCCCAGTCTTAAGTCTCTCAAGAGCTCCTTACTAGCATACCTTAATACAGAATGCACCTGTAAACATGTAACATAGTAACTATATTACTTACATATTTATTTTCAGTGTTAATCTGTATATTTGTGTTGTTTTGTTTTTAATATCTTGCATTTATTACTTTGTATTTCTGTAACAACAACTGTAAAATTTCAATGCTCTTGAACCCAGGACATACTTGAAAACGAGAGAAATCTCAATGTATCCTTCCAGGTAAAATACTTATATATATATATATATATATATATATTTATTTATAATCTCTGTAGTGATACCTTTTTTATTGGACTAACGTTACATTTAAAGTACAAGCTTTCGAGAGGATTCCTCCCTTCGTCAGGTATAGAAGCTTACTGATCAGAATAATAGAATTAAACATTGGGGCAATGTTTAATTCTATTATTCTGATCAGTAAGCTTCTATACCTGACGAAGGGAGGAATCCTCTTGAAAGCTTGTACTTTAAATGTGTGTGTATATATATATATATATATATATATATATTTTATCTCTCACATAGGACATCTCACATAGGACAACATTTCAAATGACCACTGAAGGACATTTACATTTTAGGGACTATGGTGAAGGTAGGGCCTGAGTGGCTATATCCACAATTTTGTTTATAGATAGTTCAAAATATCTGGCCATTTATGTCAATTGTCAATAAAAATATTGTTTAGAACAAAAGCAAGGAATCTTATTGACCCTTAGGTTATTTCTTTTTATTATAGATTATACTCACTGCTGTGGGCTTTATTGCTTTACCGCTGTTATGTGACTGGCAGCTTTAGCCTCAATGGAGTCCTATGGACTCCATGGAGAGGATGCTTACGGCGTCGCTTAGCGCTGTCGGGAGAATCCCAAGGCTTAGCGACCGGTTACGGTGCTGGCTGCTGGTTTAGCGCCTGCACCTTAATATCACCCTAAAACGGGGATGCTAAGGAGAAACCTGCAGGCGCAGGTTTTTCTTCTTAGCGTCCCCGTTTTAGCGTGATGTTTGTAATATGGCCCTTATTAGGTTAATCGAGACTCATGAGAAAACCTCTTGACAGCCAAATCTGCTGTCCCCTGGTGGATACACTTTCAATATCCTCCTCACCTTCACATTTCTAATTTACAGTAATCTTTTCCATATACAGGTTATAATAAATCATAAAATGGGGATGATAAGCTCACTAACCTCCTTGCCAGGCGGCACACACACTGTGACTGATGGGAAATCACAACCTGTTAGTATTATTTCCAGTGGTTAAAATGTGATGGATATAAACAAAGGGGAAAAAAATCCATGATCCAGTCCACATATAAGCTGAACTGAACCCGAAACTGGAGGAGGTTCTTTGCCCAAAATTTCTCATTTTATATATGAGAATATACTGTAATTGTTTCCCACACATATGTTGATAGGCACCCACATAATAATGATTTAGAGTCTGCTGCCACTCACACCTGTTCCTCATCTCTCTCCACAGGAGGTCACATTAAAAAGCTCTTCCTCAAAGCCAGGTGAGTTGGTATTGATAAGGCATTTGCTGAGGATTAGCAAACATGGAGAGGTTAGATAGCCAGCTATTCATTTGGTCACTGAGTAAATAAGTGTGTGTGCGTGTGCTGAGAGGTGAGGGTATGGTAATTTATACTCCATTATCATTAGGGAGATTGTGGCACTTTGCTGGAGGCCAGGAGGTTTCAGTTGTCTCTCATGTATGATGGCAGTAAATAAGAATGGAAATTTATAGTGTACCAGGTGTGTGCGTGCAGGGAAGGTGGAATTCAGCATGTGCCAAGTGTCAGATTTTATAAGGGATTAGTCACAAAGTGTCGGTATTGCACACACAAATCTATGGTAGTGCTGCGCCGACAAACGCCAGCATTTAACAAGACTAAAATACAAAGAGTAACCGGAGGAACCTTAATGTTAAGCTTATCCTGTTGCTGGTTGGATTTTCGTTTTGTGAAATACAGGTGCTTGTTGGTGCTGCAATACTGGCAATTTTCTACCGTGTTTGTAAAATAGATGCTTTGTAAATAAAGTGTGCTATGGAGAGCAGAAAAGGAGGTGTAGGGGTGTGTGTGTGCGTCAGTGTCACTCTATTTCTACTTACTCTACTGTAACGGAAGCCCATAGGTATCAAGAGACTATTGGCTGTAGCAAATTCCATGTCTTATTCAATGCCAATAAATGGGTACCCAGTAAAAATAACAGTGTATACAAATGTTATAAAAACACACCCTATTGTTGGGTGAAGAGGTCCTGCTTCACCTCTTACATTGAAATTTTAGGTGTCCCTTATCTTGTTCATGAAGAACAGCATAAAAACTGTCTATCTCTGATTAAGGCCGAGGTCAGACGAGTGTTTTGCAGAGCGGAAGGAACATCCATGTGAGTGGACGTTCCTTCCACTCAACGCCTGTCTGGCCACCTCGCTGAGCGCAGTTAGTGCACTCAGTGCTACAAGGCTCGATCCTCTTATGAAGGATTTACCCGTTGAATGCACGTTGTAGCGCATCGACAGGGAGGCTTTCTGAACAGACACAGCACGCCTGCTGTAGCGCGCACAATTCATGCTCACACTACAGCGTGTGGATGACCCCATCGAAGTGTCACAACAGATGCCGGGAGGCAGGTTAGTACATCAGTATAGTGCGCTCGTCTGACCCCGGACTAAAGGCTTGATATTTCTAATGGAAAAACTGTATTTTGTGCAGAATCTTCTAAACATAAGTTTTAAATTAATAAATATTCCATGGGTGCACATATCGGGCTGCAAATGCCAACGCTTCATACTTTCCCTTATTGCAGCGACTATAAACTCTGGCGATTCCGATAGGGAGATTCAAACAGCAGCAGAAGATTAGTTGATGAAACTTCTGTTTGAATTTTCCTTTTGAGAAATGCTTAGGTTTATTGTGGTTGCAACAATGAAACACGGTGGCCACAAGGGTCTATTGACTGGCACAAAATAAAGGACTGGGTTGAGGCAGCTGTACCCAACACAAGCAGTACCTGTAGGACCCTGGTACCTACAAGAACATTGCAAGTTGTGGAGCAGATTTCCGTTATGTGTCCTGCATGTGTGGTTTGTTACACATAATTGTGAAGTGGTTTCAGAATGTCACTGTAAAGTTTGTTTTGCGTTTGTAGATGATGGCGCTGCTGATATATGGTTGCACATCAGATTGTTCGTGTGTATGTTTTACTGGATTTTATGTGCGCTCTACTACAATCTATGTTTTATTCCAGTATCTCAAAGTGGAGGCAGGGATGAGGTGGATCGTGCTAGGCCTCATCACGCTCAAAATCACAACGACTTGAAAGAGGTGAGACCAAATCTCATGCTGTCATATATTAAAATGATAAGGGGTTTGCAAATTCTAGATCATAACTGAATTGAACTATATATAGCTAAGTTGGATCCAGAGAGGGGGCTGGATCTGCCCCTGAGTTGGAGAAGTTTTTCTAAGTCTCTGGAATTGGCCTACAATTTTGTAGTTCCCTTTGTAATTTGCAACATTTCCAGTTAGTAAATGACATTTATATGCCTCTAAATGAAAGTTCTTTCTTGTTGAATACATATCCAATACCTGATCTGTCATTGCCCAAGGCTGGTGCCACATAGCACCACAACAACAAATCTTGATGCTCGGTCTAATAAAACCACAGAAATCACAAACATAAGGCAACCTTGCAAGATGTAGGTGATGCTTGTTGTCACAATAGTTCATACTGTGCACCAGATATAAGGAGACAAATCTGGTGCACAGTCTGATTAAAGTCTGAGATACACTGAGTATGTAGCGACGCAAAGTGAAGCAAACATTTGCAGGCTTGACTTCACTCCGCTCTGTCTCGCAGCCAGTCTATACTGCATTACGTTTGCTTCTCTCCACACTGGGCAGGAATCCAATACTTTGCAGATCAAACTAGAGAAATGTTTTTTCATAGAAAAAAAACTAGTTTATTGTAAAACAACTTTTAAATTACAATGTACATGCCAAAACGTTATTTTCACAAAGCGCAAGTCATAAAGGCAAGGTCTAAACGCCACTTATATATAGACCTCAGACCAGAATATGCCCACACAGACCAGACTAGCGAATGCCCACTCACATAGACCTCAGACCAGATCATGCCCACTCACATAGACCTCAGACCAGATCATGCCCACTCACATACACCTCATACCAGAACATGCCCACACAGGCCTCAGACCAGACCCTGAAATCGCCAGAGGCTTCTGTACTGCAACTCCGGCAGGGTGATGCGATGGTAGGTGGGAGGGATCTACAGGACACCGCGCATGCTCCCCCTGTGCTGCAGATCCTGCCCCTCCTCTTAGCGCGCCGCTCAGCCGAGGGGAAACTTATTATTTATTAAACGCCAGCACATTCCGTATAGACCTCCAAAGTTGGATTTTTCCTACTCCTGTCACTCTGTGCCGCATCGTGACGCGACCTGAGCGAGGGAGATGGAAAAACCTGGACACACTGAACGTGTCTCGACGTGCAGCGCCGCCTATAGGCGCTGCCATCGCATCGCGCTCAGTGTATCTCAGCCTTTATTGTGTTAACAAAAGACATCTACATCTTGCAGTATTATCCTATGTTTGTGTTTTCTATTGTTCTGAGTTAATACAGGATCCCCAGATTTGTTGTTGTGATGTCCTATATAGGTGCTCAGAAAGGGACACAAAGTGAAATCCCTGTATTGTGGTTTTATGCCTATCATTATCTACTATATTGTGTGCAGTCATCTTCTACCTTTTCTTTTTGATGCACTGCTATCACATAGACCTGCCAATAGGTGGCAGCCGTATTCCTTTCACAGAGCATGAGCTCCCAATGAAAGCTGTCACTCTCTGATCCTTTATAAGACATTAATTTCCTCACCGGCACGATCACACGTTCTCACACCATAAAAGCAGAATAACCCAGCGGATAATCAACACGTGAAAACATTCTGAGATGAGTCAATGTGCATGTTAAACTAAGGAACAGTGTCAAACAGTGGAAACCTAAGAGGTTTTACCTTTTTCTTGCTGACTGCAATACTGGTGCCTAATGGGTTAATGTGCATCATTACAGGACACTGACACCATATTCACATCAAGTAAAGGCATACTCATGCGTTTCGCTAGATGGTGCCATCAGGCGCTTCGAAAGAGTGACATGCAGCTTAGAGAACTGTTTAAATCGGATTTAGTTCTTTAAGCTGCATGTCTCTCTGTTGAAGCTCCTGATGACACCTTCTGGCGAAACGCGTAGAGCTATGAATGCTTTAAGTCTTTATTTCTTTTTTCATTGATTTCAAAGTCTCTTCAGCCTGTCTAGATGTGGTTTACCTTTGACTTACCAACTTGGGAGCGCTCCCAGGATTCCCATAGGAATAGTTTATACCACTTGTGTCTAGAAGGCGGTCTAGCCGTTACTGCGTCTGGTTTTTCGGTAGTTACAGTTTATGCCTCCCAGGCATCAGTTTGGATTCTTTATGAAATATTTCCTCTCTGTCCTAGTTTTCATATCCCATGGGGACAGCATTGCAAATTTCAAAACAATAAATGGTTTAATTAAAAAAAGTTATCATTTACAGCAAAAAGTATTTTTACTTATTTTTTGTTCCTAAGCAATGGCATTGTCAGTTTGTCACGTATAAAATGAGCAATACCACTGCCGTTACTCAGCTTCCCATTTCCCACTCTACAAGCAAAGTCAGTGTTTTATACAGTTATATTATTAAATCATAAACCAGAATGTGGCAAAATACAGAATACTCATTGCATCTAAGGTTGCGCCGCAGCACAGAAGGTCCCTGAGGCACACATGGGAAGCTGCCGCTCTTATCAGTTTTATAAGATAGTGTACCTTAATGGTACACTTGTACACACTGTACATTAGAGCTCCACAGCAATAAAACTCACACTCCTACACAATGCACATTACTGTATCACAGTTCTCCACAGCAATAAAACTCACAGTAATGTGCAGTGTGTATGAGCGCATCACAGCGCTCCACAGCAATAAAACTCAAAAACAATTATATTTAACTTATTATTAAGCTAAAGTTATATCAAAAAGCAATATTAAAATATATTTAATAAAAGGATAATATAAATAAAATATAAAAATATATTAGAGTCATTATATATTAATTTTAAATATTAAAATACATATGAAAAAATTTATGCAGCTGTATTGGTAATTTTATAAGGGAGAAAAAAGCAATGCCCCTGTTTTTAGAACAAAAAAAAAGATATCTTTTAACTGTGTTACTATTTTAATTTATTGATTTTATCTTATTGTTTTTACCCAATATATATTGATGTTGGATGTCATTGGAAAGGCCGGATTCTGCCCTTTCCAATGACACCTCAACCATGCCTGTAGCCCTTATTGATCCGGAGATGCGGGGTCTAGATGACCCCTGCATCTTCTGTGCTACTGGGCAGGGGGAATCAAGGAGGGTGACGTCATCCCACTGTCTGGGGGGCTGTGCCACGGCAAGAGCTGATGTCAGCCAGCTGTGGCTGAAGCTCCAATCTGGCACCAAGCAGGGGCCCAACAGGACAGGCGTGGAGCATCTTGCAGGCAGGGGAGGGAATCCCCATGAAGCTCCACACACGGCCAATCCGGACTGGGTCAGTCTGCCGGCCATTTGTAGCCGGTCCGCGGGCCACAAATGAAATTTGAGACCCCTGCTGTAGACCTTAGTTGGTCTCTAACTCTAGAGACGTACCTACACTACTAGGTGTTGCGTAGGATGGTTTGAGGTTTATTCATACTCCCTATTGTGCACGTTTTCACTTGTTACCATATCATATGTGTTTTTTAGTTGTTGTTTTTTTTATCTCAGACGTTAAGTAAAAGTTACGTTTTATTTCTACCCCCTGTTTTATTAATCCCAGTCTCCTAGATGTCTTTAAAACTCTGCCCTTTCCACATCACTCGAATTCGTTCCAAGCTGACTTTCTGCACTACAAATTCACGCTCCATTCCTACAGTCTCGCTTTATCGCTCACTAAACAAACTTCGTTCTAGTCCGTCATCTACACCTTTTCTCATGATTCCAGACGTCTATTTCATACTTTCAATCCGTTAATGCTCTCCACTTCCACTGAACACACTGCTGACTACTTCACCTAAAAGATTACTAAACGTAGACTACCAATCTCTTCACTGCCCTCCTCCATTAACTCCTTCACTACCGATATTGAGATATCTCGTGCTTCAAAGGCACATCCAGTGCCCCTATATCGAGACCTCTTGCTATGCTAATCTGTAGCCCAACGCAAAAGAAATTAGTTTGCTGCAAACAAATTTTGTTTGCTTTGAGCCGCCGAAGGTGCCGCCAAAGGTTTGGCCCTATGGGCATAATGCCCAAAGAACTAAAACTGTAAAAATCAGCTGCTCAAAGCTCTGAATTATCAGGCTTTCAGCAGCCGATGGAGGGAGAAATAGAAGAAAATAGACCAGCCGTTCAAACCTCGAACTCAATTTGGCAGCAGATGGCGCCATCTACTGCCCAAAAATAGGTTATTTACAGTAAGACATACAATGGGTATAAACTCACATATTTCTTACTTTATAATTAATATAAACCACTGGTTTCTGACAATGTTTTTTTGGAAAATCACTTGGTAATGAAGGGGTTAACCAACCTGCTTCACTCCCTGCCTCCTCTTCTACAGGTATTTATAAAGCGCTAATAAGTTCCATAGATCTGTACAATGGGAGAGACAGAATAGCAAATGTCCAAACAAGTGTTATATCCAATGTACGGGGTTGTGCGGTCGAGCTCAATGTGCAGTAACACAAGGTGGAACAGGGAAGAATAATTGAGTAAAGGTTTATTTTACAAAAACACTGGATGGATTAAACAAAAGGCAATACATGATAAAGTAAATATAATAAACAGCTGGGCAAGAGGATAAATAGGATTAAATAATACCACAGAAACAATACAGGACACAAAAGGGAGCGGATTCAATTTTCTAACAAAAGTATACTCAGAATTTAGGATGGAAACAGAGGAATAATACAGGAGTAAGGCTAATTACAGATACTGGAGAGGGAACTTCACAGAAAGACAATACAAGAAGGGGATAACTAAAGAACATAGAGAACACACCAAAATAATCTGGATAACAAAAGCGGCTGGAATCTGGAACATTGGTGTGCTGGAGTATGGTGGCAGTCTGAGGGTGGTGAGAAATGTAGTCCAGGGAAATTTGTGGAAGCAGAGGTCCTAGGTTATCACCGAAAGTCTTTAGAAATATATGGTAGAGTACTAGTAACAAAAAGTCAGGTAGACGGAAAAAAAAGGGGCAAATCCAAGTTCCAATCCAGAGGTCGTAGGTCAGTAGCATGTAATCAAAGCCGAAGGTATATTAAACAGGGACCCGAAAAAACAAGCTTCTCTGAAGGCAGGTTACACTGAACAGCGGTAACAATGCAGAAGCACCGCATTATACAGTTGTGTTCAAAATTATTCAACCCCCACTGAAATTGAGTGTTTTGGCCAGTTTGACATGGATTTTGATCATTCAGTCATCTTGCTTACAATTAAATCAAAGAGGCACGTGTAGGTCAGACAAATATAACATAACATTTAGAATGAAATAACCACAAATGTCTTTTCTGTGCTCACATCATTATCAGTTTTATTCAACCCCCAAGTGACATTCAATCTTAGTACTTAGTACAACATCCTTTTACAGTTATAACAGCTTTTAAACGTGAAGCATAGCTTGACACAAGTGTCTTGCAGCGATCTACGGGTATCTTCACCCATTCGTCATGGGCAAAAGCCTCCAGTTCAGTCACATTCTTAGGCTTGCGCTCTGCAACTGCTTTCTTTAAGTCAGGTGACTGCGATGGCCACTCCAAAATGTTCCAGCCTTTAATCTGCAACCATGCTCTAGTGGACTTGGAGGTATGCTTGGATCATTGTCCTGTTGAAAGGTCCAACGTCTCCCAAGCCTCAGGTTGTGACGGACTGCATCACATTGTCATCCAATATCTCCTGGTACTGCAGAGAATTCATGGTACCTTGCACACGCTGAAGTTTCCCTGTACCTGCAGAAGCAAAACAGCCCCAAAGCATGATTGACCCCCCGCCATGCTTCACAGTAGGCAAGGTGTTCTTTTCTTCATAGGCCTTGTTCTTCCTCCTCCAAACATAGCGTTGATCCATGGGCCCAAACAGTTCTAATTTTGTTTCATCAGTCCACAGAACACTATCCCAAAACTTCTGTGGTTTGTCCACATGACTTTTGGCATACTGCAGTCGACTCTTCTTATTCTTTGGAGACAGCAAGGGGGTGCGCCTGGGAGTTCTGGCATGGAGGCCTTCATTACGCAGTGTGCGCCGTATTGTCTGAGCTGAAACTTCAGTACCCACATCTGGCAAATCTTTTCTCAGTTCCTCAGCAGTCACACGGGGACATTTCTCCACTCTACGCTTCAGGTAGCGCACAGCAGTCTAAGTCAGCATCTTCTTTCTGCCACGACCAGGTAGCGTTTCAACAGTGCCCTTTGCCTTGAATTTGGGAATGATGCTTCCTATGGTCTCTCTTGGTATGTTTAACATCTTTGCAATCTTCTTATAGCCATTGCCCTTCCTGTGAAGAGTAATCACCTCTTCTCTTGTCTTCCTGGACCATTCTCTAGACTTCACCATGTTTGTAACCACACCAGTAAATGTCTAGAAGGAGCTGAGTATCACAGTCATTTTAAAGCTGCCTAATTGGTGCTTATTATGCTTTATTGCTGCTCCGTGACATCCACAGGTGTTTTCAATACCTGATTGAAAACACTTGAATGAACCTCTGTTCTTCAGAGTGGTAGTCTTTAAGGGGTTGAATAATTGTGTCAATGAAGAATTCACAAAAGAAACATTTACTACTGTATTACAAAACCAATTGATGTCATTTTAGTTGCATATGGTTCTTTAAAAAGTCCTTGTAGGATTTCATTCTGAATACAATTACAAATGTACACTAAATTCCCTAAAACCCTTTACAGCATTGGGGGTTGAATAATTTTGAACACAACTGTAGGTCTTCTGCCCTTTAGTAGGAAAGTGTTAGATCATTAATTGGTAACACCTGAATTAGCTGCAGAACAGTGGAAAGAATCAGAGGCTGGGCAGGACGAATCAGGAAACGTGCGGCCAAAGACATTATTCAGATTTAGCAGTCCTTTTAACTTTCTTGTGGCCACAGCGCCGTGGGTATGACAACAAGCTAAACACACAGAACAGTTGGAGAGAGAGGACTCTGCTCGAGAGCTTACAATTTAACAGCAGAGGCGTGACACACTAGGTGAGGGTAAATGGCAGAGTATGTGAAGTAGTGGGGCGCAAGCAGGCTGTGGACAAGATGGAGCAAGAAATGTACAATGGGGGATTATAGAGTAAGCCGAGAGGCCTCTCTAAAGTACTGTGTTTTCATAGACTTCTTGAAGGATTGGAGAGATTAGGGGAGACTAATGTTAGGGGAGGGAAGTTCCACAAGAGTCCTGAAAGCGAGAGATGGGGGCGTGGGTACATGGAGATAACATCAGATTATTGGCAGAGCGAAGTGGGCGGGACGGGATACACCTGCTGGTAGGAGCACGGTTATGGAAAGCTTTGTACATAAGAACCAATATTTTGAATTGGATTCTATAGTAGAGAGGGAGCCAGTGTAGAGATTGACAAAGGGGTGAGGTGTCAGAGGTGTGGATGGAACAATTTGGGATATAATAAGAGCTTGGATGAGCACTTTAGCAGAGTCTTGATTTAAGAAAGAGATGGAAGTGTGCAATGTTTTTAGGTGGAAGTAGCAGGATTTGTTTAGTGACTGAATGTGGAGAGTGAAGGATAGATCAGAGTCGAAGAGAACACCGAGGCAACTAGCCTGTGAGGTAGAAGTAATGGAGGCACCATCCACCTGAAAGGAAATGGGCGCAGGAATATTGGCTTTGGAGGGAGGAAAGATTAGAAGTTGAGTTTTAAATAAATGGTTGAATGAAAAATCAATAAAAACCTGAATATTTTTTCCATTGAATCCTATGGGCTTTGCGAACGGCGGATTTCCTATACAATGTATATGGCCAGCCTTATACACCTTTCCATGCGATTACACAGCCCTATTATACACCTATATGGGCACCTACACTAGGGTTCCGACCCATACGGGTTTCACCAGGACAGTCTGGTTTTCAAGTCATGTGTCCTGATTCCAGGTCCCCTGCCACCCCGACACATGACTCGGTCACTTGGCTCAGACCCGAGAGATGAGAGAGATGTGGGCCAGCCCCCCCTTTTACCTTGTCGGGCATAGAGGGGACAGAATGCAGCTGCAGCTTCTGCCTGTGTCTCCCCTCCCGCCTGGCCCTGCCTCCTCCATTCCAGCAGCAGCAGATCCTGATACACAAGGTCTCTTCCCCATCTCTTCTCCAGTCTCTCTCTTCTTCCCCCTTTTCTCTCTGCTCTCTCTCTCCTCTTCCACCCCATTCCCCCTTCTCACGCTCCCCCTTCCCCCTCCTCACTGCCCCCTTCTTCCACTCTCTACCCTTTCTCCCTCCACTCTCTCCTTTTTTGCCCTCCACTCTCCCCCCTTTTCTCTCTCCCCCTTTCTCCTCTTTATTTCTCTCGCCCCACTCTTTTTTTTCTCCCTCACTCTCTTCCTTTTCTCCCTCCCCATCTTTCTCTTTTTCTCCCCCTCTCTCTCATTTTCTCCCTCCCTCCCCTTTTCTCCCTACACTTTCTCCCTCCCTCTCCCCTTCTCCCTCACTCTTTTTCTCCCTCCCCGTCTCTCCTCTTATCCTTTTTTCCTACTCTCCTTTTCTTCCGCTCTCCATCCTTTTCTTCCTCTCCTTTTTTCTCTCACCTTTTCTCTCCCCTTTTTTCACTTTCTCCCCTTTTCTTTCTCACGCCTTTTCCCTCTTTTTCTCTCTCCTTCTTTCTTGCTCTCTCCCTACCCTCTCTCTCCCTACCCTCTCTCTCCCTACCCTCTCTCTCCCTCCCCTCTTTCTCTCCCTTCCCCTCTTTCTCTCCCTTCCCCTTTCTCTCTACCCCTCCTCTCTTCTCCCCCCTTCCTCTCTTCTGCCCCTCTCTCCACCTCCTCTCTCTCCCTCCTCCCTCTCTCCTCCCTCTCTCCTTCACCCTCTCTCCTCCCTCTCTCCTTCACCCACTCTCTACCTCCACCCACTCTCTCCCTTCACCCACTCTTCCTCCCCCACCCACACTTTCTCTCCCCACCGACTCTCTCTCTCTCCATTCACCCTCTCCCTCCCTCACTCCCTTTCCCCTTCTCTCTCTCCCTCTACCCACTCGCTCTCTCTCCACCCTTCTGCTCTCCCTCCCTCACTCCCTTCCCCTTCTCTCTCTCCCTCTACCCACTCGCTCTCCCTTCACGCTTCTGCTCTCCCTCCACCCTCTCTCTCTCCCTCGCTCTCCTTTCACCCTGTCTCCCTTCACCCTCTCTCTCCCTCCTTCTCTCCATCCTCTCCCCCCTCTCTCCCTCCCTCTTCCCCTCCCTCTCTCTCCCACCTTCCCCTCTCTCTCTCTCCCTCCCCCTCTCTCTCCCTCTCGAAAAATAATTCTTCTCAGTGCCTGAGGACCTATGTAGGTGTCTTTTAAAAGGTCCTTTCTGTGTGTCTGGTCCAACTGACAGTCTCATATGTTTTCTTTCAGATATCAAAAGCAATTGTGAAATTTAATTTTGAAGCACAGTCACCAAAGTGAGTATTTTGTGAACACATTCTCTTTCACATGACTCTTCCCATAAAATGATACCGTATTCACCCACAGGACCATCTTACTACTGACAGACTCCAACAAGATCTTTGGAGTGACCGCTGGGTGTCCTACATAGATTTTGGAGTATAGTATTTCAGTTGTTTCTAAAATTCCATACAAACAATTACAATCTCTTCATATATTTCACAGTACACAAACGATTAAAATTAAGGCACGATGCCTTGTTTAGATACTGAATACGCATTGATATTTTCTTTAAGTGGCAAATGCAAATCTTGAGCCAAAATAGTTGAGCTAAAAGGAATGCTTGAATGCATAAAATTTCAGCGGTATAACTCAGAATTCTTTAACAGTTAACGCTAATTTTGTTTGATGGAAGCATTGTGGATCCAGAGTCGATGGCACCAGGGCAAGAGCAGCCCCCAAGCTTTGGGGTCAGGAAGTTGCATGTCTTGCTTGTCCCAGACAACCCATAGCAAAGTGGCTGTTCAGGGACGGTGCATGCACATCTTTGTTGTATATTGTGGTAGCTACCAGTAGAGAATCATAGAACCAAGCATAAACAGGTCTGACGCGAACACAATGCAATGGGGATTGCATAATGAAATGGGGCATATTAAATGATAAGGGAGGTTTAATAAGTTGAATGGCGGCATACTGAATGCAATGGGGCATAGTACATGAAGTTGGTAGACTTTGCCTCCTGAGTTTGGTGTCTGCACCTGCCTGTGGATGGAAGAAATAGAATATGGGATGGGCAGGGGAGTTGAAACATTACGGGCGCTATCACCTGATGTGAGCTAACCTTAGTGTTGGCATTTTTTGAGTTAGCGTCGGGTTAATTGAGTCTAGCTCCTGTCCAACAGATTGTTACTTCTTCCTAAAAACGGGAAAAATCACTTAGCGCGTCGCTAATAGCAATTCTTAGCGCACGCTTACTATACTTTCCGCGTTCTATACTTAACATGGGGAGCAATAGAGATCTCTAGCGCTTTTGTAACTAACAGATCCCTTGGTGCCTGAGCTAATTTCTGGAGCATTGCTAATCGCAAAATTTTAACTACTGCTCAAGCCTGGTGCTAACTCCAAAAACACACATAAAACCGGTCCTTGCCCAAAATTAACAGGCAATTGAAAAGAATGCAGCACAGGTGTTCTGTTGGCCCCATACACCATAGTAATGAATCTGGGCAGTAATGCTGTTGCAGTAGGCTCTATTATGATATATACGTATGTATCCTTTATCCACATATATCCTAATTCTAATATATTACCTAATTTTAAACATTTTATGCTGGGGGTTATTCATAGTATGTAAGCAGTTGATTATTAGAGTGACCATGTGGACCATGTTTAAAGGGACACTTGGACAAGTCTTGCCCTGAAACATGTATTATTTATACGCTGCAGCAGGGAAGTTATTGTGGCTCACCTGGCCTTCCTTTTGGATCTATTAAACGCAGTGTAATGATTCTACATGCTGTTGGGTGGCATTTATCATGCAATGTCCACCAGCCTTAATTAATATGTGTGCGTATAAACATGGATGATACGGCCACCTTGGGGGATTTTAATAATGCAGGGGGGTGAGGGCTCTTCGCTGGATGTGTTCATACTTATACAAGGTTCTATCCTGTACACCACCGCATTAGCCCTGGGTTTCAGCCCAGGTCTTAGCATTACCATAGTGTGCGCTAAACGACCTTGTACACAGACTCCCGCGGTGATCTGTTAGTAGGTCGTCAGGCGCTAAATTTTAGCGACATGCGCCAAGTTTTTTTTTACCAATGGAGTTTTAGCTCACACGAGGTGATAGGGCCCTACATTTTTCATCATAATAAAAATCTTCTGATATCATCAAATCTAATTTCCTGCAGTTTTAGCCAATACCCCTGTTTGTAGCTTAATATCCCTGCTTCTTTCCATTCTCCTATTAGCGTCCTACATGTTTAAGTATCGCATGCATCTCTATGCTATGCTTCCCAAATTATCCCATGACATTTTCCCTGCTTATCTTATGGTGATAGGATTCTAATTCTTCCTCCAGGGTTCTGTTACTCTTTTTATAAAGGGTTGATCCATAGGATTAAGTTGTTAGATGCAGAGAATGTAGCCTTCATGGAGTATATTAAAATAGCATTATTAGTCACCCTGACAACATGTGGCCATGTTCTCCGCAGCTAACACTAAGCAGAGGCTAAAGGAACCTTGCTTTGGAATTCGCCAATCTATAGGTATTAAACAGACTGGTTGCCTTCCAGAAATCCATATAAGGATCGGGACAATGCTGGCATTTTGATTTACCAGTGTCTGCTTACCGATGTGCTTAGAGACCCAGTTGATCAGGATTATTACATTTGATCCAAGCCCTATTGTTGTTCCATCCCATGTTTATCAAGGTTTATAAGCAAGACTGCCTTATAATATGCCAGCACAGGTCACACTTAGATCACTGGGTGACCAAAGAACAATTTGATGTCAAAATTAATCTTTTGTCACAGCTTGATTACCTTAAAGCTGATTACTGTAAATTGTGCCGGGACTAGAGGTTGATGAATGGACAGCCACCAAGATCAACTCTTTAAAAAAAAAAAATCAAAAACAAAGTCCAAGAGACTACAACTATAATGTTTAATTATATTTAAGATTTATATCTTTGTTTCTTAGACAAATGCATTGGTGTAAAGCGTAAATTAGCAGTTTGTTTCTAAATATTCTCCATGAATGTTTCTTTCCGCTCCTGTGTTTTATATCCCTTTCTTTAAGCTGAATTACTGCAGACACGAAGCCAATCCTTCTCCCCAAGACTGCAGAAGACAAGCTCACCAGCTTAATCATACCACAAAATAGAATTCATTTATAGAGACTATCAGGGTTATTCAGAGAGAGGTGAAAACCAGGAGAATGACTGGAGAAGTGAAAATTCTAGGTCAAAAAAGCCAAACCAGAAAAATTCTCCCATTTATTTTACTTTCCAAATCAGCTATTTAGTCTAGATTGTTCCTTCTCCTGGTTTTCACCTCGAAATGTAACCGGACACTGAATTTCAGCGAACGGGGACTTTTCAGGGCTATTCGGCTATTCAGACAGCAGGCAATTCGCCAAATTTTGGCGAATTGCCTGCACGTACGGTGATTGTTCGAGGGCAATGAAATCCCCCATAGAGAAGCAATGGTTTGTCTATTCAGAGGACACAACCAGCTGAGGAATGTCAGTGAAGTGCCCTGCTGTTCGGTGGTTTCATTCGTCAGGTTTATTCAGGCGAATCCCATAGGCTTCAATGTTAAAAATATTCCAGTTTTAATGCAATATCTAATAAACCGTTTATCATTTTATTCTGCAGTAAAAAGTCTCTTTATAATTTTTTTAGGATCTGTTAGGCATTTTTGGGGATTTTTTTTGTCAAATTTGTTTCCGTTTTTTTTTTTTTTTAATCGTTCTTACTTTTTTCTGTAACAAACCTTTTTATTATCATTCATTGGACCTTATATGTAAATTCCAGACATTTTCGTTCAGTAGTTTTTTTTGAAAACAGCGTTTCAAACTTTCAAACGAACAGTTTTTTGGGGTTTTTTTCCCACCCCGTTCATCTGCGTGTCAGCTTTTTCCGGCGGCTGCTCTGTGCTGTGATTGGCGGCTGCTCTGCACTGTGATTGGCGGCTGCTCAGGTTTTTCCTGTGTATTCGGCTTCTTTTTTGCAACGGTTTCTGCGGGTTTTCGATGAGTGTTCGGCGAGTGTTTTGCGGGTTTGCGGCGAGTATTCCCTGGACTATGATGCTTGCTGAATACACCGCAGGGTCGGCGAACTACGAATCGTCAAATCGCCCCGAAGTGTGTGGAACGAAAATTCACTGAACGTGCGGTGACTTTTCGGATCTCTCTGAATAACCCCGTATATGTTTCTGTTGCATTAACCATCTGTAATCAGTCTAGCTACCACTGGTTAGATCAGCGATCTCGAAATCTGCATATAAGTTAGGAAAATGTTGGTTTTGACATGAAAAAGTTGAAACCCTGCTAGAATGTCCCTTTCAGTGTAGCAAAGATATGGCTACATTTGGCAACAAACTTGTGGTCTTTAGAACTACTTTCAGCTATTGTGCATTGACCTGCTATTTTAGTTTCTTATATATTTTCTAATTTTTCAGGGAGCTTTCACTCCAGAAAGGGAGCACCGTCAGCATCCTGAAAAGAGTGGACAAGAACTGGTTTCTGGGAGAACTCAAAGGACAGAGAGGACGGTTTCCTGAAAAATACGTTGAGGTGTGCCATTCCGTACAAGTGTTATAATTTTTGCAGCAATTTAGGGCAGTTTACTTAAAGTTCTCAATTATGAAAGAACCAGAAAGTTGCTGGTATAAATACACTATATTGCCAAAAGTATTCGGTCACCTGCCTTGACTCGAATATGAACTTAAGTGACATCCCATTCCTAAACCATAGGGTTCAATACGACGTCGGTCCACCCTTTGCAGCTATAACCGCTTCAACTCTTCTGGGAAGGCTTTCCACAAGGTTTAGGAGTGTGTTTATGGGAATTTTTGACCATTCTTCCAGAAGCGCCTTTCTGAGGTCACACACTGATGTTGGACGAGAAGGCCTGGCTCTCAGTCTCCGCTCTAATTCATCCCAAAGGTGTTCTATAGGGTTGAGGTCAGGACTATGTGCAGGTCAGTCAAGTTCATCCACACCAGAATCTGTCATCCATGTCTTTGTGCACCAGTGCACAAAGCAAGGTCCATAGTCATGTTGGAAGAGGAAGGGGCCAGCTCCAAACTGTTCCCACAAAGTTGGGAGCATGGAATTGTCCAAAATGTCTTGGTATGCCGAAGCATTCAGAGTTCCTTTCACTGGAACTAAGGGGCCAAGCCCAGCTCCTGAAAAACAACCCCACATCATAATCCCCCCTCCACCAAACTTTACACTTGGCACAATGCAGTCAGGCAAGTACCGTTCCCTTGGCAACCGCCAAATCCAGACTCGTCCATCAGATTGCCAGATGGAGAAGCACGATTCGTCACTCCAGAGAACGCGTCTCCACTGCTCTAGAATCCAGTGGCGGTGTGCTTTACACCACTGCATACCACGCTTTGCATTGCACTTGGTGATGTATGGCTTGGATGCAGCTGCTCGGCCATGGAAACCCATTCCATGAAGCTCTCTGCGCACTGTTCTTGAGCTAATCTGAAGGCCACATGAAGTTTGGAGGTCTGTAGCGATTGACTCTGCAGAAAGTTGGCAACCTCTTCACACTATGCGCCTCAGCAAACACTGACCCCGCTCCGTCAGTTTACGTGGCCTATCACTTCGTGGCTGAGTTGCTGTCGTTCCCAAACACTTCCACGTTCTTATAATACAGCTGACAGTTGACTGGAATATTTAGGAGTGAGGTAATTTCATGACTGGATTTGTTGCACAGGTGGCATCCTATCACAGTTCCACGCTGGAATTCACTGAGCTCCTGAGAGCGACCTATTCTTTCACAAATGTTTGTAAAAACAGTCTGCATGCCTAGGTGCTTGATTTTATACACCTGTGGCCATGGAAGTGATTGGAACACCTGATTCTGATTATTTGGATGGGTGAGCGAATACTTTTGGCAATATAGTGTATATGCAGGTTTCTAGCAGAAAACAAAACACCCAAGGCCCAGCTCATGGTACGTTGCAGTGTTGCAGACGTTCCAGTATTCAACAGAGCAGATTTCACTTGAGGTCATGGCCGAAACAAATTCTCATTCCAGTGGTACATCAACTGAATAGTATTGTAGAATAACTTAGAATGAACAGTTTATACTAGTGACTTTCATTTTTTTCATGATGCAACAGACCAAAAAACTCAGATTTGCTCACTATGGACAAAATCCGTTTCCATGATACAACTTGCTTGTGGACTGACTTTTTTCCATGATGATCCAGTGTGGTACTACTCTGTTAGGTGGTGATGCACAGACCTCTCACAGCATGTATGCAACTCCACCACCCACAGAACTACTGGGGGGGGAGGCAGAATAAGAAGCCCTGTAGGGGGCGAAGCTGACAGGCGGCGGGAACAGTCGCACTGCGGAACACTCTCTGATACTTCGAGCCGTTTTATTTGGATTATCGCGGTTTCCCCGCCGGTAGCAGAGTCCGGAATTTTTAGGAACATACTAGCACCCCTGCTCACCCTTCCTGTGCCGATTTCGCTGCCTGTCAGGCGCTGTTTGGGGGACTTTGGAGACCGCGGCCTGATCCCGCGGCTTATGCCTGGTGGCCATTTTGGAGCCCTCCATCCAGCGAATCAGTGGATATCGGCCATAAGGTACTCGGGCTTTCTAACCTGCCACTATGGGGAAGAAGATGAGTTTGAAGTCTGGCTTGCCGGAAGGCCCCCGACAACGGGACATATGGGAATCCCTAGGTACCGAACGGCGCCGGCGCCAGGGTGACCCTTTCAAGATTCCGACCCAGGGGCTGAGCTCCTCGGACGAGGGGGGCTTATCCTGGTCAGAGGACACACAGGCCCCCCACAAGCCGCTTGGGAAAGTGGGGCAATGGAAGAAGACGACGGAGGGATCTGGTGCGGTGAGAGGATCGGCAGCACGTGGAGCCTCAGATACCTTGCGGCCTCCATCCACGTGTGGGGTAGGGGACAACCTCCTGCCTTCCACTAAAGGTGATATCCAGCAGATGCTGAACGACATGTTGGGAGAGATGCGGGCGGTATGGCGCTCGGACTTTGCGACCATGTGAGCTGAGGTGAAGGCAGTTCAGGACCGCCTGGAGACAGTAGAAACGAGAATGGAGGGAGCTGCGGCGGCGCAGGCCCTTGTTGGCCCTCAGATAGATACTCTCCAGGCCCAGGTGACATTACTTACGGGAGCAATGGAGGCACTAGAGGTGCGCCATTGCCGGAAGAACGTACAGATCCGGAGCATGTTCCTGCGAGTGCTTTGCTAGATTATGTCACCCGGCTCGCTTCCCACGTGCTGGGGTCTCCACCCGACGCATCTGCTATTTTTTGTTCTGCTGTTCGCCTTCGGAAAGCTGCTACGGCCCCTACGGCTGCTCCTCGGGACGTGCTTGCCGTTGCTAGCGTGGAATCTGATAAGTGACTTCGCTACTTTTTGAGACAACCACTCTGCAACTCTTTAACGACCTACCTTTTGTGACCTTTGCTGGCTCGGAGACACTTTCGAGAAGTGCCCGTTTTCCTTCGTGGAGATGGGATACAATACCGTTGGGGTGCAGCTGGATCTTTGATTTATTCTGAAAACTTGAGACACGCGGTGGCTACCCCTGAGGAAGCGTGGCACCTTCTGCACGCCCTGGGACTGTCGCGCGCCCGGGTGTCAGCCACCCCGAGCCCCCGGGGCTCAATAACCTGATGCCTCGGACCCGGGTTGAATTGGAGGTGACCCTCCTTAACTGGTACTGGCCCCTGAGTATAGTCCTGTGAGCTCACTCTTTGTTCCTTTCATGTTTTTTGGACTTTACTCTTTTATACAGTTTTCTTGAGTCCCTTATTTTTCTACCGATGTGTTTTATTACTTCATCCCCCACCACCCAGTCCTGTAGGCCCCATGGAATGCTACCTTATTTTTCAGACATTTTAATCGCTTTGAGACTTCGTATGCTGGACTATTCTACCCACCCTTTCCCTTTTTGTCCCCTACTCGCGTCCTTATGCGGACACTCCACCCCCCCCCCACTTATTTCTATTATTTGTTTATATTTTTCTACTCTATCTCTTTATGACGCTCACTTCTTTTCTGGTATCTATGCGAATGCGCTGTTTGGCCCTGCGAGGTCCAGTTCTCTGGTCGAATGTGACCTTATTTCCTTTCAAAATAAAAACATTAAATACAAAAAAAAAAGTCACATAGAGGCTTGGGATGGCTCTGGATTAGGTGGCTGAACTTGTCAAGAAATACCAGCAGTCAGGCATGTACTGGCCATAGGGACTACAGGAGATTCCCAGTGTGCCAATAGCTCAGTGGGCCAGTGTTAACGCTGATTGACCGCGCAGCTCGCACTGCCCTTATTGGGTGTAAAACAGTCTGTTGTATTATTGGGGCCTCCGTGCCAGTGAGATGTGCTACGCATCCGCCTCACCTTAAGACATGGTGCACACTCAACCTCAGTGCCACTGCGTTGCTTTACCCAATCGCTTTGCAGCAACTCTGGTATCTGTAGAGCGATTGGTTGAATGAGCCGATTGGTTTATATACTATTTTGTGCATTTGCATAATTAAACTGGGCCGGTCAGGATGAAGTCCAGGGCCGATTTGTTTTTGCCCAGTCCAGCCCTGCCAGCAGTTTATATGGGTATAGTTTATTGTATTAAGATTGCATTTCAATTATTGTTCAATAAAACAAAAAAATCTCACATCTACATTTTGCCAGTGTCCTAATACTCAAACCCTCATGCATTAGAGCAGCAAACCCCCAAGGCACATCTGAGGAATATTTGCGCCACACTAGTCTTCAGGCAGCACAATGTTTTCAGATCACAGGTTTAAACCCAAAAACATTACAGAATGTGTCTACATTTTTTTTTCTTTTGCTAGCCGTGATCTTTCTATGGTTGCCAGGATTACCTCAGCTCACTGATTATTTTATTGAAAGGTAATGTCTGTTACGATGTCTTTATCTGGCGCAGCTCCAGTCATACTCTTCTAACGGATGCATTTTTGAATTAATCAAATTAAGACTGCTCAGAGGCCCAAATTTTGTTTTCTAGCAAATCTCTCAGGAGACACTGGTCATGTGAATCATTAACTGGTTGATTAATAATATTTCTTAGGTCTCTGTTTAGAAAAGCGTAACTATTTTGGCCACATATTACAACCTTAGCTAAATTAGAAATCCTGCCTGACCCAAGTGCTTTGTATTTTTGAAAAAAGAAAGAATATCAATGGCGCAAGCTACAAACACAATTTACAACATGGATTAATAGTAAAAATTAACCAAACATATAAAATCCTCCCAGCTTCCTCCTTTGCAGAAATGTCCCTTAAGACAATAGTTCCCAAACCTGTCCTCAGGACCCCCTAACACGCCAGGTTTTCCAGATATCTGACGCACCGTACAGGTGATATGATTCGCTGCTCAGTGATTGCAGGATTCAGTCTGCATTTCCTCAAGGTGATCCTTAAAATCTGGCCTGTTAATGGGTCCTTATGATCCTACAAGTTGTGTTCCTGTTTCCAGCCCAAAGCTTCTGTACTGGTCTGTCCAACTCCAACGAATGCTTGGAATGTTCCCAAGAGGATGTAGGGCTCTTTCATTACCAAAAGGTTCCTAATGGAACTTTTAAGAGGAAGCAACCAAATTCTAGATCCCGGTGCAGCACTGCTAGGAATTTTTACGTTGTTTCTGGACATTAGTTCACTCATGAGGGATGAGACTTGAAAAAATGTATTAGCCACTGGTATATATTGGCAAATGCGCCATCAATACCACTTTGTAATTTTAGGTTTGTTGCTTCAGGAAACCAATATTGTATCTAATGTTCTTAAATTTTTTTTTTTTGTACCACCTGTATTTTATAGAGACTGGAAAAAAAATAATCTAATGAACAAAGAAACAATAAGAGAGAACATTTGGATTATTTGTAATTTGATATAATGGCACAATCTGAAAAGAAAAACAAAAAGCAGGCAAGGTGCCCCAATAAATCTTTAACACAAAAATGTTTATCAAAATGACCTTTGTAGAATATGAATGAATGGGCAATTTATTAATAACCAGGGCAAAGAGTTACTGTATACTAATGGGGGATGGTCACAGCAAGGAGTGGTCTACGCTCATGCAGGGTAAGCTTGTTGAACGAAGATACAGAGTCCAACACACAAAAAAGACATCTATGAGGTTCATATCAGGAAGGTGTTAATTTTCGTTTTTTCGTCATATTTGGAATGCAACATTTTTTTGTATTGATACAGTTATCCTTAAAGAACAAATACAAGGAACTTTAAGACAAATTATGTGATGCATCATATTGTAATAGGTCTTTGGACATTATGCAACTTAGTACCTGTTTCCCCAGGTTCTGCCCCCTGGACACTATACACCAAAACCTGCTTGTCAGCTTTCAGCAATCTCTCTCTATGACTTCAAAGGAGAATCTGACGCAGAGCTATCTCTCCGCAAGGTGAGGCATTCGTGTTTTTAGAACATTTCTCATTTCCAGTCTTTATGTTTGTTTTTAGCATCGTACCTCATCTCCTTTTCCCAACTAAAAGGGAGCCATAGAGGAGGGATATCAAACTGCCCCCCCCCCTCAATGTTTTGGAACTACATCTCCCATCATTCTCTGGCTGTTTATCGCATTCAAAGAATTCTGGGAATTCTAGGCAATAAACATCTGGAGGCCAGAGTCTGAGATTCCTGCTATAGAGTGTCAAGATACAATTCCTATTATAGAGTCCACATTGAAGTAAAATAAAAGTTCACAGACTTGATGTACAGGACAATCATAGGAGAGCATATTAAGATTAATTCACATAAAGAAGTAATTTGATGTAGTTTTATTATTTACAACCTGTGAATCGTATTGTGTAAGGCAGAGCTGTCAAACACCACACCCCCAGCTGTGTCTGAACTACAACTCCCATGATTCTCTGGTCTTTTATTACACTACAAGAATTCTGGGAATTGTAGGCCTCAACATCTGGAGGGCCGTGGGTCTGACAGCCCTGGTGTAAGGGCTCTACATGGGTATCCTGTGGATATAATGCCCCTTCCTGGTCACTCGCGTAACTGACGCAATATAAAGGACACGAATAAAAAAAAAAGACACACCAATTTGGATGATTGTCATTTCCTGAAGTGTTGTTTGGGAGCAATAAAAATCAGGACCGTTTGATAATTTAATTTGTTCCCCAAGTGGACCGTTTATGGAAGCTCTCGATTTTCAGGGCTAGGGTTTGAAATTATGGTTACGTAACTATTTGTACTTGTTTTAGGGTTAGGGTTATTTTTAGGGTTACATTTAAGGTTACGGTTAACCCTAACCGTACCTCTAACATTGTGCTCCATTTAGGTTTCATTTTTGAATGTCACAAAGTAAAGAATTTTGTAAAAATGTGATTTTTAGAAATAACTGAAGTCTCTTTTCTAGGACTGGTTAGGATCCTCATTGAGTGTCTCATTCCTGAATTCTGCACTTGTGTTATAAATGAGGTTACAGACATTTAAAGTGAAAATAAGCAGCTAATCAGGAAATGGGGTCAGGTACACACTGGGAAATATTATCTTCTAACCCCAAGAGACAGGAAATGGAAACGTGTTTTTAAATTATGTGGAGAAACAGCTGAAAGGTTTTAACTAATGTTAGCAAGGGAGTAATGGTGAAAAACTGGAAGTGGAAAATCTCAGTTACAACCCTTAAACTGAATGCACAGGGCTGTGAATCGAGTGTGCTACTGTTCATGAACAAGGTGTTACCATTCAAGCCTGGTAATATCGCGGAGCAAGGGGAATGACCCTAACCACCTCACATACGTGGAAGATAGAGGTTGTGTCCCAAAATTGGCTAATACATTCTGAACATTTATGTGTTATGGCCAGTGTCACTATCATAGGGACAAGTGTAGTCAATGTGTATACATACACAAGAACAGGTACAGAATGCCCTGTAGTACACACTGATCTTGTTAAATACTTTCAGGGTTATTCAAAGAGATCCGAATTGCTGGCGAAAGGTAACCGAACGCTGAAATTCAGCATTCGGTTACCTTTCCTGGCCATTCGGCTATTCAGAGAGCAGGCAATTCGCCAAATCTTGGCGAATTGCCTGCACATACGGTGCCTGTTCGAGGGCAGTGAATCCCCATAGAGAAGCAATGCTTCGGCTATTCAGAGAGCAAAAACCAGCAGTGAAAAGTTGCCGAATTGCCCTGCCATTCGGTGGTTTAATTCAGCAGGTTTATTCAGGCGAATCCCATAGGCTTCAATGTTAAAAAGATTCCCGTTTTTATTCAATATCTAATAAACCGTTCATTATAATATTCTGCAGTAAAAAGTCTCATTTTTTTAGAACCTTTTAGGCATTTTTTTGCAAACATTTTTTTTCTTTTTTATCCTTTTCCGTAACAGCCCTTTTCATTATCATTCATTGGATCTTATATGTAAATTTCAGACCTTTTCATTCTGTAGTTTTTTTGCAAACAGCGTTTCACTTTTCAAACTTTCAAGCATACTGTTTTTTGTTTTATTTCACTCCATTCGTCTGCGGTGTTGGGTTTCTACGGTGGCTCCTCTGCGCTCTGATCGGCTCCTGCTCGGGTTTCTCCGGCGTCTTCGGGGTTAATCCAGATGTTTTCGCGGGTTTTGGTGTGCATTCGCCTGTGTTTTGCGATGAGTGTTCGGCTGGTTTTCGGCATCTTTTCCATGCATTACGATTGCCCTGTGGTGCTTGCTGAATACACCGCAGGGTCGCCGAAATGGGATCACCAAATCGCACCAAATTGAAGAGACCGAAAAGTCACCGAACGTGCGGTGGCTTTTCGATTCTCTTTGAATAACCCGGTTTGTGTCTGTTATTGAATCAATGTCCCGAGTTTGGGAATACCTGATATAGGTCAAAAGCTATCAATCACATCTTTAGAGTATCACCCTGCTTGAAGTATATCTACATGGATGTCAAAGGTCAGTTAATTTACACTAGCTCAGACACGGGTGCATGTTTTTCCTTTATCTGGTGTTTAAAGATCAATACGTATGTGTCACATTATCTGCTACAATGTTTAAAGTGATTTGTCAGTAGTGTTATTGTCGTGCTGCTAGTTACTAGGCATACTATACATTATATTCAGCGTTTTCTGGTCCTACTCAGATCTCTCCTTTTATAAAGTGCAACGGTGCAGATTATAGGTGCAAGGAACCCTCAGAAAAATGCACCTGCAATAGAATATGCAATGGACATAAAACCCATGTAACACTAAGCACTCTGCATCAATATGAGAGTAATTTGATACATGAAGTAGAAGCAGCGATGGTATCGGAAAAGTACTCAAATTTAGTGGAGTATTGTCCTCTTTTGACTTCAGCAATACCTCCATAAAACCACACGTAAAGTAGATAATGATGCAATATGGTTAAGATGCGCAGTGTTATTCAGAGAAAGGTGAAAACCAGGAGAACTGGCAAAAGAAGAGAACAATCTAGACCAAATAGCCGATTTGGAAAGTGAGATAAATGGGAGAATTTTTATGGTTTCGCTATTTTGACCTAGAATTTTCACTTCAAAAGTTCTCCAGAATTTTACCTTTCTCTGAATAACCCTGATAGAGATGCAGGTATATGGTAGGTATCCCACACCATTTTGGGTGATCACAGGTTGATTAATGTATGGTATAGTGGTCTACTTTGTAATTACACCATTGGGCTAAACCCTTAGGAGACTTGATCTGGCACACACCATAGGTAGAGTTGACACCTTTCCTTCAAGCCAAACCTGAGTATCTAGCACAGCGCAATGACATTTCTTTTATTGTATACACTATGCATATATTTTGTGATTAAATAATATTAATTTAGATAAGAGAACAGAAGCAGAATCTGGCGTACAGAGAATCTGACTTACCCACAATCCTTAGAATACCACCCATATGCTGGATCGTGAGCGAGAGATGCCATCTAGAGCAACTGCTGAAAACAAATCTCAGTGCTCACAAAGTACCCATATATAACACCTAAAGTAACAGAGCGTGTATAATATAGTTCCATAAATATAACAAATAAGAGCAATAAACAATAGAGTACAAACCAATATAAAGCAACACAAACGCTATGGGCAATATTACAAAGTTGGTGCTAACTTAACCAGAGCTGTTGTAAACTTAACAGCTCCATAGACTATAAAGTCTCTGGTAAGTTTACAACAGCTCTGGTTAAGTTAGCACCAGCTTTGTAATACTGCCCTATATATGTAGATAAGAAACAAAAAATATTAAGAACCTTGAAGAAATCAAGACCAGGTATGTAGCAGAATGAGCACAGAGAACAATCAGTCTTTAAATCTTCCCAGAGAAAGAACTCCGTTCAATAGCCAAGCAAAAAACCTGAACACTGGCGAACGAACACACAAACCAAGCTGACGCCTCTCTGCTGCAACATGTCGTTCGCAATAACCACCAGTTAGAAAAGTCCACTTGAAGCCAATGAAGTGAAAGCCCATGATCCATACGGAGTCCATCCTGCGAGGAAAACATAAATTGCAAAGTAGAGAGCTAGGTTACAGTGAACACATGCCTGTAACTCAAATCCAGGACTGTCTGCATGACCCCTGAATAGGTGACAACCCTAACTGAAGGGCAGGTCATTTATGCTGCAGCCTGTTCACGTTGGACTCGTGTTTTGGCTCTCCATTATGCCCACAAACATATGTTTATAGTATTGGTATATTTGGAAGCTGCATTGCTAATAATCTCATTATGATCACTACAAAGTCCCACAGTCAGGATATCTGACCATTTCTATTATTTATCACGTTCACTGTATTGGACTCAAAGGCCATTTCTGTGTGTGATTTCCATCAATGTTTAACACTAATATTCAGGGTCAGAGAAAGAAAACGTACATGTTTTGAGGACTGTGCATGTACAGAGTGTAACCTAATATTATATGAAGCCTATTTTTTTTTTTGAGAAATGATTTTACCAGGAAGGATACATTGAGATTTCTCTCGTTTTCAAGTATGTCCTGGGTGGCGAGTATGTACCGTTAGGTGTCTTACCCAAGGACACTTACTGGAGAGGTGCTCTTGCCGGAATCATTGTGATGATAAAGGTCTTGTTTAAATGTCCATGTTGTCTCTTAATCTACTGACCATTATGTTTGTGTTGATTTGTCTCGTCAATCTGTGCCCATGTTTGTCACCGAGTCCATGTGTCTCTGTCTCAGGGGCAGCGAGTCCTTATTGCTCGGAGGGTTGGTGGCAATTGGTTTGAGGGTCAAGTTGAAGGTTCAAGCCGTTTTGGACTTTTTCCTGCAAGTTATGTGCAGGTCATCGGGGACCCCACACAGGAACAGAAAGGAACACCCAGAACTAGAGGAATTTCTCAAAACAATTCTCAAGAGCAGGTCAGTACTAACATATCCCATCACCCACATTAATGCTTGCCAACTCAGGAGTTCCCCAGATAAAAATGCTAACATGGTACCAGTCACTTTGGACTCTTAACACTAGCTAGATATAGTGGACACTGTGCAGATTCATGAACGAACACTGTATCCATATATATGGAACTCTGTGCTACACACTTAGAACGCTAACACTATCTACCTGGCCAACTCTGCACTAATACTATCTTTTTCTACACCTAGCACCCAAACGCCTTGTACTGTACCAAACGCCTTGTACTGTACCAAACGCCTTGTACTGTACCAAAAGCCTTGATGTCTAACGCTGCACCCTAAACTTTGATCCTTAACAGTGTAAACCTCACACTCCTAAAACTCTCACACTACTCTAAAAGAGAATATTCCACTAATATTGTAGTATAGTACATGTTCATTTAGGTGCCGAACATACAAGTATGTGTTGAGCACCTTCCCAGAATGCAACATTCATAGCAATGAATGTTGCGTTTCCAATTCCAGATTCTAAAATAAAAAAAGAGGCGAGATTATGCTATCCCATGGAACACTCTGGATTTATGTATATTTATGCACACAAAAGAATTGGCAATTTGGAATCACTATTCAAAGGTCTCCAGAAACTGCTATGCAGAAACAGGACTCACGCACCACAGCGGGCTCAGCAGCGTAATTAATTATTAAATAAATAAAAGAATCAATTCTATGCTAAATTGCTTTATTTACTCAGTCGTCACAAGTTAACAGCCCTCTGATAGTCAGCAGGTGTCAAATTAAACTTCTTGCTAGGTCTCTTTTGGGGTATGACCTTGGAGCTGCAGGTCCAATAGCCCCTATGTTCTTACGGCACGCAGGAGAAAAACGAAGAAAATAAGACGCCTAGTCAGCATTCAATAAATAAATCCTACGGAGTTTGATAATGTTTCATTCTTTAACAAAATTATAAATCCCATTCTCTTGTGCATTATTCACCACGTTTTTGGCCCAACCAGTTGAAGGTTTTTTAATTCCCCACCAATTCACTAGTGATTTAATAACCTCAGTATTATCTGGCATTGCTACAAACAGTTACAGCGTTACTGCACACTCTGATACAATTTACCCACATCATGACATTGTATGGTGTTACACTCATTTCCCGCCGAGACATCACATCGTTTGATTATGTTCTCAAAAAACATTGCTCACTCACACTTTTTCATTTGTCTGTAGACGTCACGAATAGAAAGTGCTTCACTGAGAAAGCCATCCATAACCACTAAAATGCCAGAGGTGCTCGGGACCCAGTGAGTATTATATAGCGTGCGGGATTAGGAGCTACACCCCAAGCTGTCATTTCAGATACTAGGCAAAACAGAAAAATGTTCAGTTAAATGCTAAATGACTGTATCCAGATATAAAAAATTTACAAAATATGATATAACTGGATGGAATAAAATTATGACGCATTGCTTGTTGGTCCAAAGAAAAATCTGATTGCTGTTACGGAATCAAGAAGGATTTTTTTTTCTGGTTTTTGCCAGAATTCAGAAATGCTGGATGCTTATGGATCCTTTCTATGTTACGATGATTCTCTTTAAATCCGTGAAAACGCTTGACATTTCTTAACAGATTAATACCTAGCACTTTAAACTTTTTTCCTGCCACTTTTTGTCCCTGTTAGGCCGGGGTCAGATGAGCACACTATGTGCGCCCGTAATGACATGCCTCCCAGCGTCCGTTGTAGCATTGTGTGCTATTGCACAAGCTACAGAGAACGTGCTGAAAGCCTCCCTGCCGAAACGCTACAACGCGTGTTCGATGGGGGTGCAAAGTGCGATCCTCCATAGGAGGATTGAGCCTTGCAGTGCTGAGCGCATTAACTGCACTCAGCGAGACGGCCAGGCGGGCGTCCGAGTGGAAGGAACGTCCACTCTCACGGACGTTCCTTCCGCTCTGAAAAACGCTCTTCTGACCCCGGCCTAAGCTGTTATCATTCAATCTCCCCTTTGCCTCCTCAGCACTGATCACTGACCTAAATCCCTCTGCTGTGGGCAAGGAAGGCCTGGCTCAGAAAACTGCCTAAGATGTGTGAGCTTCTCTAGGCAGCTGAATAAATAGTACTATTTCTTATTAGGCTGAAAATAGGTTCCGTTTCTAAAATTTCCTGTTTGCAGACTGGCATTATTAATGGTTATATTCAAATCCACTAAAATGCCCCTTTGACATTAAAAATAGGTGTAAATCAGGGATGTCCAAACTCCGGCCCCCCAGATGTTTCAGAACTACAACTCCCAGAAATCTCTGACTGCATTAAATGGATGGAGAAGCACGGGAGCTGTAGTTCAGGGACATCTGGGGGGCTGGGGTTTGGATATCCCTTGTGTAAATGAATTCAATATTCTGCTTTCGTTGTTTGTCAGAGCATGCACTGAGGGGAAGAATGTTTTTATTATCAGATTGTCAGCTCTTGTGATCTCTGCCTTTTAGGTTCCGTGTGCTTTATGATTTCACCCCCAATAACTCCGATGAGCTGCACCTCATCGCAGGGGACATAATTACAGTAACCCAGAACTGTGACGACGGGTGGTATGTAGGTAAGTGAGCCTTTGTGTAAAGTAATAGGAGCACGTGATCACTGATATGCCCATAATTTCACCTTTTTAATGTTTGTCACAGGGGTCTGCTGGAGGACTCAGGAATTTGGAACCTTTCCAGGGAATTTCGTGGTCCCACAGCCAATGACATGAGAACCTACCTTCTTCAATCAGGTCACTGTGACCTTCTTAAACAAGAGGAAACACTGATGTGGTTAAAAAAATCATAATAATTTAATTATAATATATATACATTTTTATATTTCTGCAATATTCTGATATTTTTCCAACAAATGGTAGCAACGTATGGTAATTTTTTTCTTTTGTAGAACGAACCGTGATGTATTTTGTACAAGAACCAGTTTCATGCATTTCCAGCATGTAATACAATATTTAAACATTATATCGTTCTCCTGGTCAATCAATATCTATATTCCACTGGCAATTTTGAACACTTTTTTCCTAATCCTTTGTAAGCAGCTGGCTGCAGTAATGTAAAAAGGGAAGGAAGATATTAGTCAGAAAACAGCAAGAAAGGAGGTGGCTAGGGATATATTAAAGCGTTAGAATTAAATGTCACATTAAATTTAATTCAGGGTTAAAGGACCACTCTTGGAAACATTAAAGGCTCTATTAACTTCTTCGCAAAAGCGTTAACACGTGCGCAAAAACGCATTAACGAGAGGGGAAAACCCTTTGCGCAGAACGTCGTATTACAATGTCCGCGCAAAAAATGTGCGTTAACGTCTACCGCTGGTGGACCTGCGTGAACCCTTTGCGAGTGTAATGTACGTTGCGCGTCCTATACTTAACATTGTGAGCGCAAATGCTTTTGTGCGCTGGTACGCGGATGGTATTACAATCTATGCGCAAAATTTAACGGACAACATTTGCAGGCATAATTTTAACGTCTTTAAGGCTAGGGTCAGACGAAAGCATTTTTCCACGCGAACATGAAAAAGTGCGTCCGAACGCATTGACGTATTTTTTCACGGAATGAGCACTTGCGTTGCACGGCCGTACATCGTATATTGGCCGTCATTGCCCGTCATCTGCTGCTAGTGCGGCCGTAATTATGTGCGCTAGAACGCACGTAAAAAGTGCGCTGGTCTGACCCCAGCCTTAAAAGCTGGTGTTAATGACAAATCTGAACGTCCTGGCTGAACCCTAACACCAGCCTGAAAAAAAACATACAGCAAAGTACATTCTACACATACCCAAACAATAAAATTGAGACGTTGTGCGTGATTTTATTATTGCTGCAGCATATACTCAGTTTGATTTTGACAGGCGCAAAAACTGAACGGGAGACAATTGTGGTTCGTAGTTCAGATTGGCTGAATTGCGTTAAAAAACAGTCCGCACACTGATTTCTGCGCGCAACGTTAATGCACGCGCATTTTTGCGCATCTTTTTTACGCGCGTTATTTTTTTGACAGATGAAAAATGCGTGCGGATTGTAATACCAGCGTTAATTTACGCGCGTTAGTTTTCGTGCGAAGCAGTTAAT
This sequence comes from Leptobrachium leishanense, assembly GCA_009667805.1. Taxonomy (NCBI): domain Eukaryota; kingdom Metazoa; phylum Chordata; class Amphibia; order Anura; family Megophryidae; genus Leptobrachium; species Leptobrachium leishanense. The sequence goes on from CM019065.1 coordinate 160,117,496, forward strand.
AGAGACCTAAAAGAACAGGCAATTCAAAATCCCATCTGCTGGTGAAACGAGTGTAGTTGTAGGAAACTCCTCCGCTTCGCCCAGTGTTTTCTCCAGACCAGAGCTGGAGGGAGGAGAACCTTACACATCCTGTCCACCTTAAAAAGCTAAAGTGGACAGGATGTGTAGAGTGCCCCTTTAAGGTTAGCATTAGATATAGAGACAAGAATGTATACCTAACCCTAAATCTCACAACTACTGTACACCTGTTTACCTTTTCGGCACTAAATTGGCTTTTACTTACCGGTCTGTGGGATTTTTTTAAAACGGTGAAAACTCGAGGGGATGCAAATTTATATATGGAAACTATCGTGACACCTGGATTTCTTTGTGAAGCGTACACCGCAAGTATGACAAGATATAAAAGAATTAAAATCTCAAGGTCATTCATTGCAGGCATCCCGTTTCTTGTATTTATTTATTTTGGACCCGCTTCCTTTAAAAAAAATAAAAATGAATAGAGATGGGGACAGGAATACCAAGCAGGTGTGCTGTGCTTAGGACAGGGTCAGACGAGCGTCTTTGAGAGCAGAAGGACGTCCTTCCACTCTGTCACCCGTCTGGCCACCTCGCTGAGCCTCCTATGGTGGATCGTGTTTTGCAGCCCTGTCCAACGTGCATCTAGCGTTTTGACAGGGAGGCTTTCTGCATGTCCGCGTGTAGCGCGCCTAATTCGTGCGCGCGTTACAGCGTGTGACCAGCCCGTCGAAGCGTCCGAACGCAGCGACGGACACTGGGAGATACGTCAGTACGGGTGCACCTAGTGCGCTCGTCTGACCCTCCATGGATGGAAACAGAACCACGTTCAGGAAAGAATCGCAGATAACCTCCCCTCACAAAAACTATCAGGGTTAAAGAGATTCGAAAAGTCACCGCACGTTCGGTGACTTTTCGTTCTCTTCAATTTGGTTCCTTTTGCTGATCCCATTTCGGCGACCCTGCGGTGTATTCAGCAAGCACCACAGGGTCCCCGAATTGCAGGGAAAAGCTGCCGCAAACCCGACGAAAACAAACCGCAAAACCCAGCGAATGCACGCCGAAAACCCTCAAAAACATCTGGATTAACCCATCGAAAAACCCGAGCAGGAGCCGATCACATGCAGCGAAGCCACCGGAAAAAGCCGAGAAAGCAGAGACCGCAGACAGAGCGAAGTGAATAAATTAGGAAAACCGTTTGTATGAATGTTTGAAAAGTGAAACACTGTTTGCAAAGAAACCGAGCGAAAATGTCTGAAATTTACATATGAGATCCAGGGAATGATAATAAAGAGGGCTGTTACAGAAAAAATAAGTAAACTTAAAAAAACCCAGAAAAATTCTTAAAATATCCTGAAAAATCTATAAATAAAGAGACTCTTTACTGCAGAATTTTATAATGAACGGTTTATTAGATATTGAATTAAAATGGGAATATTTTTAACATTGAAGCCTATGAGATTCTCCTGAATAAATTTGCCGAATTAAACCACCGAATGGCAGGGCATTTCGGGAACCTTTTACTGCTGGTTTGTGTTCTCTGAATAGCCGAAGCAGTGCATTTTCATGGGGATTTCACTGCTCTCGAACAGGCACCTAACAGGCACCGTATGTACAGGCAATTCGCCAGGATTTGGCGAATTGCCTGCTCTCTGGATAGCCGAATGGCCAGGAAAGGTAACCGAACGCTGATTTTCAGCATTCGGTTACCTTTCTCAAGCAATTCGGATCTCTTTGAATAACCCTGTAAGTGTAAGGCAATGAGAGCTACGAATGGGGTGATGGTATTGTTGGTGGTAAGGGAGGAGTACAGAAACTGTTTACTGGGAAAAAATATTATATTAAGTTAAACTGTATGTGAATACCTCTTTGTAAAAATGTCAAGCAAAAAACTTTTATATAAAAGCTTTATCTTTATTGTAGCTTTAAATGAATGGCTCTATTATCAGCACAGCAATGTCTGTTCCTCTAGACCAGTGATTCCCAACCGCGGTCCTCAAGTACCCCTAACAGACCAGGTTTTGCAGATCACTTTGGGGAAATACAGACTGAATCCTGCAATCACTGAGCAGCAATTCATATCACCTGTGCTGTGCTTCAGATATCTGACAAACCTGACCTGTTAGTGGGCCCTGAGGGCCTGGGTTGGGGACCACTGCTCTAGACAACGACCTGGCTCATTTCTTTCCTAGCCATAATAAAACTGCTTCTTCTCAATCAAGTGAGTGTACATAGACACTACATAATGTTGAACATGCACACCATCAAAATGCTGTGTGTACACAGGTAAACCCACATATATATAGATCAATAGATGTCATACACCTGTACACCATCATGAGTAGGGGGTTTACGGAGGCATCATAAATAACAGAGGATATACATTAGTACATCATCATGATGAGGAGGTGTACACAGGCACGCCATAATGAAATTGAGGTATAAAATTATACACCATAATGAGAAAGGTATGTAAAGTGAAGCATCATTATGAGGACTATTAGCACAACCTGTACTTAACAAATCTGGATTAAGTTACACAGTATAATTTGACACATCATACAGTCTAAACACACATTGCTAAGCAGAAACACTTTTTGCTTATTCTCCATTAAATGGCTGCTGTTATTAAAGAGTAAATGCTTCAAATTTGTAAATTGTAAAGGCTTGAAATTGTTACAGAAACCAAAAGAAGACATCATATTGGAACATTGAAAGGTTTCAAGGGTGCACACCCCAGGGAAATGTATGAGGGCTTATTCTTTCCTCTACTTCTACCTATTCTATTCATTCCAAAGGACATGTTTTGTTTACATACTCTAATTTCCTATTGTCTGTCCTTTTTGTCTCACAGTTTTCCCTCTTCCTCGTCTATTATATCTGCCTCCCCATTCCATTCTTGCTATCTGCCCCCTTCACGTTCTTGCTCTGTAATTTGCTCCTTTAATATTCTCCCTTTCCATTCTCTCTGCCCACCCCGGGTGTGTTATCCTGGCTTATGTAACTCCTTTACCTGAAACTGTGCCCGTTGCCTGGGGCAGGTTGCAGGAATAAGTGTTAATAAGCTTTATGTCTGCCTACATTCCACATCCTCACTGAATGAATCAAATGGACGCTCCCTGTCGTGAGGACAGGGCAGTGACCAGTTCTACAACATGCATTCCTCTGTTAGGTTAATCCGTTAAATACCTGTGGAGAGTGCACTATGGAGTTTTCCATCTTTTCTAGACCATTTGAAAAACTGGATTCCGAAAGGATTCCATCACATAATCAGTCCGAATCTCCTTCCCCTATTGCCTCAAAAATTAACTCTCCCACTCAGAATGTTATGCAACACTGAAAAGGGTAGGTATATACATATATACACTATATTGCCAAAAGTATTCGCTCATCCTTCCAAATGGTGGAGGGGGGATTATGGTGTGGGGTTGTTTTTCAGGAGCTGGGCTTGGCCCCTTAGTGCCAGTGAAATAAACTCTGAATGCTTCAGCAGACCAAGACAATTTGGACAATTCCATGCTCCCAACTTTGTGGGAACAGTTTGGAGCTGGCCCCTTCCTCTTCCAACATGACTGTGCACCAGTGCACAAAGCAAGGTCCATAAAAGACATGGATGACATAGTCTGGTGTGGATGAACTTGACTGACCTGCACATAGTCCTGACCTCAACCTGATAGAACACTTTTGGGATGAATTAGAGTGGAGACTAAGAGCCAGGCCTTCTCGTCCAACATCAGTGTGTGACCTCACAAATGCGCTTCTGGAAGAATGGTCAAAAATTCCCATAAACAGACTCCTAAACCTTGTGGACAGCCTTCCCAGAAGAGTTGAAGCTGTTATAGCTGCAAAGGGTGGACCAACGTCATATTGAACCCTATGGATTAGGAATGGGATTTCACTTAAATTCATATGCTAGTCAAGGCAGGTGAGCGAATACTTTTGGCAATATGGTGTATCTACATTCACCGATCGTCCACTACATTATAACAACCTGCCTAATATTGTGTAGGTTCCCCTCATGCTGTCAAAAGAGCTCTTATGTGTCGAGGCATGGACTTCACAAGACCTCTGATCGTGTCCCGCGGTATCTGGCACCAAGATATTAGCAGCACATCCTTTATGTCCTGCAAGTTGCGAGATGAGACCTCCATGGATTTGATTTTTTGTTCCAGCACATCCCACATATGCCCAGTTTGACATTTGGGAATCTGGAAGCCATGGCAACACCTTGAAATCTTTGTCATGTTCCTCAAAGCATTCATGAACAACTTTTACAGTGGCAGGGTGCATTATCCTTCTGAAAGATGCCACTGACATCACGGAACACCATGGCCATGAAGGAGTGTATGTGGCCTGCAACAATCTCTAGCTATGTGGCACGTGTCAAGTGTGTTCTGACACTTTACTATCATGGCCAGCATTACGTTTTTCATCAATTTGTCCTATAGTAGCTTTTCTGTGTGACTGGACTGGAACAGACAGGCTAGCTTTCGCTCCTCATACGCATCACCGGTTGTCCTTTCTTGCACCATTTTTGATAGGTACTAACCACTAGATACCAGGAAAACTCCACCAGGTTTGCAGTTTTGGAGATGCTCTGACCCATTCGTCTAGCCATCACTATTTGGCACTTCTCAGAGTCACTTAGATCTTTTTTGCTTGCCCATTTTTCCTACATTCAATACGTGAAATTCAAGAACTGATACAAGACAATGTAATCAATGTTATTCACTTCACCTGTCAGTGGTTTTAATGTTGTGGCTGACCAGTGTGTATACATACACACAGTTCACTGGACGGCAGAGTACTTTTGGTAGATCCCATAAAATAGGCCAAACCAGTGTTATTTTTCTAGGGAAAATGTGCTGGTACTCATCATGAAGTGTCATAAAGCACTAGGCAGTGAGCAGCCAATGAAAAGATGTAGCGTTAGGTCCATATATATTTGGACACAGACACCGTTTTTATACTTTTGGCTCTGTATGCCTATTCATTGTAGAATATTCCACTTCCAAATTTTGACGCTTTCCCGTTCAGAGTCCTTCGGTGCGCTTCAGCGATTCCAGTTCGCCGCCCCTACGGTGAATTCACAATTCACTGTAGGGTCCCCAAAGTGCGCTGAATGTGGAGTCGCTGAGTGCCACCAAAAAGCACCAAACTGCAGAAGAAAAAAAATGGAGATTCATATAGTTTTTGAAATTTTTTTGTTATAGCATTCTGACAGGACATGACTATAGAGATCAAATGTTATTCAAAGAGCACCAAAAGTTCAGGGAAATTTCAGTGCTCTTTTGTTTGGTGCACTTCGGTGCTTTCAGTTCACCGACCCTACAGTGAACGCCACCGAAGACTGCAGACGTAACTGCCGAACGTGGCCAAACTACAGAAAAAAACACAAAATGGACCTCTGTCATTTTTTTTAAAAGCATTTAAAAGGAATTATAATGCAAGAAAATGTGTGGAAATAATAAAAAGGTCTGTATAAAGGTCTGTAAATAAAAAAAGGACTTTAAAAAAAAGATGGGAATCAAACATTTTGCCTAAAATAGATACAAAAAATAAAATCAATAAATAAAATGATGGTTTGCTGAAAATGAAAAGAATAAACGGTTGGATAAAAAAAGTGAGATTGATAATATTTTTTTACATTAAACCTGTCGAAATGAATCACTGAAAGTCAGGGCATTTCACTGACACTTCGGTGCTGTTTGGATTCTCTGAATAGATTAACCATTACTTCTCTATGGGACCATTTCACTGCCGCCGAAGATCACGGAATTGCGGCGATATGCAGTGCCCATAAAATAGGGGCGAAATTATCTCGGTACAGATGAAGGTGATTAACCGGGAGCCAAATGCCTAAATATTCGTTTAGTTTGGAACCACTGGAAGGAAAAGGCCTGCGGAGCCGTTGAGCTGCTTCCATGTGGAGCTAGACATTCAGTAGAGTAGATTTAGAATAAATAATTTTTAGGTTAGAGGCATTCATATTCACTAAGTAGAGACATTATATTCGATAAAGAGATGAGCGGTTAGGAGATATTAAATAAGAGGTCATCGGTGTAAGCCGCCACTTTGTCATGTGTGCAACCTATCTGGATCCTCCTAACATCAGGATGGGAACGGATGGCACGTAAAAACGATTCCATGGCCAAAACAAAAGGTAAGGGGGAGAACGGGCAACCCTGCCTGGTATTGTTCCGTATGGGGAAGGGAACAATAAAAGCACCATTAACACATACACGAGCCGTTGGATCCGGATATGAAGCCTGTATCCAAGCTTGCATATGTGTACCAAGCCCGATACGTCCCAATACTGTGAACAAAAAGTCCCAATTATCGTCATTGAAAGCGTTTTCTGCGTCAGTAGACTGGAGCAGGACCTCGTCCTGGACCTGGGCGATATGGTGAATTAGTCGGAGTGCCCTAGTGGTATTATCCAATGCCTCCTGCCCTGGAATAAACCCCAGCTGATCTTCATGAATCAAGGACAGGATGTACGGTTTGAGACGGGTCGCCGGGATTTTTGCAAAGACTTTTAAATCACAGTTTAAAAAGGGAGATAGCACAATATTCCAGATCTTTTTTATTTTTGTGGATTACAGAAATGTTTGCCATTAATGATTGTGGTGTGAGTGTGAACCTCGTGTCAAGCTATTGAACGTATCTAGAAAACTGCGCGCCAAGATTTCCATAAAGATTTCTAGTATCAGCGGGGAAGCCCATCTGTGCCAGGGCATTTGCCTGTCTTGAAAGATTTAAGGGCTAACGAAAGCTTCTCCTTTGTCAGCAGAGCATCCAGTAGTTTGGCAGTGGGGATAGGGATTCATAACATGTTTAAGTAAATAGATTGAGAACGAGATCCAGTCCTAAGTGCGTGCAAGGCCTGGGTCCACTGTGGGGAGGGAGTAAAGCGAGGAATAGGTGGCATGTATTGAATGCATTTTTGAGAGCAAGTAATGACGCTTAACAAAGAAAAAAATGTCATCTGCGCTTACTCCAATTATACCGTGTGAAACTAAACACAATTAGAGGTTTGGTTTCTTATTAATGGCCATTATAAGACTAGCTCGCCCGCCAACGTCACGGAACCTCTAAAAGGGCGAGTCCTAACCAAAATGAAACCACAGGCTGCTACATAGCAAACCATACCTGCTCATGCTGCTTGTCAAACATGAGGTAGACTGGTGGCCTTTATTTATGCTCCCCCAGATACAAAATCCACTTTGGGATCAAAACAAAGACACAGAGCGGAGTCTTGCTGCAGGGATGACCTGGCTGGAAGTACATTGAACTGCACTAAGTAATGACGCTTGCCTTCCTTATTGCGTACTTTGGAAATGTAGGTCAAAGATCTATGCTTGGCAAGCATCAGAGCCAGCAGCCTGCCATTTTTATTGCCATTAAGGTGAAAGAAGGATTTGGAGGCGAGGTATGTCCTGTGATGATAATAAGTTCTTTCAGGGACCTACATAAAGTTGTTAATTCAGGAATATGGGAAGGGTCACCATCTTGCTCATGAGCCATTTCTAGACATGACATTTGGGTTAATAAGTCCTGGGTCTCGGACACCTGCCGTTGTTTAAGTTCAGCCCCTTTCACATAAAATAATCCCTGGCCACACATTTGTGGCTTCACAAACTATGGGAGCACTAGTGTCTGAAGAGGAGTTTTCCAGAAAATACTGCTTAAGAACCTGATGGCCCTCCTGCGCCGTCGTGGCATCTGAGAGTAGGACGTCATTCAGGCACCAGTTAGAAATCGTTGGGGAGTACATGGGAGAAAATATCTTAACTGGGGCATGGACCAACATGTTATCAAATCAATAGAGGCCGTACGAAGGATGGACAAATGGTAAATAGGACAAAAAAATAGTCAAGTCTGGAATGCATGTGTCGGATGTGCATAGAAAGTAGTCCCAGTCAATCAGTCGCAGTGCGTGAAGAGACCGACGCATAGAAAAGAGGATGTGAAGAGGTATGGTTGACGTGTCAGTAGAAGTGTGTATACGTGGCTCTAGGAGAACATTGAAATCACCACCCATCACTAATACTCCCTCCACGAAGGCGTGAAGCTTGCACACAACCTGATGGAGGAATATGTGTTGCGTTATATGTGAGGCATACAGATTCACAAAAGTATACAAGCAGTCCAGTATGTGGCCCTTCACCATTACGTATCCCCCCCCATCGTCTCGTTCAATTGCCAGCTCTTGAAATGGAACACGTTTATGAAATAAGAAGGCCGTTCCCTTCGATTTAGATCGGCCTATTTCAGCAACCATTCCCATAGCAAAGGGAGAATCGATTAGCTTCAGAGCCTCTCTGTCCTTAAAATGGGTTTCCTGGAAGTATACTACACAGAGGCAAGTTGTTTACAGAAGTCTGAAGGTGCAAGAGCATTTCTCGTGAACATTAAGGCCCCTAGCATTGAGAAAAAGGAGTGTGAAATCATGTAGACTCCTTCAGGATTATCGGGAAGGGGACACATGCAAGAGAACAAACGAACAACAGCTATACAAAGTGCCAAGAGGCAAGGGTGACGGGACAGAGACAAACCGTACAACAACCTGTGTTTACACAATGTAGCAAAGTAACAATTAATTGGTGGTCCCGGAAAAAACCGGAACAACCAAAACCATTGTGGGATCCCAATCTGCCGTACCCAGCTAGAAAGTACAATTCAACATAAGAAACAATCCCCAGGGGAGACACATTTCGAAGGCTGAAACATGATAATGAAAAAATTAAAAATGACAAACATAAGAAGATCATAGAGGCAAATCCAACAAACCCCCCCCCCGGCTGCGCGCAGTGCTAACAACCCACGTCTAGGTATGTAAGTCCAGAAATTGAGCAGACAGCAGTCTATGAGCAATATAGAAGAAAGCGCTTTAGACAGGGTCTGCTCCAGTTTGTCAGTGTTCAAGCATCATCCAGAGAGGATTAGAGCCCAAGCATCATGTTAGACCGAGGAAGAAAAAAAATAATAGTGTTGCCAAGCTATGAAAATACAGTAAAGGGCTCAGGTGAGGGAACCAGTGCTTTTATTTTCTTGAAGATGGGAGTGCGGCCATCGTTGGAGTAAAGGTGTAGAGCCAGGGGCCCACAAGCCCATAGCACAAATCTACAAGGAGTCCAGCCGAGTTAGTTGAAATGGTGGCAGTTGCAAATCTTCAACGAGGACAACAAGGTCATCATAGCATCACACATGTATGGGCCCTGAGGAGCCATCACAGTGAGGCCTATGGGGATGTTCCATCTGTATCTCACTTTTTGAGCTCGTAGGAGAGACCTGAGAGATTGAAGAGCATTGTGGTATGCCTATGTGGCAGGTGAGAGGTCCGGCTAGAGTTGGAGCTTGGTAACCTCATAATAAACTTGCGTGACCTCCCACGTGTGCCGTTTGATAGCCTCCTTAAGGTTGTAATCCACGAGGCATTATACAACATCTCTGGGCAGGCAATCAGGAGGGTGTTGAAGATGGCTTGCAAGGTACCCCCTAGCTGGGCCAAAGTCTCCTCCGCCTATGGAAGACCTTTTAAACTAAGATTGTTCCCCGGACCTCGATTGTCTAAGTCCATGATGTGTAAAGAGCCATGATGCCCATTTGTTTTGTGCGTTGATCCAGTTTCGCAGTCATAGTGGAAAGAAGCTGAGGTGTCGCATCATTATCGGTCTCCAATGTAGCACCTTTAGAGGACAATCCTTGAATATCCATTCGTACGTTCTGGAGTTCAGACGTAATAGCTGTTCGGAGTTCAGTATTCGCAGCTTTAAGGTCTACCTTAGGTGAAAGATCGTGAAGCAGCGCCACCCAATCAATGTCACCCAGAGGTGCCACAGTGGGACTACCACTTTGCAGGGTGGAGGGGTAAGGACCATTGATAAAGCAAAGTCCTGAGAGAACTCTGAGGTTTCATCCGCAGTCAGGGGGGCCACTAGAAAAGGACGCAATGATGGCGTTGTGGAAGCGCGCTTATTTCTAGTATATTTCTGTGTGCCAATGGATTTATTATGGTTCCCCATGGTCCGAGGTATGTAGAATATGGAGAGTTTTCCGAAAAGCTGGTATCACCACTACTTGCGGTAATTTACGTCGCCATGGCGGTAGACTGTGAGTGTGGATCTGCGCTATAGCAAATATGGAGGCTGTTGGAAAATAGATAAAAGTAAGGATGCAGTCTGAGCGTGAGGAGGGAGCATAGGGGGTGGAATATAATCTTGCCTCTCTTCTCCTCTGTCCAGTTTGCTCAGAGGGCGAATGCCAGGAGCTGGGGCCCAGTAGAAGCGTGACATGCCTTAACAGGTAGTTTGAGCCCCAGGAGTCACTGCCAACTGTCGGACATGCCAGCGCCACACCCCACCCCCTCGCTTCGGTCCCCAGAGATCGCAGAGGTGTGTGGATGTTCTCCCTACAGCCAGAGCGCCAGCTGCGGTCCCTGCATGTGGCCTCCAGGCGCAGCCAAGTGACATTGTGAGTCCGTTCGCGTTGGCAGTCGCGTCAGACCAAAAAGGCAGGCCCATTCCGCAACTCCATGTATGGCCATCCAGATCGCCAACAGCCCACACTGGGTTCGGGAGGTCAGCAGGGCACAGAGCACAGCTGGGAGACGTCTGCACTCCAGTCAATCAGTAGAATGAGCGGGATCGTCAGTGACGGTTCTAGAGCTCATTCACCGAGCGGCCATCTTGGAGGCCCGCCCCAGGACCCCCCCCCCCATAACTTGGTTCTTATTTATTTTTAGCCAGAAAAAATTTAGTTGACTAAGTCTTTGACAAAAAGTATTAGTCAACTAAATTAACACGGAGCGTCCAGTGTGTGTCTATACACACACATTTTCCTTTCTGCATTCCAGTAGCAGTCAAACAGTTAAGTCTATCTTAGCTCGAAAGGTGTGGTTAATGAGAATCTTCAAGATCTACCTTGAGGTTCTTGGCTGTTAAATGTGCCAGAAAGCCTGCGCGAGTTAATGATTGTTAGGTGTAATATCATAAATATATACATCTAACCTGTGCAATATTCATTTCATGCAATAAATTGACATAAAATGCACTCAGTGGAATTTTTATTTATACCATAAGATTGTTCTTTCCATTCCAGGTCTAACATTATGGCATTTCTTTTTTTATTTGCCTTAAGATTGTTGGACTCCGTGTACAGCAATCTGCATGCAGCCAACGGCTTTGAGATTCAAAACTATAACATGAGGGGACAGCGATGGGGAAAGTGAGATACAGAGCTGAATTGCAGAAGGACAAGTCGCGAGACAAAAAGAACTTGTATTGATGAGGTGACCAAAATGAAAGCAAAGGTGAGGCCCCAATTTACAAAGAAAATGATGACAGCACATACCGGCCAATTATTTCATCTTGTAGTCACATTTCTAATGTAGATATTGCGGGTTTATTCTTGAGCTTGGTTCCTGCTCAAGACAGCTGTGGGTCTGGTCTGAGTGGGTTAAATGTCTGTACTTTTTCACAGCAGTAGCTTCCAGCACCTCTGCTACAAATACTTCATACAAAGTATTTCCTGGACGTCTCCTCCATATATTTTTTCTTCCTTTAGCTTCAGATTATGACCCCTAGAAAAGAAGGCACAAACTGTTAACCATTTGCAGCTCCAGATTACTGGCTCTATTACGAGTAAACTGATATAATAGTGACTCTGATTGTCTTATCAGGAGCCGCTAATAGATACCAGCAGTGGGTCCACTGGCATCCTTTCCTGGACTCTATAGAGCTCAGTGGAAAACCGAGCAGGATCGCCCAGGATTTGTGGAAGGAATCTCTGAACTATTTATTCCCAGTGTACTTCTGCTTGTGGTGAGAGGAGGCAGTGGATTGTATTGTCCTCTGCACCGTGGGACCAGTAATAAGGGGTTTATGTGATCAGTAATTTTGCTAAAGTAGAATCACATGACACCAGCTTCTCAAAGCTGGTCACTTTTTTCTATTACCGGCTGCTAGCAAGAATAATGAGTGGCCCTGAAATTGCTCGTTATTCTCCAGCTGCTGCATTCCATAAAAGTATAGGAAGCATTAAAGCACAGTAACCTGTCATAACACCCTAGCCAGAAAAAGAGTGTGCGGCTTGGCAAGCGTAGCAGCATAGCCATCAGTGTTAAAGGGACACTACCACTTACATAAGCTATAACTATTTTTTTTTTATCTCCCGTTTCCATATTGTGGATTTTTCCAATGATGCAACATTTACCAAAATTTGTGCAAAAGTTTTCCTTTGTGGCTCTGCCTCATCCTGTACAGTATTTAACAGTTAATGAGGAGGAGAAGGGAATGTTTAGATAAGGCTATTGTGCTCTCCAAGCTACTCGCGATAAGGGATGGCAGATGAATAAGATAAGACAGGGAGCTTAAAAGACTTCTAATCTAACCCCTCTATTCTGTGGCCAAAGCCACACAGCAAGGAGCAAGTGATGGAAACATACTGTGGAGGGGACAGTTTTATAACACAAAAAGATCACAAAATGGATGCACCTAGTGACACATATAGTGTAAAATATTTTCTTAATTAAATTTACAAGAATAAAACAAAGCTTATGTTATCAGCAACATAAAATAAACACAATAAGAACATTTCATTTTTTGGAGGTAGTGGCCCCTTAAAGAGTGGATCCATAAAACGTAAAGGCTCAAGCGTGAATATGAACGGCTCTAGCTGGAAGAGGGCCCTAGGTCTTATTGTTGTAGCTCACCACGTGTACAGATATCACTCTACAATCCATTGTTAAAGCTCTTCGTATATTTGGATGATCTTCGGATGCCCCAGGCTATGCATATGGAAGGACTGTGTGCTATCTTGATCTGTAACAGATTCTAGTTGTTTGCAGATGTTTCCAGAAACTTAGGTCAAAATAGCCAAACCAGAAAAATTCTCCCATTCATCTCACTTTCCAAATCGGCTATTTTGACCTAGAATTTTCCAGCCATTCTCCTGCTTTTCACCGCTCTCTGAATAACCCTGTATGTGTGGAGAAAGATTTGTAATGAAACTATCAGGGTTATTCAGAGAGAGGTGAAAAGCAGGAGAATGACTGGAGAATGGAAAATTCTAGGTCAAAATAGCCGATTTGGAAAGTGAGATGAAAGGGAGAATTTTTCTGGTTTGGCTATTTTGATCTAGAATTTTCCATTCTCCAGTCATTCTCCTGCTTTTCAGCTCTCTCTGAATAACCCTGTATGTAATACTGTAACTTTTCTAGTTGTGGAGCTCTGTTATATGTGTGGTGAGTATGAGTGTGAGGTTAATGCTGTGGCGCTCCGTGATACACGAAGGCTGGGTTCACACCTAAGCGTTTTTAATACGCGCGTTAAATTTTTCACCGGCGTTTTCCTTGCGTTTCACGAGCGTTTTGCAAAAATGAAACGCACGTTGTACGCGCGTTTTGTGATTGACTACGGAGGTGTCCAATAGGAAATTTACTGTCTTAATTACGGAGGCGACCAATGAAAAAGACCTCCCTGTGCACGAGCCAAAGATGCAAAATGGAGATCTGCCCAAGACGCACCATTGCAACAATCGCAGCTTTATATCTGCGCTGGAGGAGGAGGCAGGCGATGGCCAGGCGACGCTACTGGGTGCATCCGACCATTGCAGACTGACAACGAGGTCAGGTCTGGGCGTTGTTTGCAACTCTGCGTGCACACGAGGAGAAGTTTATGCAATACACACGGTAAAGAGGTTAGTACATGTACCCTGCTTTTATTGTTGTTGTGTCCCATATGATTGATTTGCTATTAATTCCCCCTTTGTTTTTTTATTTTATTTTACTATAGTTTTGATGAGCTGCTGGACTTGATGTCCCCCACCTTGCAACGGCAGGACACCTTCATGTGCAGAACGCGCACGCGCAGTATGCGAAAACGGACGTTTTTGAATTTGAAAACGCGCAAACGCGCGTTCACGTCAATCTCTATGGCCACGAACGCGCTGATATCTGCACCAAAGAAGCTCCCGAACTTCTTTGTGCGTCGGCCGTTTATCAGCGCGTTCATGCGCGCTGAGAAACGGCCAGGTGTGATATGCCCACATAGGGAATAATGGTATTTCACTGTTTGAGCGTTTTACAGCGCGTAGGAACGCGCTGTAAAACGCTTGGGTGTGAACCCAGCCTTATACTACACTTATTGTTGTGGAGCTATATTATAATACTATACCAGAAATAGTCCTCCAGTTCTGAAGTAGTACCAATACAACTAACAAAAGAAGGACTCTGTCATGACTAACACATACACACCCTGTGCCTTTTTACATTACTCACTTAACCTTTTTAGTGTCTGATACCTGGACATAGGGTTTCCAATTACATGTTACAGAATGGTTGATGTATGTTACTTTTTGTATATTCTTTAAAACATGTTCTGTACAGCTATTGCATTTCAAACAAATTCACTCCAAAATCAATGACACCTATTTATCAGTATCCCTATTCGCTCATACAGACTAAATTATAGTGATTTCCTAATTATGAATGATATTAAAAACTCAAGATGGTCATGTACAAAGCTCTCCATAACTGTGTCCCTGTCTAACCGTGTCCCTCCATCCTGCCTCGACCACTTTGCTCTGCCAATGATCTGATGCTATCAGCTCCTCGTACCCGCACCACCACTCCTGCCTTCGGGACTTCTCCCGAGCTGCCCCCTTTCTATGGAACTCCCTCCCCCGCAACATCGGACTCTCCCCGTCTCTCCAGTCCTACAAGAAGTCTCTGAAAACACATTACTTTAGAGAAGTCTATCGGCTCACTCCATAGTCCCTCACTGTTCATTTCTTACGCCATCTTCCCACCCAGCCCACATGCGCCCTGTTACTTTGGGTCCACTGTTTACCCTCTCCTGGTGTGTCACCCCTCTCCTCTTAGATTAGAAGATCTCGAGCAGGGTCCTCTCTCCTACTGTTATGTGTGTTTTACTTTGTATGTATATTTTTTATTCTGTCTCACCCTTTGTACAACGCCATGGAACTTGTTAGCGCTTTATAAATACTTGTTACTGTAAGACCTGTTCTTTGTCAGTAACAGGTAGGTAATAAGGGACAATATCGGAGCAAGCCTAAGGCTAGGGTCAAATGAACGCATTATTTGCAGCGACCGTCAAAAAGTGCGTCCGAAGGCATTGACGTATTTTTTCACGGAATGAGCGAAATCGGTCATACGATGCGCATTTTCGTGCGTGATTGGTTACGGATCCAAACCAGGAAACTTTGGGTGTCTGGACGTTATGTTGGCCGGACATGAGCAGCGTCTGACATCTCCTAATCACGCACACACGCCGCAGCGCACTCTGTACGTCCGTACTAGCGGTTCTGCTTTCTCGAAAAAATGCGTTCATTTACCACTTGCGTTGCGTGGCCGGACTCTCGTGCGGCCGTACTTCGTATATTGGCCGTCATTTGCTGCTACTGCGGCCGTGATTAAGTGCACCTAAACGCACGTTAAAAATGCGCTAGTCTGACCCCAGCCTTAAACCCTTAGCATCTTTCTGTTACCATCCTACTATTCCATCTCAGCCACTGTATTAGCGGCTCCAGTCAGAAAATTTGGGAGTCGTAACAAGATACTGGCAGTAATGACACTGTAGATATCAACGCCTGATGTCCAGTGGACTCGATAAGGCCTATTGTTATTATTATCCTTTATTTATATAGCGCCACAAATTCCGCAGCGCTTTACAAGATCAGTGTACATGAAGTTGATACATTAGAATACCACACATGGATGATGACCTGATTCAGGGGGACCCTATTCCCAAGGGAACTTACAATCTATGAGATGTACAAGTATTTTGTGAGGTTGACGCATCCATATCGTTAGGTGTCTTGACCAAGGACACTGGTGGTGTCTTCTGAGTGGGATCGAATAGTCTTTCCATGATTGTAGAGCAGCGACCTGGTGGTTAGGTTGAACCCGCTTCCTGTAAAGTCGAGACTTGCTTCTCCACAGTTGTATTGGAGGGATGTGCTGAACGGGATTTTAACTTGCTTCTCCACATTCGAAGGGTAGAGGCTTACCACTGGACTCCACAGCCGATATTGTGTGGTAGGCAAGTATGTACCGTTAGGTGTTTTGCCCAAGGACACTTACTGGAGAGGTGCTCAGGCCAGGATTCAAACCTGGGTCTCCACGGTTATAGAGCAGTGATGTTACCTCTACTCCACCCAGCCGGTGAGTTTGGACGAGCTTCCGCTGCTGCTGCAGAAGGACACTGGGAAATATTTGCACCTAGTGTACCATTGCTCTTAGCCAGAGGACGTAAAGGAACGCTCTGCCTTCGGCACTGTGGGAACGGGGAAAATATAGAATTCTATTTTTCAGTGTTACTGTTACACACACCAGGCTCTGAGAAACTGTATTCATTCAGGAACACATCTCCAGCAAAGAACAGTGAGCTACCATGGAATAGCTTGCTGTACTATTATTAATGGCTACTACACAAAGTAGCACATAAAATAAGCTATAAGGAGACTCTTATTGTGAAAATATGTCAAACGTGAAGATTAACTCTGAAGATGCCAGTTTCTAGGACACTGCCAGGCCTGGCTTTTTGATGGGAAGTGACAGGTAAGAGACAGACCATATGTTCACATACCAAGTTTTAAAAATAAAGTCATTAACATTCAGTTTTATGTACGTATGAATACACCGCTAAATGCGGGCCCTTGGCCGCCCAAATAAGATAATCATGTTGCTGCTCTATTACAATTACAGGCTCTGGATTACAGGGCTCGCTCAAGGTGTGAGTAGTGAGTGTACACAATGACTGTGTGAAAGAATTTCATAGCTCCTGTCACTGAGACACATGAGAAGGAATGCTGAACCTCTCTATACCACGTCTACAATTAGTTTCGTGACGTAGGTCTTATCTGGTTTATGACGACCTGTTGTGCAAGAAGAGGATTTTTTCCCTTTCATTTCTCTTCTGTCTAAACTAGACTAACATAAAAGAAATGTGTTCAAATATATTCGGACGTTTGTGAATGAGAATTACATAGCCCATTAAGTTTGCTGCCTATGGGGTGGTGATGCAGTGGGCTCTGAATTAGCTCCCTGGTAATGCAGGGAGCTCTGTATGAGCTCCCTGGTGATGCAGGGAGCTCTGTATGAGCTCCCTGGTGATGCAGGGAGCTCTGTATGAGCTCCCTGGTGATGCAGTGGGCTCCGAAGGAGCTCCCTGGTGATGCAGTGGGCTCCGAAGGAGCTCCCTGGTGATGCAGTGGGCTCCGAAGGAGCTCCCTGGTGATGCAGTGGGCTCTGTATGAGCTCACAATTGCTAAAGACAAAGGGTATTATTCAAAGAAGTTTGGAGCTTGGTAACACAAATACAGTTCACACTAGAAAACCTAATATCCTCTGGTTTACTGCGGGTATGGTTATGTGTAATCTCCATCACACATTTTGCAGGAGCTCTGTGGGTTTTTGGAAAATTATCATAATCGTCCCTTTTTCCACAGTCCTATACTTTGTCTCCAGCCTCGCTGGTCAGGTGAACTAGAATGTCACATTGCTATTTTATTGTATTTACTATACTGCTATTAGAATACGACACAGAGTTATATTGGGGAGACTATATAGACCATATTCTATTGAGCACTTTGGGGTGTGGTGTGTGTGTACTGTTTCCTAGGAATGCAGTAAAAAAGATCAAACACCGCTTCTGAATAAAGAGCTATGACAATAGAAAATGAAAGGTTGAACAATTTTTTTATTGGAGCAGTCGGCCAATGTCCTGATGCCATAACCCTTATCCAAAAGATGACAGCTAATCTCCTGATTGGGGGGCGGCGGGGTTGGCACTCACCATCAGACCTCACCATCAAGCATGTGTCCCAAAAGGTATAAAAATTAACAGAAATAGCAATTGACTACATTATCAAGACCAGATACTGCAAAATATGGAAATATCTTTACAGCTCTCACCATGCTAAAATAAAAACCTTTCAGTTATTCCCTATGTCAGAAATATTTTACCCTCTGGCCTCTATAGACAACACCCCATGCTAAAAAAAAAATCACAATACCCATGTGTTCATGCTGTAAGTATGCCTACACAAGCCACCTTTAACAGTGTGTGTGCTTTGGAGTGCCACTCCCATCACTATCAGATCCAGCAACCTTGACACAACCAGCATCAAGGTAATGAATGTGTGGCTGAAACACTATACTGCCCCCAATATGACACCATGGTCCCCTGGACTCTTCTTTCTGGTTCACTAGCAGTCTCATTTCTGGCAGTCTATAGCTCTCTGAAATGATTACCCTATAACTAGAAGCAGATGTGAGAGGCAGGAGAGGAGAGAGGGAGAGCAGTTTGGGGGTGGCTATCACAGGGGACAACCCAACTCCAGAGTGCCTCATTATTACCCAGGCAACAAAGGAGAAAACAAACACACGGTGATTACACATATACATAGTTATAAAGGGAGGGGAGAGACACAGGGGTGGGGGAGGATGAGTGTCAAGAGACAGAGAGGTGTGCCCATTATAAGAGGAGGGGACAGAGACAGGCGGGACAGAGACAGAGAGAGGGAGAGACAGGTGTGTCCTTAAGTCTGGGGAAGAGAGCTGGGGTGAGAGAGAGGAGAGGACGAGGCTACAGACAGGCTTCAAGGAGGAGATCACTACAGGGGACATCACAAGAGGTAAGGGGGCATCTCATCACGGGAGCTGGCACCGTGCCCTTACACAGCATGGGGACAGGGAGGATTGCAAGGCACAGAGGAAGACAGATACCTTGTATCAAGGTCCAGATCGGATGGAGGGGAGCCAGTAGTGGGTTAGAAGCAGGGTGAGAGGGAGTACTGGTTTGCGGGGGGGCTCTAAGTAGTAGGGGTGCACTGGGGTCTTGGGGAGGGCAAGAGAAGCAGATGATGTTGTGTGCAACAGAGTGACAGAGTACTACCATCTCCTTGTTCTCAGTCGTAGAGGCGAGCTGCACACAAGTCCTGCACGATGAGCTGGCTCCAAGAGGAATCAGAGGTTTACAAGATGCTGCAGGGGAACCAGGAGACCAAGGCTCCCCCAAGACAATCCAGCAGCTTCAGACTTCTGCAAGAGGCCCTGGAAGACAACCCAGAGGGTAATGCAAATCGACCATGTGGCTAGAGTCAGAAATGGACTGTGACAAGCATGGGATCAATGGGGACTGTGTGGCTGACATTGCAAACTCAGAGCACCATTAGCTCACATACACCCAGAGGACACTAACCCTATTGATCCATCACATGTGACCCTAGAAGCACCAGACCTCAGAAATTCCTGAAAAATATCAAGCTCGCACCCCATCCCAAAACCTAGAAATGATTAGGTTTCCTGGGTATGCACTCTTATGCACTTGAAGAGTGCTTCCCTGCACTCCAGGCTAGTCATTAGTAGGTAAGACTTTTTTTAGCATAAAAGCTCTACGCTGGGCAGGGAAGCATTTTTCTTGTGATGCTCGTGTCCTGGAAAACTCAGTGGATCAAGCAACTTTACCTGCCCTGCTCCATTCTGTAACAATGCCCCATAAATGACCAAAATAAAGTAAACGGGTGCCTTCTTCGCTTTGATGCCACCATTGGTGTTGCGTGCTTTCCCAGCAGGATCGTGCACATTTGCACAGTGGTTTGCAAAGTCTGGGAATTCTGTGAATTCTAAATTTCCTTGTGATAAAAGTCTTATCTGCCCGGCCCATCACAACATGTCGATTTATTAACGTTTCTCTGCTGAGCTGTAAAACAATAGCAGGCCCTGATAAGCGCCAATTAGCCACTATGGTGCTTAAAAATGTCCTTATTGCTAGAAAATGATTAATAGGCCTCTCTGGGCCCAGATTATCAATAGACAATCCGTCCTTTATAGTAGTACTGTTGACAGCGTGGAGAGTGGGATGGTTTAGCAACTAAATAGATCAACTGCAGTTCCAAAAAATATTTTAAAGGCTCTTAAACAGCTGCAAAAGTGCATTACAGGATGCAGCCACGTATTCAAATGTGTATATATATATATATGTGTGTGTGATTTACATTTCACACACACTTTCATGATGATTCGGTAACTAGAGAATAGATGAGATGCATATAGAGGAACAAAAACTTTAGATTTCCTGCCCACACCTCAGCGCTTCCTTTTCAATTTACAGCTTGCTTTCTAAGCACCGAATGTGGCTGTTTGCAGGCGCCGTGCGTGGCTGTTTGCAGGCGCCGTGCGTGGCTGTTTGCAGGCGCCGTGCGTGGCTGTTTGCAGGCGCCGTGCGTGGCTGTTTGCAGGCGCTGTACGTGGCTGTTTGCAGGTGCTGTATGTGACTAGACATTGTATGTCGCCTTTTGCAGGCGCCGTACTTGGCCTTTTGCAGGCGCTGTATGCTACTGTAGACGTTGTACATGGCTGTTTGCAGGTGCCGTATGTGACTGTAGACATTGTAGGTCGCCTTTTGCAGGCACCGTACGTGGCTGTTTGCAGGTGCTGTATGTGACCATTTGTAGATGTTGTACGTGGCTGTTTGCAGGTGCTGTATGTGACCGTTTGTAGACGTTGTACGTGGCTGTTTGCAGGTGCCGTACGTGGCTGTTTGCAGGTGCTGTATGTGACTGTAGACGTACGTGGCTGTGTGCAGCTAAACATGTCCAGAATCTGTGAGATATTTGGAGCTGCAGGGTTTTAATGTTCCAAGCACCAACACGTCAGCCATGTATAGAGCCAGCCAAAAAGGATATCTCCAGATACTGTAAAACTACAACTTCCTTCATGCTTTGCCGGCCTCATGTTTGAGGACATATCTTGGGAGTGGTAGTCCTAAATATCTCAGGATCTAGCATTTGGCAAGCCCTGTTATAAAGCATCATGCAAATAATAGCTGTTTTTACATACTGACCGATAAAAGTTTTTATTTATTTTGCAAAAACAAAAGATGAATTAAATTCCTGAGGCAGAATTCCACTTCCTGCATCACTTTCCACTAGTAGCATGTGGAGATTTGCCAGGAAATGCACAGGCTGCATATACCCATACAAGTGAATGCAAGTGTATCAGCACGCCTTTGGTAAAAACCAAAAGACACCACTTAGGCAAGTGAAAGTCCTGGGGTTATTTAACACAGATTGAGCAAACCGTATCCAAAATGCCTGGGACCAGAAGCGATTTGGATTTTTTTTTTTTTTTAAATATTTTGAAATAATTACTTCTAATTATGAAACATCTTAGGGTTGGGACCCAAGTCTAAACATGAAATTAATATGCTCCTTATACACATAAGCTTGAAGGGGATTGTAGAAAATGTTTTTAATATTTATTTTTTTCCCCCTTCATGCGTTCAGATGTGGTACTATTTTCCACTTAAGGTGTCAAGTCAGCGCTCAAAGTTTGGAACGTTTTTTGATAAGGGATACTCAACCTGTTCAAAGAATGAAGATTTTTAGCTAAAAGTGATGATTTGCAAGATTCTGCAATTTCTCGATTGTAGTCCCGAAACTTGGATCCCGGCAGTTCCCGCCCTTGTGAACAAATTCCTGTTTTTATTAATG
Organism: Leptobrachium leishanense; assembly: GCA_009667805.1. Taxonomy (NCBI): domain Eukaryota; kingdom Metazoa; phylum Chordata; class Amphibia; order Anura; family Megophryidae; genus Leptobrachium; species Leptobrachium leishanense. Next base: position 160,139,030 of record CM019065.1, read on the forward strand.
ATTTTAATACGGTTATAAAAGTTCCCCGTTTCATTCTGGATAGAATGATAGGAAAGCAACACTGTAATAATTACAGAGACTACCATGTCTTGCACAGGTCATCATATTTACATGGGGTCATCCTGTAATATAGGAGGATTACACTCGAACACAGCATAATATATGGTGACCAAGGACTTGAACACATGTATGGCCACACTCTCACATCGGGCACTATCATGTCCCTTGACCTAAAACGGAGATGCTAAGGGGGAAAACTTGTGCTTGTGGGGAGTGTTCGGCGGGTTTGCGGCGGCTTTTCCCTGCACTACGGCAGCCCTGTGGTGCTTGCTGAATACACCGCAGGGTCGCTGAAATGGGATCACCAAATCGCACCGTATTGAAGAGAACGAAAAGTCACCGAATGTGCAGGGACTTTGATTCTCTTTGAATAACCCTGATAATGTTACATGACTAAGGCTGCTGGCACACGAGCAGATTTTTTGCGTCTGTGCGTGCAATTTGCTGTCCGTCGTAGCTTTTTAATGGAGTCAATGAAGAACAACGCACGATGCACCTGCTCACTTGTTCACGCACAGCCTATGTGTATTGCTACAGACGCGAAAATGGCAGGGACATGAAAAAGCTAGGCGGACGCAGGAACTACGTGCTGCTTCCTGTGGGCGTGAATATTTGCGCAAGATCGAAGGCCTTCTGTCTTATTTTAATTGTCCGTAATAACTTACTGATCAGTTGAACACTATCTCCCATCAAAATCCCATCTTTCACGCAGTACACACAATATCTTCCGTCAAAAAAATGCGTCCATAATGGACGCAGTACCTGTACGCTCGTGTGCCAGCAGCCTTAAGGCTAGGGTCAGACTGAGGCAGTGCGAACGCGCGTTCTGGCGCACATAATCACGGCCGCACTAGCAGCAGATGACGGGCAATGACAGCCAATATACGAAGTACGGTCGCACAAAAGTCGGCCGCGCAACGCAAGTGGAAAATGAACGCATTTTTTCGAGAACGTTAAACCGCTGGTACTGACGTACAGAGTGCGCTGCGGCCGCATAGCAGCGTGTGTGCGTGATTAGGAGACGTCAGACGCTGCTAGTGTGCGGCCAACATAACGTTCAAACAGCCGGATTTCCCTAGACTTCTTTTCACCCCATCGTCATGAAATACGTCCAGAATTGCGCATCGTCTGACCACTTAAGCGTATTCCGTGAAAAAATGCGTGCGCACGCATCGACGTACATTTTGACGGTGGCCGCAGAAAATGCGCTCATCTGTCCCTAGCCTAAACAGACACAAAGAATGGACGTCTAGGACTCAACCATAAAGCAGTCCACTACGACTAGAGATTGATCTAAACATCAGACATTGACAGGCATGTACTGGTCATTGATACTACAGGGAGATGCTCAGTGGGCCAGAGTGAATACTGGATGGCTGCAGAAGACATGTAGGGAACATCATAGGGATTCTCTGCAGAATGCGGACAAAGTCCCCCACATGTCATGGGTTCCCCGCAGCCTTGGGGCACACCTCTGGGGGGGGGGGGAATCCCACTGTGGTCTGACTTCCTGGATGTCAGACCACACCTTGGGTCCTCTGCCCACTGACATCATAATGCATGTGCGGGATGACGTCAGAAAGGGACTTCCCCCTGGCCAGGAGGGAATTCCCTATGCAAGAGATACAGAGGTCCTTTGCAAAAAAAGCACATAATGTCACCGCCTTTAGAAATGAGAAAAAAATTTAGTTTTTGCATGTAATCATTTTTTCTTTTATTTGCAACTCAGCAGGACATAAAGTAATCATAGTTGCCAGAGGAATATTTCCTCTCTTTCCTTTCTAATGATACCAAACATTACCATATAATGCCCTCCCCCCACAAACATAAAATCTAGAAAAAAAAATAAATGTATTTATTATTTTTTGTGTGTGTTTGCGTAATTAAAGCTAAGGTCAGACGAACGCATTTTTCGCATCTTCCGTAAAAAATTGCGTCCGAACGCATTGACGTATTTTTTCACGGAAGACGCGAAAGCGGTCATACGATGCGCATTTTCGTGCATGATTTTTGACGGAGCTATTAAAAACAAATGGATGTGATGTTGGCCGGACATGTGCAACGTCTGACGTCTCCTAATCACGCACACACGCCGCTATGCCGACTCAGCGCACTCTGTACGTCAGTAATAGCGATTCTGCGTTCGTTTGCGTTGCGCGGCCGTACTTCGTATATTGGACGTCATTTGCTGATACTACGGCCGTAATAAAGTGCGGCTGCATGCACGTTCGCACTGCGTTCGTCTGACCCAAGCCTAAAGTCCAGGGCTGTTTTTTTTTTTGTCAGCCCTGGACATGGATCAGACCTCTAGGACTTTGTGCGGACATTGATTTGTTATGTTTTATTTCTGCTATAACAGAGCCCCGAGCCTGGCTACCCCAATGTGACTTCTCCTTGTAACCCCTCTATAAAAAGCATTTTCTGTGTTTCAGGCATTACCACATTACCCACCAGACTAACACCTAATGTTCAAAAGCCCATCGTAAGCAGTCCACCCCCTGTACTGCGTCAGTGTGAGAAGTGTCACTCAGGCATCAGGTCAGTGTGTGATATGTATTTATACATCTTGTGTAGCTCTAGAAAAAGAAAAAAAAACGAAAGCTTCTGTGTATGTGGCCTGTTGTTGCATTGCATGGGTGCTTAGATCTTCAGGATTGCCGATACTGGGCCCGATTACATTCTTCACGCAAAAATGGTCGCGCAACGCGTTAACGTTTAATGCTGGGTGCACAAATCAACGCACGTAAATCAACGCTGGAATTACAATCCTCACGCATTTTTTCCATCCGTCGAGTAATAACGCGCATAAAATGGATGCGAAAAAACACACGCGCAGCAACTTTGCGCGCAGAAATCAGTGTGCGGACTGTTTTTTTCACACGATTCAGCCAATCAGAATTAAGAACCACAATTGTCTCCCGTTTAGTTTTTGCACCTGTCAAAGTCAATCTGCGCATATATGCTGCATCAATAAAAAATGCACACACAACTTATTGGTTTGGTATGTGTAGAATGTGTAACTATACTTTGCTGCACATTTTTTTTGGGCTGGTGTATTTGGGTTCGGCCAGGTTGATAGAATTTGCCTTTAACACCAGCTTATAGGAGTTGCTAAAATTATGTGCACAAAGGCTGTGCGTTACAAACTGCGCATAGATTGTAATACCATCCGTGTACCAGCGCACAAGCGCATTTGCTCTCACAATGTTAAGTATAGGACGCGCGACATACAGTAAGCTCACGCAGGGTTCACCCGCGGTAGATATATACGCGCGTTTGTTGTGCCGACATTGTAATACAACGTTCAACGCAAAGGGTTTTTTGCCCCTCCCTGTAATGCGTTTTTGTGCCGGCGCAAATGTATGCTTGAAGATTGTAATAGGGCCCTCTGTGTTTACATGGGCATTACTCTACACATTGTAAGAGGGCAACACCCAATACTACAGCGTTTACAATATAGGGACTACATTCCAAGCAGGGGTGGACTAACCAATAGGGCACTGCTCGAGGGCCCTGGCCTAGGAGGGGGCCCCATGAAGGCCCCCTAAGGCTTGGTCAGGCCTTACCTTTCAGTGGGTACCCACGCCACCACAGATAAAAATCATGTGGAATTAGTATCAGCGACCACCTTTATATGTATCTGCCCCACTGTATTTCACCATAGCAGTTCCAATATTGCAGAGAGTAAGCAGTGACTATATTTTCATATTGAAAATGGAAAGGAGAGATTAATTCTGTAATTAATCATTGGACATATGAGTGGGCAGCGTTTCCATGTGGACATGTGCAAAAGGGGGCCCCATGGCTTCCTATTGCCCAGGGGCCCCAGGAGTTGCCAGTCCGCCTCTGATTCCTAGTCCGATGTAAACTTACCTTAGACATTAAAATCTCTGTGGTTGGCAAGCTTACAACAACGCTGCTTAAATTTACACTAGACTCCGATTCTATTCCTAGATTAGGAATGAAGTGTGCATCTCGTGGGATGGTTGACTTCACAGGGTTGTTGCTTAATTAGTGAAAATACCTCTTTTCAGTGTGTGTAGCACTCTACATGGTTCATTGTGACATACGTTGAACTTACTATAAGGCTCACAATGGCAAACAAATGTTATTCAGCTAATGAGAAATAATTTGTGTGTGACATAATGCATCACAGTGAAAAGACCCATCTGATGTACAACTATGGTGTATTCTATTGAAAGTGACACTGTATGACATGTGGTGTTCTACTGAAAGGGACACAGTATGCGTGAGACATGGTGGCTGACGGTGAGAGGCTTACTATGGTCAGTGTGTTTTGATGATCCATTTCTGTTTTGGTTACACCCGTTTCTTTGCATTGCACAGTGGCGTGTCCGTTCGGATCACAGAAGGAAGGTTTCGTCACCCGACATGCTACGTCTGTGAAGACTGCGGACTCAACTTGAAAATGAGAGGACACTTTTGGGCAGGGGATGCACTGGTGTGTGAAAAACATGCTCGAGAGCGCCACAACAGAGTGTCCCCACGTACCTGAGGAAGCACCTAGAGACATTATATGTACGTTCTGTGGGTTTCGCAAACCCGTTCTATTAGAACATTGCAGTCCATTACATTATGTAACAGGAACAGCACAATCCACCACTGCTTTATCACTCATGTGCCTTGTATCTGCAGGGAGGTTGGCCAGGTAATATCTGTATCACAACGACAGGATGTGGTGTGCTCGTTCCCCATTTGCAGCATCAAGAGGAAGATGTATACTGGAGGTGTTACTGTAAAATAGTAGAGCTGCATCTGTTCAATATCTAAAGCTTATCGACTGTATCACGTCTATTAGAATACATTCTGTCATTTTGATACAGACACCTCAATCCATCTCCTAAAGCAGTCGGGGATCGTTCTATCCAATGCATTGGTAATCTTGTTGCTTAAACAAAGGATCACTACGGTGTAACAATATGGTGTAAAGATGCGTGGAATGGATTCTCTCCAGAGGAGGTGCGGACTGGTGATAACCACAACACAAGAACTAACATCCAAAGACCTATCTGTATGTATTGCAGATGAATGTGTAGGCTATATGAGCTGGCACCCACAACTTCCTTCCATCTTCTGTGTCTTGCATACTATTATTAATGTTCCCCGGATGCTGGAGTCCGTTACTCCCTAGATCTTTTTTTTTTTATCTTCACCTATCTGTATGAACGTTTCTTACCAGGAGACATCTCTCCCCCCGCCCCCATCAAGACAAACCTTTTATAGTAACTTTTGGACAGATTACATAAAACACACGTGTTGTCTACATGTGGCCAAGCCAAAAACTCCTTTTATCTCTTCCTCAACGGCCTTATTTCATTCCAGTCATTTCTACATTTTCAGAAAAGCAGGGAGCTCTGCATGACCCTGTTGCAGATGCCGTGGTGTGTATGTCCATACATATTTTATATGCTATTAAACTAAGCCATGTACAGTCTTCTTCGCATATGTGTTCATTCGGCAGATCCTAGAAAGGAGATGTACACCAGAGGCTCTTTCATAGGATGACATCTGGAAAGGATACGTGTCAGTCCACACAGGGTTATTAGAAGTCCTTGTGCAACATTAACCTTGTCACACGTCAGGGAAATCAGTTCTCAATCACCTGTAAAGCCAAAGCCATTTGTTTTTTAAGCAAGTTCTTTTCACAAGGTTGTGAGTGTGTGACTGGTTATAAAAATGACACTGCTTTAAAAAAATGGTCTTAATAAGAAGATAAAATTGAAGGATAATTAGATAAATCTTAACATTAAAAAAGTGGTTTTTATACATTAGAAGCGGGGTGGTGGATGTCAGGCTCTCTGTAACCTCAGTCAGTCAGAAAACCTTAACACAAAGCATAACTAGTTCAGTTAATTTTCACTTATTCATGGAATTTCTATTCAGAGGTGATGGTGTATGTGCTAGGAATATAATGCTAGGGTTATAAACCAGTAAATATTAGGGATGTACCGAAATGAAAATTTGGGACCGAAACTGATAACCCCATTATCGGCAGAATCCATCAGTGGCCGAAATTCCGGTGCATCCCTGTTAAATATATTATCAATTAACCCTTTGCTCAATTTCGTGGCTTTCCCCTGTCATCTGCAGTAGACAATAGGTGAGAATGATTTGGCCGCCAAGATTGTTCTGGGTGTTTCAGGATAAAGCATTGAGGTTTGCTTACTTGCCATTGCTTAGGAATGCAGCTTGTTCTAGTGCTGAGGTTTCAATCATCAAGACCGGGTGGGGTGGCAGAGGCCCAAACCAAAATGTAGTCCAGAAACATAAGGAAAAAAAAAAAAAGTTTTGTGGTAGGCCCATGTCCTGAAAGGAAAAAAAGAATGAAATGTTTGGCTGAGGAGAAATATCTAAAATTGAGTAAAGTTTCAAGAAATTACCTAAATTATCAATGAATATTAATATGCATACACTATATATAATTTTGGACTTTGGTCATTAACACATGTGTATCCTATGGAGGCACCATTATGGTAGGGTGATGGGAATAAGATCCCAAAATTGGAACACAATGCTGAAACTTTTTCTAAATGAGAAGGTCATCTATAGAGGAGGAATTCTATAAACAATTATGTCGGCTTTTCTTGTTATTTTGGGAGAGGTAAACAAACTTGTTTTCAAAGACGCAATGTCTGGGTCATTTCACTGAATGATATTCGGATGTTGCACATCTGTATTGCTGAGTCTATTTCTGGGGATTTCAGCAGATATTCTGCTCTTACAAAAGGAAGATAACAAGCTCGAGCATGCAATGCATGTATAGTTCTTAACAGGTGGGGCCCTCAAGGCTTTACTGCTGTATCATTAATTATGTATGTCAGGATACAGCCATTAATTAACCCTTCCATGAAATGTCACGTCACAGATTTGTGAGCCTTGTCTGTTGACAAATCCTTAAATGAGCCATAATTACTTTTTTCCCAGTCGTCTAGGAATCCACACACATAGATCTGTATATTGTATTTTTATATTACTGTGGAATTTCGGTTTCTTGCAGTAGGTAAAGGTCATAGTTTGTCACCTTTTTGTTGGTAAATGAACCCAGTAGTATGGTGACCAGATTTTTTAAAATGAATTCCGGGTCTTTTTATTTTTTTTATTGGCAAATGGTGAACAAACTATTTTATTAGCATATTTTCCTCATATTATATATGCAGTAGTAAACCAGTAATTTCATAATAAATGGTTATATATTTTTTTACTATTTAAAAAATTTACCTCTCTGTCAGAAACTAGCAGCAGATTCTCCCTCTTATCGGTAAATTTGAAACTAGGGATTATGGGATATGGGATGGGCAGCTGACTCCTCTGCAGCATTTTATTGGACAGTTTGACCAATGGTGCTTTCCCATTGATCCAAACATCCAGACTCGCTCAATTTAGCGGGCTGTAACACAGCCTGTCAGAAGCGGCAATTAGCATAGTGAGAGCCACGCAAACTGCGCAGCCGGTTTACCCGATACGCTAATAGCGTATCTTCTCAGAAGCTGCATATACAGCGCTCGCCGGTTTTAACGTAACAAGCACACGCTGTATGCAGCTACTGACAGTGTGGGAGGCTGCGCTCGTCAGTGGATTCAGGGATCAGGTGAGTTTTAAAAATAAAGGGCTCTATTAACTTCTTCGCGCAAATGTTAACGCGTACGCAAAAACGCATTAACGTGAGGGGAAAAAACCTTTGCGCAGAATGTCGTATTACAATGTCCGCGCAAAAAATGTGTGTTAACCTCTACCACTGGTGAACCTGCGCGAACCCTTTGCGAGCGTAATGTACGTTGCCGTCCTATACTTAACATTGTGAGCGAAAATGCGTGTGTTCGCTGGTACGCGGATGGTATTATAATGTACGCGCAAAATTTAACGCACGTTTGCATGCATAATTTTAACGTCTTTTAAAAGCTGGTGTTAATGGCAAATCTGAACGTCCTGGGCAAAACCAAATACACCAGCCTGAAAAAAAATACAGCAAAGTATAGTTACACATTCTACACATACCCAACAATAAAATTAAGCTGTGCGTGTTTAGTATTGTTTAATTCTGATTGCACACCGATTTCTGCGTGCAACGTTAATGCGCGCGTGTTTTTGCGCGTCCTTTTATGCGCGTTATTTTTTGACGGATGAAAAAATGCGCACGGATTGTAATACCACCGTTATTTTCCGCGCGTTAACTTTTAACGATGTGCGCAAAAAAAAATGCGCGAAGACGTTAATAGAGCCCAAAATATTTAAATTCTGGGGACGGTCTCCTCAATCCAGGGACTGTCCCCAGAAATCGTGGACAAATGGTCATCCTACCCAGTAGTCTTTACCTTAAGTTCATTTTGTTATGTCGGCCTAGTTTTATACTTGAAGCCTGTCCTGTCAGACCATTGCACTGAGGGATAAGCAACATACTTTTGGTCTGTAAACTGCATTTCAGTACCGAGGGGGAAAAATAGGTTATATATCACTTGTAGCGCCAAGGGTAGCCATCTTTGTGTTGGGGTGCGTGAGAAATAGACTCCGTCAGTATAGCATTTCTCTTCAGTGCACTAAAAATAATACAAAATAAGCCAAAGTCTAACATTTAATTTCCCCATGAAAGAGAAAAAAAACATTTGTTTGAGCCAATGCACATTTTGAAAAATGACTGACTGACAACAAGTGAGTATCCAAATCCAAAGTAAATACAGGCCTGAGCATGAGTGACTGTGCCATTAATATAGATTTTCTCATGTGCGCTAAAACATGAGGGGTACTCTGCTTATGAGCCCAGACCCTAGAAATTGCATAACTGCGTTATTGTGCCTTTTACACACTTGGAATACAATGTGCACTTGAAACTGGAAAGAAAACTAAAAATGAAAAAATAAATCAGATGGATAAATATGAAACTACTGGTTCCAGCCAAGATTAAAATGAAATAAAAAAAATGGCAAGTTCTGCAACAGCTCATAATCAAATACCAGCATTTAGAGAGTGGATTGATGGGGAGCAGAGGAATGTTTGCACACATGTGCTATTTTGTTTTATGGCGTTCTAGGGTCGGAGACCATTTAATGTTGACATATCTTGGAATTTAGTAGGTCAACGAACACACAACTAACCAGCCACGCTTCTTAGTCCCTGCTCAGAAAGTGACAGGCCTACCATTTTAAGTATGACAAATCAGATTTGTATTTGAACAGAGATCAAACCGTACTTGGCTGCATTCAATATTTGTGTTAGATCCCTTGTGATTAGAAGAAAATGTTAAACATGCAGGAATACATTTTTGTTCCCTAGATGCCTTAAAAGTGCTCAAAGTAGTGGTATTTAGGGAAAACAATCTCCAGTGACTTGTCTGGGTTGTGTAATTGTGCCTGGCTAAGTTCCATTGACTTTAGGGAGTCTTGTTCTCATTTAGCACTAAAAAATGTAAAGGTTTATTCACAAAGCACCGAAATTGCATGCAATTTCAGTGCTTTGCATTTTGGTGATTTCATATTGCCAAAAATACGGTGAATTCACCATTTAGCGAATGGTCACCGTATTTTGCCACATTTGAGTAGCCAAAGCAGTTATCGGACTGTTGTGAGAGATAAGACTAGAATGGATAACGGGACAAACATTTGCGTAACATTCCTAGACGAGACTGGACATTGACAGTTGTTAATGGTAACAGATTACAGTCTAAGGCTAGTGCAGGCGCACTTAATCACGGCCGTAGTAGCAGCAAGTGCCAGGCAATGACGGCCAATATACGAAGTACGGTCGCACAAAAGTCCGGCTGCGCAACGCAAGTGGAAAATGAACGCATTTTGTCGAGAACGTAAAACCACTAGTACGGTTGTACAGAGTGCGCTGCGTCCGCTAGCGGCGTGTGTGCGTGAATTGGAGATGTCAGACACTGCTAATGTCCGGCTAACATAACGTCCAGATGCACAAAGTGTTTTATTGATGATCCGTACAAAATCACGGACGGAAAATGCGCATCGTATGACCGCTCTCGCGTACTCCGTGAAAAAATGCGTCCATTCGTTCGAACGCACTTTTTCACAGACAACGTGAAAATGCGTTTGTCTGACCCTAGCCTTAAACAGCAGATAATGGGGCAATGTTTGCCTGACAAAGCAGATTAACAAACTATTCAATATAAACAGATATTAACACCTGTTTAAAGCTGTCGTCCTGAAACACTGAACATAAGGACATTTCACCGGAATGTCGGTGCAGTTTGGCATTCTGTGGATAGAAGACACAATAGTCTTTTATGGGCCAATTTCAGTGCCGCCAAATTACAGCAGACTGCACCGTAATTTGCTGTCAATTCACCAGTATTTGGCGAATTGCCAGTTTAGTGAATAGACAAACTGCCCCGAAATTGTACCGAACGGTTCCGATAGATGTTAATCGTACAGTGACAGTGACCACAACCCCATAGGTCGAGATACTCCTGTGAAACAACTGTGGTGGGCTAAATACCAAGACAAAATAAGGCACTGTCATTCGTAGGAAACAGATTAAACTCATGAGTTTTGTTACCTTTCTCACATGCAAAACCTTACTCTAAGCTTTGATACCATTATACACAACACATATTATGCCGTTTTATTGCTGTAGAGCTCTGTTATATACTCATACACTGATCAAAAGGTTGATCTCACATCCTTATAAAGGTTTGACACAGAGGCGTAACTAGAAACCTCAGTGCCCAGGTGCTGGATTCCATGAAGCCCCCCCCCACCCTTGGCAAAAACATATCCCCCCCATCATCTTCATGCACTGGACCCCTCCAGGTCCACAATGTTGACTGCAGACCTTCAGTGTCCCTTTTTTTCCCCCCAGGTCCACTAAGACCACTTCAGACCATCCCATTTTTTTTTTTTTTTTTTTAAATTTACAATTTTTATTTTGTAAAGATGTCATCATACAAACGAGCATAAAGTGAGGGCCTCGTGGGGTCACACATAATCATCTAGAATAACTCCGCTTAAGAGATACAACAAATAAAAATAAGAAAGCCAAGGGGTAGGACAGCAAAATAAAAAAGTCAAAAATTTCCTCGAACACAGGGCCTAAATATATCAGCAGCAAGACATTGTATAGTTAAGAAAAACGAAAATCCTCTTCGGACAGCAGATAAACAGCTCAGCGGGTAAAAATAAAAAGAACAAACAAGGGGGGGTGTCTCAAAAAAAACCATTCTGAAGTCAAAGAGATGGGGGGATTCAGCAAAAAGGTTAGCAAAAAGTGTCTCTGGTCAAAAAATTAGAAAAAAATGGGGTCAACAGTAACATAAGGCTTCTCACAGGAAGAAAAGAAGGGGCCGCCTCAGCCAGCGTCTGGAAAGGGCAGCAGGCGCGATACAGGCAGGGCAATGGAGGTTAGGCCAGGCCAGTCAGCGAACCCAGACCCGGTGTGGAAGATAAAGGCCAGCAGGACATACAGGCCCCCAGCCACCCATCACCTTCTCCAGGAGCTAGGACCGCTGACGGCATCAAAATGAAAGACGGCAAGGACAGCCTCCATGAGGTCTGCCGCGGTCTCCGCTCAGCCGATGCGGGGGTGGTCACAGAACGCTGCATGGGATCCACTGCTTCCTCGCCGGAACTTTCAGGCAGCCATACTTCTCCATCGAACCCCTCCGGGGTTGCGGTTTCCACTTGACGCCAAACACCTCTGGTGAGTATGCTCTCCTCATCCCCCGACAGCAGCATCAGGCACTCATCCGGGCCCCGCATCACAGCCACCCCGCACGCTCAGTCGACGGCTGAGCCTCACAGCCAGCAGCGGGAGATGTGGGCCCACCATCTTCACAGCCAGTCTCAAAGTCCCTCTCGGGGAGCAAAGACTTTAAAGAGGCAGTCGAGTAGCAGTGGGGGGCTGCCAGTAACTAGGCCGCAAGATGGCCACTGGCAAAATATCTCGGGTAAGAACAGCGTCGAGGGCGCGAGTCTCTGGTCCGGAGGGGGGAACTTAACAGGCTCGGGACTTAATCACCCTATGGCCTGCCACAGAGGAACCACTGCGTGGAAAATTTAGCAGAAAAATCCGGCCCAAAACCCCCTTTGCAAGGAAGTTTGATGCTGAGCTCCGCCAGACGCGTCTTCTCCCCTCCGCGGTCAGCCACGCCCCCCCAGTCCATCCCATTTTTAATGTAATGTGCACCACGTAGATCTCAGAGCTCCATAACAATAAAACGCACAGTAATGCGTGCTGTGTATGAGCGAATCAGAGGTGAGGCCCTGGCCCTTGCCAAGCTGTCCAAGTGAGGTTGCAGCCAGCTGTGTGCGGGCACCCCCAAACTCAGGGGCCCGGTTGCAATGGCACTCTCTGCACCCCTGGTAGTTACGCCCCTGGTTTAACACCAAGAAGGTTGTCCCTGGTTCCGATTTTTGAACAAATTATTCTATCAGAGATATTGGCTTGCAGGAGAAACAGTGTTGTGGACATAGGCGTGTGCAGGCTTGTGCCTGGTGTGCCCAGGTACACCCTAATGTTGGGTGAAGAGGTCCTCTTTCACCCCTTACATTGACATTTTAGATGTCACTTATCTGGTTTGTGATGGATAACAGAAACTCTGACTGTATCTCTGATAACAGGATTGTTATTTCTAATGGAAAATGTGCATTTTGGGCAAACTCTTAACATAAGTTTTCAATTAATAAATGTTCAATGGGTGTACAACGTAATGTAACAGACTGTGCACGCCAGCGGTTGTGAATTTAGAATATACTTCTCAGCCATGGCCATGCTGTTTAAGAATACAGTCACTGGATTCCGCGGGAGACATGGGGACTGAGAATTCATGAAGTAAATATCCTGTGGCAGCACTGGCAGGACATGCCAAGCACGCAAAACTCTGAATGCTCTTTAACCCCTTCACAAAGAAAGATCCTGTTAGAAACAAAGACGGACTCCAATTTGGCTCCATCTAGCTACGAACCAGTGGCACAAGACCTGGACTTCCATAAGAAATCTGACTTTGAAAATTAACCAAGGAAAATCTCTGCTTTTTTTTTTTTATGTCCTCTAACAAAAAGCATTTTCTGAAATATTTGCTGGAGGGCTTTACGCATTTTCATCTTAATAAAAGGGGTGGATGGCACAGATTCTCAAAGGACATTTCATACATAATTAAACGTCATGTCAATTAGCGCTCTGTGTTTTCAAGTTTAGACCAGCCGATAACAGAAGTCGCACATATTTCAAGATTAACGGACTTGTTATGCAGACAGGAAATTTGGAAGGAAATAAAGGCTTTTAAAACATCTCCTATAAAGGAAAAGAAATGGCGGCACGGAATAAAAAAACTCTTGTTTCATTCAAAATAGTCTTAAAACACAAAAAGGCACTTGAACTTATTACACGTCTTTATTCACGTATATATTCTGCAGTAGTTGGTTGGCAGAGAAGGACAGACATCATTTTTTTACCAGGATAAAAAAAAATAGGAGCAGAGGTAGTCATGTATCACCCTGGCCATTTATCATTCACATTACATATTTCTAGATTTTAATTTACAAATTTGGAATCCACATTTTCACTTCTTTCCTAAAATTCCCCAAACAATAGAGGATTTAATGGAGAGAATAGCAAGATGTCTGTTATAATGTCTTTTCTCTGAGAAATATATATTTAGATTTTTTTTTTTAAATGTTCAAAATAAGGAGTTTTTTTTTTATCCATTTCCTTGATTCTATCCAGTGACAGACCCTTTCTAGTTGGGAATTTCAGTTTGAGAATATCTAGAACATAAACCCTCTGAAGTTTCACTTTCTTGATTATAAGCAGCTTTGAAACCCTGCCTGGTGGGAGTCGAATTCATAATGCTCGAGAGTCAACATTCTTTCGGTCTATTTCTCCATTTGATGTGCTTAGGAGCACGCAGATTGGTGGTACCTTCCACACATGTCATGTCCCAGTCTGTTAGACATTATAAATAAATGCCAAAAAAAGCTGGAAGAAGGCAAAATCAGTCAATAGCCAAATAAATCACTGCAATAAACTGACATTTTTGCTATTTGATGGATGGATGGGGGAACGCCTGTAGCTCATGATTGTTTTCTTTTTTTAACATGGTCCATATCATTACAGGTATGTAAAAAGCACGGCAGCAGGAGAAAGCTGGTAGTGATCCATGGCCACAATTTCTCTTTAAAGTAACATGGTGGTCATGCCCAACACAAGTTGCATTCATTTTTTTTTTTTTGAGAAAGGATTTTACCAGGAAGGATACATTGAGATTTCTCTCGTTTTCAAGTATGTCCTGGGTGGCGAGAGTCACGACAACTACGCGTGCTGCTGTGAAAGACGCCGGGTTAAGCCGCTCACAATCTGTCTATCCTAGACCCAGGTAATGACTGCGTGGACAACAATCCCTGCTCGCTCGCTTACCTATCCATCCCCGCACACTTTCTCTCGCAACAGGTACGTAGAGAGTGATAAAATGGTCCCAGGATTGCAACGCAGTACCAGTCTTCTCTTGAATCGGGTAGTGACTACGTTTCCCACAATCCCTGGGCCCGCTTTCTTTTTCTATTAGTTACGCTGCCAGCAGTTCCCCTGAACACTACGCGTGTTGCGGCGAAGGACGCAGGGCTAAGCAACCCACTATCTGTCTATCCTAGACCCAGATAATGACTGCGTGGACAACAATCCGCCGCTCGCTTACCCAACCGTCCCCAGCGACTGCAACTCAATTTCGTAGCTACTCGAGGTTAAAACAACAAGCAATACTCCAGTCTCTTCAGTTAGCGTGGAGCGAATATCAGGCAGAAACAGAACTTAATAAGGGATATTTATTATGATAAAAAAAACAGTGCATTTTGTTACAGAAAAAATGGATATGATAAATCAATTACACACAAACAGCAAGAAAATAAAACGAGCAAACACTGAGCCTTACTTACACGTCAAATAAGCTAATCCTCGGCGACTCCTGGGGGGGGCTGGAGATGGACAGCATGGACAGATCCTCATGTAACATGAACCCCCTGTGATCAGTAAGAGCCACATGGCGTGCTCCAGAATATATAGAGTTTCCTGCCCCTTCCAAATATACCCACAAATGGCCCAGCCTCCTGCACTACATGTCCCAGCATGCCTTGTTCTGGGCACGCTCCGTACGTTTCTCCATTAATTTTTAATTGCCCAAAAACGTCAATCATTGCCACGAACCCCCTCTAGGGATCAAGGGATGTGCTTCCTTCTTTGAAGACATGACCACATACCTCTGTGTGCTGCGCGGTCTACAGCCGGGACTTGAAGGTGTGAATAGAGGACACAGGACTTCAATTTGCCCAAATGGGTAATTTCCACCCTGATCCTGTATCAAAGGAATCCCATTTCGTAGCAACTGGTTATATCCCTCCCAGGGGAAAAGAACCATTTTAATTACTTTCTAGCACATACGCAAAGGAGGTTGTGCACCAGGCAGCTGTGGAAAGTGGATACTTTGCATATATGATAGCCATAGAGATATAGATATACAGATAGATGGACACAGATCGATACTTATATACCTAGCACGATAGAAATACAGATCTAATCTGTCCCATCTCTAATCTGCCACAGCGAGTATGTACCGTTAGTTGTCTTGCCCAAGGACACTTACTGGAGATGTGATCTTGCCAGGATTCAAACCTGTGTCTCCACAGTCTACACGGTTACAGAGCAGTGATATTACCTCTACAACACTCACAGGGAATCACCCACTTAATATGTGTCTTTTGTTTTTGCTAAAATGTGTGTTTTTATGTCTTTTTCCAGGTAAATGTGAATTAACCCCCTTGGCGATATTCCCGAGTGTGGCTGACGATGACGGAGTGGTTATGAGTAGGGATGAGCTGTTCGGTTCGGAGTTCGATTCGAACATCGCCTGTTCGCGAACTACGAACATTTCCACGTGTTCGCCGCATGTTCGCCCACAATGGACTTTTTCACTGGCCTGAAGCTTGTAATTGGCTACAGCCTTGCACCTGACCACAGGTCAGGTGCGAGACTATGCCAATCACGGCTCAGAGTCCTGATTGGGCAAATTTTGCCCAATCATGGGCTCACAGAGCTAAGTCCCGCAGCACACTGTATAAGGCTTCACACAGCCTTCAGCACGTGTTTTTTGAGAGGAGATTGTTGTGTGTTGTGTTAGTGTGTGTTTTCACTGCCAGTCTGCCACCAGCTATTGGGGGGGGGGGGGTCTCATTTCTCCAAAATATCTGGGAATTGTTGTAATCTTTGTGTTCTCACTGCCACCAGCAATTGTGGGGGTCTCATTTCTGCACTCTTCCACAATACCTCAGAGGGGTTACAGTATGAAGGCACTAGCTGGCACCAAAGGCCCAATATTTGGGTGCACTGACACTGACGCCTATATTACCAGATGTATATCATTTTAATTTTTTGGACCGCAGGGTCCAACCCTGCACTCTTCCACAATACCACAAAAGGGTTACGGTGTGAAGGCACTTGCTGCCACCAAAGGCAAAATATTTGGGTGCACTGACGCCTGTACCAGATTCATATTTTAATATTTGACCGCAGGGTCCAAACCTGCACTCTTCCACAATACCACAAAAGGGTTACGGTGTGACGGCACTGTTGCCGACGCTAAAGGCCCAATTTTAAAGCACCTATTGTTGCTTTCATCCAAAGCCTGCATAAGTTTCACAATAATTTAGCCCAAAAATCACTAAACTTGTTCTGCGTGTCCTAAATTGTCTCCTTTTATAATACAGGCTGCTGCCCCAAGCAGTTGTTTATGAATAGATTAAAGGAAAACCGTTTACCGTCATTTGAAATGTGATTTTTTTTTGTTTTTAAATGTTTCTATACATCCTACAAATCCGCCACTTCACGGGCAGGTTATGGGGACCTCCTAGGCATGATATTTGAAGGAATTTTTTGTTTTTATTTTTAACCCTTATTTCATGGAAAAATCACTGTTCCTTTAAAAACGTTTTTAAACTTTTTGTCCTAGTTCCTGTCCCCCAGGGCACTACCCGGACCCCCATACACCTTTTATGGCAAACATCTTGCATATATGCCCTCTTGGAGGGCACTCTAAAAATCGAACTTTTGAGTCCCATTGACTTGCATTGAGTTCAGTTCGTGTTCGCATTGGAACTCGAACTTTTGACATTGTTCGAGTTCGAATGCGAACCGAACACGGGGGTGTTCGGCTCATCCCTAGTTAGGAGTTCTGCATGACAGTTTTGTGACTTTTCCTTATATTCAATTTTGCATTGTAAGATGTACATACACAAAAAGTAGAATACCATGAGTTCATAAGACAATCCTCAGCATTTCTTTAAAAAAAGCAGAAACTCAGCTGCCTCCGATTACACGGATTCCAAGAGATGTGTATGTCAGCAGTAGTCAATGTAAGGAGAAATCGCATGACAGTTTGTCATGGGTTTGTGGTAGGAAGTGATTCCTGAAGTTATTCAAAGCAGTAATTTTAGCTTTAGAGCTACAGTAGGCGTAAATTAATTTTAAATCATCAGATTATAAGTGGAGGATCATAAACCAGGGAAGGTATTTTTCTTCAATTGTTTAAAAGAAGGTTAGAGTTTTTCCGGTTCATCCAGTTTTTAAATCTTTAATGTCTGGTCTCCATTGTGACAGAATCCGGATTAAGGATGTAAGTACAAAGTGGGCTGGTTTGTTGAAAACACAAAAGAAATCATCATTGAACAGTTTGAAATAAAATCAAAGTTTTTTTGTGGATCTTTATCTGGTTTAAAGACATTTTAAATTATGTTATGTAATGACATTTGCTGCTGTCATGTTTGGGTTGCAAACAGAGCTTTCTGATTTTTCAGCAGAGAGAAATTAGAAGGATTTGCATGGTCTGGAATGTGAAAACAATCAAACATCCAGAAAACCTATAGGGTTATGCAGAGAGAGCTGATCTTGCCCCGAAATGTCACCGAACAGGGAATTTCACCGTACCCAAAAACTATCGGGGGACGGTGGACCACAATCAGGAGAGCCCCCACACAGAGGAAGAGTCAGTTCCCCGATCCCGGAGATCAGGATCAGCGGTCTGGGTCCCAAAAACGACAGAGGGAAGGCAAAACAAGTCATTGAAATAAACCTGCAAAGCAGGAGAGCTCAGCTATGCACATCCACTTGCATCTGTAGTCAGCCCCCCCACACCCCGATGCATACAATGATACTGTCCATACGCTTATTTTTCTGGCTTTTGTCAGTTAAGTAATATGTTTGTTTGTCTACTCATATCCATTGATGGCTAGGGTGTCTTAAAAGATTCTAAAATGAGGTTTCTCCCTATCTTTTTATGCTTCTGGAAGGTGCTTTAAATTCCTCTTTTAGCCTGAGATTGTAAATTCCATGAAACCATAAATACATTTGTTTGGCTAGGGAAACACCCTCACACTGGAATTTCTATTTTGCCAGGACATACTTGAAAACGAGAGAAATCTCAATGTATCCTTCCTGGTAAAATCCTTTATAAACAAATTCCCTGATATATCATATATATGCTTATATAAAAACACATGAAAATATCATATATCGGGATGTTTTATATGCAAACACACATGATAATGGCCTGATATATATATATCAGGCCATTATCATGTGTGTTTGCATATAAAACATCCCGATATGATATTTTCATGTGTTTTTATGAAAACTTCTAATATGATTATAGTAGTAACATGTGTCTGTCTGCTTCTGGCCACTATTGTGAACCCATGCAATGCAGCACTTGCTCTAGTGGACTTTGTCCGCAGCTGCAGCATTTAATACTTTCTGAAGACATTATTTTACCTTTGAGTGCACAGGGCATTGGACGCTGGGCCTTACCCATGTAGGAGACGTTAGATCCCGTTGCTGTGGTGCAGGAAGGACAGGGAGCAAGGCCTGACTCATTAACAGGGGAACTTAAGAAGCAAGCAGCTGCCTTCACAAGCTGTGATTGGAGAAGTGTAGCGCTCACTCCCGGAGGAGCCGCTGAAAATGAACCACGGGTCAGTCTCCCCGCACTAGGGAATAAATATACTCCAACACAGTTGTGGGTTTTTATCATTTAAATAGTTTACTAAAATATTTGGCAGATATTGAGATACGGTATTCACAGATATTATTACAGTACTTTCGTATTGCGATAAAACGCGTAGCGGAAAAGAAACGAAACACGAGGCTTCGTATTTCGGAAAATAAAATATTCGTAACCGAACATAAAAGAAAATGCAATTGCACGAATATTCAGAAAAGGGACACGTAGCGGAACCCCAGAATATACAATCACTTCGTATCACGGTAAACGCGCAGCGGAAAAGAGAAAAATATATTCGGAACGTATCTTTAACCCCCGTTCCGATTCGTAACAAAATGAGTCCTGCACAGGTTAAGTCCCGGAATGTAAAAGGTGTGTATGTGTGTAAGGTACCCGGGTACTGTTCAACTGGCCAGTGAAATTACTTAAGAAAAGTCTTCGACTAGTCAAGTTGGGGCCCTGTGGACTTTAAAGAGAAAACAGCAGCGTGCTCTTTGTATTATAAACGGCCTTGGAGGCCTCTCACCCATCCGCCGGTTGCTTTAGGCTCCGCTGACCCAGGACGTCTCTCCGCTGGATTTTGACTGGGGATACTAGCGGCCGGATCCGTTGTCTGACTTCCCGTAGCTTGTCCACGACTTTTCCTCAGCTCACCGCCTGCTCTCTGTCCCCGATCCACTTGCGGTGACTCTTTACTCGAGGTCTTCGGCTGGTTCTCTTTTGCAGCAACTCTGGAACTTGGAGGGCTCCTTCTCTTGCGACTGAATCACCCGGTGACAGAACTGACAGGTCTCACTTGCTCTCCGCCCTAGGCCCTCTCACAAAGTATGGCACTGCGTCTGCTCTCTCTCGTTCCCTGGCGCGTTCTCCACGAGGCAGAGGATGTAAGTGTCCAGTCCCCACCCACTTCCTGTCTTCTTGCAAAGCATGCCGGGCATTGTAGTCCCAATGTCCAGTGTCTCTGATCGCGATAGTCTCCATCTTGGCGCCAAAAATAGGTACTGCCACAGCAAGATTTTAACACAGCGCTACAGAAGCAATACAGACATACCAGGAACCAGGGGTCAAGTCCTGGGAAAAAAAGTGAGGGAACTCACCCACGAATTCCACAACCCCCATTACCTTAAGAAAATATATATATATAGCACGAGTATAGCAGTACGTGGTGATACCATTTTTATTGGGTTAACTTTACATTTAAAAGACAAGCTTTCAAGAGTGTAAACTGGAAACTATACTGATCAGTGAAAGGTATCACTTCGTACAGGTAAACTCGTGATTGTGGCAACTGGACTAATGCGTTATATATATATAATATATATATATATATCCAGGCACAGGCCCCCCAGAATAATATACACAACACTGTGCCCCCAGAATAATATACACAGCACTGTGCCCCCAGAATAATATACACAGCACTGAGCCCCCAGAATATAAACAGCGCTGAGCCCCCTGAATAATATACACAGCGCTGAGCCCCCTGAATAATATACACAGCGCTGAGCCCCCAGAATAACATACACAGCGCTGAGCCCCCAGAACATACACAGCACTGAGCCCCCAGAATAATATACACAGCGCTGAGCCCCCTGAATAATATACACAGCGCTGAGCCCCCAGAATAACATACACAGCGCTGAGCCCCCAGAATAACATACACAGCGCTGAGCCCCCAGAATAACATACACAGCGCTGAGCCCCCAGAATAATATACACAGCACTGAGCCCCCAGAATAATATACACAGCACTGAGCCCCCAGAATAATATACACAGCACTGTGCCCCCAGAATAACATCAACACTGAACCCCCAGAATAACATACACAACACTGAACCCCCAGAATAACATACACAACACTGAACCCCCAGAATAACATACACAACACTGAGCCCCCAGAATAACATACACAACACTGAGCCCCCAGAATAACATACACAGCACTGAGCCCCCAGAATAACATACACAGCACTGAGCCTCCAGGATAATATACACAGCACTGAGCACCAAGAATAACATCAACACTGAACCCCCAGAATAACATACACAACACTGAACCCCCAGAATAACATACACAACACTGAACCCCCAGAATAACATACACAACACTGAGCCCCCAGAATAACATACACAACACTGAGCCCCCAGAATAACATACACAGCGCTGAGCCCCCTGAATAATATACACAGCGCTGAGCCCCCTGAATAATATACACAGCGCTGAGCCCCCAGAATATAAACAGCGCTGAGCCCCAGAATAACATACACAGCGCTGAGCCCCCAGAATAACATACACAGCGCTGAGCCCCCAGAACATACACAGCACTGAGCCCCCAGAATAATATACACAGCGCTGAGCCCCAGAATAATATACACAGCACTGAGCCCCCAGAATAATATACACAGCACTGAGCCCCCAGAATAATATACACAGCACTGTGCCCCCAGAATAACATCAACACTGAACCCCCAGAATAACATACACAACACTGAACCCCCAGAATAACATACACAACACTGAACCCCCAGAATAACATACACAACACTGAGCCCCCAGAATAACATACACAACACTGAGCCCCCAGAATAACATACACAGCACTGAGCCCCCAGAATAACATACACAGCACTGAGCCTCCAGGATAATATACACAGCACTGAGCACCAAGAATAACATAATAACATGCACAGCACAGAGCCCCCATAATAATATACACAGCACTGAACCCCAAGAATAATATGCACAGCACTGGTTATATGGATATATTTTCCCCAGTTCACATTGATATAATTGCCCCAGCTCTCATGGATAATGCCCCAGGTCTCATGGATATGCCCCCGGCTCTCATGGATAATGCCCCCGGCTCTCATGGATAATGCCCCCGGCTCTCATGGATAATGCCCCCGGCTCTCATGGATAATGCCCCCGGCTCTCATGGATAATTCCCCCGGCTCTCATGGATAATTCCCCCGGCTCTCATGGATAATGCCCCCGGCTCTCATGGATACTGCCCCCAGGTCTCATGGATACTACCCCCTGGTCTCATGGATACTACCCCCTGGTCTCATGGATACTACCCCCTGGTCTCATGGATACTGCCCCCTGGTCTCATGGATACTGCCCCCAGGTCTCATGGATATTACCCCCTGGTCTCATAAATACTGCCCCCAGGTCTTATGGATATTACTCCCAGGTCTCATGGATATTACCCCCTGGTCTCATAGATACTGCCCCCTGGTCTCATGGATATTACCCCCTGGTCTCATGGATATTACCCCCTGGTCTCATGGATATTACCCCCTGGTCTCATGGATATTACCCCCTGGTCTCATGGATATTACCCCCTGGTCTCATGGAAACTGCCCCCAGCCCAGCTCACCTCTGCTGCTCCTGCCGCACATTGCCGACGGCCACGTGCTTCAGCGGCCGCTGACAGGAAGTGCAGCCGCTCGCCTGGGATCTATGAAACAGCCAGGCGAGCAGCTCCACTTCTGGTCACCAGCCGTTCTAATAGGAAGCACGCGGCCGCCGGCAATGTGCGGCGGCCGCCTGCTAAAGCAGGAATCCTGCTCTCTCCCACCTGCACCTACCAGCATCTCCCTCCACCCCCATCCCTCTCCTTCTCCTCCTTCGAGACACACTGCATCCGCCTGTTCTCTCCTCTGGCTCTCAGGGTGGCAGTCATCAGAGCAACCTCCCAGTTCTTTGACCACTTTGCTACCTGGCTTTCTCACTTCCTGTCTTCTAATCTTCCATGCCTAATTCTCGGGGACTTCAACATTCCCATTGATGATCCTTCCGCCCCTGCTGCCTCCAAACTTCTTTCACTCACGTCCTCCCTTGGACTCACACAATCCTCCCTCCTCCCTACCCACCGCGATGGTCACACTATTGACCTTGTCTTTTCCAACCTCTGCTCCATTTCTGAGTTCAACTGTCGCCCTTTCCCCATCTCTGACCACCACCTTCTCTCTTTCAACCTATCTGGACTTCCTAAACACCCTGCTCCAACACACACACACACACACACACACACACGCGCCCCCCCATCAATTCTCCAACCTACTTCACCACCTCCCTCATACCTCATCCTTCACCTGCCCTGATGCTGCCACTAATCACTACAACACTACTCTTATCTCTGCTCTAGACAGTCTTGCTCCTCTTCGACTCTGTAAGGCCCCACACCGCCAGCTTCAGTCCTGGCACACCCTCCAGACACGCTACCTGCAAAGATGCTCC
Organism: Leptobrachium leishanense; assembly: GCA_009667805.1. Taxonomy (NCBI): domain Eukaryota; kingdom Metazoa; phylum Chordata; class Amphibia; order Anura; family Megophryidae; genus Leptobrachium; species Leptobrachium leishanense. The sequence continues at coordinate 160,162,343 of CM019065.1, forward strand.
CGCACTGCAGAGCGTGCCTGGAGGAAATCCCACTCTGAAGCTGATTTTGTTCACTTCAAGTTTATTCTCCGGTCATACACCTCTGCCAGGGCCGGATTAAGAGTATCATGGGTCTGGTGCAGAGGATTTTGGTGGGCCTTTTTATAATGAGGCAGCAATCGGTCAACGCTGCTTTCTCGTTTAGAGAGTCAAGCAGCGCACTGTGTGTATCATGCTATGCCAACATCAGAGCGACTGGGAAACCTGACTGGTGACTCTGTGATGTGCTATGATGCACAGCAGGACTTACAGTGCGCCAGGCCCCTCCTCTAGTCCACCTACACAACTGACGTGCAGTGCGTGTCATTGGCTGCAGGGGACAGCTTGAGTTCAAGCCGCAAGCCGTCCGGCGGCATCAAATGACAAGCCAACTGTTTGGCGGGGTTTGCTATGCCGTCCTGCGGTGTTTAGACCCACCCAGCGTGGGGCGGCATAGTACGCCCGCGGTGTTAAGAGATTTAGAAAACACATAAAAATAGGCTTAAACTAAACAAATAATACTCAGTGATATGCCCGGTGTATGAACACATCACAGAGCTCCACAGCACTAAAACTCACAGTAATGTGCAGTGTGTATGAGTGTATCAGAGCTCCACAGCAATAAAACTCACCCGCATACACACTGCACATTACTGGGAGGTTTATTGCTGTGAAGCTCTGTGATACACACCGCACATTACTGTATCACAGAGCTCCACAGGAGTAAAACACACAGTAATGTGCAATGTGTATGAGGGTATCACAGAGCTCCACAGCAATAAAACTCACGCTCATACACACTGCACATTACTGGGAGTTTTAGTGCTGTGGAGCTCTGTGATACGCTCATACACACTGCACATTACTGTATCACAGAGCTCCACAGCAATAAAACTCCCAGTAATGTGCAGTGTGTATGAGCGTGAGTTTTATTGCTGTGGAGCTCTGTGATACAGTAATGTGCGGTGTGTGTATGTATCACAGAGCTCCACAGCAGTAAAACACACAGTAATGTGTGATGTGTATGAGGGTGGGTTTTACTGCTGTGGAGCTCTGTGATACACACCGCACGTATCACAGAGCTCCACAGCAGTAAAACACACAGTAATGTGCAATGTGTATGAGGGTATCACAGAGCTCCACAGCAATAAAACTCACGCTCATACACACTGCACATTACTGGGAGTTTCATTGCTGTGGAGCTCTGTGATGTGCAGTGTGTATGAGCGTATCACAGAGATCCACAGCAATAAAACTCCCAGTAATGTGCAGTGTGTATGAGCGTGAGTTTTATTGCTGTGGAGCTCTGTGATACGCTCATACACACTGCACATTACTGTATCACAGAGCTCCACAGCAATAAAACAAACAATTATACACTAAAATAAATCATCATTAAAATTACATAAAATCCAGGAATTCCACACATAAAGTAAAAAATAAATACTTTCTTCTATGCTGCTACTGCTGTGAGTAAACATAAAACACATGTTGGATATAGAGCACCATGAAGACTCCATAAGAGAGAAAAAATATCTATAATCCATAGCCATACTGTCGGCAGTTCAGTCCCTCAGAACGCTTTTCAAAAATCCCGAGACTGAACCGTTGACAGTATAGCCATGGATTATAGATATTTTTGCTCTATGACCGACATGCGTTTGTATTACAGTTGATTTTAATACAGAATAATATTTTAGTAAAATGAACTACATATAAAAATTCTGTATTAAAATAAATATTATTGAAATAATTATATATTCAAAACAAGCATTATTAAAATATTTATATATTAAAAATATATATATATATATATATACACATGTTGCCCACTCTCTGGTTTGCATTTTTTTTGCAGAGAGGGGGGTTAATTCTCTGGGGACAAAGTGGGAACAGAGCTGTCATTTCTGCATGGAGGGGAGGGGGTTAAATCCTAAGGGACCCAATGGGAACAGCTACCAGCTCTGCTGGGAGGGATGAATTGGAGAAGGAGTTAAATCCACCCAGCTCTGCAGGCAGGGGTTAAATTCTTCCATTCCATCTCAATAGTGAGGAGGTTTGGAGAGGGGGTTAAATCCCCCAGCTCTACAGTGAGGAGGAGGAGGATTGGAGAGGGGGTAAATTTCCCCCCCCCCCCCGCTTACAGTGAGGATTGGAGAGGGGGTTAAATCCCCCAGCTCTACAGTAAGGAGGATTGGAGAGGGGGTTAAATCCCCCAGCTCTACAGTGAGGAGGAGGATTGGAGAGGGGGTTAAATCCCCCCCCCCCCCGCTTACAGTGAGGATTGGAGAGGGGGTTAAATCCCCCAGCTCTACAGTAAAGAGGATTGGAGAGGGGGTTAAATCCCCCAGCTCTACAGTGAGGAGGAGGATTGGAGAGGGGGTTAAATCCCCCCCCCGCTTACAGTGAGGATTGGAGAGGGGGTTAAATCCCCCAGCTCTACAGTAAGGAGGATTGGAGAGGGGGTTAAATCCCCCAGCTCTACAGTAAGGAGGATTGGAGAGGGGGTTAAATTCCCTCAGCTCTTCAGGGAAGGGAAGGTTGGAAGAGGGGGTTAAATCCCCCCCCCCAGCTATACAGGGAAGGGATGGTTTTGGAGATGGTTAAATGCCCCCAGCTCTGCAGGGAGGGGAGGATTGATGAAGGGGGTTACATTTTCCCTTTTCTGCAGGAGGAGGAATGTGGCTGCTGGCTCACTCACCGCTGCTCCTGCTCGGCTTCCGTCCCTCGGTGTTCGCCTCGCTCTCCTGCCTTCACACACACAGCAGCACGCTTTAGGAGGCAGAGCCGCCTCTCTGCAGCCTGTTAGAAGGCAGGGCAGGATGTGACAGGCCCCACTCACATCATAGATCTCATGTGAGAGCTGCGCCGACACGCTGGGGATTTTGACAATTTTGTCAGAACACCAGTCAGCTGCTCTTCCTCTAGGCTGTGGGCCTATTTTGAAGTAGGGGCCTGGAGCGGCTGCTCCATCCGCCCCTACATTAATCCGGCCCTGACCTCTGCCCTCCACTTGGCCAAACAATCATCCTTCTCATCTCTCATATCTACGCTGTCCTCCAACCCTAAACGGCTCTGGTCCACCTTCAACACCCTCCTCTACCCACATGCACCTCCCCCCACAGCTGCCTTCAGCGCTCAAGACCTGGCAGACTACTTCCTCAGTAAAACTCTATCAGAAGCAACATCCCAACACAAGATAGTTATCTGCCATCTCCACTCCCAGAGGTCCCCTCTGCCACCCTCTGCCGCTTCCTCCCAGCCACTGAAGAGGAAGTCAATTCCTTATTGTCCTCCTCACATCTCACCACGTGCCCGCTCGACCCCATTCCCTCCCATCTAATTCCTCCCCTCTCCTCCTCCCTCACCCCTGCTCTCACACACTTCAACCTATCTCTCTCCACTGGCTCCTTTCCATCCGCCTTCAAACACGCGCTAGTTACCCCTTTACTAAAGAAACCATCCCTCGATCCCAACTCTCCATCCAACTACCGCCCTGTATCCCTGCTTCCCTTCACAAAGCTCTTAGAAAAACTAGTCTTCAACCGCCTCTCCCTCTTCCTGTCCTCCAATTCCCTACTTGACCCCCTGCAATCTGGCTTCCATCCCCTACACTCAACTGAAACTGCCCTCAAAGTCACCAACGACCTCCTAACTGCTAAAAAACACGGCCACTATTCTATTCTCATCCTGCTCGACCTCTCGCTGCTTTTGACACTGTTGACCACCCCCTCCTTCTACAGACCCTCAACTCTCTGGGTCTCGGTGACACTGCACTCGCTTGGGTCGAATCCTATTTATCCAACAGGTCCTTCTGTGTGTCCTTTGCTGGTAACTCCTCCTCCTCATTGCCTCTATCTGTTGGTGTACCTCAAGGCTCTGTCCTTGGTCCTCTGCTCTTTTCCATCTACACCTCCTCCCTGGGCAAAATCATCAACAGCTTTGGCTTCAATTACCACCTCTACGCTGATGACACTCAGATCTACCTCTCTACCCCTGATCTCTCTCCCCCTGTCCTTTCAAAAGTCAGTGACTGTTTATCTGGCATCTCCTCCTGGATGGCCTCCCACCACCTAAAGATCAACATGTCAAAGACTGAACTCCTACTTATTCCTCCCTCCAATGCCTCCCCACCTCCTGACTTCTCTATCACGGTGGAGGGTATCACCATTTCCCCATCAAACCAAGTTCGCTGTCTTGGAGTTACACTTGACTCTGCTCTTTCCTTCATCCCCCACATCAAGTCTCTTTCCTCCTCCTGCCGATACCAACTGCGTAATATTTCCAGAATTCGGCCATTTCTTACCGCTGTCACCACAAAACAACTCATACACGCCCTGGTAATCTCCCGACTCGACTATTGCAATAATCTCTTATCTGGCCTCCCTCTGTCCCGCCTCTCCCCCCTACAATCCATCCTGAACGCCTCCGCCAGGCTAATTCACCTCACCCGCCGCTCTGTCTCTGCCGCTCCCCTCTGCGAGTCCCTTCACTGGCTCCCCATCCACTGCAGAATTAAGTTCAAAATCCTTATCCTTACCTACAAAACCCTCACTAACTCAGCTCCCCACTACCTGTCCTCACTAATCACCAAATACACCTCGGCCCGCTCCCTAAGGTCAAACAGTGACCTGCGACTAGCTTCTCCCCGCATCACCTCTTCCCATGATAGACTGCAGGATTTCTCACGCGCAGCCCCCACTCTCTGGAACGCTCTCCCTCGTACTGTCAGACTTTCCCCTAACTTCTCTTCCTTCAAACGCTCCCTTAAAACGTTCCTATTTAGGGAAGCCTACCACCCAACTCACTGACGCAACCATCAATCACTCACCTGCATAGGGGTTCATACACTTCACACACTACACCACCTATATACATCTAATCATATCGTCACACCCACACACACACTTCACTCAAGTCATATATTCTAGTGGTGTTACCACACCGCGTTGTTCCCTACATCATAGCAAAGCTTTATTATGTCTATAACTGCTGTTTTCGTTTCTTTAGAGTTCAATCTCTATTTTTCTTCGAGCCCCATGTTGATCTGTAATTGCTTTTAACGCTGCCTAGGGAGCAGCTCACCCCTCCCCTCCAAACGTTGGTTGCGCAGGGCAACGCGGCCAGTAGTCGCAGCCTGTTGACGCGTATGTGCCGGCGGCTTCCGGGTTCCCGGAGCGCGCAGGGCACTCCACGCTGGGGCGAGTATCTCCATCTCTATTGTCTATATAAGTTGTTATTTCACTCTGTAATACATACCTTGAAAAAGGCCTGCTATCTTTGGGCCGAAACGTCGGATTTTCATGCCTACAATAAATTAATTATTTTTATTTAGTCCCGGTGTGCTTCCCACTATCTTTCATTTTTTATATATATCTGCTTTTATATATCTTCCTTCAAACGCTCCCTTAAAACGTTCCTATTTAGAGAAGCCTACCACCCAACTCACTGACACAACCATCAATCACTCTCACCTTACAGTCCTCTCCTCCTGTTTCCAACCCCAACCCTCCCAGATTGTGAGTTCCTACGGGAATAGGGCCCTCATCTCCTCCTGTACTGTGTCAAATGTTGTTCAATGTATTGTAACCCTGTCTATACTGTGCTTATTGTACAGCGCTGCGGAATATGCTGGCGCTTTATAAATAAAGAATAATAATAATAATAATAATAAAAAGCGCTCGGGCCACAGTGGGAACGCTGCATTCCCGCAGCGTTCCCGCTGTGGGAGAAGTGCGGGAACGCCGTTCCCGCTCGACTCGAGCCCTGCCAGGAACCCCCTTACTGGAGCAGTACACAATCTTGGAAAATCTTGGCTCAGACAAGCTCCCTGCAAGTAAATGGAAAACTTCAGGCAACCTTAAAAGTGACAGAGGGACCAAGTGTAAAGTCTCCCCCACCTGACAGAGCAGATGTGAAGAAAGTAACATGAAATGGTTTGTTCCTAGTATATACTAGACTTCAGTGGCGGAAGTACCAGGGTCGCAGCGGTCGTAGTTGCGACCGGGCCCTGGCATTCCGCCACTGGAGGGGGGCCCGGCGCCGCCTGCCAGATTCCGGCAATCAGCGCCGGAATCTGGGAGCCGCGCGCTGGCCGTCCCTCTGCCTGCGAGCGGCCGCTGACATGCAGCTTGGCCGCTCACGTGGGATAGGAACCACCTGACCAGCGCACAAGATCCTCTCGCGAGACCTCTGCGCTGATCAGGTGGTTTCTGACGAGCGTCCAAGACGCATGTTTCCAGAGGCCGCTCGCCAAGGAGAAGAACACCTGGGGCCCAGCAGAGGTAAGAGCTGGGGGTGCATATCCATGTGAGAGCTGGGGGTGCATATCCATGTGAGAGCTGGGGGTGCATATCCATGTGAGAGCTGGGGGTGCATATCCATGTGAGAGCTGGGGGTGCATATCCATGTGAGAGCTGGGGGGCATATCCATGAGCTGGGGGGCATATCCATGTGAGAGCTGGGGGGCATATCCATGTGAGAGCTGGGGGCATATCCATGAGCTGGGGGTGCATATCCATGAGCTGGGGGTGCATATCCATGAGCTGGGGGGCAGTATCCATGAGCTGGGGGCAGTATCCATGAGCTGGGGGGCATATCCATGAGCTGGGGGGCATATCCATGAGCTGGGGGTGCAGATCCATGAGCTGGGGGTGCATATCCATGAGCTGGGGGTGCATATCCATGAGCTGGGGGTGCATATCCATGAGCTGGGGGTGCATATCCATGAGCTGGGGGGCAGTATCCATGAGCTGGGGGTGCATACCCATGAGCTGGGGGGCAGTATCCATGAGCTGGGGGTGCATATCCATGAGCTGGGGGTGCATATCCATGAGCTGGGGGGCATACCCATGTGAGAGCTGGGGGCATACCCATGTGAGAGCTGGGGGGCAATATCCATGTGTGAGCTGGGGCATATCCATGTGTGAGCTGGGGCAAATCCATGTGTGAGCTGGGGCAAATCCATGTGTGAGCTGGGGCAAATCCATGTGTGAGCTGGGGCAAATCCATGTGTGAGCTGGGGCAAATCCATGTGTGAGCTGGGGCAAATCCATGTGTGAGCTGGGGCAAATCCATGTGTGAGCTGGGGCAAATCCATGTGTGAGCTGGGGCAAATCCATGTGTGAGCTGGGGCAAATCCATGTGTGAGCTGGGGCAAATTCATGTGTGAGCTGGGGCAAATTCATGTGTGAGCTGGGGCAAATCCATGTGTGAGCTGGGGCAAATCCATGTGTGAGCTGGGGCAATATCCATGTGTGAGCTGGGGCAATATCCATGTGTGAGCTGGGGCAATATCCATGTGTGAGCTGGGGCAATATCCATGTGTGAGCTGGGGCAATATCCATGTGTGAGCTGGGGCAATATCCATGTGTGAGCTGGGGAAATATCCATGAGCTGGGGCAGTATGAATATATATATATATATATATCGGGGGGATATACATGTGAGCTGGGGGCATTTTTATATGGTCTGTTCTTATTGGAAAGCGTCACATGACATTAAAAGTATCGGCACTCGGTATCGGTGAGTACTTTTAAAAAGTATCGGTACTCGTACTCGGTCTTAAAAAAGTGGTATCGGTGCATCCCTAGGCAATACTATCTTTGTTTTATTTTGCAGTGAAAAATAAGTAAAAATACATTAGATTTTTTTGGGGGGGGGGGCCCTTCGTGGATTCTTGCACCGGGGCCCTCAGGTTTCTAGTTACGCCACTGCTAGACTTATTTAGTTAAAACTAGAGAAATCTCAATGTATCCTTCCTGGTAAAATACTTTCTCAAAAATAAAAGTGGTTGACTAGTACAAGAACACACAATTAATAGTGCGTACATAAATAGTGTAGCTAGAAAAAAGTAATTCACAAAACGTTTTTATTCGTCAAGGTAGTTACTATGATTAGCTGTCTCAATCAATATTGTGATGGGACAATACTAACCATTTGCTGTTGCTGGATTGACTCTATTGTTGACGCACCTAGCAACAGCATTAACCCACAGGTGGTTACTACCAAAGCTACCAAGTAATTCTATGCCCTACGTCATGGGTCCTTAGCTGTAGGACATGAATGACAGAATAATTCCTTAAAGCAGCAAGAAGGGGTTAAGATCTTGGACTAAACTGGATTAGTCTAAATTTATTCTGTGATTCTGAGTAGATGAAATCTATCTCTGGTAATTCACTCAAACACACGAGTAATTATCCTAAATATGCTATACAGGAAAATAAATCCATGTGGGACTGTTTTTGTGGTTATGCAAAACTGTTCCACAGACATAGAAAACATTTTTTTGAAATAGGTGAACGATTTAAAGACAGAGAATATACACCCTGCATGGAAAAACTCTATTTTTATAGAAGACCAGAAACAGCAAAAGTGAAATGACAGACTTAGGTCCAGATGAATTTAACAAAGTACTCTGTAAAGTGCTGATCAGAATTGGAAAGTGGGGTTCTGCGCATGCCTTCTCACCAGCATGGGATTCCGGATTGAGACAATTCTTATGGTCTATCATTTCTGCTTGTATTTCAATCTTGAAAGTTTATGGAGAACGTCCAAAAATCATTCACTAGTTAGCAAACACAGATTATGTAATGGCTCATCCCAGGGGTCAAGTCCTAGGAAAATATGCATGAGCACACACCATTATTTCTGTCTATCCACGATTCCTGTCATAAAAAAATATTAATAAAACACTGTGGCAACTGCACAACCTTTTTATTTTACAAATGAGAATGCCATTCCTCTGGTAAATCTAGAAATTGGCATTCCTGTGCTCTCCCGATTTAATCAAGCCCTGTACATAACCTTATATATAGCCATTTTTATAAAAAATGGTTTCTGAATAAAAGGGTATTGCAGCTTTCCATTAAGTCAGTCAAATGGGAACCAACTTCCTTCTACTAAAGTAGTGGGGGCCAGCATGGCCAGGCCAGTCTTCATAGCAACCAGCTACCATCCTTTTACAATTAGTGGTGGACTTTCTGTTGGCACCCTAGTTAAATCCCAGCCTGCCGATTGGTCAATGCTCAGTTGCCCTGTGTCTCCTAGCATCCCTGTCCTGTTTCCCAGTACTCCTGCCTTGCTTCTTGGATTCCCCTGTCCCAAGACCTTTGCTATGGATAATGGATCATCACGCTTATGCTAGCCGCCTGCCCAGGACCTTTGCTACGGATACCGGATCACCTCCTGCCAGCCGAATGCCCACCCTCTTCGCTGTGTTGTTCTCCTGCTTTAAAGGAATCTCGCCCTGGCCTCCTCCGCATATTGAACTTTAGGTACTTGACCGTAACACAGTGGGAACAGAGGAGGAATGACTGGCACAGTGGAGGCAGGACTGGCACATACGGAGGCGAGAAGACAGGCTGGTGACTCAGGACACTAGGTACAGCAGGAGCTTCAGAATTCACCACTGATGGGGATTGCTCTCACAATGTTGAAGCATGGTCTGAAGAGCGTGACTTCCTTTTAAAGGAAGTCTAATAGTTAAAGCAGGTGCACCTGGCCTCTCTGTAAAGCCTGGCTAATATCAGATGTGGAATCCGAGAGACAGTGGAATAGGGCATGGAAGTCAGATAATGGAAAAGCTGCTGGCCAGGTTCAGATATTGGCAGCACTAGCCCAAACTCCTGCCATAACCAGCACCTACGTGTACCCTGGCTCGTTATGTTAGAATTCCCCGGCATTCCTGCTTAACTTGACTCCAGGCTCATCCTCTTGATTACTCAAATACAGTAAAGGAAACAACAGGAAGATACAAGGGTAAACTCAACCAATGGAAATGTAATGGAATATGTCAATTATATAAGGTGCTACTCTACTGGTGGTTGACTGGTGCAGAATTGCAGATCTAGGCTAAACCGACTGAATGTGAGCATCTTTCCAACATCAGTATTCATCCAACTTGGCTATATTGCCGTAAAATGTACAGATCCAAAAGAAGTTGGATTATTAACTATAATGTCTCATTTACTTTTTCACTGGCTGCGTGTGTGAGTAGTGCCAGACCAGACAGCAACTCATGGTTGGAGTCAAAGTGGGCCACACAAGCTTTTTATTGGTTTTCTTAATGTCCTCCCGACACGTCTCTTAGCTTATTCTTTTACTACATTTGTGTGATTACAAGGTTCATTACATGTTTTTCTCTGTTTCTATGTTGTATAGATATACGCTGTAGTATGTAATTGATTACGAGATTTTTCCTATTCTGTAGGAGCGCACTTTGTCTTGGAAGAAGTCTGAGCATGAAATGCAATGGCTTTTCATACAATGGCTAGTAACTGAATAGTTTTGCTTATCTGTGGACTGGTTTGACTTTTTTTCTTTCATTGTTTTTAATGAAAAATTCTCATTTAACTGGAATATATATATTTTCCTATAAAAATGTATAAAATCAGAAAGACAGACATTCTAGCTACTGTCTTAGAATTCCAGCCATTTTATACAGGCTGAAAACTTGGGCATCAAATTTAGGACAGGCTCAGCAATCTCGACCCTCCAGACATTTTGGAACTACATTTCCCATGCTGTGCAGCCTCCCATAAGACTGACTGACCATCATGGGAAATGTAGTTACAAAACATCTGGAGGGCCAAGACTGCTGACCCCAGCTTTAGGATAACTTTTAGATTGAGAAATCTAAGAACTGAAGTCTACAGCTAGAAAGAAAGAAAAAACAAAACAGGCAGGCAACAGTATAGGTGTATTACTATGCACCGTGAATAGCCTGTAAGAATTGGTTTCTAATAAAATTTTAAAAAGATGTGGATGTGAGGTGGATGAGCCAGGCACATGTATTCATAACAGACTGCAGAGAAAGACGCTGGGATCTCTTAAGGCCAGAGAGAAGGAGGTTACAGTAGTCAAGGCGGGAGATAATGTGAGCTTGGATGAGCATTTTAGCAAGAGTCCTTATTAAGAAAGGGTGGACGCGTGCAATGTTTTTTTACATGGAAATAGGATTTGGTTAGCGACTAATGTGAGCAGTGAAGGAGAGATCAGAGTCCAAGTGGACACCAAGGCAACGAGCCTGTGAGGTAGAAGTAATAATGGCACCATTCTCTTGAAGGGAAATAGATGCAGGAAAGTTGGCTTTAGAGGAAGGGAAGATTAGCAAGTCTATTCAATAAAAGGTGAAATTCAGGAGAATGACTGAAGTGAAAAGTGCAGGTCAAAATAGCCAAACCAGAAAAATTCTCCCATTTATCTCACTTTCCAAATCTGCTAGTTGGTCTAGATTGTTCTCTTCTCCTGCCAATTCTCTTGAGTTTCACCTTTTAGTCAATAGACCTGAAGAAGTTCAGTTTGAGAGGTTAAGTTATAGGAAACAGGAAGTCATCCAGTCAGAGACAGCCGACAGGCAAGCAGTAACATGGTCCAAAACAGAAGGAGGGAGATCAGGAGAGGAAAGGCAGATTTGGGTGTCACATATAGAAGCCTGAGTTGATGCCTGGCATGTTCTTTATATAAAAATGGTTTTATTTTTAAGTGTTCTCAAGTCAAGTAAAAATTCACAGGCATGCACACAGTTTGTCATCTTTTGTTGTCTAATGATTTTAAATATCTTTATTACAATGATAATCTAGAGGATCAATAAACTACTGGAAGTTTATAATGGTTACACAGACAGTGGGAAACAGAGCATAGTTTTGTGAATACAACTAGACAAGACAAAGGATGTTGTTTGACATTAAAAGGTTATCTGCAAAGGAAGATACCTCAGACCAAAACAATGCAACATGTGTGTAGCGCTGTGTTTAAAACCTTACTGTGGCAGTACACATTTTTGGCCACCGGAGGGAGACAAGCGCGATAAGAGACACTCAACATGGGGACTACATTTCCCGGCATGCTCTGGGAACGGACACAGGAAGTGCGTGGAACACGCTGAGTTACATCCTGAGCCTCGTGGAGATAGCTGGCAGAGCGCGCCAGGGAGTGAAAGAGACAGGACACAGTGCTGCAGAGTGGAACAGTGACTAGGCCAGAATGCAGGTGCGGCCTATTAGGATTCCAGATTGGGTTATCCAGCCTTGGAAGAGGGAGACCCAGTGATCCACAGATATCACCCAAGCTGCTATCAAGGAAGCCGGAGGACCCCCGAGTTAGGAGTACCGCAGGTCTATCGGATTGGGAGAGCAGGCGGTAAGCCGGACAAGTCGTGGCCGGAGCAGAGAGAGCCAGACAACGGATCCAGTATCCCAGTGAAGCAGCGAGCGGAGAGACGTCCTGGGTCAGCGGAGCCTTGGTTATCGAGCGGATGGGTGAGAGGCCTCCAAGGCCGGTTGTAAAGTAAGAAAGCACGCTGTTGTTTGTTCCTAAAACCCACAGGGCCCCAACTTGACTAGTCGAAGACACCGCTTTAAGTAATTCACTGGCCAGTTGAATAGTACCCGGGTACCATAACACACACACACACACACACACACCCTTACAGTCCGGGACTTAACCTGTGCGGGACTCATTCCCTAATATCCAGAAAGGGGTTAAAGATTTGTATCTTATTTTTATTTTCCGCTACGCGGTTTCCTCGAATTACGAAGCATTGTATTTTTCTGTTCCGCTGCGCATTTTCCCGAAATACGAAGCCTCGTATTTCTTTTCCGCTGCGCATTTCCCGAAATACGAAATACTGTAAATATATCCACGAACACCGTGTTATCCATTATATGCTTTTATTGCTAGTAAACTATTTAAATTATAAAATCCACAACGGTGCTGGAGTATACTTATTCCCTAGTGCGGGGAGACTGACCCGTGGTTCAATTTCAGCAGCTCCTCCGGGAGTGAGCGCTACATGTGCATTAAACGTTAAAGGAATACTCTAGGCAACATTACCACCTAAGCTTTTTTAGGAGGTCATGATGACCTAAGTAAGCCCTCTTTTCTCCCCCCTCCTCTCAGCCGATCGGCTGAAACAGCTGAGAGACGCAGAGGACTTTACTCCGCCCTCCCAGCTGTCAGTCAGCAGAGCGGGATTTGTATTTCCCGCTTCTGCCAACTATTGCCGAGTAGGAGACGTCATCGCGCTTTCAGCGCAATGACGTCTCCTACTCGCCGCCGGCAAAAGTCGGCGGCTGTGATTAGTGTTGCGTGCATCCTTTTGTGCGTAACACTAAATCAAAGAAGAAAGGAAGCCTGCTGATTGGCTGGTTTACGTGAGAGGCGCGCATGCGCGCTTCTCACGTAAATCATTTGCCAAGTTGCAGAGTTACCACGATGGGAGCGGAAGAGGAGGGAGGGGAGCATAAAAATAAAAAAAATGCTGTTGGAAACAAGTGTTTTTTAGGGTAAGTATTATATTAAAAAAAAAATACTGAATAACTAGGTAGGGTAATAGGTATCATATAATGTAATAAAAGGGGTGTATGATTTTTAGCCTAGTGTTTTCCTTTAGGTTTTAGTGATTGTGAGCCCATAGATGTGGTCCTTTTGTTTAGGGCTAGATACTACAAAAACAATACAATATATGAAAAAACATAATAAAGGGCCTTGAGCAACTAAGTGAATAGCTAGAGGATTAAGAGTGAACAGGTTCTAATTTGCAGAATCCAGTGGAATGTAGAGAAACCAGGCTCACTGGAAAAGACAAAACAAGAGGAAAATTAGATCCTGTGATGAACTTGAAGAGCTCCAGGTCATTATCCCCTTGCACGTGTCCAGCCATTTTCATGAGAATGGAATGGATAGAAAGTCCATACTAAAAAGGATAAGCTTGGTAACAATGCAGTCATGAACAGAGACATGGGAATAGCTCCAATGGACAAGGATGTGGAATGTATGCCCATCAAGAGAACAGGGCACACAAGAAATGTGCTTTAACAGTGTTCGTCGAAAAGTTTCCTCTACTTCGAAACTCCAACTCATTTTTTTTTTTAGAGTTAACTCATTGCATTCGGCAGAACAACTGACAGCGTAAAATACCATTTTATGTTTCAAGATGTGGACTTGTCCATTTATATGCAAATCTTGCATCCTTGATTGTCAGCTTAATAAAAGAAATATAATTTTAGGGATGGTCCTAGAACCCTCAGGTTGCTTACCGGGAGTTGAGAGAATACGGACGACTAGCCCCCGTAGCAAAGATGAAAGCGGATTTTAAAAAAATAAAAAGGATTTTCCAGGTTTTTCTTAAAATTTTAAGTGTGGAATAACTCCCATGGGTTTCCTAATCCAGTTATAATGGATTCAACCATTGCCACACAATGCTGTGTTCATGGTGATCCCAGACTCCCATGGCCAGTCCATTTACTGCTCAGTGGGACCTTGGAATGTTCGATTCTTATCCTCTCGGCAGCCCATTTTAATACAGCTTGTGTCCAGGTAATCCTTCTAAATGCATTCTCAATCTAAAGAATAAACTTTTAAATTGTGACACATGTATTCTTGACCCTGATACAGAACATGTTGCCATTATACTGAATGGTATTCCACATATGGAGAAGCATAAGTACGATTATGTATATGTCTGTTTACTGTAACGCTCTTAGGTGGAGATACATGTATTTCATCATGTGCCGACACTAGGTCTCAGTGTCCACCGCTCAGTAGGAGACATTGTATTAAGGACGTTGATATCAAATCTGCCATTATTCTGCTACTGTCCTGCTACACAGGACGACTGCCGATGAGAACCAAGCGATAATGAAGAATATCCACGCTGGAACGCAAAAACAAGATGGACGCGACGCACATCGATGGTCACATGACCGCACTCATCGCGAAACCGGAAGTAAAATACAAATTTCAGGAACTTGATTCAGGTGGACTTACTACTGTTTTTTTCCACTTAAAAAGGGACCAGTAAAGGCACTCTTCCCTTATCCCCATTCACCATAGAGATTTTATATGCTATTGTAGCGCTCACTCCCGGAGGAGCCGCTGAAATTGAACCACGGGTCAGTCTCCCCGCACTAGGGAATAAATATACTCCATCACCGTTGTGGATTTTATAAATTAAATAGTTTACGAGAAATAAAGGCATATAATGGATAACACGGTGTTCGTGAATATATTTACAGTATTTCGGGAAACGCACAGCGGAAAACAAATACGAGGCTTCGTATTTCGGGAAAATGCGCAGCGGAACAGAAAAAAATACAATGCTTCGTAATTCGAGGAAAACGTGTAGCGGAAAATAAAATACAATGCTTCGTAATTCAAGGAAAACGCGTAGCGGAAAAGAAAATAAGATACAAATCTTTAACCCCTTTTTGGATATTAGGGAGTGAGTCCCGCACAGGTTAAGTCCCGGACTGTAAGTGTGTGTGTGTGTTATGGTACCCGGGTACTATTCAACTGGCCAGTGAATTACTTAAAGCGGTGTCTTCGACTAGTCAAGTTGGGGCCCTGTGGGTTTTAGGAACAAACAACAGCGTGCTTTCTTGCTTTACAACCGGCCTTGGGGGCCTCTCACCCATCCGCTCGATAACCAAGGCTCCGCTGACCCAGGACGTCTCTCCGCTCGATGCTTCACTGGGATACTGGCTACTGGATCCGTTGTCTGGCTCTCTCTGCTCCGGCCACGACTTGTCCAGCTTACTGCCTGCTCTTCCAATCCGATAGACCTGCGGTACTCCTAACTCGGGGGTCCTCCAGCTTCCTTGATAGCAGCTTGGGTAATATCTGTGGATCACTGGGTCTCCCTCTTACAAGGCTGGATAACCCAATCTGGAATCCTAATAGGCCGCACCTGCGTTCTGGCCTAGTCACTGTTCCACTCTGCAGCACTGTGTCCTGTCTCTTTCACTCCCTGGCGCGCTCTGCCAGCTATCTCCACGAGGCTCAGGATGTCACTCGGCGTGTCCCACCCACTTCCTGTGTGTCCTTTCCCAGAGCATGCCGGGAAATGTAGTCCCAATGTTGAGTGTCTCTTATCGCGCTCGTCTCCCTCCGGTGGCGAAAAATGGGTACTGCCACAGTAAGGTTTTAAACACAGCGCTACACTATATAAATACATTTTTGAATTTTTATCCTGACTCTCATCAGTTCTTTCCAGACTGTGGAAGGCTCTTCATAGCAACCCCTGAGGTGGTACACTTGCCTCACTCCTTCTCCCCCCTACCCCAAACTTTTTCTGGTGTAATTTTAACGCAGAAGTTGGAGGTGAAAGACGCTCCCGGAGAGAGAGGTGAGGTACACACCGAATTAAGGGGTACCAACTGCTTACAAGCTGAGCCTGAGACAACCGAGGCTCCAACATCGGTGAGTTAGACTGAAAAATTAATCCTGACCGCCATTTTATTATACTGTGTTACGCTATGGGAGCGTTGTCTCCTTGTCTGTACTTTGAGGCCAACAAGAAGAGAAAGAAGGGACACGCCACCCTATATCTGGTGTAAGGCGTTTCAACCCAGAGCCGGGATTCACTAGGCTCTGCAATCTGTGAGTGAGTTTTTCTCGTATATACTCACCTGAATTGTATGATACAGTCTGCACTATTGTTTCTCCTTTTTTCCCCTCCGCCTTCTCTTTTTCATTTTTATAAATCTGTCCATTGAGGAGAAGAGCTGCGTCAGTGGGACAATTCACTCTACAACATGGCCCAGATGCTATACAACGACTTGTGACCACAGAACCCGGTTTCATCTGTATTTTGCACATTTTGCACGTGCACTTGACTGTGGTTTAGGACTTACCTATTTTTTAGCCTGTCAGAACTATTAGCACCTTGTGCACCATTGCACACTCTACGTACGCACTTTATTGATAAGTGGATTTATAAGCACATGCACTTTATTATCATACATCTTTTGCATGGTTTAATAATATCGATTGAACTGTGGAATGTGATTTTGCACATTTGATTGTTATTTGCACATTTAGTGCCACGTACATGGCGCTCAGGACCTGACGGTTCTTTGCGATTCATAGAGATACTTGACTCTAGGCTCTAATACGAGTACCCATAGGGCCTCTTAGGCCAGGGTTTATGTGACTCAGATTTACTACTGCGCCACTTGGACCGTTTTTTGTTTCTTCTATTGCATTTGCACATTTCGTTGAGGTTTATGTGTAACACCTTGTAGGCAGCAACCCCTAATCTTATAACAAACCATTAGCGCTTCCATAGCCAAACCCCCCTCCTTTCTAAAGAACAAACTGACCTCTATCTATCCAGCACATGCTCCATTAAAATACACAAATCCATACTTATATACGGACCTAGTCGCAGCAGTCTAGGATGCCATACATTCCAAAAATGTTACTTCCATGTTTAGACTGGTATTTAAATAAGGAAAAATCAACGTGAACAGCTTTTCACATAAGATTGTTGCCATTCCAGTTCTATTCTTCACAAAAGAATATAATTATCAGCTACTTTAACAGGTGACAGCCCCAAAATGGAAACCTACTGACATTAGTTAAGCATTTGTGAACAGGGAGCTGGAATAGCATAGATATGTACCAATTACTATGCTCTTCCTTTCCCCACCTCTACATTGGAGAGCTATAATTTCATTAATAAAATTAATTCCTATATGAAAAAGACATGGGAACTTATTTAAACCCCTACCTGTGCGATAATGTACACAGACATTACATCCTGTGATCCCACTTGTTATGTGTCACTTAAAACCAGGCCATCGAGCATCAGGGGGTTTTCTGTCCCCAAACTACTCCTCTCGGTTTCTTGTTGTATAATAAGGCTTCAAGGGAAGCACACAGTATGGGTCTTGGTCACTCTGACCTCTTATAATTGCTCTTCATCTATAGGCTCCACTGTATTTGACAATGGGGTGAAAAGGTGACATCATAGACAATACTTCCATGTCTGTTGAAGAGAACAATGATGGCTTGTGTCGGGTGCCTTTAGACAGCTCCATACATGGTCAGTGCTGTGACTTTTCAGAGAGAGAATTCAATTTTGTGAAACGCCTCAAGCATCTCCATGTTTCACATTTCGTATGCTATAAAACATTAAATAAAAAAGTACGTATTAATGGAACTCTGTATGATACGGGGGAACTACAATGTCAACCATCTCATCGTCTAATAGGCCACTTTCAGTTTTTACGATTTTTATCTATAGTCTTTCCGAAAGAACATTTTTGCAGATGGTCAAGGAAGAGAAATATCGTTTGAAGAATTGTCAAAGCTTCACGGTGTAGATACAGAAATAGTGCCGATCAGTATGCACTGTGTTATCAAAAATAAGAAGAAAACACAGTTATAAATCCAAACATATGCCTTAGATAACAGCGACCTTTAGGATAACAAATTGTAAGTCTGAATTTGAGCAAAGTTCAGATGAAGGAAACATACCAGGCGCAGAACAGTTTGGTTTCTATTTATGGTAATCTGTATGGTGTTCCTGCCAGACACAGAGTTATATACACACACCGGTGCCCTTTGTGCTGCTCATTTAGTTTCGATGGGCTTAGTGGGAAAATACGCTTTTTTTAAAAACGTTTGTTCAGAGTGCACTTAAAGTGACACGAAAGCCACCATGACTGTGTAAGCCAATTTAAGTGCGCACAGTGGTAGGATCAAGCTCCCTCAGCTGGCGGACTACTGGGTCAGTGATTTAAAGAGAAGGTCTCCCCTCTGCTCAGGAGGCCAATCAATCAGTGACTGCTGGACATCATACTGAGAGTTGGGTTTTCCTGCATCTGAAACCAATTAAGAATGGTACAAAAAGCTTGCATGGTTTCAGAAGATAAGAAAGAAGGAATGAACCATCACTCGATTGGTCCAAGAGCAAATTTTTTAATCAATTGAGAGTCAATGCCGACAGCAGCAACTTTTCAGCCCCATGGGCTTTCATCAAGTTTAATAAAATTCTGTGGGGCTGAAACGTTGCTGATGTTGAATTCATAAATTAAAAGCCAATGTCTTGAACCAAACAAAACAAGTGCCAGCTTATTTCCTTTTTTTTCTGTGTTTTGCAATTGCAAAACGTTTTAGGAATCAGAGCAGACTGAATGAGCGTTCAACCAGGATACTATACTGCATATTTCATCGTACCTTCCTTAATACCTTATTATTGAGAATTGTAAAATTAGAATATTAAACGTCACTAATATTTAGGCAAATAGACTTGTTTGCTAAACTTGAAATTTAAAAACATGATTCTCCTCCCCCAAACACTTCTCTAATCCATTTCTCTCACTTTGCATATATATAGATCTGGCACTCCTTATTCGGAATTCTAAAACCCAGAAGACTCCAAAACCCAGAATTTTCAGAGCCCTTACGGATTTCAGAGGTTTCAGATCAGGGGTGCTCTGGATGGGTGCTGTCACTTGGGAACCTGGCTCCCGACCACTGCAGCACACACACTGGTAGCCTCTGGGTAGCCATAGATTGCTCAGGGTCTTGCTGATTCCGGGTATCATGTCCGAGGCGGAAGGCTGCAGAGTGCTCCCAGCATGTGTACACGCCCTGGGAGCTACAGCAGGAAGAAGAATGCAGCGCTCGTCGCAATCTCCTTCCCCACCGACATTGGACAGCCCTGGGAATGACACGCTGCCCAGAATCACGCTGACTATGGGCTGCATGTCAGTGAATGCTGCAGAGCGCTCCCAGGGTGTTTACATGCTGTGAACAGATGCAGGAATGAGATTGCGGCTCTCCTATCGGGATCTCCTTCCTCTAAAGCATCGGATTCTACCAGATTCTGAAATCTAGAATCCTTGGGGTCCCGGGCATTCTGGATAACAGGTGCCCATGGATTTACATGTATTCTTCACCAGTCTGTCTTTCAGATCTCCACAGCACACATAGCCATTGGATTTTGAGGGCGCAAACACTACCCAAATCGTACTCCTTTTCATACACCTAAGATCATTATTATACCTCCCTCCTCCTCCAGATGCCTTTTCCTCATAATATCCCAGTCACTACTTAGACAACCAACTTCAAACTTTCAGTATCAAATCCATTTTATTTCTTTTAGATTGTAAGCTCACAGGTCATGCGGCACAAAGGCTGGACCGGCCCACTGGAATACCAGGCAAATTCCTGGTGGGCCGTGACATTTGAGGTCAATTGTCGGCTGGTCACTAAGATATGGATCATTCCAGGGCAAAAAGTCCATGCTTTAATAGTTTCAGCCAGGACTGTGTTATATGAGATGCATGGATCTAGCCATCTCTCCCTCAGATAAGCCATGGCTCTGCATGTTCCCAGCTGGTGATACGACACTTTAAAATTCACAACGGATCACGGGTGTATTAAAATTCACTCAAACACAGTGGCAACGGATCCATCACAATGTTCATAGCAGTCTCAGCACTTAAAGAAATCCATGGCCATTGTGCGTTGGGTTGCCGCTGTGGTAATGTGCCGAGACTCTGCATCAGGCCTCGAGTGCAGCGGGAACGCGGCAGAACGGCGTTCCCGCACTTTTCCCGCAGCGGGAACGCTGCGGGAACGCATCTTGCAACTCCCTGGTTGGTGTCTGTAATGGATGCGGCTGGGGAGAGACTGCGAGTTGCGCTGCAGCGGAGCTCGCGGCTGGATCTGGCTGACACAGACACGCATCTGCATGTGGTTGGCTGGAGCCCCGGTCACGTGCCCGGATGCTGGCGGAGGTGCAGTCAAGTGCCCGGATGCCGGCCGAAGTCACGTGCGCGCTGTGTGAGGTCACAGTGCGCCACATGGAGCAGGAGGACGACGTGACCAGGGCCGGCCCGAAGCAAGGGCTCCAGGCGGCCGATTTTTTTTTTTTGTTGTAGGGCGGCACATTTTTGAAGCCTGTGTCCCGGCGCAACGCTGCACTTTTTTTTTATACCAGCGCCGGCATCTTTGAGCAGTGCCGCTGGCGAACCGTGCCCACAGTGGGCCTGGCCGCCAGCTGAGCATCGGGCTCGCCTTGGCCCATCTGCCTAGGGTACGTCTGGGATTGTCCGCCAGCCTGAAGGACCGGCCTGCAACCGGTGCTCAAGCTACGGACCAGGCGCAGGTGTCTCTGCCAATCAGCTGCTTTGGGCTGGGCACGTGGTTTCTGGTCACACAGAGAGCGCTCGCACCCCAGCCCAGGAAGTGCCCTGCTCACATGGAAGACACACCCAGACAGCACAATCTCACCCTGCAGCCCGACTGAGACTCCCCTGAGGAGACAGCGTACCAACATGGTGAGAGCTGACACCCAACCTTCTCATTGCCCTGTCTGTGTGACCTTCTTGCCTCTGGGCGACACGTTAACCCTTTCACCGCCTCCCAGAGCGACCCATGAGGCAATTAAGGCACTCATTAACCCTCTTCTAAGGGACCAGTTAACCCCTCACTGCCCCTTAGGACTCATAAGCTATTCTGAGGGTCTCCTGAACCCCTCATTGTCCCTTGGGGGGCTCATTAACCCATCTGAGTGACCAGGTAACACCTTCACCAGTACCCCCTAACCCATTCTGATGAACGCTTTTACTCCCCTCACTGCCCACCTTGAGCGAACCTTTTAACCCTCACGATCCTTCAGTCAGCGTTGGTTGAATAATAATAATAGAATTGCATATAGCCACACTGTTTTCCCCCTCCAATTTTGGCCCTTTATGAGGTATAAGAGTAAGGTATCTTTTACCAGACTTTAGTTATTAAAATGAACCTGTCATTGACTATCTACGTGCTTTGTGTGCTGACAAGCCTTGGGCCCTCTAGTCCTTCTTTCCTTGTTATTTTATTGTTGATCCAGGCATTAAGGCACAGGAGGGAAATTAAGTCCAGTTTTAAGCCTAACAATTTCCCTATGATTTCTCATCAAGCAAAGATCAATGCATAAATTGTTAGAGCTCTGTGAAACGCTCATACACACTGCACGTTATTGTGAGTGTTATGGTTGTGGAGTTCTGTGATACGCTAATACACACACACACACACACACACACACACACCGCACATTACTGTGAATTTTATTGCTGTGGAGCTCTGTGATACACTCATACACATCGTACATTACTGTGAGATTTATTGCTATGGAGCTCTGTTATACGCTCATACACACCGCACATTGCTGTGAATTTTATTGCCGTGGAGCTCTGTGATACGATCATACAGGTCACGTGTTTTTATCTTTTTTAGGGGGGGGGGGAGCATTTCATCCATCGCTCCAGGCAGCACAATGGCTTGGGCCGGCCCTGGACGTGACCCCACCCCTGTTCCTGCCGGGACAGACTGCGAGTTGCGCTGACACAGATCTGGATCTGGCTGACACAGACACACATCTGCGTGTAGTTGGCTGGAGGCCCGGTCACTTGCCCGAATGCTGGCAGAGGCGCAGTCAAGTGCCCGGATGCCGGCCGAAGACACGTGCGCGCTGTGTGAGGTCACACAGTGCACCACATGGAGCAGGAGGACGACGTGACCCCACCCCTGTTCCTGCCGGGAGAGACAGAATGACCGTCACTTACTGTAGAAGATATACTCGGTGTAGCTGCTCCAGATCTTGACATCCCTGTACTGATTGATGAAGCCTGCTGTCCCAGTGGAGTTGCAAGCCACAATGTGGAAGCCAGCTTCAGAGAGCCTATCAAAAGCCTGCTCCAGGTAGGTGAACTTCAGGTAAGATCTAGAAGTGTACTTTTCTGGGGGTCGGTCAGGGTCCCTGCTCTCATTTAAAGTTTCCCCGAAAACCTATTTGGCCAAGGCTATCCATCATTCATGAAGGTTTGCTTGGTCACCTTAGGTGCCAGCATCTTCACACCAGGTCACCCAGCTGGAAGTACTCAGCCTCCCTCAGCAACCTCTCTTTCTGTGGGAAGTGATCGGGCAGGGTTAGCTGCTTGTCCCTCAGGTTGTCCAGGACATATCTGAAGAGGAAGCCTTCTCGGTCAATGAAGAACCTGGATCTGTTGTCCCTGGGCAGGTCCTTCACGTTGTTCCTGGAGAACATGCTGTGCAGGGTGCTCTCTGTGAGAGTGGAATACTTGGTCATGTAGACCTGTCCTCCTACGTTCAGCTCCACCACGTCCGAGAAGGGAAAGGACATATCGCTTATGGGAAGGATGGTCTCTTTCATAGCCATGTTTCCACATGAAAGAAAAATGGGGAAAAAAGTTGTATTTTGTTCTGGAGTGGTGCAAAGGAAGAGTCACTCTATGGCTGCTGGAAGTCTGAAGTTCCTTTGACTTCTTTCCTCATCCTCTGGCGAGCAGGAGACTCAGACATCAGACCCTCAGCTGAGGAACTCTCAGCACCAGGAGCTGAACAGCAGCTACCAGCCTCAGCCAGTGTGGGGAAATGCTAGTGACCTCACTTTTCAGCAACTACTGCACATCTGTCATTTAAAGGAGCTGCTCCTGCTTTCTCCCCACTGGCAGACAATTAATGAAATCTAAGTAACAGCTGCATGGAGGTCTTCTAATATCAGTTTCTTGACATGTGTATTTGTAATTATTTGTAAACATTGATACTGTGTATTTGTAAACACACTGTAGCCTGCTCTCCCAACCCTACCTCAGCAAGCTGGCAGTTGTCTTTGGCCCCCTCCCATAACAACCCTAATTTTTGCATCTATGTATCTTCACTACCATGCCTGCAAGTGAGGAGGAGTAGGAGTTAAACTCTTTCAGTGCTGTGCTTCTCGCAAACCTTTACTTTAAAATACAACTCCCATGATTCTCTGCATGGCATCTATTGCATTTAAAGAATTCTGGGAAACGTAAGCAATCAACATCTGGGGGTGAGGTCGAGATTGAAGCCCTAGCTCTAACTCAGGAGTCAACAAACTTGTCCCTCCAGATATGTTAGAACTATATCTCCCATGATGCTCAGCCACTCGTTAGGGTGACTGAGGCTCTTAGGAAATGTAGTTCCAAAACATCTGGAGGATCAAGACTGCTGATCGCTGCTCTAAGTACGTCTCCAGCACTTGGCTGTTTGGTTATAACGTGTTAGTCCAGTTGCCAAAATCACGAGTATACCTGTACGTAGTGATACCTTTCACTGATCGGTATAGTTTCCAGACCTGAAGAAGAGCATTACACTCTTGAAAGCTTGTCTCTTAAAATGTAATGTTAACCCAAGAAAAATGGTATCACCACGTACTGCTATACTCGTAATACATATTTTTTCTTCGGCTAATAGGGGTTGTGGAATTCGTGGGGGAGTTCCCTCACTTTTTTTCCCAGGACTTGACCCCTGCTCTGCATACATGCTCACATGGAACATCCTCCTCGAAGAATGTCTGCTTTAAAGGGACACGGCCACTTACATAAGCTGTAACTATATTAGTTGTGCATTACAAATAAAACCCACTTTATAAAAACACATGCTGCTGTTTTTTTCTTTGAAGTAATTTCATGTAAAAAGGAAAAATAAAGTTAGTTTGTTTATCTCCAGTTTCCATTTTGTGGATATTTCTCATTATGCAACTTGTCTTTTACCAAAATCTGTACTAAACGTTTTACTTTGTGGTTGTGCTTTATGTTATACAATATTTAATAGTTAATGAGGTGGAGGAGGGAATGTTTACATAAGGCAGCAGGGGGTGTATTGTTGTTAAGGAGATGACAGCTGAATGAGATAAAACCGGGAGCTAAAGGACTTCTAATCTTCCCCTTGGTGATGACCTTTGAATACATCCCACATACATTGATTTGAGCCCATGATTGACCCATAGACTCCATTATATGACCGAAGCCACCCAATGAGGAGCGAGTGATGTAAAGATGTGGGGGGGGGGGGGAGTTTACAACACAAGATCACAAAACGGATGAACCCAGTGACACATAAGTAAAATATTTATTAATTAAAATATACATGTACTTTGGTTTTCTTTTGTAAGATATCAGCAACTGTCATGGAACCAGATTCCTCATTTGTTTCCCCCTATGCTTTTACAGCCCCATTTTTTTCCTTAGAAAGCATCTCTTCCTGTCAGTCTTCCACATAGACATGTAAGTGAAGATTCTGTTCTGTACTGGGTGATTGAATAAAGACACCTTTTATTTGCTGTTACTTTCCCAATAAAGTGAAGAAAATACAAAGGATTATATGTGCTTTCAAAAGGGGATGAGTTAAGATATCTGACTGCAATTATATCCTGCATGTGACATTCACTTCTTGCATATGACCATGGGGTTCCGGAATAGTAAAAACAGGGTGAAGCAGATGCTGTGCCTCAAGAATCTACACAGAAAGTTCCAGCTTTACAGCTACTCTGCTGAAGAACCTTCTGTGACAAAGCTTTCTAGAAGATTCAGGAACTACAAGCCAGCAGCTTCATACAACAATGTAGCTTGTTTTCTCCCCCGTCTTTCGGGGCCCACTCGCTGCGTGACCAGGACCAAGTCAATAATAGACAGTCCTGCTGGAATATGACGTTAACATGGAGACGGTAAGGGAAAACCTGCAACTGCACATTATCCGGCTAAAGTCCGTGTCAGACGAATGTAGGGATCACGTCCGTGTTGCCGCACAGTTTAGCGTCCGTCGTAGCATAGAATTATGAGCAATAGAGACCCACACACTAAGGGCCCTATTACAATCTTTGCGCAAACGTTTGCGCCGACGCAAAAACGCATTAACGCGAGGGGTAAGAACCCTTTGCGCTGAACGTCGTATTACAATGTCAGCGCAACAAGCGCGCATATACATCTACCGCGGTTGAACCTGTGTGAACCCTGCGCGAGCGTACTTTACTGTGCGCGCCCTATACTTAACATTGTGAGCGCAAACGCGAATGTGTGATGGTACGCAGATGGTATTACAATCTATGCGCAGGAATTAACGCATAGACGTTGTGCACATAATTTTAGCAACTCCTAAAAGCTGGTGTTAATGGCAAATTCTATCAAACTGTCCGAAACCAAATACACCAGCCCAAAAAAAAACAAAAAACAGCAAAGTATAGTTACACATTCTACTCATACCAAACCAATAAATTTGAGAAGTTGTGCGTGCGTTTTTTATTGCTGCAGCATATATACTCAGATTGACTTTGACAGGCGCAAAAACTTAACATGAGATAATTGTGGTTCTTAATTCTGATTGGCTGAATCACGTGAAAAAAACAGTCCGCACACTGATTTCTGCATGCAACGTTTCTGTGCGCGCATTTGTGCGCGTCCGTTTAACGCGCGTTATTGCTCGACGGATGAAAAAAGGCGCGAGGATTGTAATTCCGGCGTTGATTTACACGCGTTAACGTTTGGCGCACAAATTCACTCGTTGCGCGAGCATTTTAACGCGAAGATTGTAATAGGGCCCTAAGTGCGTCCGCACCGAACTGCACACGCACGTGGCAAACGGAGGCAAGTTAGGCAAGAACGTAAAACCGCTAACACGGACGCGCAGAGTGTGCCATGTCCGCGTAGCGTTCTCTGTGCATGAGGAGTTAGATCCGGCAGGACCCCGAGTTAGGAGACCATGCTGATCGATTGGGAGTGCAGGCGGTGGATCGTTGGTCCAGTTGCGGAGATTTGGCAAGCAGGGAGCAGATTCAGTGGCAAGGAGTCCCAGTGTACAGCGGAGAAGATCCTTTGATTGAGGCATCGGGTGCTGGACAGTCTCGTTCATCGGATGGGTGAGAGGCCTCCCTGGCCGAAGTTTCCAAAATAAGAAACGCACGCTGCAATATTGTTTAAATCCACAGGGCTCCAACGGTGACTAGTCGATTGTTTTGTTTCATTCACTGGCCAGTTGAATACAGTACCCGGGTACCCGAGACAACACACATACACATTTTTGAGCTATTATTCATGGGACTTGCACTCCAGAACTGAGGGGGTTAACCGTTTCTTTTACCGCTGCGTGTTTTTCCCGCGTTACGAATTCTTTGTCATTCAAATACCGCATATGTGTAATATATGCTGCCTTATTGGGATCAGTAAAGAATATAATATATAAAAATCCACAACAGTGCTGGTGTATAGTTATTCCCTAGTGCGGTGAGACTAACCCGAGGTTTATTCAGCGGCTCCTCCGGGAGTGAGCGCTACATTTGTGTTGTATTATTTTAAGCAGACAGAACCCCCTGGACCTTCAGGAAGGGGGACATGACTGATGGCCTGGGCCTATAGGTTAAGGGAGAATCTAGAAGGGTATAGAATCCCTGGGGCCCCTCAGGAGGGGAGGGGGGGCTGGATGAGTGCATGGGCCTGTCAGTCAAGGAAAGCTATGGTGTTATTGGTGGAGTGGTTGCAACAGTGTTGCTTACCTGGACTATATATGCTGGTGATGGGTGCAGGGTTCTTCCTCTTGTTCCTGCCAACGTGAGAAGTGCAGCTAGGTGAGATCATGTTTTTTCAGGTGTTTCTGGTGAAAGAGAAAGGAGAGGGAAAGTGACTTGGTGGCTGGGGGGGCATCTACAGGTCTGCTGGAACACTTGAGGGTGCACTCTGCGGCTCGCTGCAGGATTTGATGGTGGAGGCCCTGGCACCATCTTGCGAGGGCTCCCTCCCATCCTCACCTCCTTTCTGATAAACGACAGGGGCCCGGGCTGTGTGATCACATGACCGGGAGCTTCCTCTGTGTGTAAGGGGAGAGGGTGACAGGAAGTGCAGACTGTGCCATGTGCTGCTGTTATAGGGGTCAGAGCTGCTGGATTCCCACTCCCCAGCAAGAAGCAAGTATATCAGCAGGGAGGAAAGGGGCATTTTCTTCAGGTGTAGTGTGTGTGTGTCTGTGTGTGTCTAGATTTGGTTAAAGAGAAAGGCAAATGGTTTTTATTTCCTTGGTTTTTGTTGATTTTCTGTTTTTGTTCTAAGGACCTGCATGTATTGTGGCTGCAGATCCCACAATACTCAGGCAGCCAGATAGCAGCGCTGTGGGATAAGTAGTTGCACAGCATTGAAGGTGTAGAAATCAAAAAAAAAAAAAATTTGATTTGATCTGGTGCACAAATGATCAAATAACGTGGTGGCTCTTACAAAGAAAACCCTCGGGGTTATTCAACACAATATATTTTAAGTATATATGCGTAAGGTGTACACACCTATACAATTACTGGGTCTATGGAGCGCCGACAGGTTCTGTAGCGCTGTACAATGGATGAAGCAATGACAGGTCGACGTACACCTTCCATAAGCGGAGCGGGGGGAGTGAGGACCTGCTCAAGAGCTTACAATCTAATATACAAGGCGCACACATGCGGCTGGTCCCTAAGGCTGGCTGTTGCCATACAGACCCGTCTAATATCTGCTAGTGCTGCTGCCTGTGTCTCCATGTTCCCGCTCATTATTCGGGCTGCAATGGGATCACATGGGAATGGTTCCTCTGCATCTCCTGTTCTGTGCTTTACCCAGCAGGTGCCGGCGGACAAATACTTCACAATTCAGTGCATTGAATGAAATTTCAGTGTCCTTTAGCGAGTGCACCCTGAGGTCCTGTAACTTGAGGTCCTGAGCTCCTGCACCCTGGGGTCCTGCACCCTGGGGTCCTGAGCTCCTGCACCCTGGGGTCCTGAGCTCCTGCACCCTGGGGTCCTGAGCTCCTGCACCCTGGGGTCCTGAGCTCCTGCACCCTGGGGTCCTGAGCTCCTGCACCCTGGGGTCCGGTACCCTGAGGTCCTGCACTGGACAGAGAAAAACTCTTATCCCTTCGTGTGAGCAAGGGAGATAAGGTGCAGGAAACGTTTGAATACATAATTGTAGTAAACAGTTTAGATTGCTAAAATGCTTATTTTACTAGCGGTTTCGATAAGGGTTACTGCAGCATAATACCCCATTAACCCCTTAGGAACCGAGGGTCTTAAAAGTCAATGCATTTCCGACAGTTTTGTCAATTTTTTTTTTTATTATTTATTTCATTATAAGGGATTTTGCCGGGAGGGATGCATTGGGATTTCTCTGGTTTTTGGGTGTGTCCTGGGTTCGGGGTGTGGAGGTTTTTTGCAGGTGGAAGCGGAACACAAATATACAGATTAATACGGCAGGTGGAGGTGTGGGTGGTATAGTTACTGTGTTGCATGTTTCCGGATGCATTCTGTGTGTGGGCACTGGGTTGCATGGTTGCGTGTGCATTCCATGTATGGTCACGGTGTTGCATGTTTGCAGGCTCATTCTGTATGTGGCCACTGTTGTAGGCTTGCGGGTGCATTCCGGGTATGGTCACTGTGTTGATTTTTGCGCGTGCATTCTGTGCGTGGTCACGGCGTTGCATGTTTGCAGATGCATTCAGTGTGTGGTCACTGTGTTGCATGTTTGCAGGCTCATTCTGTATGTGGCCACTGTGTTGCAGGTTTGCGTGTGCATTCCGGGTGTGGTCACGGTGTTGCATGTTTGCGTGTGCATTCTGTGTGGGGTCACTGTTGCATGTTTGCATGTGCATTCCGGGTATGGTCACTGTGTTGCATGTTTGCAGGCGCATTCTGTGTGGGGCCACTGTGTTGCATGTTCGCATGTCCAGTCGGTGTGGTCACGGTGTTGCATGTTTGCAGGTGCAGTCAGTATATGGTCATTGGATAATGTTTGCAGGTGCATTCGGATATGGTCATTGGGTTGCATGTTGTTGGCAGGTGCATTCTGTGTTGGGGTGTGCTGGTGGGGGGCTCTTGAGTGGCTTTGGACTGGGGGGGTTTGGAGGGTTGTTCCGTGGGAGCGGTGCTCTGTGGGTGGATGTGATTCGAGCCACTTTCTCTTGGTCCTTAAGGGTTATTTGGTTCCAGGTGGGGTCCTTGCGGATTTGCCATTCCCAGGGCCCTGTCTAGCCAAAATTGGTAGAATGCCCCTCCCGACCCCCCCCCCCCCGGGAGCCCGGTTTAATATCAATAGAAGGAAGTGGATGCAGCCGGTCCCCAATCGGGTGAAGGGCGGTCGTCATGGACACGCCACCCAGGGACCTGCGTTCGAGTGTGCGGAGGAGGGTGAGCATGGTGCGGGTGCCTGCTGTTTCTTCCCTGTCTTTAGGTGTGGAGTCTGGAGGAGTTGGTCGAGGGGACTGGGATGGAAGGACTTGGGGGGGTTTGGAAGGAACCCCCCCCCCCCCGCGGACCAGGTAAGATGGCCGACGGAGGTCGCTCTCGAGGAGCCCGCGTGGAGGTCCTTCACTTCCGGGGGCCAGGGGGAGAGTGACGAGAGTGGCAGCGGCTGCCTCCAGGCCCCCTCCCACTCGTTGCAGGCATGCAGCGTCTCGAGCGGCGCGTTCGGCCCGCCCGCAACATGGCGGCGCCCATCGTGCGGCTGGACATCGGAGGAGGATCATGTCGGCAGCAGTTGCAGGGAGCCCGGTGGCTGGGGACGTACCGGTACAGGGGATATCGGATGGCGTATTTCAATTCGGAATGGACGTTCTCAACGCTCTCAGCCGAGGAGTGTCTTGGAGGCAGGAGATGGAGGTCGGTGAAGGGTGCCGGTTACCAGTGGAGGTGCTATTCCTGGGCGACCATCGCTGGGATCACCTTTGGCTGTGATTCTGGGGCTCCGGGAGGATCCCCCTGCTGGCTGCACGTGAGTCGGATTTTGGGGGTGCAGCGTTTGGATCGCTCGGCCTTTCGGGGGTTAATGCGTCGGGTGGTGCTGGTGGTGTAACGACGGGGTTGCTAGAAACCCTGGTTGCTGCTCTTAGGCGCGGGCAGGATGGGTCGGAGGACGCGGCTAGGGGGAAGTCTTCGCTGAGTGTGGCGGGACACGTCGTTTCTGGGAGCGCGGTACCGGCGGCGGTTCTTGCGCCTAGCTCTGCTGCTGTTGGGGTTCCCGCGTCTGCGTGCACATCTGGGGCAGCGCCCGCGCCGGTTTTGGCACAGGTCGGGTCAGCAGGGGATTTCCGAGGCTGGCGCAGTTTTGGTTTCGGGGTCAGGGGGAATGACTGGGCCTGCAAGTTAATTGGGGTCTCAGCGATGGGTGCTGGGGAGGTGCCTCCCGTTGGGGTGCGGGCATCTCTTATGGGTCCGGCGAGTTGTCCCCAATGGGTTTGCGGGTCACTGCGGGTTACGGGAGAAGATTTGGAGAACGAATAGGTGGATGTGCTTACACTACTTTCTGTGGATAGGGAGACGGTGGACCGTCCCTAACGGCCTGACCTGTTCATGGAAAAGAAGGAGAAGTTGAAGGAAACGCTTCCTCCCACTTTTGGGAATGGGCGACAGGGTTTCTTGGCTTCTTGTGCTATCGGGTGCGAGCGATTCCCGAAGCGCAGGGTTGTATTGTTTGCGTATATCGATCTAATTTTAAGCGTTGTATTGCATCTTTGGGTCACGTCCCGAAGCGGTTCGCTCCGCATTCTTTTCGTATAGGCGCAGCGACAATGGCGGCGGAGGCGGGTGCGTCAGACGACATGATTAGGCGTTTGGGTAGATGGCGATCGGATTGTTGTCATTCCTATGTGCGCCCTAACCTCTTATAATTACAGGTTCATCCCCGACGACTGTTTGGATCATCGGACACTCGTATATACACTGGGCGGCCAAGCGGGCTGCACAACGGCCGCTTGGCAGGAACCTGAGTTTTCCAAAGGACTTGGCTACGATTCGGTGGATTGGCAGCAAGGGTTTGCGTTGGGCCCAGGTGGTTGGAAAATGCAAGGCATTGGCTGGTCAAGCGGCTAAGGAGGTGGTGTTAGTGGTGCATGCAGGGGGAGCGATCTGGGGTTGGTCCTCTCTATAGACTTGGTTAGGGAGATGAAACGTGACTTAGCCAGTTGTTTCACCATCTTCCGGGGTTTGGCATTGGTATTTTCGGAGATAGTCTCTCGCCCCCGTTGGGAAGAATTTGCGGCCCCCAGGGCTCTGGACAAGGCGCGGAAGCGGGTTAACGGGGAGATATCGAAATTTGTGGGTGAGTTGGGTGGAGTGTCGGTGAGGCATACGGAGCTGGAGGGGGACAATAGGAATGTCATTAGAAGGGATGGGGTGCATCTCACGGATATTGGGTTGGATATTTCCTGGTGGGTCTGCAGGCTGGTGTGGAGGAGGCGCTGTCTGCGGGGGGGCGCAGGGGCGGACGCTGAGGCGGCCCCTGGCGTTGGCGGTTTTCCTGGACAGCAGTGCTTAAAACGGAGGTATGAGCCGCCATCGGGTGAGGCTGGGGGGGGAGAACCTCGCTTGGGGGGACGAGCTCATTTTGGAATGCCTATTGCATGGAGCGATAGGGCAGATTGAGTAAGCACTGCAAGGGATGGTTGTATATGGTTAATAAAGCTGTGGCCCATGCACATTCCAACTGACATACGTGTTTGTGTTTTATTCAGGTTATTGGGGTAAGGGCTGGGAAGGTCTCAGGCTTAATCAGTCAAGAACCCCCTGGACCTTCAGGAAGGGGGACATGACTGATGGCCTGGGCCTATAGGTTAAGGGAGAATCTAGAAGGGTATAGAATCCCTGGGGCCCCTCAGGAGGGGGGGGGCTGGATGAGTGCATGGGCCTGTCAGTCAAGGAAAGCTATGGTGTTATTGGTGGAGTGGTTGCAACAGTGTTGCTTACCTGGACTATATATGCTGGTGATGGGTGCAGGGTTCTTCCTCTTGTTCCTGCCAACGTGAGAAGTGCAGCTAGGTGAGACCCGCCCACCCACCCTTGGATTTCATCACTTCGTGTCACAGCTGAAGATTGGCGGTTTTCCCTGGACAGCAGTGCTTAAAACGGAGGTATGAGCCGCCATCGGGTGAGGCTGGGGGGGGGACGAACCTCGCTTGCGGGGGGACGAGCTCATTTTGGAATGCCTATTGCATGGAGCGATAGGGCAGATTGAGTAAGCACTGCAAGGGATGGTTGTATATGGTTAATAAAGCTGTGGCCCATGCACATTCCAACTGACATACGTGTTTGTGTTTTATTCAGGTTATTGGGGTAAGGGCTGGGAAGGTCTCAGGCTTAATCAGTCATGTGTTTTTCAAATTGTTGTGACTTAGATGAAGATCAGAGCACATTTTATGTCCAATTCATGCAAAACTCCACGTAATCCCAAAGAGTTCACATACTTTTTGTTGCCACTGTATGTGCACGCATCAGGGTATGTAGTGTGTGTGCGGGTGTGCAATGCTATAAATGACAATGGCCACTTCCCCCTCCCTTTATTCCAGCAACAAATATCAGACTTCATAGGGTACAAAGGCCTAAAGCTATCCATCTGTGTCAGCTACCTTGTACCAGCAAAGGCTTAAAGATGAGATAAGATTTACAGAAGGTAAAAGCTAGATTTGCCTCAGAATGATAGCACATAGTCCACATGGAAAAAATGTGATATAGCTCAAATACGCTGCTCGTCTCTGGTTTTTAAAGTTTGTAATTTTGTTAGTTAAAGCTTTAGAATAAAGAATGGAAAGTTAATCAAAAATGTGAAAGAATATAAAAATTATAACAAGCCATGCTAAAATCGGCAATGTATTTAAACGCTGTGCTGCCCTAGGCAATCCTAATACTGCTGCCTCACCCAGTATCAAATATCTAGGAATAAAAACCTCAAACTAAAACAAATATTCACAACCGATCAAGGCTGTTATGTAAATAAACATGCAATGTAGACCAAAAACAAAGTATCTAAAGAAAGCCTATCAAATAAGTGAGGTCTTGTGGTTTATTTCTACAAGGAGGGTGTGATATGGACCCTTTCAAAAGCGCTCAGAATTCCATAATATGCCTAATTTTAAAAAGTTCATGGTTATGAAAAGCATTTATTCAAAACAAATGCTTTCAAATAGACAGTCTCATGATCCTCCTTGCAATAGGAAATGCTGGCAGAATGCTTGGTTGTGTAGGGAGAGGTATTAACAGTAGGAAAAGGGAAGTGCTCATGCCACTGTACAGAGCACTGGTGAGACCTCACTTGGAGTACTGTGTGCAGTACTGGAGACCGTATCTCCAGAAGGATATAGACATCTTAGAGAGTTCAGAGAAGGGCTACTAAAATGGTGTACGGCTTGAAGGAGAAAAGTTACCAGGAAAGTCTTAATGATCTTAACATGTACAGCTTGGAAAAAAGATGAGACAGAGGAGATATGATAGAAACATTTAAATACGTAAAGGGAATCCACAAGGTAGAGGAAGGGAGTATATTTAAAAGGAAACAAAATAGCAAAACAAGAGGACATAGTCTTAGATTAGAGGGGCAAAGGTTTAGAAGTAACATCAGGAAGCATTATTTTACTGAGAGGGTGGTGGATACATGGAACAGTCTTCCAGTTGAAGTGGTAGAGGCCAAAACAGTGATTGAATTTAAGCAAGCATGGGATAGGCATAAGGCTATCCTAAACAAAAGATAAATCCAGGTAAAGTATCCATGTAATTGGGCAGACTAGATGGGCCGAAAGAAAGATGTCGGCAGATAAGAACCTATGTTTCTAATACGGAAAGCAGCAGACTCTGTAAGCAGCATTTGCATGATAATGTCAGCGGGTGGGGCACAATCACACAGTTGGATAACATCCAAAATGTCAGCCCCCCTGTGGTCGAAGCCACAAATTGGCGCCAAGTTGGAGAAAAGAGATGCCAGGGCTGGATTTTTAATTACATACAGGGTTATTCAAATCGGTGACTTTTCGTTCTCTTCAATTCGGTGCGATTCGGCGATCCCATTTCGGCGACCCTGCAGTGTATTCAGCAAGCACCACAGGGCCGTCGTAGTGCAAGGAAAAGCTGCCGCAAACCCGACAAAAACTCACCGCAAAACCCAGCAAACGTACACTGAAACCTGCAAAAACATCTGGATTAACCCCGCCGAACACGCTGGAGAAACCCGAGCAGGAGCCGATCAGAGCGCAGAGCAGCCGCCTGAAAAACCCGACACCGCAGACAAATGCAATAAAAAAAAATGAAAAAACCGTACGCTTGAATGTTCGAAAAGTGAAACGCTGTTTGCAAAGATACTACAGAACGGAAATGTCTGAAATTTACATATAAGATACATTGAATGATAAAAAAAAAGGTCCGTTACAGAAAAAAAAACGCATTTTTTTTTTCACAAAACAATCCTGAAAAATGCCTAAAAGATCCTAAAAGAATCTAAAAATAAAAGAGACTTTTTACTGCAGAATAAAATAATAAATGGTTTATTAGATATTGTATTGAAACGGGAATATTTTTAACATTGAAGCCTATGGGATTCTCCTGAATAAACCTGTTGAAATGAAACCACAGAATTGCAGGGCACTTCGGCAACTTTTCTCAGCAGTTTTGTATTCTCTGAATAGATATAGCATTGCTTCTCTATGGAGAATTCCCTGCCCTCGAACAGGCACCGTATCTCTGGATAGCCGAATGGCCAGGAAAGGTAAGTGTACGCTGAATTTCAGCGTTCGGTTACCTTTTGGCCACAATTCGGATCTCTTTGAATAACCCTGATAGAGTAGGGATGTGCCTATAGGCACCTACCACAAGAGGGCGGCTTGCTCTCTGAGAAAAAAATAATTACAATTTTAAATAATTTAGATTCGTGAATCTCTGGAGCCCTATAGGCTAGAAGGACATATAGAGGTATCATTGGAAAGGCCTTTCCTATGATAAGATGACCAGGTTTGTATGAAAATATATACTTTTTGCGCTCCCTATCACAGAACTATTGTTAACTTTACAATTATAAAGTGAACAGTGATGCTGCACTAATGCAATCTCAGGTGGCGTACTAAGGGGAGGGTCGGACCGCCCCCCCTCCCCCCGGTGCAGGGGGGGGGGTACAGTGCGACAGGGGTGTCATCTGAACTGCCCTGCTGTCACTGGCTGTCCATGCAGCACCACAAAGCAAAAGCATCTGCCTCAGGCTGCAGGCAGACAGTCTGCGTCCCTGACTCCTCCCCATCCTCCTGCACTTCCTGTCCCGTGCTGGAGGAATAGAAGTGAGGAGTCAGGTGAGCAGAGTTCCTCCAGCAGACATCGATGGTTAAGTGGAGGGGGTGTGTGTGTGGGGGGGGGGGGGTTGTAAGAGTGTTTTGTGTGAGTGGGTGGTGATGTGAGTGTGCAGAGTGTTTTGTGTGAGGGGTGTGTGTGAGAGTGCAGAGTATTGGTGTGTGAGTAGGGGGGTGTTGTGAGAGTGCAGAGTGTTTTGTGTGAGTGCGGGGGTGTTGTGAGAGTGCAGAGTGTTTTGTGTGAGTGCGGGGGTGTTGTGAGAGTGCAGTGGCAGGCAGGTCCACCTGTCAGCTGCCCATATAACCTATAGCCCCCTCCCTAAAAAAAATGATTAATCCCCCCCACAGACTCCTCGAAGGGAGCTGAACGCAGCCGACTATCCGCCGAACGCGACCAAACAGAGCACCGGTCAGCCGCTAAACGCCGCTGAACAGGGGTAAATAAATAAATATATATATAAAAAACAATTTTTAACCTCTTGCCGCCGCAGGACGTTCTATGCAGTCCTGGTGGTGGGAGGGCTTTGAAGACACAAGGCGTGTACGCCCCGCTGTCTTTCAATGGGGCCGCCTCTGCCCCTCCCTGAAGACTGTACGCGCTGACTCGTGATGTGCATCATTGGCTGCACGGGGCGGCCTGAACTCAAGCTGTCGCCCTACAGCCAATGACGCGTGCTGCGTATCGGCTGCGGGGCGGGCCACCATCAGTGCCGCGTGACGGCATTTGACGGTGAGGTGTAGCTGTGTGCCTCGCCGGCGAAAGCCACCCCTTAAGGGTGACACCCACGCATCCTTAAGGGGTTAAAAGGCATTTAAAAGAAAAGTAAAATATACCTGGAAAGAATATATAAGGTCCTTTGAATAAAAGATCTGTTACAGGAAAAAAAAAAGCCGTTAAAAAAAATAAAATAATCTGTACTTCTATGTAAATTAATAGAGGCCTTTTGCTGCAAATGTAAAGATGAAATAATTTTTTTGAATAACAAATTAATAAAACCGGGAATATTTATTAACATTGAAGCCTATGGGATTCGCCTGATTAAACCTGCCGAATGAAACCACTGAACAGCAGGGCGTGTCACTGACATTTCTCTGCTGTTCGGTGTCTGAATAGGTTAACTATTGCTTCTCGATCTCTATGAGGATTTCACAGCTGTCGAACAGCACCGTATTTTGCTGGCAATTTGCCAGAATTTCTGCTTTTTGAATAGCCAAATGGCCACGAAATTGTACCATACAGGAAAATTCACTGTTAGGTGCAATTCGGTGGAAAATTAGTCTAATCTCTTTAGTTTGCCTTCCCTAACCCCCCCCCCAAAAAAAGGATATTATATACCCCTTGGGGGGGGGGGGGAAAGATTTCCTTTTTAAAAGGTGTTTATTTTGTAAA
The DNA here is from genome assembly GCA_009667805.1 of Leptobrachium leishanense. Classification (NCBI taxonomy): domain Eukaryota; kingdom Metazoa; phylum Chordata; class Amphibia; order Anura; family Megophryidae; genus Leptobrachium; species Leptobrachium leishanense. The sequence goes on from CM019065.1 coordinate 160,199,397, forward strand.
TTCTTTTATTCAGACCTGTTTTTTTATTATTTAAACACATCTTCATGGATTTTTATTGGTATAGGATCGGCGAAATGGAATGGAAGCGCACTGAACAAGAAAGTACCGAGATTTCACTGAAATTTCTGACTAACCCTTTCTAATATGTGGTGTGTATGAGCGTATCACAAGCTCCACAGCAATAAAACGCACAGTAATGTGTAGTGTGTGGAAGGGATTGTTTTATCGCTGTAGGTGCTCATACACACCACTCATTACTATCAGGGTAATTCAAAGAGATTCAAAAAGTCACCGCACGTTCGGTGACTTTTCGTTCTCTTCAATTCGGTTTGTGTTGCCGATCCCATTTCGGTGACCCTGCGGTGTATTCAGCAAGCACCACAGGGTCCCCGAATTGCAAGGAAAGGCTGCCGCAAACCCGATGAAAACTAACCGCAAAACCAGGCGAATGCATGCCGAAAACCCGCAAAATCATCTGGATTAAACCCACCGAAAACCACAGAAAAACCCAAGCAGGAGCCGATCACACGCAGCGCAGCCGCCGGAAAAAGCCGACACCGCAGACAGAGTGAAGTGAATAAATTAGAAAAACTTTGCTTGAATGTTTGAAAAGTGAAACGCTGTTTGCAAAGAAACTACTGAGCGAAAATGTCTGAAATTTACATATGAGGTCCAAGGAATGATAATAAAAAGGGCTGTTACAGAAAAAAAAAAACAGAAAAATGCTTAAAATTTTATAAAAAAATCTATATCTCTTTACTGCAGAATTTTACAATGAATGGTTTATTAGATATTGAATTAAAACGGGAATAATTTTAACATTGAAGCATATGGGATTCTCCTGAATAAACTGGTCGAATGAAACCACCGAATGGCAGGGCAATTTGGGAACCTTTCACTGCTGGTTTGTGTTCTCTGAATAGCCGAAGCAGTGCTTTTTTATGGGGATTTCACTGCCCTCGAACAGGCACCAAACGTGCAGGCAATTCGCCAGGATTTGGCGTATTGCCTGCTCTCTGGATAGCCGAATGGCCAAGAAAAGTAACCGAACGCTGACTTTCAGCATTCAGTTACCTTTCTCCAGCCATTCGGATCTCTTTGAATAACCCTGTATGAGTTTTATTGCTATGGATTCTGTGATACAGTAATGTGTGGTGTGCATGAGCGTGAGTTGTGAGTTTTATTGCTGTACAGCTCTATGATACGCATATACACACACACACCGCACAGTAGGTGAATTTTATAGCTCTGGAGCTTTGTGAAATGCATAGACATGATTTTTTTGAGTGGGGGCAGCATTTCACTCTTGGACCCAGACAGCACAATGTCTTGGGTTGGACCCATGTGTGTTGTGCATAAAATTAAAATTCGTTCACCTCGTCACCTTGATGAGGTGGATCGTTGAACTGGATTTTTGGCTTCCTTGCTGGGGGTGTGTGTAAAAGGGAGCATCTGTCCCGGGTGCCAAATGCCCTAAGTACGCCTCTGGCAATCTCTCATTTCCCCCACCACCAGCAATAGATGGCATTGTTTCATCGACAACCTAAACCGTGGAACAGTGAGGAAGGACAGGGGGACTTGGCAACCCTGCATCACTGACGTTTGTACCATACAAGATCAAATAAGGAGTCATTGGAAAGGTCAGAGTCTAGTCGTTCCAATGATAACAAAAATGTGTCATGTGTGTGTAGCGCTCACTCCCGGAGGAGCCGCTGAAAATGAACCACGGGTCAGTCTCCCCGCACTAGGGAATAAATATACTCCAGCACCGTTGTGGATTTTATAAATTATATAGTTTACTAGAGTAAAAGGCATATAATGAGACACGGTATTCGTAGACATATTTACAGTATTTCGTATCGCGGTAAAACACGCAACGGAAAAGAAATACGAAGCTTCGTATTTCAGAAAAATGCGCAGCCGAACAGAAAAAATACAATGCTTCGTAATGTCGAGAAACGCGTAGCGGAAAGAGAATACAATATTTCGTAATTCGAGAAATGCGCAGCGGAAAAACAAAACAATCTGCGAATCTTTACCCCTTTTTGGGATATTAGGGAGTGAGTCCCGCACAGGTTAAGTCCCGGGCTGTAAGTGTATGTGTGTGTTATGGTACCCGGGTACTATTCAACTGGCCAGTGAATCTCTTAAACGATGTCTTCGACTAGTCAAGTTGGGGCCCTGTGGGTTTAAGAAACAAACAGCAGCGTGCTTTCTTGACTTTATAAACCGGCCTTGGAGGCCTGTCACCCATCCGCTCGATCACCAAGGTTCCCCTGACCCAGGACGTCCCTCCGCTCGATGCCTTGCTGGGATACTGGCTACTGGATCCGTTGTCTGGCTCTCTTTGCTCCGACAGTGACTTGTCCAGCTACCGCCTGCTCTCCCATCCAATGGACCTGCGGTACTCCTAACTCGGGGGTCCTCCGCTTCCTTGACAGCAGCTTGGGTAATGCCTGTGGATCACTGGGTTTCCTTCTTACGAGGCTGGATAACCCAATCTGGAATCCCGGTAGGCCGCACCTGCGCTCCGGCCTAGTTACTGTTCCGCTCTGCAGCACTGTGTCCTGTCTCATTCACTCCCTGGCGCGCTCTGCCAGCTATCTCCACGAGGCTCAGGATGTACCTCGGCGTGTCCCACCCACTTCCTGTGTCCGTTCCCAGAGCATGCCGGGAAATGTAGTCCCAATGTTCAGTGTCTCTTATCGCGCTTGTCTCCCTCCGGTGGCCAAAAATAGGTACTGCCGCAGTAAGGATTTAAACACAGCGCTACATATGAAAAAAAAATAAGCTCAAAATTTACTATTTTTCTCTCTGTGCTAAGGCATGAGTATTATGTGCTTTTCCATATAAAAACACTCCCACTGTGCTAACTCGGCTTCTTATTTCCCACACTGGGAACAAGTGTGGAGGTGATGATGGAATGAGTTATTACGCATTGGTTCATCTGCTACGTTTATTTTTAGAAAGGATTCATTGAG